>CAUIVZ010000015.1:4326942-5526942 GCA_961763995.1 Juglans cinerea
GGCAGTTTAAGTCAATAAATTTAGCGGGACATTAACTTACCGTTCAAACATATTACTATACTGTTTGCACTAATAAGTTATCAATATTCAAACGTAGAATAAAGTGTTTGAACGGAGACTAGAAACGTTCGAACGTGACATATTCCGTTCGAATGGTTACAAAATTTTTACAATTATCAATAGCAACAAAATACCATACTTAATTATGGATAAATATTTAATTTATATAAAAGTTAGCAATTAAATAATATAAATAATATAAATCAATAATTAATTTAGAAAAGACAAAAAAAGATTTAATTCATAATTAAATTAAATTTACAAAACACCAAATATTGTTCATACCAAAAATAAAAAATAAAAATGTAAATAGAAAATAGAAACTACTAAGACCCCAACTCCCTGCACACATCCTCGACTACAGCTAGGCGTGTCTCTTGATGTGTCAGTCAAGTAATGATCATGACCTGAGTCGCAGACATGATATCAATCTCTGCACGTAACTCAGGATGTTCGACCTTCCAATTGGGAAAAGCTCTGTGACATGTTTGAGGATCCATCATATAAGGTAAGTTAAATAAATTTCTTTACGTGTCTTATTTATAATTTTTACTTCCTAATATTTATAACTTCTATACGGGAGCAAAGTTATATAAACTAGATCGAAGTTGAAGATTTATCATCATGCATACTCAAGATCTTTTCATCACCTCTATAAGAAATTGGTAATGCTATTTTTTATTGTAAGTATTATAATCTGTTTTAATCAAACATATTTGAATATTTGTGACGATATTAATTCTTTCTTTTGTGTGTAGGATAAAATGATTGCCCTACGTGTTGAATCTACTTCATATCAAAATTCCTCAACAAGTGATGTTGAAATTTTTACACAAGTTCTGAGTCAACGTTCAGGGTATCTAAAGGGTTTGGGTCGCTGTGTAAAACCTTCTAGCTCTTCCTCATCATCCGGGCTTGCCTATAATACCTCTATAGCGTTAGCCAAAGCGAATTTCAAGATCGAAGAATTGACTACAAAGCAGCATGAGTTAGAGGCTCAATTGGTGAAACAAGCAGACATGAAGATGCGCATTTAATAACAAGAACAAAAAGAAGAAGAGTTTAAGAGAGATGTGCAACTCTAAATGCATATGTTTATGCAACAATTCAAGCCTGCAAGCAACTTATTTACATTTATGTACAAATTTTGAGATATATTTATGTACGAAGAACGCTAGTACTACTACTGTTGTACTTATTTAGTTCGAACTTATTAGACTAGTTTTATAGGTATTGAACAAATTGTAATGTATTTTTTAAATATTATGTATGTCTATTTAGTTTTTAATTATTGGGTAAAATAAAATAGTTACCGCTCGAACGAGAAAAAACCGTTCGAACAAGATGAGTAAAACCATTCGAGCATTAATACAGAACAATCGAATATAATCGGAATTAAACGTTCGAACAGTACATGAAACCGTTCAAACGAATCATCGAACGTGAACTAAACATTCGAACGTCTACTGATATGAACTCGTTCGATCCTATCATGGTTCGTTCGAACGTCTTACTATTCAATCATCAAATTGTTTGTTCGAACGTTTCCTCATACCTATTTGGTCGAACGGACTGGTATCTGTCTACCACTCACGTAGAACGCGTTTGAACATAAAATATGTTCAAACATAAATTTTATAACGTTCAAACGTGATTCTGGGACGAAATTCAAGAGTCCCAAAAAAATATTCCATTCGAACATGATCAAACGGTTCTGATCAATTTTGTCCCAAAATATATTTTTGGGACGAAATTGACATTTTTGTCCCAAAATACTTTTTGGTACACTGTTATTGGAACACCTTGGGACACTTTTTTCATTCCAAGAAGTATTTTGGGATGAAATCCCAGTTTTTTTAGACAAAAATTGCCGTCCCAAAAAACCTTATATATTGTAGTGACACTATCCTTTCTTTAGTCCAAAACTTCTTTTTCTTTCCTCTATTTATTTATTTATTTATTATAATTGAGAATAGAAGAAAGTCATGTTCAGATAACTCCCTAGTGAAAATATAAAAACAGAATTAAAAACACTTTTTAACCTGGCATCACGCGAGTGCAGGACTAGAAATATTTATATAATAATCCAGACCTAATTAAGTTTTCCTTATTTAGATTAACCGGCCACGGCCAGTTCATGCCAATGGTCCAATGGATTTGAAGTACTCATGCATTTGCCTATATGTGACCATAATACAATTTACATGATATGTGTGGAAAGTCAGAGAACAGGATGAGTTAATTTATCAGGCCACATAATAATTCCTAGCCAACAGACCTAAAAATGAAATGTTTGAGTATGCATGCCACCCATTAAAGGACCAGTTTTTTTCTTTCTTATACTTGGTTTTCTTATGCCTTTAAGCGCCATGCACTTAATGCAATATCACACCCCCCCCCCAGAGTAAAGCTGTTGGAGTACTACCTCATTCAACAAAAAGATGAGGTCCACTCTCTTATTCTTTTTGAATCTTAAGGCATCTCAAGAACGAAAATCAAAGAAAGATGCATATATATATATATGCATGATGGAATATTTGTGGACTTTGACAAGATGAAGGATATATTGCTCTCCAATATTGGTTGTATCGATCGTGGGGCTACATATATGGGTATTGGGTAAGGCATTGGTGCATTTCCAAGCTGTACATTATGTGGCCATTTCTGAGGCCCGTGTTTGGTACTTTTTGAGTCAATGGATTCATGAGTTTCACGGGTTTTCTTCATTGATGAAGCATGATTCTAGCTAGACCCATGTGTCTTTTATGGTCCAATATTGAAGAAGAGTGTGGTACACCCAGCTCCCACCATTACAGCACAAGTGATTAAGTAATTACAACCTTTAGACCAGAAATTGTGCACGTGATCTATGCATGGGATATTTAAGATAGTACTAGATCTAAATTGGAAGATCATGACTCGCAAAGTGGTAACAAATGCAGCTCTTGATCTTTCACATATATACCTCTGACTGGACAATCCAGTACTCATGTATTGTGCTGGATACTAACTTGTTTAAAAGTTGGTCAATTCAGAGAATGAATTGGAATCAAAGTGGATGCACGCATTTAATTGTGCAATGGGAGACTTCAAAGAACTTGTATGGAAGCATACCTTTGGTTAAAATTCTCAACATCATGCATGTTGGATTCTCATAGTGGCAAAGACCCAACTATTTGTAGCAATATTTCCTCTTAAACCTTCTTGTATCTCTCTTTCATAAATCGGTGCATATCAATGTTTTGAATACCGTACCGGATGTCGTACCGATCAAGGCACTGAAACGAAATATTTCAATACTGGTACCGTTTCAAGATAGTCGATATATGAATAAATTATATATATAAATTATATTCTATATAGTCTATATAATGAATAAATTATATATAAATACATATATATATAAATTATAAATAGCCTAGTCTGAATTGTGGGTTAAAAAATGAGTTTGTAGTTTGAAAAAAAAAATTAAAGGCCGAAATATCGGCCGGTATTTGGACCGATACGAAATAAAGGGAATACTTGTACCGGACCAATGGCCAGTACGGTAAATACCGAAGGTACCGGCCGGTACGGTACGGTATTTAAAACAGTGGTACATATAGCTTTGTGCAAATAAATAATAAAGAACCAAAGATACTATACATTTGTAAAATTAATAGTATGCAAAATTTCATCCTGACATCAACATTCATCATCATGCTCAGCTTAGGACTATTCACCCGACCTGAAAACTACTATTTCGACTCGACCTTTGTTTTTTTTTTGGGGGGGGGGGGCGAGGGGGGAGAAACGGGTATTCCGACCCGACTAATTTTTAATTTATTTTTTATGATCTAGAAAAAAAGGAAAAAAAGAAAGACATTTTGATTTTGAATTACTGAAAGGAAGATCTTTAAATGCTTTTCAGTTTTCTAGCCATTTTGATTTTGAACAGTGATGGCATTGTCTGGGAGCACCCAACGCAATGCTTTCGCGTGAAGATGGGATTGGTCAAGAGGTATTAGAAATCTACCATCTTTCGCTGGTCCCAAATGGGGACGCTTCTATCTGTATGCATTGCATGTCTCTCTAAGTTAAAAATCATTTCTTTTTGTTAATTACATGCACAAAATTCTAGATATTGGTCAATGATTCTTATTGTTGTTCAATAATATAACATATGAGATGAAAATAGAGTCAGATTTATAGACAAAATTGATCTGATTCATGTTTCTTCCTGGCCTGGTTCAATAGATTCCAAATCATCATTTGTACATTTCAAAGAGAAAAAATCCATTTACAAATCTGTTTGTTAAAGCATTCAACACACAATTAACAATTGTTTACATCAAAAAGAACAATCCAACCAAAGGCAACTTCCTGGTTATACCAAAAGGTAAAAAGAACAATATCATGCTTACATCATAAAGAACAATATCATGCTTCCTGGTTACATCAATCCCGAAAGATCCACAAGGAAAATCCATAACTAAGCTCTCTCCAATTGGAGCAGCAATCAATAGAAATCCACCATCAATTATGATGTAAGTCGGAATGGGCAGAACTTTGGCTTCCCTCTGCATCCATACTTTAGTAAATGTGCACCTTTTTTAAGTGCTGCAATGGCTTGTATTTAAAAAAATAAAATAAAAGTCACACTACAAGAGTTATAGGCGCTTTTATAAAGGAATATAATTTTGTTACAATTTTGTTTGATAAGTATGTAATAAATTGTTTTTATAATTTTGTGACAACTAAAACAAACTGTAAGTGGAAAATAATCACTTCATTACTGAACACTTATTTAGATAGGAATGTTTCTCATCATCTACTTCAGTTTCCTCGGCACAACATGACCTTAAACACATACTATCAAAAGGATTATTGATAAATCAAAATGCAAATGAAGGACACAAAAGTTCCCACTGCCCTACTGATTGATCTGTGATAAAAAAAATAATTAGAAAAACAAACAGAGGCTACCATTAAATGATCAAATATATATGACAGTTTCACATTCTACATTTGATTATTTGATATGTCAAGAACCAAATATGACAGAGAAGATTATGCATCAATTATCTTTGAAGTATAAAAAATAAGGATCAAATTCATAATATTATAATACTATATAATCCAATCAGTGACTTAACCAATCAACAAGCAAAAATGGTCTTATTCTTGGATTAGCTAGTTTTGGTCCAAAAGTACTTCAAGTATTCTTCAATCGACCTCATTCAAAATATTCTTCAAAGTTATATCTACATGAAAAAAACAAATTATGTTAAACATATAATTAATTGAAAAGACTATATGAAAATAATTTTCAAAAATGAATCTTGCCGGTTTCTAACTTGTAGCTTCCATCATCTTCCATTACATCTTGGAAGTCATAATTAATGGAGAGAGCCATCAACCAGTTTTGTGTGCAGATTAGCGATTCAACTGTTGTCGGGGGCCAATGAGCTACGAAATGAATCTAAGACGCGACCACCAACGCTAAATGCCGACTCAAAAGCAACAGTAGATATAGGAATAGCTAACACATCTCGAGTTATATTAGAAAGGATCGCATATCTGATTGAGTTCACCTTCCACCATAGTAGAATAGCAAAGTCGGGTGTTGATCATTCAACACTTTCCATGAAATACTTATCCAATTCTGATTTATACTCAATCACACCTTTTGATACTTGATATTGGTGATACATACTGAATATCTCATCTACATTATTATAAGAAGTGTTAATTTGGGTCTCACCAACACTTGACTGGCCCCTACTTGAACCTACACTGAATTTTGAATATTGCTTATATATCCGCTCAATCATCCTCCTTAACCAATCAACAAGTGCATACACTCGCTCATGACCAAGAATATTTCTAAAACAAAACTCCAAAACTTTCAACTTGAAGCGCAGATCAAGCATAGATGCAATAGACAGCATTTTGTTCAATTTCTCAAAATCCCCTCAATACTTGTCATATTTCAAAATCCCCCAAATACTTGGCAAGATGGTAGAAATAGCAACCTTCAGATGCGATTGCAAGAGTGCTACGAGGGAGAGAGTGAAACTACAAGGGAGAGAATGACTGAGAGCTGTGATGGAGAGAGTGATTGAGAGCTATGAACCTGCGATGGAGAGTGAGAAGAATCGAGTGAGTGCAGAGTGAGCCATCGAGCGAGAGAGAGGAGAGTTACTGGTATCAGGTATAGGGTAAAAGCAATTGGGTTTTTACATGAAATCGGGTATCGAGTATTACATGTTTAATAATAAATAAATAAAGGTTCGGTTAACTGATTCTGATTTTACATCTTACAGGTCAAGGTTTTCGGGTCGGAAAATCGGTCGGGCCGGCCGGCTTTTTTTAACAGCCCTGCTCAACTATATAAAAATTTATCATCCTAGCTAGTATCTATCCAAGTTAACAAAATAAATTGGAAATTAAAAGGAATAAAAACCAATATTAAAAAATCTCTATCATTTAATTTGAAAATAATATTTCGGGCCTAAAGAAATGTATTCAACTCACTTACAAGGAGACCAAAATTGAGTGCTGGTTGGCATGGTTAAATTCAAGTCATCATGTTCAACTCATGTCTAATTATAATCCCATAGGGTTTATAAAATGCAATAACAAACACATTATGTGATACAAGTAGTTGATTCGCAACACGTTTGAAAACTTGGGTTGCCCCTTATGTAGATTTTTTTTTAGTATAGATTGATTAAAATCACTACTCATCCAGATAGCTCAAGTGAGAAGAAATGCTATATATAGAAGATCTTTATGAGAATCATGCAACATTAGCACATGAATCCATGGTCCTAATCTATTATAACCTTTTCTATATATATAGTTTCCTACTACTAGAACCACCCTAGCTAAGCATCAAATGAATTTTCAAAGAGAGAAAGAAATCTAGCCAGGTTTGTCTCAGGGGGTACAGCTCCAAAGCTCAAGTTAGGCAATGAACAATGTGAGCCAAGTGAAAAGAGGTGAAGAAGTATTCAAAGACTTTACCATGAATTTATGGAGTATTTATAGGCACGTGGCTAATTCGTTTACGAAGAAACCCTTTTCCTGAAAAACTATTGAGTACTTGCGTTTAATGCTGATCATGGCTATGCCTCTTTTGTGTACTCTCCTCCCATTGAAAATTTGGGGGGGGGGGGGGGGGGGCTTTTGCTTCTGTATCGACCTGGTGTTAATATAGAAATTTTTCATAACTCTAGTAATATAATATATGTTCTGGTATACTCTGACCCTAGTTATTACCTATAGCTCCTTAACTTGATTTACTACCCTACACCTTAAAAGAAAAAGCAATTATTTTGGGACCTTCTTTCAGGCATCATTTCTTCTTTTCCTGGTCCATCATTAGTTCTAGGAGATTTCACTTCCATCACCTCCCAATCTGAAAAATCAGGTGGGAACCCTTTTGCTCAAACCTCAAAATCAAAAGATCTCAAACTTTTCATGGAGAATTTTGGCTTCGTGGATCTAGGTTTCTCGAGCCCAAAATATACTTGGTCTAATAATAGATTAGGTACTCATTAGATCAAGGAGAGATTAGACAAAGTTATTGCTAATATTCCTTGAATTGATCTATTCCCACAAGCCATCCTTACAACCCTTGCAAGGGTAGCTTCAGATCATGCTCTCATTCTCTTAGACATAACAAATAGGAAGACTTTTCCCAAATCTTTTAAATTCGAAGAATTCTGGCTCCGAGATCCTTCTATTTTCAAGATTATCAAAGAAGCTTGAAATTCCCACTTCACGGAACACCTTCCTTCATCCTCTCTAGGAAATTGAAATCCACCAAGAAAGCCCTTAGGGAGTGGAAACAAAAATCCTTTGGCCATATCCAAACCAATCTCAAAGCTTTGATGGTAAAACTCACTTCCCTTCAAGAATAAGACACTCATTCCTCAACAAGCACTTTAGAAGCAAACCTAAAAGATAACATCAATGAGTTGCTTCTTAGAGAGGAATCACTTTGGAGACAAAAATCCAGAATAATGAGGCTGACTACCACTGATCTGAATACAAAATGTTTCAATGCCTCCACTTCTATCAAACCTAGAAGCAATAATATTGATTGCCTCAAACTAGGAAGAAACAATTAGATGACTGACCAAAGCATAATCTCTTCCAAGATTCAAGACCATTTCCAAGCAATTTTTTCCTCCACTCACCCTATTTCTCCAGTGGATTTTGATTCATTGTTTCCAAGGAAAATATCTTATTAGGAAAATGATTTCCTTTGTAAAATCCCAAATGAAGAGAAAATTGCTTCAATCGTCAAAAAATTTCCTTCCACCAAAGCTCCTGGTTCGGATGGTTTCACGGGTCTTTTCTATAAAACCTTTTGGAAAGTAATCAAGCTTGGTTTGATTGCTGCAGTAAAGAGTTTCTTCATCCATGGGAAATTGTTAAAAGAGCTCAATCACACTAACATTGCCTTAATCCCAAAGGTTGGCAACCCAAATGACATTAATCAATTCAGACCCATAAGCCTGTCAAATGTTTGTTACAAAATCATAGCAAAAATCCTTGCTAACAGGCTTAAAACTATCCTTCCCAATATCATCTCACCGTGCCAATAATCTGCATTCCTACTAGGGCGATTAATTCAAGATAATACCATCATGGCTCAAGAAATTTTTCATTCCATGAAAAAAAAGGAACGGCAAAATGGGTCAAATGGCCATTAAAATTGACATGTTAAAGGCCTTTGATTCCATGGAATGGTCCTTTCTTCTTGATATCCTTAAACAAACATGTGGGTTTCAAACAACAATGGATCAATTGGATCCAAGAGTGCATCACCACGGTGACATACTCTATTATTATCAATGGCTCCCCACAAGCATACTTCCAACCTTCCAGGGGCTTATGTCAAGGGGACCCGTTATCTCCCTTCCTTTTCATCTTAGGCACTGAGGTCCTGTATAGACTCATCACAAAATAGGAACATTTCAATTGTCTTAAGGGTATCAAGCTCTCCCGAGGTGGTCCTTTCATTACCCATCTTCTCTTTGTTGATGACCTGTTTCTGTTTGGGTCAGCAACAGCTCTTAGTGCACAAAAATTCTATGATTGCCTCAAAGTTTACACTCAATGGTCTGGCCAAAGCATCAATGTTAGTAAATATTCTCTTCATTTCATCAAAAATACCACTTGAGCCTCCATCAATGTGGTAAAAAACACTTTCAATTTCAGAATTCCCCCCCCCCCCCCCCCAAAAAAAAAATAAAAAATTCTAAATGCCTAGGGCTACCTCTTTCCAATGGAGCTAATATGAGAAAATTCCTTATGGAATTAATGGAGAAAGTCCAAAATAGGCTCCATGGATGGAAATAAAAAATTCTCTCTCAAGCCACTAGAACAGTTCTCATAAGAGCAGTTGCAAGTTCTATCACTTCTTATGTTATGTCCTCCACTCTTATCCCAAAGGCAATAACAAAGAATCTGGATTTTTTTTTCCGAAGATTCTGGTTGGGGTTTGAGGACAGAGAAAAAAAGAAATTCACCCCAAAATCTTGGAAGTCCATTTGGCTTCCTAAATCCATTGGAGGTCTTGGCCTCAAAAACATGTCTTCTTTCAATTCTGTTTTGGTCACAAAATATGCCTAGTCTCTCATTAATGGATCAACAAGTCTTTGGAAGGAAGTCATTACCAAAAAATACCTTGGAACTCAATCTTTCCTAGAAGTTCCTTCTAAAGCTTCTGACTTTCGGTTCTGGAAAAGTTTGCTTAAGTAAAGAGACTTCCTGTGATCTAGCATTTGCTATCAGATTAATAATGGCATTTCAACTAAGGTTTAGGCTGATCCTTGGGTTTATACCATGTCCAATCACATCCCTAATGCAAATCTCAATTACAATCTTGAGCCTGATTTTAATATGTCCGTCTCTGAAATCATTCTTGAGGAACCAAGACGATGGAATGTTCTTCTCCTCAATACCCTCTTCTCAGCATTCATCAAGAGAAATCCAAAAAATACCTCTGGCCATTCATAATTTCCAAGATGTTCAAGACAAGATCAATTGGATCCATCACTCCTCTGGAAAAATTTTAGTGAAATCAGCATATGATGCTCTTGTCAATGTAAACAATCTCTCCAATCTCAACAGTCAGTCTCCTAACTAGAAGAGCTTATGGAAACTGAAAGTGCAGGACAAATTGAAATTATTTCTCTGGAAAATAAGTCACAATATCCTTCCCACCAAAGCAAAGATTAACAATGTGATTCATCTTGAGGAAGTTCAAATTCTTTGTCCGTTGTGCAACACTGAACCAGAAGACATTCCTCACCTAATTGTGCAACACTAACTTCATTTGCAGTGTAAGTCCAAACTTAGGAGAAGAAAAAGCAGCCTTGATGGCAATTACTGAAGCACAGAGATTGGGTCTGCAAAAAATATTACTTGGGACTCAAGTTTCGTCATAAAGGCAATATCCAATACCACTTTTGTTCAAGATTGGACCATGGCTCCAACCATCAGTGATACAAAATATCATCTCCTATCTTTAAAGGATTGGAAAGTTAGGAAAATTCATCGTTCCATGAATTGATGCGTGCATAACTTGGCACAATGGGTAGCGGCGACGCAAGCCTATGGCAATATCCCACTAATCCAGATTTCATCTTCTCTGTTGAATTTTCATAGTAGAAAAGATCCACCTATTTTATATGTATAATTAAGTTCTTTTCTTGAAACAGTTTCTGATGTATTGGTTTTTAATTATATATGAAAAGTAGTCAACTTGCTCCAAAAAAAAAAAATACACACCTATAATCAGATTACCTTAAATGCAAGTCTTTTCGAGCATCTTTTCAATCTTAGATCCTCTTTTTTATGGGGTCCCGTGTGGCCCTGTCAGCCCCACACACGCACACACTCTCTCTCTCTCAACGTATTTCTCCTTTGGAAAAAACTACTTTACCCACTAATTCTTACCGCTCTACTTGACCGCTCGGGAAAAAAAAGATTAAAGAAGTGATTTTAAGTGTATTAGTGTATTTTTTTATTTTTAAAAAATATTTAAATATATTAAAAAATACGAATAGAAAAATGAAAAAAAAAGTTGCAAAAGCAACTAGCGGTCAAAATGAGTGGACTACTCTGGGCGGCATAGTAGCCCAACTCTTCTCCTTTTCCATGGTCATATTCTACATGCAGCCTCTTGTATTGTTGCCAAACTTTTTCTTGCCTATTACGTTAATTACCAGTCCTTTACTCACCCTCTTACCTTGATCCCCAACAAAATTATCTTGTTGTCCATGCATAAGCATTACCCGAGTTGCCTTCTCTCTATCTCAGGCCAAACAAACTTATATAATTCTAGGAAAAAAGTAATGTTATTCTTCATTCTTTATTTTTCATCCTTGGTCGCGCACAGTACTTAATGTTCTAAAAATGAGTAATGTTACATATAGTCGTGGAGTGAGTAAGCGTTGTGCAGTCACTTTGAAAAATAGTAGAGTCCACTATTAAAAAATTAATTTTCTTTTCATGTGGGTCCCGTATTTATTCACTTTTTTCAAAATAATTGCACGGCGCTTGCACACTCACGACTGCAACTATCATTTCTCTCTAAAAATTAAGTGGATTCTTATGCAAACCACTTAAATGTTAGCTTGTAAAATATGCCACATATATATTAATAGGTGTGATTGAGATGAAAAACAACATTTCAATAGAATTTTTCTCTTGTGAAACCACATCATCCTCTTACTACTCATAAATTCTAAAAATCTCTCATTGTGCTAATCTATCTATTAACTCTTATTTTCATTGTTTTTAATAATTATACACTTAGTAAATTTAAAGGTTGTTACCCGTACTCCTAAACAAGTAGGTAGCTAACTTCCCTCCCCAAATCTAGGCATGAGTCTCTGAAGTAGTGAGGTTTTAAAGACCACCCACGGCAGCTCCGTGTGCCTGAGTACAAGAGGTCTCTGCAAAAAAGAAAGAAGAAATAAGGGCAGAAAAGAAAGAGCGGCGAAATTGTATATGTTTTTTGGTATATATATGATGGTATACGGGATACGGGCATGCGCGCATGTGCGTTAAAATTGGGTGGGTGGGATACCCATCTGGCCACTGCCTGCCCACGGAACTCTAGGCTGAGAGGAATAAACACACGAGCCGATCAGTACATACTAGTGGGGGTATTCAAGCAAGATGCAGGTAGCTAGTTACGAAAGAAGATTCATAAATTTCCAAATGTCTTGTAATTTGATTATGATTTTACCACTCATAAAATAATTTATAAATTTGGATAAATACAGGTTTGTAGATTTTTCCTTTTTTGGTTCATTTCAGCTTTATTAAAAAAAAAAAAAGAATTATATCCACCATCATCTTAATAATCGTCTGCTCACTATCCTCTTATTTGACATCCATTGATTGGATGATAAATAATGAAGAGAAAAGATATTTACAACCGTGAATTGTGTAACTGCCGCATAATCGCTTTGAAAAAAATGAATAAAATATGGGACCCACATGAAAAAAATTAATTTTTTAATAGTGGGCCCCACTCTTTTTCAAGACGATTACGCGACGGTTACGCACTTCACGGTTGTATGTAGAATTACTCAATAATGAATGATAATTTTTTTACAATCATTTAATATCACATTAGAAGATAATGAAAAGATGGTGGCAAAAAGGATGGAGTATAGTTGTTTTCAAGACTATCACCGTACCAAGACTATGAAATTTGAATATCAACCCTGATTCCATCATGTTGCTATAGGACCAAAGGGTATTTAACTATTTCTAGCTCAATTTGCTCAGTCTAGGGGTGGACAGTGGGTTCCCGCCACCTATCCGCCCACCCCCACCGTCATGCCCTTGTCGGGGGCAAATGGGGAACCCCGACCGTCAAGTGTGAGCATACTGGCCTCCACCCCTAGAAAAAATAGCCTTAAAGAATTTGGAAAAAATATCAAAATTATCCATATAAATCCATTCTCCATAATAAAGTTAAAAACTTAAAAAAAATAGAGAAAGTAAAATTGAAAAATGCAATATCATCCAAACTCCAAATAAAAGAAAAAAATAGAATGTGTATCTTTGCATATAATATTATGAATCTTTGCATATAATATTATAAATTTATGATTTATCATGAGTCATATGATATATTAGTTAATTGATAGCATGTTAATAATTATATATTTAACATTTTATATTGTCAATGGTGATGGTTAGATGAAAATTACATAATTCACTTGTGCAACTACTATATAAAATAATAGATATAATTCATAAAAAAATATTTAAAATGTAATACGGTCGATCCGGTCTGGTCCGGATTGAAAAAACTCCACCACGAGACCAGACCAATTCCCGATATCTCCATACAACTAGGACCAAAACCGACTATTAAGTAATATTTCGATCCGGTCCAAACCGAAAAGTTTTCACTCCTATCTACAAGGAAGCCTTATATTACACACATCCACCTAACCAATATGTGATTTGTCATTTTTTTCTTTATAATTTAAACACACATATTTAAGCATTAAAAAATAATAAAAAAATAACAAATCACATATTGATTAGGTAGATGTGTGTGGTATAAGACTTCTATTGTAAAATTTCTCTAAATCATGTCTACAAAAGAGAAGAGGAATGATCAGAGAATATTGACCCACCAAGTAATCCATTAACACATAAGCCCACTTTGCTTTCAAATAGAAACGTCCAGCCCAAATTCAAACATAGTAACATACTGAACTTTTCCATATTATAATAAATAGGCCCATACTGTCAAGGTAGTGTTGCCTGAGGCCCTGAGCCAAGCCTTATGCGAACCCCAGTTTGCACTTTGCGAGAAGATAGACTATAGTTCAGAGTACAGTTCTTCGTCGCAGGGTTCTCACAGAGAGAGAGAGAGAGAGAGAGAGAGAGAGAGGCGAGATTCACCTCTCTGAGATCACCTCACTACCCACCCAAACGCAACGATGCAGAGTTTGAAGCGATTGATACCCCGATCTTCGGTGCTCAGTGCTCGGCTTTCGAGGCACCAAGAGAAGCTCTTCCTGCTTCCTTCACAGCATTTGGCTCGAGGGTCCTCCATTCGCTTCTTCGACATTTACCAGGCATCTTCATGTTTCTTTTCTTTTGCCGTTTGATTTTTTAAATAATGTAAAATCAAGACAACTAAAGAAGCTAAATTTTTTTTTCGTTTTCTCGTCATTTTCTTCCAGTAGCTAACACTTCAATTGTGTTTTACTTTCTTTCTTTTTGATTAAAAAAACTTTTAACTGTAGCTGGGAAACAAGGCGGCAATCGAGAAAGAGCGTGCTCGACTGTGAGTCTCCTGTTTCTAATTATTTTTTCTTAGAGACTCTTTCTATGTGGAAATTCTTTAAGTAATTGCTAATGTGATTTAGGACAGTGCAGATGAGATGAACAGGGGATACTTTGCGGATATTTCAGAGCTCAATCAACATGGTGGTAAGGTACGTAGAGAGCACACAATTCCATATCTTCTGCTGGGCTAATAAAAATTTTGTTGAGAATAATTATCCGTTTGCTTGAAGGAATGGTTTGTATAGTGTATAGGTGTAGGGGTAGAGGTGGAATGATGTGGTCGTATATTAGATTTGAAAGGATTTCAAAATCACTTTCTGTAGCGTACATGGGATGATTACAGAGTGTGCTGAGATAGCCAGAGAGTTCATTTTTTTGGTGTGAGTAATATGCCTAGTTTGATCCTGTGTGTGGTATGCAGATTGCAACGGCAAATAAAATTATAATTCCTGCTGTGGCAGCCATTAAGTTTCCTGGCTTAGAAGTGAACTACTCTGATGGTAAAACATTGAAGCTCCCCATCACTTCCAATGGAGATATGGTTGCTGCTGACAAAGCAGCCGTCCCAAAGGCATCTTTGATATGTCTTTCATTCCGAGCAAATTCCCAGGTATAGAACTTTAGCTACTCTTGTGCAGTGCACGAATATAGCAGGTGCTGCACCAAATTCTGGTTGTTGTTTCTTGTTGTAAGTGAATGCAACAAGTTGGATATGCTTCTTACTCGATGTTTTGTATGACACCTTTTAATATGAAGGAAAGGCATGTGATATGTTTAGTGGTTGATGAATATATGGTTGCATAGGCTATCTCTATTTTTTCAGTTTTTACCTAATTTTAGAATTTTTTTGAGTAATTTTCGATGCATGACATATCACGTTTTTTCTAACGGAAATCTGACAGACGGTCTTAATTGAGAATAGTTACCACTTTAAGGATCAAAATTATTAAACTTATAACTTGTGGAGCAAAAGGATGACTGTAAAATCTAGGGACCAATTATGTACTTAACCCATAACAGTTCAGTTCTCTCTCTCACTTGATTGTGTTTTTCGTAACTCCACTAATTAAGTTGTCTAACTAAGTATCAATGAATGAACTAATTCCCTCTTCTTCTTTTTAAGTCAAAGCCTAGAATTGCCCAGATCCTATATCTCCGAAAATTAACTTGGTTGGTTGGTTGGGGTACTTACTCCTTTGTTTGTTCTCTAATAAAAATTTTATTAATACTCAAGGGGGAGAATTGGTTGGTTGGCATTTTTAATTTCTTTTATCTTGCTGTTGCTGCTACAATCCATTGTTATTTCCTTGACAGGCAATGATTGATTCTTGGAGTGGACCTTTTCTAGATACTTACAGAAATTCAGATGATGTTCAGCTATATGAGGTATAAAAACTTTATATATATGATTCATTCAATAACTTCTCCCTGTATTTGAGGGACAATAGCCAACATTGCAGGTTTTGTAAGATCAGTGAGATCTAATCCAGAATATGATCCATTCATCTTTGTATCTATTGTACCCAAGTTCTCTTTTCCATTCTTTGTAGATTCAGGAGGTCAGTCTAAGTTTCTGTTGAATGCAAGTATAGCTCAGTTAATGTTTTTACCATCTGCTTTTAAAGTTGCATATAAATGTGCCAAAAGAGTTTCTGAGAAGAAGCAAGGGCTTGTTGGCTCTCCAATTACTTCCCTTCACCATCTGGTTAAGCATGCTGAAAACCTGAAGCCTTCCCATGAGTACTGTATATCCTGATGGCAATATGTGGAAAGTCATATTTTACCTCACAGCCAGGAGAATTATATTTTATATATGTATATGTATTTCTTTTTGCTCCTTATTTCTGCTCCCCACAAAGATGGCGAATCAAATATATAGAGAAAGCTAGGACATGAATGTTTATGGGGGAGGGATGGAAGATGAGTTCAAATTTAACTTTTTGAATTGGGCAAAGTTATGCTTTGATCTCAGGGGGAGGGTTGGGAGTTTGCAACTTGCTGGTTTTCAACCAAACTCTAGTGGGGAAATGGTTGTGACACTACCAACAAGGAAGGGAGGCTTTGTGGAAGGCTATAATTGACTCAAATTTTGGTGGGGCTTGGGGTGGATAGTGCTTGAGATGCAAGGTTCACATGGGGTGGGGTTGTGGAAGCATATACGAAGAGGACGAGAGGTTTTCTCTCAAGATGCTCGCTTTGAGGTGGTGAGTGATGTAAAATAAAATTCTGGCATGATTTATGGTGTGGAGAGAGTCCTTAAGGAAGCTTTCCTGAAGTGTATGGGATTGCGAGAGTGCAAGAGGCATCGATAGCTTATCTTCTGGGACTTTCCAATGGTATTCCTTCTTGGAATGTCAGCTTTTCCAAGACAGCACAAGACCGGGAAGTTGATGCTTTCACGGAGTTCTATAATTTGTTATACTCCACTAGAATGGAAGGGGGGGGGGGTGTAGAATAGGTTCTCTGGCGCCCCTAAAAAACAAAAGAAAATTCACCGTCCATTAGTTCTATGAGGCCCAGACCATTCTTGTACTAATGATTTTCCCTGGAGGAGTGTTTGGAAGACTAAGGTGCCTCTAAAAGCAGCTTTTTTTGTTTGGGCAGCTTCCTTGGGGAAGATTCTTATCATAGCAACTTAGAAAATGTTGAATTATTGTGAAGAAATGGTGTTGCATGTGCAAAAGGTATGGGGATACTGTTGATCACCTGCTTCTACACTGCAAGGTAGCCAGAACCATATGGGACAACTTCTTTGAGAGGGTGGGATTAGCTTGGGTGATGCCTACAAGGTTGGTTGACTTTCTAGCAAATTGGACGGTCTTACATGGCAATCCACAAACTGCTTCAATATGGAAGATGGCCCCTTATGCCTTATGTGGTGCCTTTGGAGAGAAATAAATGATAGAAGCTTCATAGATCATGAGTAGACAATGGATGAGCTTAGAGTCTTCTTTCTTAACACTCAATTTTTTTTTATCAAAAGGGGTAGGAGGGAGCAACCAGAGGTGGCGCCCCCTACCTGCTAGGAGTTGGGCCTAGATGGTGGGAAGTGCAAACGCTCTCTCAAGTTGAGTTAGAACCACAGCCTAGATCCCAACCTTACTAGCGAATGCAATGAATCCTTAGGCTGCTAATACTAATAGTCTAAAGCGAATCCATATTCAGGTTGAATCCAAGACCTAGTATATGCCAAACCACATGGGAGTAACCCAGGACTGTTGAGCCACCACCCTTGGTGGTCCTTAACACTTTATTTAAATGGTCAATTGTGATAGATTTTAGTGGACCAAGTGTCCACGACTTTCTTGTATCAGTTGTCAGTGGTCCTGATGGCAATGAGGACAATTGACAACTCTTGTATATGTCTTGTGTACATGGGCTATGCTTATTGTTCTCATTAATGAAATTATTCATTTAACAAACAAAAAAAAAAAAAAGATGTTTTGCAAGACATAAGTGCCAGAGTTGTTATGTCCACATTTTTTTCCCTTATTTTTCAATGGAGTTGTTGGATGGTGACCGTATTTTCTCAAATCAAATTGTCACTTGTGCGCATGAAATGGTTGATATGTTCATTAGGTTTTCTTTCCTGCATACAATCTGTACAACTTTGAAAACAGACTTAATGATCAGAACATTAAAGCAGCAATATGATTGAAACAATTAAACATCCAAAATAACACTAGTAGAGAGGGTTCCTGTAATGCAGAGTGCAGACCCTTATAAAGGCTTGTTTAAAGACCCATTTTGACACTACCATTCTACTGCAGCCAGTTTCTTTGGAAAAAAACATATTAATAGAAACTTTGAAAGCAAAGTTAATTGTCCAAAAAACTTTGTAAGCAAAATATTCCAGGTAGACTCTGTTAAATGGTTGGCTCATTCGAGATGAGATACAAGGGTGCATTATTGATGAATAGAAATGTATTTTAAGTAACAAAAATTTTCATTGGTTTTAGTTAACAAGTATCAAACATTAGGATATATTAAATTGCATGTCTTGTTGTTATGTTCAGGATGCTCTAGTAATTTATAGTGGACAGCTTCGAATTTTTATATTTAGATCATCAATGATTTTTTTTTTTTGCAGGTGTCATTTATAGACTCTTGGTTTTTATGCTGGAACCCTATTAAGCAGCTGCTGCTTTGGATAATGAAGAAATCTAATTATGGAGGGAAGGATGCAGTTCAGAAGCAAATTGTATATTCATTTGGTGACCATTATTACTTTCGAAAAGATCTGAAAATTCTGAACCTTCTCACCGGGTACAAAAGATTTCCATTGCCTAGCTTATTTGGTGGAGAGCCAGATGAAGTTGTTATTAGTTTACAAACTTCCATTTGTTGCCATTTTCACTCTGCAGGTATATGTTTCTTCTCGACAAATTTGGTAGAATAAGATGGCAAGGCTTTGGTTTGGCTAATGAGGAGGAGCTGTCATCCCTTCTTTGCTGCACATCTCTTCTTTTGGAAGAGAAATGAGGTATAGCCAATGCAATTTCTCAACTTGCTGTTTTGTTAGAATGGTTATAGATCAGGAGTAATTATTCGGTACTCTCGGAATATGGACATATGGGACTCATCCAATTACATTATTTCATTATATTTACAATTAGTGCTTATGGTATGGCATTTTGTGACAGAATTATTTCGGAACTATCTAATCATTTTTCATAGATAAGAGATCTAGGGGTGCTACCCGCCCCCGCCCCCCGCTAGTGGTCCTTCATGCGGGGCGAGGGCCCCTCCCCCGCATGTGCGGTGCGGGATAGCCCGCCCGCCCATGCAGGGGCAGGGCGGGGTAGCGGGGGGCGAGCCCCCGCTCCCCACACCTAGAGATATCAAAGTCGATCTATAGCACGTGATGATTATGATATATTTAGGATAATGATGATGATCCTACTAGTACCCTTTATTTCGCTGGATGATATTATTGATTCCGCTTTCCTGGCTTGTTATTTGCAGCGAGTGACACTGACTTATGAAAAGTATGGGTATGGAGAATCGTGATGATGGCAGTTTTTCAGGCTTGTTTGTTGTCACAATCATTCTCATTTCATCTCATCGTCACAACTTTTTCAAATTTTCACACAAAATAAAATAAATAATTCAATTTTTTTAAATTACAAAACAAAAATAATATTAAAAAATATATTCTAATAATATTTATTAAACTTTCAACTTTTATCTCAATTTATCTCATCTCATCTGTGAAAACAAACAAGGTCTTAATAAGCCTGCGATTTTGGGTCTATACATTTTGTTGCAGTTAAGAGCATTCTTATCCGGTTCCCTAAATTTTTTCTTAAATTTTAGCTAAAAATGACGCTCCCTATAATTTTATCTTAAATTCTACTCGTCTTTAAAAAGAGAATAACTTGTTGCAGGTGTCTCTTATAAACCTTATATATCAGATACCAATGACAGCTTGCTACGTAAGGGGCACATGAATAAAATTGAGCATCGCGCAAACAGGGGATCGAATTCCTTCTTGCCGTCTCTCAACAAACACAGTTGCATAATCAACACGCGAGTCAAAGGCACTGAAGTCCTCAACATATTCAAGAATCTCTCCGTCAAGATTACTTCTTATCAAAACAATTCCATTCTTCTAGAAAGGCACTAGAAGCTTGTAGTCATCAGTGGATGGATCATATTCAAAGCCATGCCTATATATGTGCCCACAGAGTGAAATACCAGGATCGGGCAGTTTCCTGTAATTTTCCGTTGAAGGATTCCAAATATAGAAATCACTATGCCTATATAGAGCCACACAAACAAGACCATTGCAAGACCCAATGTTACTAACATAATGACCCTGTTTCTGGAAAGTGACGACGAGTACACTGGGAGTGGTACTATGCTCAAATGGTGCATCACAATCTAGGGATCAAATTTTAGAACCGGATGATATGAGAAGTCTTTGTGAGCTCAGACATTTGCCGGAACTGCGATTTAGCAAATTGAGGATCAGAGATTAAGGAGCGCCAACGTTTACTTACACACCTAAATCGTACCAAAGACTTGACCGGCAACCGCAAGAGGATTTCTACGACAACGCTTTCGGGTAGATATAGTGGAAAACCTCAATGACATAATCGTTTATACTTCATAGACATTGCTCTTATTTCAAGTTGAGAATAACTTGCTGCAGGTTAGGGATTTCCCGAGAGAAGAGAGAGAAAAGCCACATGATCCCCTGCTATGCGTCCTCATTGTCACAATTGAGGAACCCTTACATGGTAGCTCCCTATTGGTCTCCGATAAGACCTCTTTTAGGAGACACCGGCCAGAAGCATTTCTCGTTTAAAAAACCTTCTGCATCTCGTTCCCTATCATTTTTCTATTTTATTGAAATAATATTCTTCTAATCTTTCTGTTACTTTTTTATCTCACTTCCATTTCCATTTCCATTCTAAACCATAACTCTGTCTTATTTTTGTCTTATTTTCTTCTTTTCAAATATCATATTCTAATAATTTTATAAATACTTGTACGATTTTTTTTTTACGGATGCAGTATTATTTTTCAATCCAATATCGGTATTAAAAATAATAATTTTTTTAATATGTGCATTGTCCAACGCGAGAGTATTTTTTAATATGATTTTGTCCGCATATACTTGAGTAATATTTGATTTGCATTTGTCTAACAGTAACATTTTTTTCTTTTTCATATAACGGTAATATTTTTTTCAGTTTCTCTAATGGTAATACATATCAACGTATTGATGATAAAAAATTTTGCAAAATAGTACAACGGTAACATTTTGAATTTCTACCTCCAACAGTAACATGCTTTGTCCTTTCTCCAACGATAACTTTTTGTCTTTTTTCCACCGATAACATTTTTTGTCCTATAGTTAACGGTATCTTTTTCTTCTATAAATGTCTTCTGCTTTGCATTCACATTTCAAAAACTCAAGTCTCATTTTATCTAAGAACCGAAATTCAACATTTCCCCCTCTCCAACTCTTCATCAAATGGTTCGTTCCTTCTTTAACAAATTGATCACATATTTGTCTTCTGAATATGAGTTTGATGTTTTTCTTAATGCAAAGGCCGATGGAGAGTTATTAAGATATCATGGCAATCGCCAACGTTATAAGTTTATTCGGCGTGATGATATTCAAGGGCACGAGTGTCTTTTCCACGACTATTTCGCAGAAAATCTAATATATCTCTCGAGTATATTTCGAATGAGTCATCTCATATTTCTCCGTACTCTAAATGAGATAGAGGACGATTTCGAAATGCCAAGCACAGATCATAACCAACAGCCCCAAAATCATAAACTTGGTTATTCGAAATGCCCAGCACTGTGAATAACCAACAATCCCAAAATTACAAAGAAGATTTTGAAATGCCAAGCACAATGAATAACCAACAGCCCCTAGAATCACAAACAATCAGTCGAAATGTCAAGCATTTGGATTCAAAAAGAAAAGCCCCAAAAGATGCATAGTTCCAACAAGTCAAAAAGTAACACAAATCAAGTCATGGCCTTTCAAAATCATTATTCACAACAGATCATCGAAATGTCAAACCCTAGAGCACTTTCGTAAGCCCAAGTCTCAAAAATCAAATATTTTGAAAGCCAAAGTTAGACCCAAAGGTAAGGAGATAAAATACAGTTGTCATATGCATCAAATTTAGCCACGAGAAATGCATAATCGTGTGGCAGAGACGACGAATCCAGCCAGGGAAGGGGGGCTTCAGTGAGTAAAATAGCAATGGAAGAGAGTGAGGAAATACTTACATATATTTGGGTCGATGAAGAGAAACCACCGTCAATGGTGGCTACGGTGCAACAAAGGGAAACGTCAAAGAGGGTAACAGAGAGAGAGAGGAGAACACGCATGACCAACAGCCTTTGAAAATGGGAGAGAGCTTTTGGGGATGTATAGTGGTTCCCCATGTATGTCATTGTAGCTTCTTTAAATCAAAACCCTAAAATAGGGAATGGGATGGGCCCCTCCTCTCTTAATTTTTCTCCATAATTTGGAGATAACAGTGATTTAGGACATTGGATAAGAATGCTGTAAGATATTAATAACTCTTGAAATAGGACATCCGATGAGAATGCTCTGAGACATGAATAACTTTTGAAATACCAATCCTTGTAGAACAACTTCTGCTCTGAAAATTGGAATGAAAACAGAAATGTACAAATTTTGCAGAATGTGTTTTGGTTTAAATGGAAAGGTTCTAAAACCATTCTGCCATACAAGAATGCTTTGTTTGAGTCCTTCACGGCTTTTATTGACGTGAGAGTGAAGTACCATGCAGTTGCAACCATGTTGTCAGATGATGGTTGCATTACTAATGAAGAATTTATTGAATCACCTCTGTAACGCATGTTTGAGCATTTAATGAGCGCCGAGAGCATTTACGTAATTATATTTCTAGATTTTAATATCATAAAAAACTCGATCAAAATTATTACAAAAATCCAACAAATAACTATAACGACAGTTTGGTTGCAAGATTCAGTTAAGTTCAATTCAGTTTAGTCTAATTTTAAATTGAGTCTAATATCTAAAAATCCAACTCTTAAATTATTAAACTCATTTAAAATCAAAATTTTCTTACACGTAGGACTCATAATCTTTTTTAACTCAATACATCTTTATACGTAGGATTTACAACATTTTTCAATTTTCTATAAATAGTATTAAACTCATCTTAACATTCAAACACATCTAAACTTATTTCAGATGGCTCTTACATAATTCACTAAACTTTTTTTTTAACTCACTCCACCTATTTAACTCATTAATATTCATAAAGAATTCAGCTCATCTGAACATTCAAATGCAGTTTAATGGAAAATAATACTCTCACTACTGTTTCTTATAGTTGGAATTTTTTATTTTTTTTAATTTAGTGATTAAGGAAGTATTTTTTTAATAATATTATTATTTTTTATTTTTAAAAAAATATTAAAAAGTATTAAAAAATACATGTAAAAAAATAACTAAAAAAAAGGGTCAATTACACCTGATGGTAGCTCCAGCAGAGGAGTTGGGAGAGGTGAACTTAGCACCGTCCAACTCTAAAATCTTAAATTCAAATGGGTCGAGTTAATGAGTGCCCGTTAATGAGCATTTGTTAAAATCTCATGCATGTTTGAGAACTTAATGAGCGCCACTAATGAGTGTATTTTTCTGGATTTTAACAAGATAATAGAAAACAAGATGATTAAATTTATTACAAAACTAATAGTTTAATATATGTAAAAATCGTATTATTACTAACATAAATAATTCGTAAAATAGAACCAAATCAGATCGAAATTAAAAAAATCAAAAGTTTTAATTTCAGTAACAAATCGGTCCGGTATCAATTCTTAAATTTTCAAAATCGGCTGTATATAGATTAGGTTCTAAAAAAATGTACAAAATCAGACTGCTAAACCAGTTACAACTCTAATAAATAGTTTGTAAATAATAATAAATAGTTTATAAATAATAATAAAATAATTTAAAAATATATAAAATAGTTGTATTCAGAAATATTCTCAATTAATCTAATCTCATCAGTATAATTTTTACAAATTCTTATACAAAATAAAATAAATAATTTAATTTTTTAAATTTCATAATAATAATAATATTAAAAAATTATATTTCAATAATATTTAATTCCATTCATTTAAAACCATTTCTCAATCAACAAGAATCCTGAAATGTTGGGGGCACAAATACAAGAGCAGGAAAAGACAAATCGGGTCCGTAAGGAGAGTATGTGTCTGGCTTCTTTTCTATGTCTGATGCTGATCGAGTCCAAAACCTCCTCGGTGTCACATCGGCCGAAAGCACCAATGTTTTGAATAGCGCACCAGATATCGTACCGGTCAAAGCACTGAAACGAAATATTTCGATACCGATACCGTTTCGGGATAGCATTTCGGGATAGTCGATATATAAATAAATTATATATATAAATATATATAAAAATTATATTCCAAAATAATAGTCTGTATATAAATAAATTATATATAAATACATATATATATATATAAATTATAAATAGTCTAATCTGAATTAGGGGTTAAAAAATAAGTTTAAAGTTTGAAAAAACGAAGAAAAAAAAAAAAAGGGCCGAAATATCGGCTGGTACCGGCCGAAATATAAGCCGGTACAGGCCGAAATTTAGTCCGGTATGGCCGGTATTTTAGCCGGTACGGAACAGACATAGTACCTGTACCGGCCGGACGGCCGAAACGAAAAATTTCGACCGTACCGGCCAGTACGGTATGAAATTTAAAACACTGGAAAGCACTACCCGGTTTCCAACTATTTCCAGATAATATAATATATAGAAAAAATCTATCTTTCATCTTAATTTATATCATATTCTCATCATCTTATAATATAAAATTAAATAATAAATTCATAAATAAAATATAATAAATAATTTACGATCGCTTAAAATCATTTCATAAGATTATAAAAATTGAAATAATAAATAACATTACTCTAATATATAAATTGTCACGCAAAGATCCACGCATGCTTATTATCTCTTAACATTTATTTATTATTATTTTTATTCTTTTTAATTATTTTTTATTAACTTTTTACTTATTATTTTGAAAAAATAAAAGATATTAAAAAATAACTTAAAATAATAATTAATATTAAAATAATTCCAAATACATTATATAGGTGATAAGATCTTTTGTCGAAATGGTGGATGGTAAAATTATATATAAATATAATTATTGTTTAACATTATATTTTTATTATTTTAAAGTTTATTTAATTTGAATTCAAAGTCAAATAAAATATTACTATTAATTATTTGAGATTTATTTTTTATAAATTAATTGTGTATGTCTC
Source organism: Juglans cinerea (assembly GCA_961763995.1). Taxonomy (NCBI): domain Eukaryota; kingdom Viridiplantae; phylum Streptophyta; class Magnoliopsida; order Fagales; family Juglandaceae; genus Juglans; species Juglans cinerea. Next base: position 4,352,171 of record CAUIVZ010000015.1, read on the forward strand.
GGTCTTTATTTTTTGTTTTTTTTTTAACATTTATAACCACCCCATTTCGAGGAAGATTTTCAAAAGATATCCTAATCATTTGATTTTGTCCAAATTTAAAAACAAGTCTGCCCTTAATCGGAAGTCTTTGAAATCAATTTGCACCACAAATAAACTGATTGTGATTTTGTTTTTTTCTTTTCTATAATAAAAAAAGAATGCTAGTGATTGATTAATATTTATTTATTTAATAATTACGAAAGTGAATATTAATGAATTAATATTTTTTATTTTTAAAAAATATTTAAAGATATATAAAAAATAATTTAAAGAAAATAAATATATATATTTACATTTATCGGTTGAATTCTTTGATTGAGTTATCGGTTCCTGTAACACTATCTAATAAAAAATATAAGTAATATAATCATAAAGAGATTTCATAAAAATAAATCTACAAACTGATATGATTTGATGTGATACGTTAGATTTGCTTTATAATAAAAGTAGTTTTACAATCTTACGTATCACTTCAATATAGAAATTTATTTTTATATAAGTAAATTGAATTAATCTAAATATTTGATCTAATTTAATTAACACAATCTCATGTTTTATATTATAAATAATATGAATTATGTGTATTCATAAGCAATTAACTTGTTTTTTATAACATTTAATTTGATTAATTAAATTTAACCCATATTCTATTATATTACATTTCACATAAATGAAATCACGTGAATGAGAGTTTGACCCACACGTGATATATTTAATTATATGTGATAGAGTATAAAATTAGAATTCGATCACAAGACCTCTATAGTCTATACTGATATTATGTGAAATAATCAGTTATATTAAATAAAATGCTAACTATATTTAATAAAAACTTACAAAAAAAATTTACTTCTCTATATTAATATGTTGAATCAGAATTTGAATTTCAAAATAAAATTAATAAAATGAGTATAGTATATAAAATTAAAAATACATGTAATACAATACATCTTAAAATTTTAAAGCTTGAAGACAAATAATAATGTCAGAAATTATAAAGTAGATAATTGGTCATGATCAAAAGAGTACGAGGACACATAAACTTTAATTCCTACGCGTTTCACGTCTCAATCAGTCAAACATTTATCGTGGAAAATCAAAACAAGGATAAGAATTGTTGGTGTCTTTCTTTCCCATTTTCATAGAAACATCGTCAAAAGACTCGAAGTCGTGCTAGGGGACAAACGTTGGGAGGCACCACATGCATGACTTTGCTCTGCTGCATGCGTCGATGATCTATTGGAAGCGTTATACAAATATACCTGTTGTTTTAATCTTTTGCTTGTCCTTTTCGAAGCATCCAAGCCACAGAGTTAAAAGTAATGGAAAATTATATCTGTCGAGAGTTTTTTTTTGGATGGAATATGTTAGTTCAAATTTATTTTAATTTTTTTTTATTAAGGAAATAATTATTAGTGAAATTATTTTTTTTATTTTTTTCTTAATAATTAAGAATGTTAAAAAAATATTTAAAAGAAAAAAATAATAACAATAACAATAAATGTATAACTAGCGATACGTCTAATGATAAATGCTGGACGGCGTTCGGCACAATCCTTTTTCGATATGAAAAAATTTTTAATGATTAAAAAAATATTTTTAATAATATTATGATTTTTTTAAAATATTTAAGAATATAAAAAATTTGTTTAAGATTCATTCTCCATAATTGCATCACTTTGAACGTGCAGGATTGAAAATTTGTTCTTCTTACGAAAGACAATATTCTTAAAGAACATATATGTGATATTTTTATCCGGTTTTAAAATATTATATCAATTAAAAGAGTAATGCTAGATACATTTATAAAATATGCAAGTTTTGTGCACTTTTTTTAGAAAAAATGGAATTCATATAGTTTTAAATTTATCTAATTTTTTTAAAAAAAGTGTACGAAACTTGCACCCCTAAGACTGCAAATATTATTTCTCCAATTAAAGGAGCATATTGCAGGGAGATGGGACTCACCGTCCTGGAGATCTCACGAACAACGTTCAGCCCTTAAGTACTTGTCTAACGAGCGAGAAGTAAAGGAGACCTTCGATCCTCTGACAATGAGACATTGACGGACCACTAAGGACGCTAGCAGGGTAAGGCAAACCAATGAACCATGCCGCATTAATGGCATCACTACCCGATGTACACGCCACATTAATGACACCGTCGCAAAGGCACGCCACATTAAAGGATTCTTACAGAAGGGACAGTAAAATGACACGGACTCCATGAGGCATACACGATCTGTCCTCTCATAATCCTGGTATAAATAGCAGCTCCCAGGTACGAGAAACGCTCTCTGATCCCTAAACTCTTTCATTATTTACAAACTTCCAAAAGACGATACTAATTTTGTCATCGGAGACTCCCGACCCCGAGGCCACGCCCTTCCAGTTGCCTTCTCCTCTATGTCGCAGGCCCAGTTCTGAAGACCTGAGTTGCTGGAATCTGGCCCGAATGCGTACGAAACACAATGTTAATATGCTTCATTTCATCTCATCATTACAACTTGCTCAAATTCTCACACAAAATATAATAAACAATTCAATTTTTGTAAATCTCTAAAATAATAAATAATAATAATATTAAAAAATAATATTCTAACAATATTTTATTCAATTTTTAACTTTCATCTAAAACTATCTCATCTCATTATCCAACTTTCAACTTTAAACTCATCTCAACCTACTTCATACATTTCAACTTAAAAAATTAAATTTATCTCAATTTAAAAAAGTTAAACTCATTTTAATTGGACCTATAAAATATTATTATTCACAACTCAACTCAACTCATTCCAACGTCATAGAGTTTTGTATTTAAGTAATGAGATCACTCCACTACTATTCAATATTTTATCATTAGTTTTCACTCACTTTTCATTACTTTTTATTATCATTCACTTTTATTCAATATTATTATTATTATTATTATTTATGAGTCAGGTTACTCTGCCGCCCAGAGTAGGCTGCTCAATCTTGCCTCTCTTCACTTTTTTTTTTCTTTTTTTTTCACATTTTTTAATATTTTTTAAAATAAAAAAAATCTCAATACACTTAAAATTACTTTTTTAATTACTAAATAAAAAAAATTTAAAAGATTTGACAATGGATCAAATTGAGCGATAAGGACAAAATAGTTTTTTCCATTATTTATCATCTGATCACCTCACGGGCGAAACGAAGCTGGACTCACAAATGGACAGTCTATAAAAATCTCTCGTTGCGAATATTTGGACGCACAAATTGACTCGACAGACAGCATCAATCAACGTGAAAGGATGCAATCTTGTAAAAAGGCCCTTCAGTTACATCCCTTTTTTTTTTTTTTCTACGACGTAAAAGACCCCACATTTGTGTTTGTATTCACTCTTTTTATTACTGAAGTTCTTATCTTGTTCAAAAAATAAATATCTCAGTACTCAATGAATTCGTTTGATGACTTCATCCCTTCGAGAGTTTTGAAGGAAAGAGGCGATATATTGTGTCATAAAAAGTAGGTTTTTTTTAAGAGAAATTCTATTTGCAGTCCTCGAGATTGTATGTGCAGACACATTATTAAATGAGAGAAAACATAATTTTAGGAATGATAATTTTGTAATTTTAAAAAATTCTAAAGTTAAAATAGCCTAGGCTTGTATTGTAATCCTCATTTAGGGATTGTACCTAGCATTGCTCTTTTTTTAAGGAATAATAACATGTTTACTATCTTCCTATTATCTTTTTACTACTTTATAATATATTTGAATTTTTTTTTAATTAATTTATTTTAAGTAATTTTTTTTAACATACTTAATCATTAAGAAAAAATTAAAAAAATACAACTTTACTAATAAACACTTCTTTAACCATTAAGTAAACAAATTTAAAAATATTAAAAAAAATAACATGTGTAGCAAATGGATGGTAGGAAGTAGTAAGCCTATAATTATCATTTTTTTAAGTGAATTTTATTTTTTTTAAAGTGAAATTTATACCCTCTATAGAAATTAAATTGTAAAATTTAGTTTTTAAATCAAATTATATTATTTGAATGATGTAAAAATTTAAAATAAAATTATTCTTTTTCAAATCTCATACCTATACAAATTTTTTTAAAAAAAAAAAAAAGGTTTTATACTCCGCTACTTAAAAAGTCGTGAGAGACTCTTTTCAAAAAGCATATATTTCAAATGTGTTATAAGAAGTATCTTAACAAGACAAAAAGAAAAGTGACTTATTCGATTCTCTCGTTGTTCTAACTTCTTTTTCTTTACGCTGTGGTTTGAAGAAGGGAATTTAAGAAGAAAATAGGTTGAATTACACGCAGAATAATACTTTGCTTATCGAGGAACTTCACCGATTTATTTTTAAATTTTATTTATTTATTATTTTTTGCTTAATAATTAAGAAAATATTTTTTAATTAATTTCTAAATATTATTTATTATTTATTATTATTATTTAAAAATCATTTAAAATTTCTCAATATCCAAACATAACTTAAGGCAACGTGGTCGTGGATACATGCAAGCATGATTTCGTATATGCACGTGAATTTTTGGCCTCATACGTGGTAAGGGGCAATGCATAAAGATAACGTTGTCCGGATGGCAGAGGAGCGCGGTGCAGCCTGCGTGGAGGGGGCGGTGAAAGTGAGCATTGAGGCATCGTCAGCGCTCTTTCCAGCACGGACGGCTCAGGTCAGGGCCAGCAGGCAGCAACAAAAAAAAAGGCCCCACCTTTTTGCCTTTTTTTTATTTTTTTCTCTTTTCCTTTCTTAATCCCATGAAACTTTCCAAGGAAGAAAATAGGAAAACCCACCTCACCCACTCGAAGTAAGCAAACCCAACAACGCCATTGACTCACTATGTATCATGGACCCCACCTTTTGCCTATAGGAATAAGTTCCTTCCTCCCTACGCCTTCTAGAACAGTAGTTATTATTGAACGTAGGTAGTTGATTTTTTTCTGAGAATTTTTAAAATTTAGGATAAATATTTTAAGCAATTAATTTTTATGGAATTTCGTAAAAATGATGTGACCCCCGTACGGCCGTACAGATTAGAAAAAAAATCTCTTATATATTAATACATATTTAAAAATAAAATTTTTTGTAATAAAAAATCTTTAATTTTTTATTTTTAAAATCCAATAAAATATCGATTTTATTACTATTAACAAATTCACAAATACTTTAAAATATTCAATATCCAAACGAAACTTATCTAATAGGGTGATGCTACACCCCCCGTTGGGGGCTCCTGCTGGGAGCTCCCGCTGGGCTGTAGTGTTATTTTATATGTGTTTTATTTAAGTAATTTTTTATATAGATATTTTCTTATTTTAAAATATTTTAAAAAAATAAAATAAATTTAAAACATTATTTAGAAAATATTTTCTTAATTAGAAAGTAAAAAAATATATATTAAAAAATACTTTCTTAATCATGAAGTAAAATAAAAAATTATAAAAATATTTTTAAAAAAATAAAATAAATTTAGAACATCATTAAAAATACTTCCTTAATTAGAAAGTAAAAAAAATTCATTAAAATATACTTTCTTAATCACGAAGTAAAATAAAAAAATATTTTTTTATGATTTTTTATTTTACTTCGTGATTAAGAAAGTATTTTTTAATAATATTTTTTTATTTTTTAAAAATATTTAAAATTATTAAAAAAATCTATATAAAAAATAATTTAAAAACAAAACACATAAAAAAATACACTAATCTCCAGCGGGAGCTCCAAGCGGGAGCTCCCAGCGGGAGATATAGCATTTCCCTATCTAATAATGTTGCTCTTATTCTAGACATTTATCTCTTGAAATCTTAAAAAAACAAGAAAGTATAAACTCGAAGAAAGAGTGGTCTCCCCAACCCCATTGCTTCATATGTCGATGTCTTATTATATTCTTATATCTTTTCTATAGACAATTTTATTTTATCTAATTATTATAATTATTTTAAATTTTTATATAAAATAAAATAAATAATTTAATTTTTTAAATTTTTAAATAAAAAAAATTAAAAAAAACATTTTAATAATATTTTTTTTATTTTTTAACTTTAATTTTAACTCAACTAAAACAATCAAATTACTTCTAATCTCAATCTTATCATCCGCATTGTCTATGCTTTTTCACTTTTTTATTTTAATTATTTAAATGTAGAATGTCCACTTTTCCGTACGTTTAGAAGAACCCAGGATCGTGGAAATACCAGGCAACACCGTACGGACTTTTGGGGGACCCACCGTCCCAGTGTTCCACCCATGTTTTGAAGAAAAAGTAATTTAATAAAAAAATATAACGGTTTAAATAAAGAAAGTAGTCACCCTTGAGGTAGGGCCCACAGGCTACAGCAGCGACTATCTGTCTATCCAACGACCTCTCTATCTAGAAATCAACGGTTGACTCGTCACGACGTCGTTATGATCTGTTCTGGAGGCTGCGCCGCCTCCTGCTAGTCTATATGGCTCCTGGTCCTGTTGGGTAATTTTTCTTTGTTTATTTACTCCTGTCGATAAAGAGAATCGGAGATTGCCATATTGAGCATTTCCCGGGATCTCTTCTTCCAAAGTAGACCTGTTTCCCCAAAAAACGGAAGGATTGTTTTTTCGCCCTGGGCTCTCGTTAGAAGCTCTGGTTGTGTTCTAACATGGTTTTTTTTATATGTTTTTTTTAGTTTTTTTTTTTATATAAATTTTTTTAACAATTTAAATATTTTAAAAAATAAAAAATATTCACTATATCATTAAAAAATATTTTCTTAATCACGAAGTTAAATTTTATTAACTTCGTGATTAAGAAAATATTTTTTATTTTTATTTTTTATTTTACTTCGTAATTAAATAAGTATTTTTTAATATTTTTTTTACTTTATAAATAAATAATAAATTTTTAATGATGTTTTTTAATGAGCCAGAGGGAGTTCTCAATAGGAATCCCAAGCGATAGCTCTAGCATTCTCATTCTCTGTTTTTATGTTTCAAATATCGTTGATGGACAAAAAAAAATAAGTTTCCTTTCAACTTCAACTTCATGAAGTAAACCAAGTTTTATTTCCTCTTTTTTACCTATTTGAATTAAAGGCCATAATTATTGAAAATATATTTTATACGGATGGACGGTGCTACGTTAACCGCTCCCAACTCTCATTGGGAGTTAATTATGTATAATTATTATTCTTTTTTTTTAATCTTTTTTACATGTATTTTTTGATACTTTTAAATATTTTTTAAAAAATAAAAAATCATAATATTATTAAAAATACTTTTTTAATCACTACGTAAAAAGAAAAATTAAAAATAAAAATAAAAAATCTCACTAGTAACACAGAGCTGTAAGAATCAATGATGAGAGTATCATTTTCTTGGTTCCTCTAGTTATTTTGATGTGTTTTTTTTGTTTTTTTTTTAACACTTTTAAATATATATATTTTTTTTAAAAAAATCATAAAATCATTAAAAAATACTTTCTTAATCACGAAAGAAAAATAAAAATAAACAAAAAAACCAAAAAATTGCTAGCGGGAGCTGGGGAGCGAGACGCTTAGCATTTTCCTATACGGATTTTATACAACGGTTAGTTGAAATACAGGTCTAGACTAAGGTCTCGTTTGGTTACGTAGTTCATATGAGATGAGATAAAATATTTTGTTGAAAGTTAAATAAAATATTGTTATAATATAAATTTTTAATATTATTTTTGTTTTAAAATTTGAAAAAATTGAATTGTTTATTATATTTTATGTGTGAGTTTGATAAAGTTGTAATAATTATATGAGATGAGATAATTTAATTTTGTGTAACAAAACTAGCCCTAATGTGAAACTTATATGAGAATGAAAAAATATACACAACCTCTACACACCACCATTTTTTTTATTATTTTTTTATTTTATAAAAAATTAAATATATCAATATTAAATATAAGAATTGAATTAATTTAAAAAAAATAAACTCAAAAAAAAAATAAAAAATAAAAATTTTAAAAAATGTGTTGTGTGGAGGTTGGGAGGTTGTGTAGTATTGCTATATGAGAATGTAGTCATTTCTAAGATTCGGTAACCAACAATACATGCGAGGAGCCACATCGTCATAAACATGATAAGAGTTTCAAACTCGACTAGGGCTAGTTTGGCTACCAAGAGTACCTCAAGTACTCTCACTACTATTCTTTATTTTATTATTACTTTTTACCTATTTTTTTACTATTTATTACTTTTTACCTACTTTTTACTACTATTCAATAATCTATTATTATTTTTTCATTACTTTTTCACTATTATTTACAAATATTTTCAACACTTCTCAAATATTCTCAGTACAATTCTCAACACTTTGATAATCGCCAAAGTATGCAGGGAACAAAGACATATATGCAATAAATTAAAGAGTATATATCTTATAATTATAAAATGGTTAGTTACAAAACCAATACACGGGGTTCGCCTTTTTGCAATTCAAGACTTCAAGTTTCAATTCGCAAAAATTGATACCTGAATTTCAAGAAGTTCACAATTAAGTACTTTTGTTATTCTCCCTTATGATTTTCTCACTATAGGTTTTCCTTCTCTATTATTAACCGTTATCTTTATCTATCACAAAAATATGAATACAAAATAAATAGAAATAAATAATTATTTAATTAAATATAAATTAAATGATTTAAGCAGTCACTTCAATTACTAAACGGTAATAGTCATTGTGAGAGGACCATAAGGTTAATTTTCAGTTATTTTTATTTCATTAGATAATTTTTTTAAAAGATAATTTTTCTAAAAAGCATTTTGAAGTTTATGTTGTAAGAAACTTTAGATTTGAGACACGTTTACGTGTAATAAATATTCTTAAGTATTTTCAAACATTTTTGAAGGAGAATATTTCATAAAAAATAAAGCATTTGATAATGCGTGATTGAAGTAAATTTATCAGAAAATATATTCAAGAATCAAAATCACGGAGGATCATAAAAAATGCTAACCCGAGGATGTAGCACTAGACTCGTCTCGATAAAAATAAAAATATTTTTTAAAAATATTTATAATATTATTAAAAAATATTTTCTTAATTTTTAAATTAAAAAAAATAATTTTTTTTTTTTTTTTTTTAGACACAATCAAAACCTAACATTCGGTGACCCTAGTAATTTTTGTCATTAATTATTGCGTAATGCTAGAGCCACCGCTGGCTGTTTTTTAATATATTTTTTTTACAGTTATTTTTTATAGAAATTTTTTTAATACTTTTAAGTATTTTTAAAATAAAAAAATTATAATATTATTAAAAAATACTTCCTTAATCATGAAGTAAAAAAAATTATTAAAAAATACTTCCTTAATCATGAAGTAAAATAAAAAAATATTTTTTTTTCATAATTAAAATATTTAAAATTATTAAAAAAATTAAAAAAAATATAAAAATAATTGTAAAAAAAATATATGATAAAACCAACAGTGACTCCCAGCCGGAGCGGCTCTATCATTTTCCTTAATTATTTAGTCAATAATAACTGATTCATTTATGACTCGAATTTAATTGATTTAAATCAATTAACACATTGGCAGGAATACTGATAGGCGCAAGAGAGTTTTACTGGATGAGTGTCAGTGTGTCACTGTCCTCCATGCATTTATTATTTACGCAGTTATTCCATTTTTAAGAGGGGTGTAAAACAAATCATATATATACATCAGTTAAATAATAAAATCTTAAATAATAAGATTTATTAGGTGTGCTCTACCATATCATCTAGAATATAATTTTTTTTAGAGTAATGTTAGGTTGAGTTGAGATGATAAAATATTGTTAGAATATTATTTTTTAATATTATTATTATTTTAATATTTAAAAAAGTTAAATTATTTATTATATTTTGTTTTAAAATTTAAAAAAATTGTAATGATAAGTTGAAGTGAGTTGAAGTGAGCTTAGTAACCAAACTAAAATGTATCCTCAATTTTATATACAATATTATACGTATCGAATCTTAGTCACATTTTCTTAATTTTTTATTTCTTAGACTGTGTTTAGATGTTGAATTGAGTTGAATTGAATTGAATTAAAATTAAAATTATAATTAGTTTTTTTACAATGAAGGATTGGGATTTTTAACGCAGCTTTTTTATTTAAAAAACTGGACCGTATGTATCGTGGCATCATACTATTGATTTAAATTTTAAAATTTTTACCATATCGATATCTACGTATTAACACTTATGGTAAGTATAGATAACAATTTTTTTTTTCTTCTTATTTTCATGTATCTGTTTTTCCATTCTTCATAGGGATTCGGTTAAAATACTTTAGGGTTAAAAAAAAAGGAAAAAAGAAGAAGAAAGAGAAACAAACCGGTGTGGTCTCGCACGCATCCGGTAATGCCGTCCATAAACAAATCCATATTCCCACGTCTTTTGCACCCTCTCCGAAGTCTCCCTCTCCCTCTCTCTCTCCTTTTTGACTCTATATAACACCCTCACTCTCATCTCTTCTACACTCCCCCACCCGCTCCTTCTCTCTCATTCGCCCTATCTTTGTTCTTCCTTTATCTCTGATCACATTTTGAATTGGTGAGTCACAATGTCACGCCGAGGTGGCAGGCAGCCCGAATCTCGCCGGAACCAACCATCTCCGGCGTCTTCATCGTCTCAGCAAGGCGGTGGAAGAAGCAGAGGCGGTGGTGGTGGCAGTGGAGGAGGTCAGGGTAGAGGGGGAGGAGGGAGAGGCCGTGGTGCTCCTTCGCCGGCTTCTTCAATACCGACCAATCCACCTCCGCCTACGCCTCCAAAGGCGGCTGATTATCCTGTTGCACCTTCACCGTCGGTTCATATTGCGTCTTCTTCTTCTCCGTCATCGATTTCGGCTCCGCCACCGGACTCGATTGCGATCTCGGCGGATGCTCCGAGCAGTGAAGGCACGGAGCAGCTAACATTGCAGGCTCCGGCGCCGCCGACTTCTTCGAAGGCCATATGCTGTCCGAAGAGGCCGGGATACGGTACCGTCGGTAGAAAAACCGTCGTCCGAGCAAATCATTTTCTGGTGGAAGTGGCAGACAGGAATCTCTACCATTATGACGTGAGTAACCTTGCCCGATGTAAACTCTTCCTATACGTTTGGCCTGTCGGTATACCCTCTTGGTGGACCTACATTTTTTGTAGATGAATTTTGTTGTTCACCACCCCGTCTCTTCTATTATATTTCCCTGTTTTTTGGCCTCTGTTCTTCAATTATTTCTCCTCTTTTATGTTTTCTGACTTTGACTGAGATATGATTTATTTTTCCTTCCAATTTACATCATTAGTAGTACTCTTGGGGTCTTCTACCCGGATGTTACAGTGTTTTAGATCTATACTTATCCTCTGGGTGAAGACATTTTTATTCCAAGCGTGTGATGTGGGATGCATTTGTGGCAACGTGAAAAGTGGTCTGTCTATGGAGTTGATATTTGTTGCTATTATTATTTTATTGTATATTGCTCTTGGAGGCCAAAGCCATTCTACTTTCTGCTGAACAAATGTTAGTTATTTTTATTTTGCTTTCTTTAGTGTTATCAAGCATTAATCCCTGCATGCATGATATGGTTGTTTTATTGCTTTAGGTGTCAATAACGCCCGAAGTTACATCTAAGAAAATCAACAGGGATGTAATGAGTAAATTGATTGAGTTGTATGGTGAGTCACATTTGGGAAGGCGAAGGCCCGCTTATGATGGCAGGAAGAGCCTATATGCGGCAGGTCCGTTTCCATTTGAAAGCAAGGAATTTGTTGTCAAGTTAGCTGAAAATGACGGTCGAGCTGCCCCATCCGGTTCAGCGAGGTATTTTCTTTTGCATGCCTGAAAATGTGTTCGAGTAAATCTTATGTTTGTGACTTTGTTTTTCTAAGTTTCATTTTATCTGAAAGCCTCTGCTCTCCTCGACACTCAGGAAAGAAAGACAATTCAAGGTGGCCATTAAGTTGGCTTCTAATTCTGACCTTCATCATTTGCGGGAGTTTTTACGTGGTAGGCAGCTGGATGTTCCGCAAGAGACAATACAAGTTCTTGATGTGGTCCTTAGAGAGGCACCATCCCAGAGGTAATCTGCTGTTTCTTCTTAGAATATGTGCATTTGTTTCCTTTAGTATCCTTCTACTCATAAGCATTTACAGTTGCGGAAAATGTGAAACCTCTCACATGTACGAACGTGGTGGAAATTTGACTATAGGTATACTGTTGTCGGGAGGTCCTTTTTTAATCCAGAATTAGGCCGGAAAGGTGATCTGGGTGATGGCCTTGAATATTGGAGAGGCTACTATCAGAGTCTTCGGCCAACCCAGATGGGGCTTTCTCTCAATATTGGTATTGATTCCCTCTTTTAAAGTCTCTTTTGGGCATCCATGCTGACTAAATTATTTGTTCAATTGCAATTGCATTTATGTTTCCTTGCTTCTTATATATGATTGTAATGATGCAGATGTGTCTGCTCGAGCTTTCTACGAATCAATTCTCGTGACAGAGTTTGTGGCAAAACATTTTAATTTCAATTTTTCAAGGCGTCTGTCTGATCATGATCGTCTGAAGGTTATTTTGCCACTATATGACGTGATTGATGATTTAATTATGACTTTCAATGAAAGATGCAACATGGTCAGCCGTGAATCTAAATGAGAGCTTTTTTGCAGAATCATTTCAGATATTCTTGGAGATAAACTTAGGAAATGGATTTATCTCTTGTTTCCTTTTTTATAGTATCCCTTCCATCCTACTTGTAAAAAAAAAAGTATCCCTTCCATCCACTACATATATTTATATACCTTGTGTTGTAATTGTGTAAACTTTTAGAATATTACATATACAATCTTCACATTTGTTTCTCCTATTTGCTTGAGAATGCTTTTACCTACAATTGTTTGTTAATGGATTTTTTCATGGTTCATGAAGTGGATATCTTTCCTTTGTGATACCCAGATTAAAAAAGCGCTTAGAGGAATTAAGGTAGAACTTACTCATACGGAGTATACCAAACGATACAAAGTGACTGGGGTATCAACGCAACCAACTAGCCAGTTAATGTGAGTATTACTGTGCTTTTATGCCCCCCCTCCCCCCTTTTTCTACTTATGAGTAATGTTGTAGGTGCAATCTGTATCAGGACCTAGTAAAAAAAGAATACTCATTCAGGATGTTACTATATGTAAAAAATGGGAAATAAAACTAGTTAGTTCTTCAATAATATTCTCGATGACTTGTAGAAAAATGAAGTGGCCTGGTTTCTGTAAAATCTAGAAGAAAGTCTTTTTCTTGTTTTTTTCTATATCAATCTCCTTAAGATATTGGTTTCTTTTGTTCTCTCCAAATGCTCTTAGAAACTGTTTTTCTCCATGTATTAGGTTTGCTCAGACTAAGCAGTTTGGTCAACCATGTATTTGATAAAAACTAGTCTATGTGAGCATGAAGGGGTGTATGTGTAACAATGAAAGAATGAAAGAATGAATTAATAGTGACTCATTTAGTTGCTGTCAGCAGCTTTACTTTGGTGTTTTTTCTTTAACTGAAGTTTTATTTCTGATAGCTAGAATGCTGGAACCACTTACCATTATTGTTTGTTACTGTCTGTCTCATTTCGCTGAATTTCTTTCTGGTGCCTTCATTTCTCTCTTGGTAATTATTTTTGTAATTTTTATTTCCTTCAGGTTTACTCTGGATGACAAGAAAACAAAGAAGTCGGTTGTTCAATATTTTCGTGAGAGATATAATATTGGGCTTCAGCGTGTGTCGTTGCCTGCCCTTCAAGCTGGGAGTGATGCAAATCCTATTTATTTGCCCATGGAGGTTGTATTATTACCATAGAAAGAATTTTTCCCCTGCCAAACATCAGGAATATTTATCATCTCTGGTTACAAAGGATTTTCTTTGAATTACAGCTTTGTAAGATTGTTGCTGGACAGAGGTACTCTAAGAGATTAAATGAAAAACAAGTAACTAACCTGTTAAGAGCAACTTGCCAACGGCCTCATGAAAGGGAAGGAAGTATCAGGGAGGTATGTCAAAATGCTATTTCGCTCATTGACATAAATTAAAAGTAGACCTGCTTTTGTTAGTAAGTTTGTGATGGGTTGTTTTCTTCTGTGCTAGATGGTTAATCGAAATAATTTTAGTGGGAACGAGCTTGTAAACAAGGAATTTGGTATTAAAGTAAAAGATGAACTTGCAGTGCTTGATGCTCGAGTTTTGCCATCTCCATTGGTATTTTTTGGTCAGAATATGTTTGTTTGAGGTATTTAGGCAATCATATATTCTCATGTTTAGTTTGTCACTTCCATCTTTGCAGATTAGATACCATGATACTGGTAGAGAGCCAAGGGAACAGCCCAGGATGGGGCAGTGGAACATGATGAACAAGGTGAGATAGCTACATGTTGGTATGGATGGCCATTAAATAAATATTAACTGTTTTGGAATTGGTACCATTCCATCATAAATGATTTTCTGCTGTTCCACTTGTGAGCAAATCGTGACTATTAAATGTTGTGCATTTCTGGTGCACGGAAGATGCACGGATGGGTGTTAGGTGTAGGGCTATGTTGTATTCTTATTGGCAATTGTGACCCACACAAATTAGTATGGAAGTTCTATAAAATTCATTTTGAGGTGTGGACCTTTAAATCCACAAAAGAGTGAACCTCTATGCTGCATTTTTCCAAATTTGCAGTGGTGTCATATTATCTTATATTTTAAAGGGAACTATTATTTTTATTAATGAAATTGTTTGCATCCCTATATTATAATCGATTATTCTTTGGAATTGCCGATATTGTAGAAAATGATCAATGGTGGTAAAGTGGACTACTGGACATGTGTGAACTTCTCTTCACGTGTGCACAGGGATGTGCCTTACGGTTTCTGTGACCAATTGATCAATATGTGCAGCAGCAAAGGAATGGTATGATTTCATAATTTACTTGTGATTGTATGATGTGTAGATCTTGTCCTGAATCCAGATTATTGACTTTGTAGACGCTTTTTAATATCTGCCAGGTTTTCAACCCAGAGCCCTTGGTTCCCATACGTTCAGATCAATCTGGTCAAATTGAGAGGGCTCTCATGGATATTCACAAACAATGTGTGGAACAATTTAAAAAAATTGGTGTGGCAAATAAGCAACTCCAACTGTTGATAATTATTTTGCCTGATATCAAGGGGTCGTATGGTGAGTAAGTTAATTGGCATTCCAATTTTATGATTAGAATTTGTTTCCTTGGCTTAAAAGATTACTCATTGCTCACAGGGAAAATTAAACGAATCTGTGAAACTGAACTCGGAATAGTTTCTCAGTGCTGTCAGCCCAGGCAGGCATCGAAGCCCAACAATAATCAGTATCTTGAGAATGTATCCCTCAAGATTAATGTGAAGGTTTGTTCCGTATGATTTCTGATTGGCTATTCCTGTCGAATGCTATGGTTGTTTTCCACTTTTCCACTGGGTTCAATCTTTATAGGTTGGGGGACGTAACAGTGTGCTAAATGATGCTATTCAAAGAAACATTCCTCTCTTGACAGACCGTCCTACAATTGTATTTGGTGCGGATGTGACGCATCCACAACCAGGGGAGGATTCTAGTCCTTCAATAGCAGCTGTATGTTTTGTAGTTTTTTATCCCTATTTTTACTTAATCTTTAGACCTTTGGCGTGTGGAAATAGTTTAATATATTCATGAAAATAACATGTATAATTGTTCAGAAATTTTTAAATTAGAATTGGTTTAAAGATATATAATATGTTTTAAATTTATTTATAACATCTAACACAAAAAATCAAGAAAAAAACTGAGAGGCTCATTTTTATGAACCCATTTTTTTTTTTATGTAGTATCATCAAGTAATGAGGTTAGCTATGTTCTATACCCTTTGAACTTTAATTTTATAACATTTATGTATCATATCAGTTTAATTTTGTGGCATATATTATTTAGTTTGCATTTAATATAATGTAATTGGAGAGTGGATGATGTGGTGTCATAGGTTTCAAATTACATAATATATAAATATAGATTGTGTACTAAATGGCGTCATAGATTGTATTAAATTATATATCACAGGTAGTGGCTTCCATGGATTGGCCAGAGGTTACTAGGTATAGAGGAATTTTCTCTTCGCAAGCTCACCGTGAAGAAATTATACAAGATCTCTATAAATCAGTACAAGATCCTCAAAGGGGTTTAGTTCATGGAGGAATGATTCGGTAAGAAGTCAACATGCATAGTGCTTTATTGCTTATGGGGAAGGAATATTTTTTTATTTTATTTAATTATTCTCTTATTGTCCTTTGGTTGTTTTGCAGAGAACTACTTATTGCATTCAGAAGATCAACTGAACTTAAACCCCACAGGATTATATTTTACAGGTGAAGTCTATTTTTGACTGCAAAAAGTTTACCTATTTTTAAGGCTTGATCTGATATTGTTTTATTTTATGAGGTAGGGATGGTGTAAGTGAAGGGCAGTTCAGTCAAGTTCTGCTCTATGAGATTGATGCAATAAGAAAGGTATTATATATCTTGCTGAGATGTGTCGGTCTGGAATTCTTCCTCGGCAGCTGGTTATCTAATGAAATTTGTCACAAGGGCTTAAGACGTTCCAAAATCATTAATTAAATTTTATATCGTGTTACAATAATCTTGTATTTCTTATCGAGTTGTCACAAGTTATAGAAATAAAAACGATGGTCATGTTTTCTATGTAATTGAATAGTTTGTTGTTTTTTGACACGTCCAGTTCTAATCGGAAAGTGTTTTTCTTCCAGGCCTGTCTCTCTCTAGAGGAGGGATATCTACCTCCAATTACCTTTGTTGTAGTGCAGAAAAGACATCATACACGCCTTTTCCCTATGAATCATAATAATCGTGATCAGACGGACAGGAGTGGCAACATTCTTCCAGGTTTTTGGCTTGTCTCTCTATTTTTAATTACAGCTTGTTTTATTTAATTCTGATCTCGTTAAATCTCAATGTCCAGGTACTGTTGTTGATACCAAGATTTGTCATCCGACAGAATTTGACTTTTACCTTAACAGCCATGCTGGAATTCAGGTAAAGCTAGGGTCATCTGGTTGCATTAAACTTAAAACAGAGCTGACGTTATGAATTTGTTTTGATGCATATGCATAGACTCGTGTTTATCGGAAATGAATTGTTTGAGTTTTCATTCTTTATTGCATTTGCAGGGAACTAGTAGGCCCACTCATTACCATGTCTTGTATGATGAGAATCGATTCACTGCAGATGCCTTACAAATGCTAACGAACAATTTATGTTACACGTAATTCCTTCCGATCCTTGTTCATAATACTTCCTACAATGCCATTGTAAAATATTTCTGTTTTGTTGATTTTGTAACTCAGCTGAACATCCTTTTCATTTCAGGTATGCAAGGTGCACTCGATCTGTTTCCATAGGTTTGATCTTTTGCCTCTTTTATTTTTCCTTTTGATTTAAATTGTGCCATTGGAGTATCATTCCTGAAAGGATAATTGCATATGCAGTTCCTCCTGCATATTATGCTCACTTGGCAGCTTTTCGGGCACGCTATTACATCGAGGGCGAGACATCAGACAGTGGTTCTACAAGTGGGAGTGAGAGCAGATCAATGGAGTTCCGGGACCTTCCTCTAATCAAGGATAACGTGAAAGATGTTATGTTTTATTGCTAAATTATATAGAACTTCCTTTTGGATGATGAAAGCTCAAAGCTAGCCCTTTTGTTTCCAACTTTTTTGTTAACATGTGCTCCCTTCCCTCCTATGGTGCTTTGAAATTAAAAATGGATTCTTGTGAATAGAGGGTTTTTGGTGTTTTGAAATGAAGAATGGAGGGTATCAGATATGCCGGGTGTATTTTATAGAGTAACAGTTGCAAAGGCGTTTAGACTGTTGGGTATAAATATCCATGTTCGTGTAAGTACTGCTGGCATTGCTATGTACTCTTGAACCCTAGTTACAATGTCATACATGTACTTCTTTTGTGAAAGAAAAGTTGAATGTTCTTCTCCTTCTCAAGATTTTGTATCATTTTTCAAACTTTTCCTTGTAAAAAAGTGTAAGCCCACGTAATCATTCTTGTTCTTGCTTTTCCTCCTTATTGCCGTAAGTTTTGCTTGCTTTTCACACTGACACAATGATTAAGGAGATCTTTAGAAATCCATGTAGCTCGAGAAAAAAGTGGTTTTGTAGCCAATAAATAAAACAAGATGGAGACATAATCCCAGTCGAACTTGATCACGAGGACTCCCAACTTCAAGTTCAAGTGTAGACTTATATTTTAACTTGGGTAGAATCAATGACTAAGATGATCTATTGAGATCTCCCTCAAGAAGATCGAGGTGGTTTTACTTTGTACCCAAGAAAAAAAAAACCGAACATCTTCCTAATCATCTCACACTATTTCGTGCCATTACTTATGGTCACAAGGGCATGCAATACTGCTATGCCAAAACAGCTCGTGGGACTGCACCACGAAATTATGAATTTTTAAGAATTTAAAAAACTTATATTCCTAGCATCAGTAATTAACTCTTTGAGTTTGTCATTTTTTGCTACTAAATTCTTTTATCGATTTTTTTAAAACTTGGTTAGATATAAAATGAACTGGTTCCAGCCCATTACCATATGAGAGTGGAAGGAAGAGATAAGATCAGGAAGAGATAAAGTCAAGAGAGATTGACACAGATATAAAAAAGTAAAAGTGACATAAAACAAGTAGGACTTAACTACTATAAAGAATGAACGAGACCTCTATAAAAGGAGATAATCTCTACCAGGAAAGATTTTATCAATGAGAGAGAATCTCTGTGTCTGTCTCTTTATTTATATTCTTTATTTATTATTTACTTCATAGATGAGCATCCGAGCACCGCATCAATGCTCAAGCCATCATCGTGAGCTATTCAACCGTATTGTTGGATTTCAACGCGTACCGTACCGGAAAAATAGGTCTTCTTTTTATAAATGTTCAAATTACAGCAACAAGCTGTACGTGTATGTTATACTTGTTACAATCATATGGCTCCTTTTTATATTCAACTAACTTAAAAACAAATTTTCATAACATTAACTGAGCTTTATATACTTGCATTCAATACAAATTCACACTAACTGGCCTCCATCTGAATCTACCAATTAGCTAGGACCGGAAAAGATCAGAATTTTGGAACAGTTGATACAAAGATGAATGGATCATATTCTGCATTAGATGTCATTGATCTTTACAAAACCTGTAATTAATGCTGGGTATTATCCTCAAATATATGCAGGGAAAATATGTATAAAGTTATTATATATACCTATATATATATATATATATATATTATAGCATCCGGACATGAATTCTAGCAAGCTTTGGCTTTAAAAAGAAGAAGAGGGAATTAATTAGTTCGTGCATTGATATAGTAATTAGATAACTTAATTAATTAGTGGAGGTACTTAAATTAAAATAAATCAAGTGAGAGAGAGATTATTGAACTGGTATTAAGGGATAAGTACATGCATTATAATCGGTATGAGTTTGCTTGTGTAGCAGGCGTGAATGTAGCTGTCGTCGACGGCTTGGCCTTATGTTAGGTGGCCTTGCGAACGGGAGCCACCGTTAGGTAACATGATCTACTACTATGTAGATAAAGAGTATTTAATTTCAAACTCCACTTATGCAAGAGTCCAACATATATGTATATGTGTATATGTGTATATATGTTTTTTTTATTTATATGTATATATATATATATATATATATGTATATGTATTGATACCAAAAGGGGGCAAAAAGATAAGTAGTAAAGAGACCAGATGATTGGAGTTGAAGTAGGGACCAGATAACTGGAGTTCAAAAGGGGGATGAAAGATAAGTAGTAAAGAGATCGAGACCAGATGACTAAAGTTGAAGTAGGGATCAGATACCTTGAGTGAACCAGATAATTGGAGTGATAGTGCATGTAAATAAATTCAAAGCAGGACCAGATAATTGGAATTAACAAAAGTAGAACCAGATAACCGAAATCAAAATGGAAATGATGGAATTAATAATGATAAATGGAAGATGAATGTAAGTAGAAATAGTCGTTTATTCCAAATAACTTACAAAATATGATCAGAAAGGTTGGACAAGAAACATGTGGTATCAAAGAGAGATGGGAGGAAAAGAAGTGTTGTTCTCCTTTTATAGATCAATGAGGTGCCTTTATAATTACTTCAATAATAGTGAACAATACTTGTAGTGAATAGTAAATACAAGTACAATGAACAATAAATTTTACTATTCATTTGACCATAGGAAAGTTACTAAAAAACAAGAGTCCAATCAGAAAGAATCTGTCTTTGCAGGAACCATCAGCAGGGATCAAGGGTATCAGGGGTCTTTAGCATTTTTTGTTGGCTTGTACCAACGTCAATAATTTCATCATTCCTGGATGGGGGATCAATCACTGGATAACCTTGGGGTAGTTTCCGGATCATGTTCAAATATGTTATCATAAGGCTTAGTATTGTCAATAGAGGCTTCAGAGGATGCTTTAGACTCATCATCAGAATTATCATTGTCGTCCTGGAGAGACTTTTTCAAGAAATAAATCAAATCTTTTTTTTGGACACCTTGAAGAATATACTTCTTCTTGGACTTAGAAGATTTATTTGATTTATCAGTTGTACTAGAGGAAGTAGTAGGTTTAGCAATCTGTTTAGCAGAGGTAGTGGCCTGAGTAATTGAGTATTCAAGCAAGGTTAATTGTTTAACAGCAGAGAATTCCTCAATGCTTTTGAGATCTAGAACAGTTTGAGGAAAATCTCTAGCAACATTATCAATGACATCCTGTGTGTGGGGATATCTGTCCCACCACTTGATGGACCAATAACGGATTAATCTCCATTCCATTCATAACTCCATTTTAAGATCCAAAACTGCTCTATTTTGATTACGTTTATGTGAAAATTGAAAAGAATTGATTGAGGGAGGGATGCGTGTAAAGCACATAGCTGACATGCATGGAAAATAACACCTGTTTGCCTCACGAACTATTTTAAAGACGCGTAATTTATGGTGCTAAATATTATGAATTGATGTAGGGGATCCACGTCCGAATTCGAGACCGATGAGGCTTAGCCAACAGATGCACATTAAAAGCACTGGACTACTTAGAGAAAGTAGACTAGGGCAAAGTAGGCGGGAAGAGATAAAGATTTGGGCGAGCGGCAGATTTAGGCGAGAAGACTTATCGGATGGGCGAGGAGACTTGTTGGATGGACGATGAGACTTATCTCTTGGTTGGGCGAGGGGAAGTGGTGACTTATCCCTCAGAAAGCTCTTTTCGACGCTCATGTCGTGGTCACCAAGCTTTGCATAGTTGAGCCTTTCTTGACCCCAAAATCATCAATTTTTACCTCCGAAGCGTCAATTTTAGTCGACTCTTTCATTTTTTGGATAATTTTCTTTTATGGTAATGTTTATCTTTAGTAACGATTTTATTTTGGATTCTTAGGCTAGATCTTAAGTCATAATTATCTTATTCTGTATTTTATTATTTGGCCTTAATTACAGATTTGTCATTTTTCGTTAGTTATTTAAGCCCGGCTTGTAGGCTTCATAAAGGATTGATTAATGTTATCTTAAAACCTTAATATCAGAGTTTATCTCCGAGTTTCTCTCTATTTGTGATTTTTCTCAATCTCAATCTTTAACTTCCGTTGTTTAGTTAGCCTTTAGAATAATTTTCTATTTTGTCCAATGTCAGTTGGCATCAGAGTTTTAGCGTTTTCTTAGGGTGAATTATCTTTAGTTTTCATGGCTGGTGGTAGATGTCATGTTCGACATGGACAAGTTCCGAATGGGGAAGTCCCTCCCAGCTATCGCAACGTACAAGACGCGACGATTGCAGATTTGCAAAGGCAAATAGCAGAATTATCCCAGTGTCTAGAGGCGCAAAACCTAGAGAGTCAGACTTATGATCAAGAGTCTGAATCCAATTTCGAAAACCTGTATCACAACCGTGCTCTATTCTGGAGCACCGTGGTCAGGAGGAGCGTCATGGGGAACTCGGTTTCAGAGTGGATCTGCTTGAGTTTTTTGGTACGTTACAGGCAGAAGGGTTCATTGATTGGTTGAATGAAGTGGAGCGAATTTTTTATTATAAGGAAGTTTCAATTGATAGCATCGAAGAGTTCTATCAATTGATAGTCCGGAATGATCTATCTGAGACAGAAGACTAAATGGTGGTGTGGTATTTGGGCGGATTACGACAGTCCTTGCAGGATGTCCTCTACCTTCACGCGTTTTGGACAGTTTCTCAAGCATACCAAAGTGCACTCGTCATGGAAAAGCAGCAGAACAGGAGGCTAATGATCAGAAGCGATCAAAACAATCGAGCAATTTGCCCTCAAGAACCTCATCCCGCCCAGCAACCACCATAGGGTCAGAGTTCTAACTCTAATATTAGATGTTTCAGATGTGGTGAACTATGGCATAGACCGACTGATGCAGGAAGCCTGCTAATCAAAAAGGAAAGAATCTCCTAATTGAGGAAGAAATGGTAGAAGAAACTGGAGAGACTAGAGAGCCTGTGTACGATGATGATGGATGCGTGTTGTATGGTGATGGTTATGAAACCCTGGTCGTTCGCAAGAGTCTACTGACTTCCAAGGGTGACTCAGGGGGCGATTGGTTGAGAACCAATATTTTCCACACGACCTCACAGTTGTCGATAAAGTCTGCAAGATGATCATTGACAGTGGTAGTTGTGAGAACATGGTGTCTGAAGAGGCTTTCTAGAAATTACAGTTGAAGACAGATCGTCACCCCATGCCGTACAAATTGTCGTGGCTGAATAAAGGCAACGAGGTAACAGTAAATAGGCAATGCCTAGTGTATTTTTCGATCGGCAGAAAATATTTTTATAATGCTTGGTGTGATGTCGTATCTATAAATGCTTGTCATATATTGTTAGGCAGGCCTTGGCAGTATGATCGTAGTGTTATTCACGACGAGCAGAAGAATACGTATTCCCTTAGTATTAAAGGGAAGAAGATTGTGTTGGCACCTCGTGGGGAATGAACCAATCCTAACCCGATAGCCATTAGTACTAACCTGCTTTCCATGTCTAGGTTTCTAGAGGAGATTGAGCGTGAAGATGTGATTTACGCCTTGCTGCCTTGTGCGAATAGTGCAACAGACATGAGCCTAAATTTACAAGCAGAGGTGCAAAAACTACTAGTAAAGTTTTTTGACCTGATGCCAGAAGATCTTTCTCCTAGGCTACTGCCTATGAGAGATATTCAGTATCAAATCGACCCTGTTCAGGGGTCGAGTTTGCCAAATCAACCTGCATGTCGCCTTAGTCCTAAGGAATCTGAAGAGTTGCAGTGTCAGGTGGTTGAGTTATTAGAGAGGGGCTACATCTGTGAGAGCATGAGCCCATGTGTAGTCCCTGCCCTGTTGGTACCAAAGAAAGATGGATTCTAGCATGTGTGTTGACAACAGAGCAATCAACATAATCACAATGAAGTACAGGTTTTCCATTCCATCCTTGGATGATATGTTGGATCAACTTTCCGATTCTAAAGTCTTCTAAATAATTGACCTTAAAAGCGGATATCACTAGATCAGGATAAGGCCTGGAGATAAGTGGAAGACGGCATTTAAGATGCGACATGGGTTGTATGAATGGATGATCATGCCTTTTGTGCTATCTAATGCATCCAGTACATTCATGAGGTTTATGCATAAGGTTTTACGGCCCTTTATGGAGAAATTCGTTGTAGTTTATTTCGACGATATCCTTATTTATAGTCCGACATGGGCGTCACACTTTGATCACCTTCGAGCTGTTTTTGTTATGTTGAGAATGGAGCGTCTGTTCATCAATCATAAAGTGTTCTTTCTTCACTACTTCTGTAACTTTCCTTAGTTTTGTTATGTCTATTGATGGTGTTCATGTAGATCAGTCAAAGTAGATGCGGTCTTGAAGTGGCCCAAACCTAAGACCTTGCACGATGTCAGGAGTTTCCATGGATTGGATCCTTTTACCACCGGTTCATCATAAACTTTAGCATTTTGATTGCCTCTATCAATGAGTGCCTTAAGGGGCGTGACATCCAGTGGTTTGAGGAGGCAGAGGTCAGTTTTCAACCGGTCAAGCAGAAGATGATAGAGGCACTAGTCTTAGCACTTCCAAATTTTGATGAGGTGTTCGAAATCAATTGTGATGCATCTGGGGTTAGCATTGGTGGTGTTTTGAGTCAGGAGGGGCGGTTGATAACCTTTTTAAGTGAGAAGCTGTCAGGGTCGAAGAAGAATTATTCCACTTATGATCTAGAGTTTTACGCCATAGTTCAGTCCGTGAAGCATTGGTATCATTACCTAGTATAGAGGGAGTTCGTCCTTATCACTGACCACGAGGCCCTGAAATACATCAATGGCCAGCACAAGTTGAGCAAGCGGCATGCTAAGTGGGTAGCATACTTGTAGGAGTTCACATTTTCGCCGAGGCACCAATCGGGAAGTTTGAACCACGTTGCAGACGTGTTAAGTCGGTGAGTGGCACTCTTCACCACCATTAGTACTAGAGTGGAAGATTTTGACACTTACAAAGATTTGTACGTCAAAGATCCATCCTTTGGAAAGATTCTTAATGAAGTAACTGAGGAAAGACGAAGGATTTTCTCTTGCACGACGGATTTTTATTTCGTTGCCTACAGTTGTGTATTCCAGACTATTCCTTGAGAGAGCACATTATACGAAAATTGCATGATGAAGGGCACTTTTGGCGAGAAAATACCTTGGCTTTAATAGCCGTAGATTACTAATGGCCCAAGTTGACCAATGAAGTGGTAAGATATGTGGCCAGATGTTTTGTGTGCTAGTGAGCAAAGGGAACCCTCACCAATGCTGGCTTTTACATTCCGTTACCTGTACTTTATGGTCCATGGCTTGACCTTAGTATGGATTTTATCTTAGGCTTACCCAGGACCCAACGTGCCATAGATTCAATCTTCGTTGTGGTCGACCGATTTTCTATAATGGTGCATTTTGTAGCTTGCAGAAAGACCATGGATGCCAACTGGATCACTCACCTTTATTTCGAGGAGATTGCTCGCATGCATAGTGTTCCTTGGTCTATCATCTCAAAACGGGATACGAAGTTTATGAGTAATTTTCGGAAGAGTTTGTGAGAAAAGCTCGGAACGATGCTAAACTTTAGTAGTGCCTATCATCCCTAAACGAATGGGCAAACCAAGATGGTGAATCGAAATTTGGGCAACCTCCTAAGAAGTTTGGCTGGTACTAAGCCAAAGCCTTATCGCAGGTGGAGTTTCCTTACTACCGATCCAAGAACCGAACTATCTGGTTGAGTCCAGCTTACAACCGATCCAAGAACCAGACTACTCGGTTGAGTCCATTTGAAGTTGTGTACGGTCAGAATCATTCGAGCATCCTTGATTTGGTCCTTGTCCCACAGATTGGTCGCTTAAACATAAAGGTCGAGGAGATGGCAGAGCACCTTCGAGGAGTACATGACCAAGTCAAACAAGAAATTCAAGTGGTAATGCAAAGTACAAGGTCCATGCCGACAATTGGTGTTGCCATATACTTTTTGAGGCTGGCGATCTTGTTTAGGCTATACTAACCTGTGATCATTTTCCTGTTGGCGAGTACAACAAGTTGATGGATAGGAAGATTAGACCTTGTGAAGTTCTCCAAAAGATCAACAATAATGCAAATAGACTACTTCTTCCCAGCCATATGAGAACTTCAGATGTGTTCAACGTCAAACACCTTAGCCTCTGCTTTGTCAACGATGGCGTGAACTCAAGGATGAGTTCTTTCCAACTTGGAAAGGCTAATGCAGGGGGATTCGAACCCAAATCCGAGTCCGATTAGGCTTAGTTGACAGATGCGACGTTAAAAGCAATTGACTACTTAGAGAAAGTAGACTAGCTCAAAGTAGGAGGGAAGAGATAAAGATTTGGGCGAGGAATGGTAGATTTGGGCGAGAAGACTTATGCTTCGGTTAGGCGAGGAGACTTATCTCAATGAGGGAAATCAGTCTTGAATTTCTTGTCAAAATTAAGAAACCAAGAGTGTGTCATCTCTGGGGTTTGGAATCGCGTGAATTTGAACAAGGCATCAATGTAATCATAGTAACAGTAAACAATATTAGAATGAGGGAGTTTTTTTTGAAGTATAGGGATGGGTTCCCCATTTTTCTTCTGTAACAATATTCAAGATGTAGGCATTATGATAGATCAACTTGATTTTATCAATCTCATCATAAATGGGTTTAATAATAAGAGATTCTATTTGGAACATGATAACAGAGTAGTATTGAATGTTTTTAGCAGGATTCTCGAGAATCTAGTGAAAATTAGGAGAAAATAACTAGAAGCAGTTTTAAAAGGATTTGTATACATAGACCAATTTCGTTCAATGTAAAACAGTTTCTGGACAATTTTTTTTTTTAATATAATCAGTTTTTGAAGCAGGGTAATATTGGGTGAATGTAATGGGCTTATCATAAAGTTCATAAGGTGTACTAAGAGTAGATAAAAATGAAGCATGTTTAATAGTAGGAATACTACCAAAAGTAGAAAACTTATTAGAAATATCTAATGGAGTATCAGACTCATTTGTAATAAGCTTAATGTCAGGAATTAGGGGAGGAGTGACAATCTTCTTTCCCATGTCTATTTTCTTGCTCATGGTTGCTGCAAGAATTTACGAGTAAGAAAATTAGGAATAGAATTTTGAGATCATTTAATATATTCAATATCAAAATCAAATACACTAAAATAGCTTGTCATTTGACAAAAATATACTTAGAAGTAATGTTTTCAACATCTTTTTCTAAAACATATTTAGCACTTTTACAATCAATACGTAATAAGAATTTTTTATATAACAAATCACTTTAAAATTTTGAAATACATAGTACTATAGATAAATATTTCTTTATTAATAGTACTATAATTAAGCTATATATTTTTCCAGACTCGAGAATGGAAACGAACAATTTGTTTGGATGAGTATGGTGAAACAGTTTGTTTCAGAATGTCACCCTAACCAATTTCTGAGACATTTGTTTCAACAATTTTGAAAGAAGCAGAAGTAAGAATACCAAGACAGGAAGAGTTTTAACATGTGTCTTTATTTGTTTAATAAGATTAGTATGGATTTTAGTCCAAGGGGAGGGTTGGAATGTAGTCGCTCAAAGAGTGGATGACATTGTTTCCTCATATCCTTATAGAATTCTGTAACATTTTTGAGATAACTAAGGAGTATATGCAACTGGGTTTTATCAAAAATAACATTGAGGAATTTGTCAGCAAATTCAATAGCACGATTAATAGGTCGAATTTTGTTTTCAGAAATATCATAACTAAGGAATCTAATCTTGGTTTGGAACAATTTGATTTCCTTAGCAGAGACAAAAATACCATTTTGTCTAATGATATCTAGAAACGAATGCAAATGTTTCAAGTGTTCATCAATAGGCTTTGAGTAAATAAAAACATCATCAATATAAACAATAGTGAAATGGGTGAATGAATTGAAATTATTTATAATGTTTTAGAATTCACCAGGGTCATTTTTTTAGTTCAAAAGGCATTACATTCCCCTCATAATGTCCAAAGGGGGTAGTAAAAGCAATCTTATATCTATCTGACTCACTAACCTGGATTTGTCAAAATTTTGATTTCAGGTCAAACTTGGAGAAGACTACTGTGTTTCTAAGCTTATGAATCAAATCATTTTATTGGGGATAGAGTACTTAATCTACTATAACCTGAAATTATAGATATGAATTATCCAAAGAGGGTAGTAAAGACAGTCTTATATCTATCTGACTCGCTAATTTGGATTTGCCAAAATCATGATTTCAGGTCAAACTTGGAAAAGATTATTGCGTTACCAAGCCTATGAATCAAATCATTCTTATAGGGGATAGGGTACCTAATCCACTCTAACCTAATTACAGATATGAATTGTTCAAATACTGTCATCTGGGCGTAAAGAGAATTTTCTGACCAGATGAACAAAACAATACTAATCTTCTTTGTGATTACTGATAATAAATCAAAAATAATAAATCCTTACTATCTTTAAAATATATATAATTTCTCTAACATGTTATTATCACGGTATTGAGAATTTCTTGTTCAAAGAGTCCATCAATATTCCATTCATACAATTTATTAGAAGAAAGAGAAAACTGGATTTGAAAAAATATTTCTTCAAATCTTAAATCAAGAGGAGTAGGTCTAGGATACTTACCTATTTTTTATACTACCATAGGAAGGGGTATCCCTGATGGTGTTAATACTTTGATTTATATTATCCTTAAACATTTTGTTGGAACTCCCTCCAACATTACTAATCATTTTAATGATTATATGAATAATTTGAGATGTCGTCAAATGTCTGATTACAGATGGTATCAAGACATTTTCTTTCTAAAGTTATGCTTAGGGATGATAGTCACTAACCCTACTAGAAAGAAAAGTTCATTAATGGATTATCTCATTTATTTGCTCACAAAGTTAAGGATGAGCTTATTGATATCTTGAAATTTCTTAATTATGATGATTACACTTTTGGTAATATTATCAGTACAATTAATAAACTTGGTATTAGTATGTACAATGATAAAAAATGATTCGTCAACAAATGAAGAATAGTAAGAAAGCTAAATATGAAATGGGTAATTTCTGTGAACAATTTGGCCTTCCTCCTATTACTCTTTCTAGACAGAAGTACAAGCATTTTGATAAATCTAGTAATTACAAAACTCACGCTAAGAAAAATTATACTAAGCGTGATGAATTTTATAAGAAACCTATATTCTTTTATAAGAAAAAATATTTTTATAAGAAAAATACTTCTAAAAATCCTTAAAAATGAAAATGTTATAACTGTGGCAAGTATGGTCATTTCTCTAAAGATTGCACTACAAAATCTAGTAAATTTCAAAAAATCTTAATCAATTAAAACTTGATGACAATGCTCGTGAGAAACTTATTCGAATTTTAGAATCAAAATCTTCTAAATCATCTAATATCAATGAATTCAGTTCAAGTGATTTTGATTATCATTCAAAAACTAAACCATTTGATTATCCAAATATTAAACTTGGTTGTAATGATTCTTGTTGCAAACATTTGGGTAAAACAATAAATGTCTTAACCAAAGTTGACGAATAAGAAAATCTTTTATTAACTTTGATTAGTTAGATTACTAATCCTAAGCTCAAAGAAGAATATTTTCATAAGCTCAAGAAGACGATGGTTTGCCAAGAACCTGAAAATTCTAAATAAAAAATTAGTTTTCAAGAAACTTTGGAAAGATTTCAAAAGAAAAAAACCCAAAGAAATTTCTACTATTGATTTACAATGTGAAATTATTTTTATTAAAAAAGAAAATGTTGAACTTAAAATTGAGATTAACAATCTCAAATCTAAAAATGATTCTTTTAAACAAGAATTATTGCGTTTAAAATTTGATAAACATTTTGATCAAGATATTCATTCTGATAATGATGAGCAAATAAATGATTAAGATTTTATTAAGGATAACATTGGAGAATTTGTCAGCAAATTCAATAGCACGGCTAATAGGTCGAATTTTGTTTTCAGAAATATTATAACCAATGAATCTAATCTTGGTTTGGAACAATTTGATTTTCTTAGCAGAGACAACAAGACCATTTTGTCTAATGATATCAAAAAATGAATGCAAATATTTTCAGTTTTCATCAATAGATTTTGAGTAAATAAGGACATCATCAATATAAACAATAGTAAAATTGGTGAATGAATTGAAAATATTATTCATAATGTTTTAGAATTTACTAGAGGCATTTTTTAGTCCAAAAGGCATTATATTCCATTCATACTGTCCAAAGAGGGTAGTAAAGACAATTTCATATCTATCTGATTCACTAATATGAATTTATTAAAATCCTGATTTTAGGTCAAACTTGGAGAAGATTACTGCATTACTAAGCTTATGAATCAAATCATTCTTATTGGGGATAGGGTACCTAATCCACTCTAACATGAAATTACAGATATGAATTGTTCAAATACTGTCATATGGGCGTAAAGAGAATTTCTGAGTAGATGAACAAAACAATACTAATCTTCTTTGTGATTACTGATAATAAATCACAAATAATAAATCCCAACTATATTTAATATATATATACACACACTTTCCCCAACATTTTATGCCCATTTTGCATCTTTTTGGGCATGCCATTACATTAAGGCCTCATTTGGATGCAGGGAGCAGCTTAGCTCAGTTCATTTTTAGGCTACCTTAAACATCCAAACACAATTTTACCCACAAATGAGTGTAGTTCAATTTATAACTCATCTGGGCCCCACAACTGACAAACACACATCTTAATTTTTCTTTCTTTTTTCATCAGTTGGACCCCATAACATGTAACTCACTATTTGCGCCGGAAATGATGTCTGCAAGTGCAACCGCGTGTTGTACATTTTTTCATGGTTGCAAGTGCAGCTTGTACGATGACTTTTTTCTTTATAGGTTTGGCGCGTAGTGACAAGAGAATGTTAGGTGAACCGTGGTTTTTAATGGTGGGACCCACAACCTTTTTCAACTTCTCATAAATACATCTAAACTCATCTTAACATCCAAACATATTTAGACTGTGTTTAGTTGTAAGACTCAGTTGAGTTAAGTTGAGTCCAGTCTAATTTTAAGCTAACATCCAAACACCCAATTCTCAAATTACTAAACTCATCTCAACTCAAAACCTCCTTACACGTGGAACCCATAACCTTTTTCAACTTAATACATCTTTATACTTGAGACTCACAACCTTTTTCAACTTCTCATAAAAAGTACTAAACTTATCTTAACATCAAAACACACTTTAAACTCAGTTTAGATGTGCCCTACATAACTCCCTCCACTACTCAACTCATTACTATTCATAAAGAACTGAGTTCAACTGAGTTCAGCTTAACATCCAAACGCAGCCTTAAACTCATCTTAGGTAGACCCTACAAAACTCATTTTACTATCTCAACTCACTACTTTCATAAAGAACTTAACTCAGCTCCACATCCAAATGCAACCGAAGAGTGATCAGAGTACATCATACATGGGTTCTACAAGTGGGAGTGAGGGTAGGACAGAGTTTCGAACCCTTCCTCTAATAAGGGATAATATTAAAAGACGTAATGTTTTATTGGCACATTCATCACCACAACATAAATGCATTTTTTGGATGAAGTTTTTGGTCGCAAAAAGGTAATTTTCATTGCAAAAACTTTGGACTGAAAAATGGAGAGCGTTTGATGCGACAGTTGTTGTCTTTAGGTATAGTGCTTTGGACAGAAAAATGGAGAGTATTGGATCTGCCGGGTTTCGGTTTTTTGTATAGCTAGATAACCTAAATGGGGATAGGCTATAGTTTCAATTGCAAAGGCTTTTAGACAATTGAAATGAATAGTGCAAGCGTCATTGATATTAATATTCATGTTTGGTGTAACTGCATGCATGCTGGCATTACTATAACTTTTGAGACGTGGTTACGTTAATGTCGTATATGAAACTCCCTTGTGAAAGAAAAGTTGAATATCCTTCGCATGCCTTTTGAACTATTTTCTTATTCTCATTTGATGTACCATACATATGCCAAGAAATTGGTGTTATAACATTTCTGGTA
This sequence comes from Juglans cinerea, assembly GCA_961763995.1. NCBI lineage: Eukaryota > Viridiplantae > Streptophyta > Magnoliopsida > Fagales > Juglandaceae > Juglans > Juglans cinerea. The sequence goes on from CAUIVZ010000015.1 coordinate 4,383,895, forward strand.
TTGCATTTATCTTTTGCTGTGTATATATATAATCATGTAAAATATAAACGATATTAAAGGTTGATCATATTAAATGAGGACAGCGTTCCAATCATAAATAGATTTTTTTTTCACTTCCAAAATAATTTCATCATTAAATGAAAGAGAAAATAATGGATGGTATACTTAATAAACAGGTCAGTAGAAAATAAAACCAAATTGATGAATAGTACCGAGTAATTAGTTCAGTCCCATATGCAGCCAACATGAAGATAGTCGTTAGAGCAAATTCATTAACAAAAATCTTCTATACAGTCACTTTTGAGTATTCTACTATTGTGATTGGCTGTATCATTTTTTTTTAATATAAAATAATTATTTTAACCAATCACATCAGTGGAGTGTCCAAAGAGTATGCAAAAATATCTGTATATAATAGAACTAATTCATTAATGGGTTGTATTGAAATATCTATAGCGAAATGATCTGGATATCCAATCTCATGTCCTGTACCTTCTCGGATGGTTTATGATCATTGCCACTTTATCAAATAGAACAGCATACTTGATACTACAGTTAGAAAAACATCCGTTTCGAGTGATTGAGAATAAATGCCGTTAAAGGGCCAGGCAGCAAACTACCATCAGACCTGTCATCAGGTATAGACTAATATCCCCTGCTCCATAAAACTGGCTACATTAATTTCTGCGGTTGTTCCAGTAATTTCCATAACAAAGAATGAAAATCTAAAAACTAGAAGTTTAAAATTAAATACTCTTGCAAATCAAATCTTGACATGTCAGCAATGTAAGAGTTATGCCCTGCAGTCTGCACACTGACTAGTGAGTAAAAGAAGTTTGTTAATAATGTTCGATAGTAGAGGAGCCCCCAAAGAAGTTATATGTGTGTTATTATAACAAGGCTTCAAGCATGCCTTAAAATAAAATGCATTCACCATGTTTTCATGTGGAAACAGATAATGATATGAAGAATATGCAACTTCATAAACACGACATGTTTGTATAAATCCAATCTGCTATTAAACCAGTAATAGGTTGAGAATGTAATTTACAAGTGCTGCCAATGGAGTTAGCTGCCTGCTCCAACGGAGGAACGTGCAATTCTATGAGGCTGATGAAGAAATATTCAGACAGCCACAAACCTATTGCACGCTGTTCAGTTACAATTAGCAGCAATCTACTTTCTAACAATAAATAAAACATGGTCTTGCCGATTTGCTATAATATAAACCGGAAAGGGAATATATAAAAAATGAAACAAAGAATGCCCAGTACAAGGACTTTTTGCACAATATGCTACAAAAACAAGAAGACGAGTGATATGTGCATTAGGAAAGCAATTGCGCTCATTACTAGCTCCTTGTAAGGCTCATTCTGCACTGAACTGCTATCACTTAGCTGCCCAGCATTGACATATTCACTTCTCTCAGCACTCATTGTTGCTTCGATATTAACAGACATTGAACCTAATTTGATGAATTCAAAAGGAATTAGAACTTTTTATATGCATAAACTCACATAAGTTAGAGAGGGCATTTGGACTAACCCTAGCTAGTTATAAGCATATAACATGAGCCAGCTTTTTACTTTTTATTTTTATTTTTTTCTCATTCCACATAGTATTTGAACAGGTCTCTCATCATTAGCTTATACAATTGTTTTCCAAAAGAGAAATTCTGGGCCTATAAAGAGAATTACAAAAAAGTAATTCATAAAGTAGATCTTTTATATCATATCAAGCCACGTCAGTTTGTAAAATACCTCTTTTATAATTCTCTTTGAAGGCATGGCATTTTTCTTTCCAAAAACAATTCTTTATCACAATCAGTTTGTGTCTTTCTTTACTTAGTTACGTGTTTGGTTCATAGATTAGGGAAAATTGTCTATTTTATTCCCATAGGGCATCCAAATGCCCCTTTCAGATGGGATATTGAAACTTACAGTCGTAGTTAGCCCATCCAATCCGTTGACCAGCCAAATCATAAACAAATATTTTGTCTTTTAGGACAAGGTCTGCAAAAGAGATGATTATATTGTTATCTTGGAGCACAAGAGTAATCCAGAATATAATAACTAATGTCAATAACAGGATTGTAAATAAGATTTGAAAAAATAACTGTGCTTCTAACAAATAAAAAATCAGCCCCCATTGGATGAAAGGGGGAAAAGGAAATTATCCAGTAACATGCAGAAGTCAGATTAGAGCAGCAGATTCAGGGGCACACTTCTGTGCTTGACTAGCTAAAAATATGCACCGAGTACTGATTATATTAGGCTTTCAGTCATCCTTAAAGATAATTATCTAGTTAGGTTCTATAATCGAAAACCTTGTGCAAGATCTTCATGCAAAATGATGTCTACTATGATCTAATAAAAATACCATGTTTCGAAAGAAATATTATTGACTCTAGGTTTTAGGAAAGGTTTAAGGTTTTGTTGATTGACAGAATGCTTACATTCCAATTAAGTTGCTCAGCCAAAGTAATCGATTAAAGCAAAATATCTGGTCAGTCTTCATACCTCCTAAAATTGTTATCCCTCGGCCCTGTACTTTCTGTAATCCAATGCACCACACTGCAGAGTTACCCTGTAGATTTCACCAAATTTAAACAATCAAAACAGCAAGCCATTATTCAGCATGTTGTGACAAGATAGAAACAGAACTATGTATTGGTAATGCAACAAAGTTTCAAAGCTGGTTTGGGTTATTATGGATTTATGATTGGGAATAGCAAGGGACTTGCTTTGCATAGATGCATGTTGATTTTTCCACTTAATTGGATAATGGAAAAAGTGGTCGAATAGTCACAGTTTGAATTCTAAACGTCTTCTAGAGCATGAAATAGCAAGGGACTTGCATTGAATAGATGCATGTTGATTTTCCCACGTGGATAGTGAAAAAAGTGGTTGAATGGTCACAGTTTGCAATCTAATCATTTTCTAAAGCACAATATAGAACATACAGCCAAATAATCAAGCACCTGGAATCAATGAAAGTGATTGTTCAAATAAATAGGGTAAATTGCATCCCACTCCAATTCACCTCTGATTTCTATGCAAAAGAGAATATCCTGACTAATCCTCAACAATTGAAAGCTTGAAACAAGAAAAGGAAAATCAAAACTCACGATTGAATTTTGCTGCAAGAGATAGTCCTGAGGTCTTAGAATCAAGGATGCACCACCAGCAAAGTTTAAACTAACTTGAGGGAATATATCGGTGACACTGAACACATGTAAAGATGTACTTCATAGTTTAGATCATATGAAAAGACTAGCAGTCTAGGAAGAAGGAACTGAAATGATATAATCAGAAGTGAACCTGGAGGTAATTAAATAACATTGGTTTCCCTTGGGAAGAACAGGATGCAGAGATTGTGAAACAGCATTTGTTATCTGCATGACAAGAAAAAAACATGCTATAATTTTTCATTTTTTCCAAAATCGGTACCACTCATGACCAAAAATAAGGTGATCTCATCCACCAGAAAAACATGTTGACCAGTAAAAACTCTGCAGTTTCAAAATATTTACTATAAATGCCCAAATAGCATTCTAAATAGATTAATTAAATACTGAGAATTTGCTCAACAGAAACATACAGCACTGACAAAAGGATTGTAAGCTTCTTCTGCAAGGTAAGCCAAAGTTGTCCCGGAATCAATTATGGTTCCTTGGTTGCTTGATGTTGCAAATACTGCTGGATCAATTGGTAATATTTGGCCATTGACAGCAATGCTTTGCAGATTCAAATTATAATGAGGCCTGAAATTTTGAACAGACAAGTAAATCGACTGCAGTCAAGTTTTGTATGATCCAATGTTTTGAAGCACTTGTCAGAAAGGGGGGAGATAAAGCAACTTCAACATATCATGTTTGCATTGAAACTTCCAAATGCTGTTTAAAATTGAATGTTCAGGAGAACTACAGACTCTACATGTCCCTAAGAAAATTTTCCCTGAACTGGTTTTTTCTCCATCTCTTTTGGTTTCACTAGTATATTCCAGTCGAACAATATTAGCATTTGTCTAATTGGATTTATTTTATATCCTCTTTATAATACAATGTAGTCCATGAAAAGTGCCTAGCCATCGGTGTAGAATATAGGTTGTTCCTTTTTTTTTTCCTCATTTAAACAGTTAGTTATGATCAGCCTTGGCATCTGATTTATGTTTAAATATGTGTTCTCAAGTGGCTTATAACTCAAAAGTTCTTGCAAACTAACTCCTTATAGTCAAACTTAGAGGAAGAACAATAAATTGATCAAGGACTGTGCCCCTGCAGATCAAGGGCAGCTATTTATTTTTCAAGCCATAGTAGATCATGTCCAGGGGTACTTTTTTCAGAGTACTCATTATAGGTGGGTTTGAAGCTTACATGTAATGGGCTTGATCTAATCGTCTCCTCCTAATGAATGAACTTGAAAAGAATATTAAGAATCTGAGGTAGAATGGTGCACAAGATCCCTGTTTGTCTGTCAGTTCTAAGCCTAATAACTTTTATAGGTGTCTGTGCCTTTTTTGTTTGTGAACCTAATCGAAACAAAGTTGGAAACTTATAGCTTGACTCGCATACTAATTCTATAGGATCAAACGAATGACGTATCTTGGATGGTAAATGAATTGGACGGTTTGATTAATTAACACATCAAATCAAGCATCCTGAGAGCACCCTATAAACATCCTTTTTGTTCTTTTCTCATTCACAGATAGTTATCCAATCAATTAAAGAACTTGAACCTATTCCAGTAGCTTAGCTATGGAGAGTTAAATGGTCCCTGATTCATAGTAATCAGTATTTAGGGCATCATAAGCATTATTCCCAAATCTCAGGTAAGGTTTTTTGAACAAATTTTCGAAGTTCAAGAATATATTGTGGGCTGATATTCTGTCACATTAACTTGTAAGGTCAAGTCAGCACCTAATGGGAAAAAAGGATCCTCTGCATGAACTTGCTCAAGCCACTGTGCAAAGACTGAACATAATCAAGGAAAATGAAAGTGAAAAAAGATCTGCTGAACATAAGGTGATGTAAATGGCATTAAACTATAAATACTCGAACTACCAAAAAATTCAGACTCATCCCATCCCATCCCATCCCCCCCACCCCGGCGCCCCCCCTGCCCCCAATAGAATTACTTGGGATATTAAGCAACATGGCAGCCAAAGTTGTAAAAAATTCTACCCCCTTTTCAGATTCGTGAATAAATAAAAAGATTACCAACAACTCATGTAATTAAAATCCCTCAAACTATCACAAACTCAAGGGAATGGGTGATCTTAACAATTACTGGTTATAACAAACAATGAGAGACATCCCCCCCCCCCCCCCCAATAGAATTACTTGGGATATTAAGCAACATGGCAGCCAAAGTTGTAAAAAATTCTACCCCCTTTTCAGATTCGTGAATAAATAAAAAGATTACCAACAACTCATGTAATTAAAATCCCTCAAACTATCACAAACTCAAGGGAAATGGGTGATCTTAACAATTACTGGTTATAACATACAATGAGAGACAAAAAGTATCAAGTGGGCTGCAGCTGTCTTTCAATGACATATTTTCATCCAACCTTTAAGATAAGTCCCTGTTTATACATATTTTAGTAAAAAGAATCTTTTAAAAACCAAATAGGCAGCAATCTCTATAATTTAAACTAATGTGACCCATATGACCTCCAATACATACTTATGAAGTTCATGCTGTTTTAACAATAATCTTATTTGGAAATAATAAAAAAGAAAGTGTTAAGATACATTTGACGCTTGTAAAAACTGTTAAGAATCACATAGATGAGAAAAGCATCATTGATCATAAAATACAAAAAAGCTACCTGTTTATATATCTTTTATTTAGAAAAGGTGTGAAAGTCAAAGGAGCAAAATATATTTTGAATTGAAACTTATAAACTTCTTACCAAAAAGACTTATAGAACAAAATTTGTGGAAACACACAAAAAAGTCTAACAAAAACCTATAACTATTACTTGCATAAAATTTACATCATGCTCAATATAACTTGGATTAAAATAAAAAAAATTCACTGAGATTTGCTGAATATGGTATGTAGATTTGAAGGAAAAAGAACTTACTGCGATGGGACAAGTGGACTGTAAACTATATTAGGCTCCAAGATTTCCCCGAACACCAATATACCTCCACCAGCATCATCCCCTCTCAAGCAGTGGGAGAATACTTTTGGTGCCACTCCCTGTGAAGAAAGTTGTGAGATGACAGACATGGCCTGTTGTCCAAACCCAAAAATACCATCAACTGCTCTATCTGACTTTGTCAAGTCTCCTGTCTGCGAGGTGCTACACCTGTTTCATGATCCACCATCTGAGGTCATGACTTCCAAGCTAGTTATAAAAGAATACTACTACTATCTTAGGCTTGATAAACAAAAGATAGCTCACCCGAAGATAATGGGAGCCGAAGAGTTTGTGGTTACAGAACCCCTAAGAATTACATCGAAATGCAGAAAGTCTGATACATAATAGCCGGATGTCCCACTGCCATCTCCATACTGGAATGTGTATCCGCACTGATTGTTCTGACTAGAACAGATGGCATCTGAAGATTGAACTCCAAGACTGCACCTTTGGTCTGAACAAGAGATCAATGAAGCTGTTGATGAGCTCCTAGGATCAAAGAAATCGAGCTGAATCTGTAAGAAAAAGAAACAGTTGTATTGAAAATTCATAGCAGTATGGTCCTACTGTTTAGAGAAAGCCACAGGACTTGAACCATGTCAAAGAATATGAATAAGAAGCGATACTTGGAGTCCACTCGTTTCGGGGCAACCATTGCAGGAGCTACAACTGACCCACAGAACATCACTACCCGTATCAATCTGCACATAGAATTCTCTTGGAGGATTACCCAAATGCACTTTTGTAAAATAAAGCCTGCAAAAGATCAACAAATCAGTCCTGAAAATTAGAGAGAAAACACAGAAAACCGAAGGCGAAGCAAAATTAAGCCGAAGAAAAAAGAACATAGGTACCTAAAGTCCATGAATTCTTGGACCACTATTAACGAAGACACAGTAGAATAATAATAAGAAGAAGAAGACAACCGATAAAGACAACAATATACAAATTCAGAAAGAGGAATCTTTAACAAAATAGATAAGAAGCAGAAAAGAAGTTTAGAAACGAAAATAGGACATCAGAATCCGATAAATAACAGAACAGACAAAAGCAAGATACTTAAAAATTAAAACCCATGTTCCAAAATCAATCAAATTCACGGGAAATCCAAACTTGCCCCAACACTATCACATCAGAAACAAAAGAAACTGAGAAATGAAAGAAAACCCATAATTCAGAATTAAAAAATATGATTAAAAAAATCCACACGCACGCAAATAGAGTTTATCATCGAATTACCCAACGATGTACGGATCGTAAGTACCCTGGACCAGAAAATCGACGACACCATTAGAAGAGGACTGCAACATTCTTCCATGCCTGGCCATGTCCCGTGCCCTGAGTTGACTCAATTCGACTCGTTGGCCAGTAGGAAAGGCTCTCTCCAGCTTCAGCGCCGCGGGAAAACCGCACATCACCAAAGCAGCCGGCAACAGTGCCGCCGCGATCAGAATCCCCGCGGGAACACTGGCCGCCATTTCGCGCAACTCCTCTTTCTCTCCTAGCTTTATCCGGATGGCAGATTAATATACACATATACAAGATACATAAAAGAATGTTTCAAGGGCGAAACTTAGTTCAAAATTTCAGCAGAGAAATAGGAGGCAAAGATTGAAGTACGTGTTCTTCTTTCATCTTCTTTCGTGGAGAGAGAGAGGAAGGATTCGAAGGAAAGGTTGAAGACAGACAACAGCCGATAACAGAAGTTCAAAAAGAAAAGCATGGATTATGTTTACGTTGCTTCGTATTATAAGCATAATTATTATTATTTTTTTTTAACTTTTTTTACTTTTGATCGAGTTTCCTCGTGTCTTCCTTCCTGTTTGGTGAACTGCGCAATCATGCATGCGCGTACTTCCTACCCTTTCTCTGAACTTCGCCTTTTCCTTTGTTCTTACTTATTTAGTAAAATCTCAAATAATTAATACAATTTACAACTTAAAACACACTCTTCGTCTCTAAAATTTATTCTCCTTTGAATAAATGAATGATTTCATTTCATTTCATCTCATCTTATTATAAATTTTTAACTTTTCACATAAAATATAATAAACAATTCAACCTTTTCAAATCTTAAAATAATAATAATATTAAAAAATAATATTTTAACAATATTTTATTCAATTTTTAATTTTCATTTAAAATCATCACTTCTCATCTCATTATTCAAACAGTAAATTTTGTGATATCAATAATACGAAGTGTGTTTTATATATAGACTTATAAATAAGAGAAATGATAGTTATAGTCGTGAGTGTACAAGCGTGTAATTATTTTAAAAAATATCAAATTCACATGAAAAAATATTAATTTTCTAATATTAGACATTACTCTTTTTCAAAGACAGCGCTTACACTCCACAACTGTTAGTAACGTTACTCTGTAAATAAAACTTTTCAAACTCCAAACCTGTCGGCTGTATGATTTCTTACACCAAAGAGAGCAGAACCTCACGTTTCTTCCCTCTTTTTTTTTTTTTTTTTTGGATAAAAGAAACAAAACCTCCACTTGTGCTGAGTTAGGTGATGAGGTTTTAGGCCCCCAAAAAAAGCAATCTGGTCTTATTATTATTGTACATTTTTTATTTTAAAAAATGTTTTCTGTAAAGAGAAAAGTCCATTTCTAATTTTCTTTTCTATAATGGAAAATCCAGTTTGCCTCTTCATTCGTAATATGAGTTTTGCTATACAACTTTCACCATATTCTACACTCTGCATTTTTTTAAATTTTTTTTGTGTTTATTTTTTAAAAATTATTTCAATTTTTTTATTCCTTATTCATATAATAAATATTTGATAAAAGAAAAAAATAATAATTAAAAATAATGTGAAATGTGGAATGTTAGGAAGTTGTGAAGATTTATTATTGTAATATTGTATCCCCCATTTATGCAAACAGTGATTGATTGGACTAGACTTTCCAAAAATATTTAAAAGAGCTAGTATCACTGTTTAAGAGTGATTAATCAAGAACTATAGAGGAAACTCCATGTATTCAATTTTTTGCCATCAAATCTGCGATATACATCATTTTTTAATAGAGGCTTTCGAATATAGATTTTTGAGAATCAGATCATATGTCATCAGACTATTAGATTATTAGTATATATTTAAAATGTTTGATGTAATGTTAGATATAATTTTACGATGTGCGAATCCGATGCAATTTTTTTTAAAAAAAATGAAACTTAACAAAAAAAAAAATTGAAAAGGTATGAATTTTCCTTATTCCTTGCAATTAATTGTGGGTAGAAAGTGAAGAATAGTTAAAACTCAAGACCCTAGCAACCTCACTTCCTTTTGAAATGCAATTTGACACTTGCTTTCAGCACTTTCTCACCACCCAATGCATAATTATTTCACATTTTACTTTTCTTGGCGTTTTACTTTCTATAAATAATTGCCAAAAGATGACCCAAAAATAAAACAAAATAAGGTCAAATTATTAAAGGCAAAGCTGGTCTTCCCTCTTCCTAATCGACCAATCTGCCTGCTTTGCTGGCTGCATTTTTACATCTTATTCATATATTTTAATGGGAATTAGGACATGTTTAGTATTATTGTACGTGTGGGGTATCTGTTTTCATAGTTTTTAGAGGTCTCATGGAGGATGGAGAGAGTGATTTAATTTTCTAAGACAAGAAATTAGAAACACCTGTTGTAAAGATTAGATAGAGATATTTTTAGATTTCTTGTTACCATTAAAAAATGAGTTGTGCTAGTGTGCCGTCCAACTTTGACCGATAGGCGTGTCCATTAGTACAAATTTTATATTTTTAAAAAATAAAAAAATATACCAATATATTAAAAGTTACTTCCTTAATTATTAACCAAAAATAAATAAATAAATACATGAGCGGTCAAAATCAGAGACAAACTCATGGGGCATGCTAGCATTTTCCTTAAAAAATTGGATTATGTTATATTTTAAAATATATATATCAATTATATAAATTTGTATATATTGTTTAGTTGGAATTAAATTATTAAAATTTAAAATTAAGCATATTTGAAATATTACTTTGGTTACACCACCAACAAGTACCTTAATATTTCAATATCATTTGTCTTATATTTAGTTATTTATTAATTTTCTTTTATTACTGATGAATTAGATTTGTATATATTTGTATGATTTAGTTCACCACGTGATTAAATATATATATTTGTATGATTTAATGATTAAAGATTAATTATTATTTTTTTACTTTTGAGTTAATTATTTGATATCACATTAAGAGAATACGATGATTAGAAGAATAATAATAAATAAAATTGTAGAAGACTTGCAAAAATCGAAATCTCACGTCCTCATGCTATGATTGGGATATCTCTCTTAGTTTCTTTCTTATAATCAAAGTTTCTTTGAGCATCATTTCAATAATTCATGCTATCCTTTTCACAAAATCTCTGTCCCACAAAATTAATATTCTCGTTTATATATGTTTTAGCTAAAATTGATAGCTGTTTGTTATCAAATGTCTTTTTAATTATCCACATCAATTGGTGCAATTTTTTTTTTTTTTTTCTAGACAACTGAGAAATATATTTTTCATATATAATATCTAATTAGTTGTATAAATTTATAAGAAATATATAACAACAATTTCAGGGCATATTTTCTTTTCTTGTACATGCAAAAAAGTTTAATTAAATTAAAATTCATTTTAATAATTATCCCCTTTTATTATTATTATCATTATTATTAAACGAAGAAATGAATTAAAAAGAGTAAAGAAAAATAGTAAGAATCTCTTGATCATTTATTCTAACCTCACCAATGACTTGAATCATAATTGATAATGATCTAAAATTACAAGCTTGGCCAAATTTATTTTATTGCTGAAAAAAAAGCTCATAAAAAGCTTTTTTCCCCCTAATTCTTATAAACTCTACGACCTAAATTAATTAATAAATAATTAGGTCCTATTTGGATTAAGAGTTGAGTTGAGATGAAAGTTGAATAAAATATTGTTAGAATATTATATTATTGTTTTAAGATTTGAAAAAGTTGAATTGTTTATTATATTTTGCGTGAAAATTTAAGAAAGTTGCAATAATTAGATGATATGAGATGAGTTAAGATCACTTCTCAATCTAAACGGGACCTTAAACAGCCGCTAATTAAACAACAATATCATGAAACTACAACAATCATATCACAACCTAATTAAATCCATTAAAGCATGAGAATTAATATAATTAATGTTGACAAAAGAATTGTATTCTATTCATCAAGTTTGTAAGTTTTTTCCTTTCCTTTTCTCCCAAAAATATCTCTCTATCTAATTTCCATATATGTTTGGTTGGCTTTCACAACAAAAGTTCGTGAATGCGATATTATATATGTAACACGCGTTTTCATCTTGATTTTGACATTATAATCATAAAGACACAAATAGCTGAACTTATTTTGATCTTGCTAAGATGATTTTTTTTTTCTAAATATTATTTGCGCACAAGAAATACTCAACCTAATCAAATATATCTCAATAATTTGTTCATTTTTCTATAAATAAGATGAACTCGATATATATATATATATATATATATATATATATATATATATATATATACTACAAGAAAAATAAATATTTGTGACGGATTATTTAAGACGATAACGACTATTTACGACAAAAATAAACTTATTTTGACAGGAAATAATCATTTTCGTTAAAAATAACTGGTCACAAATAAACATTTTTCTTGTAGTTGATTTTTTATTTGAGTTGCATTTTTATTATTCGAACAAGTTTGAGGTTGTTCACGATATGCTTTATTTAAATAAAATAAATTATTTATATGGTATTTTATAACTTTATTTACAAATATTGACAAACAAACATTGACTTTTTGCTACTATTTTTATAAAATTTGTATATACATATATCAATGATTATATTCATAATGATTCAAGTAACATGAGTAGTATTAGTAACATGATTTTCTATATTTTCATTCGAAATATAGAGATGATATTATAAAAAATACAAAGATATTCGAACTTATATGAGTGTACAACTATTTCATATTTATGTTTTAAATGAAGCTCATTTTTATAGAAAAGAGCTATAAAAGTATCATTATTTTATAAAAATGTCACTCATTTAAAATGAAGTTGCAAAAAGCTATAAAAGATAGTTGTATCCCTATCATTACTCGAAAGGGCAATATCACGATCTATATTGGACAAGCTCATTCTAAACCGAGTGAGATCTTCACTCCAAGATGTCTTTGTCTCTTAGTTTCCATGTTAGGTTGCCTTTCACAACAAAAAATGAATGATTGCAACATATTATGTCACGCGTTTTAATCTAACTACTAAGATATATTGCACCTTAAATTTATGCACATAATTGTACATAAGGTTTCCCTAGGTAAATTACTTAATTACCCCACGAGAGATATTCTAGGTAGCAATATTTTAATTTGCTTAAATTAAGCAAAATGATTTTCTAATAAATTAATTAATTTCCTTCTTGAATATAAGTGTGGCTATCAAGGCCAATGTTACCATATATGGTTATTTTTCTTTGTAAGGATTTCTCTTCTCTATATAGGAGCTCAATGTGTGATGAAAATAGATAAAGAAAATTATTTTCTCAAAAGTATTTACAGCTTGCATGAAAATTTGAAAGTTCGGCTCTCTAGACATTTTCTTACTCTTCTCCTAAACTTATTTAAAAAGATATGATTTCATATGATACGTTAGATCTACTTTGTAATAGAAGTAACTTTACAATCTAATTTACCACATTAAATCATGTCAATTTGTATGTTTACTTTTGTGATATTTCTTTATGGCTAATGCATTTCTCATTTAAAAATGGGTTTCAACTTTCATAATCTCTAATACCTCATGAATGGGGTAAAAATAAGGCCCAGATATACCAATTACCAAGCCCAACCTATTAAAGAGCCACCCATCAAGAGGCAAGTGGGAAGAGACAAGGAAGAACACATGTCAGACGGGAAGAGGAAATAGAGGAAAAATAGAAAAAAAGTGAGAAATTAGGGAAAACAAGTTAGACATGTAAATGAGGAGTGGCATAAACCCGACTTCCTCACCTACCAATGATATGGCCACAATAAAATAAGAAAAAGAGAAAAAAAATGAAAAATGAGGAAAAACAAGTTAGACACATAAATGAGGAATGACATAAAGCTGACTTCTTCACCTACCACTGACAGGACCACAATAAAAGGAGATTTGAGATATGAGGAATAGGACTTCCAAACTTGGGAGGAACAAGGGCGAGAAGACAAAGCGTCATCTTTGATCTCACGACAAGAGCTCTAGAGATAACATTTTTTTTTGGTAAAGAGATATCTGACCTCCATTATATAGAGAGAAATGAGAGGCTATGAGAAACTGTAAAACACTCATATTATAGTAAATTTTCCTTCCAAACAATCTGTAGACATAGACACTATACTGAACCACGTAAATCTGTGTGTCTCTGTATCTATTTACATTTCCTGTATTATTTCCTATTCACTACTATAGATGTACGTAAGGACACTATACTACCGCTCCAGACCGCCATCGTGGGCTTAGGACGACACTGATTGAGGCCCGAGTAACCACAGTAGGCCAAAAATGATTTTCTCTCATTCCGACCTGTTGTGCAATTTTTGGCATTAACACTTGTCCATACTAATTAACGCATGTGACACAATTCAATGTTAGAAAGCAAATTGTTACGGCCAGCTCTTGTTCCATTTAACTAAAAAAAAAAAAAAGTAATGCATGCATGTCTTCGAGGAAACTTCCATGTTCTTGCTTTCAGAGTGGTCCTTTTTGTGTTTGCATCTTTCCCTTTTCTTTTTACAGATATTTGTTGGTTTTTGTGCTCATTTTTCCATTTTGATCGAAAATGGTTTCTAAGAATTTCTTTTTGAGACGACAGATTTCCATTATCTGTTTTCTTTTTGGGTAATAAGATAAAGACGGTTACTGTACATAAAACCAATTTTGCATTGAAACAAATATAGATACAGAATACATTTTGATGGCATTATCAGCTTGTTTGGCTCATTTCCAGCTATATATATATATATATATATTTTTTTCTTTAACATTGTGGAAACTTGTTTGGAAAAATGTTGGGATTCATACCATAGGATCTGGTTATGAGCCTGTAGTGTGTGGTTGAGCCCAATAAGACAACCCCAAAACCTTCTTCATGGGCTTTGTTTCATATCACCCCCACTCAGTTTATTTATTTATTTTTTTTTAGCTTTAATATTTTTTTAAATAATTTTGAGATTTTAAAATATGTTTATATATTTTATCATGATTTTTTTATATAATTTTTTAATATTATAATAGATTATTTTATTGTGTAAGATGACGTGTTAGTTCTTTATCGGCCGGCATGTATCATATTTGCCATTTATAATACACCCTCTTTCATTATTTATTATGCTAGATCGACACTAATTTAATTCTAAGGCAATAAATGTAAACATTGATGAATAATGCTATATAACAAAATAATATGGGTACAGTCAGAGCGTATTGTGTAGTATTTGAGTAGAAGAAGAGTGTTTTACTATAATGCAGTTTCATATTAACAATATCACTGTTAATTTTAGAATTTTATTAAAAAAAATCAAAATTCTTAATAATAAGAACAAAGTTACTTTTAATAATAATATACGTTTTTTTTTTAAAAAACAAAATAGTAGATCAAAAGAAACGAAAGGCTAGAGGGAGGAGGGATCGGCAACACCATCTAGTCCAAGAGAGGATGTGCTATTGTGCTTGTCGAGTATAGTAGTTCTTGTTTTTAAATCATTATTTAGGATGGTGAGATTATTCTTGGTTTGAACAAATTATCGAATAACTCCCACAGATTTGTCTCGTGTGTTTAAATAGAAGGACAAAAATGTCAAATCACATATGTGTGTAGTGTGACGATGATAAAGAACATTTCTCTATACCCAAAGGATTCTGGTGTTTATTCCATTTAATACCCAATAAATTTTCATTCACCAAGAATTTCAAGTCGGTTCCACTATCAAGACTTGCATCGTTCATTTTCATGGGGGAGAGTTTTTCTCAAAATGCCAAAAATAATTTCACGAGTAATTTTAGTTTAACCTTCATAATGCACATGCACTTACCCTTCAGAGTACGGCCCCTCCCTCATTCAGCTTAGGGGAATCTGGATCGTGTTGGAAATCACTCTCTCATTGAGCAAACTGGCATGATTTTATCAATTTGCTGAAACAGAACGCTCTTGTCATTTGATCTCGTCTGTAGATGGACAAGAGATGTGTTAACGTTCTACGTGCTCATACCACAAAAGCATTTTGATCTAAGGAACTTTTGACCCTTATGATAACTGAAATTTTTTTGGTTGAAAAATTTGAGTAGGATCAATAGCTCGAGGGTCAATAGCTCCTTATAGCCGACTCAAGTGCATGAAAATCATCCTAACAGTATTTGTACAAAAGAATCGAATCTTTACCTTGCACATGGGAAGGATTTTCGGCTTACAGTATCTTCCTTGCCTTGACATAGGAGTACATGAGGAAGAATGCGACAACACCACCAACAATTATCCCAGCTGTTGTTAGCCAAAACGCAAACTGCATATAATTGAATCGTAAGGGAGTAGTAACATGTCCAAGATATAGCGTATGGCAGGCAAATGGGAAGTGGCTTGTGTTCTCGAAACCGGTAAGTGTTCAAACTTTAGAAACCAACATACCACATGTTCTTCAAGATAGGACCTCAAGTTCATGCCAAAAATACCTGCAACCAGTAATCAATGTCTTGAGCATGGCAGTGCATGGAACATCCCACTTCAAAATTCAACAATTTGGCTGGCAGTTGCAAATTAATCATTCTGAAGCATTCAACTTAAGTAATTCTTTCATGGATTCAAGTGAGATTAGATTGATAATGTTTTGACACCAAAAGGATTTCAATAAATGAGCCCTATTCCCCTTTAATTTTGTATAAATGTTTTTTTATATGACCATTTAGAAATTAGTCCATTCTTTGTTCTCTCATTGGGAAAACAGGCACTCCATGTTACCACAGTTGATGGCATCAGAAGGGTTGATAAAAAAACTCAAGGTCTTGTGATAATAAAATTAGATTTCTAGACATTATCATTGTTTGAAGGACGTTGAGAGAAATCTGTTTATATGTTTTCTCACTCTTGGGGGCAATGTGGGTCATGCTTGCTGATGGAGTTCCTGTCTCGTTGGAGAGTGCATTATGAGGAACATAATAACATCATGATTGGGAATGCTGTACCCTTGCCTATGTGTGTAATTGGAGAGACTGAATGCTTATATGTTTGAGGAACATAATGTTTTGATCTTCGATCTGAACTTCTGAAGCTTCTGTTTATTTAAGAACTCCATGATTAGATTGCGGTAATTTGCCTTTTCAAATATGTTAGGGTTCAAGTTTCCAAAGATTTAGGCTACGTTTGGGTAGCAAAGTCTTCTCAACACTCTTCAAGTATTCTCGTACTTATGAAAATACTTCACATGCCAAACAACTTAAAATACTCTCAATGAGACCCACAAACCCACTTCAATCTCTACTCATAACTATTCACAAACATTCTATAATATTTATCACTATTATATATAAATAAAATAATTTCACTATAATATTTATTTATATTATATATAAATAAAAAATAAAATCACTATAATATTTATCACTATTATATATGAAATAAAATAGAATCACTATAATATTTATCACTATTATATATAAATAAAATCATCATTAAAAAAAATCAATCATTGATGGGACCCACACCTCTTTCAATTATCTATCTAAAAGTCAACAACTTAACATACTTCATACATCCAAACAACTCAAAATACTCTTAATGGGACCCACAAACCCACTTCAATCTCTACTCATAACTATTCACAAACATTCTTAACACTTCTCAAATATTCCCACTACCCAAACGTAGCCTAAGACATTAATTTGAGTTTTTTTCTTGCTACTCTTGTATACTTATGTGTTAGGATGCCACACTTTTTCTGTGTTCTTTGAGAAAAATTCGGTAGTTATCTGAAAAAAGGACCCTAGTAGAAAACCACATGATGTTTTGGTCAAGAAAATAGTCTCACTTCACGACCTTGTTTTGAGTCATCAACTCACAATCTTTTTTTTTTTGACAAGTTGCTCTTAACACTATTTGCAAAACCAAGGCTCCTATTGTTGATATTTATATGCTAATTGTACGTGCAAATTGAGATCCTGCCATTCTATATCAGAAGTGCTTTCTAGTCTTAGAACCGAGTAAAAGAAAAAGGTTTCTAGACCAGAAGTTCATGGAGAGGCTTCTATCAGGGTAAATTGTTATAAAACGCAAGGCAAGTTCATGGGTGGTTAGATGTTGCAACAGCTATGTGTAAAGAAGAGTGTAATACTTACCGTATATAGTTACTAAAACAATCCCCTTTTGTGTAAGCAACTTGTAATCCCCTTTTGTGTAAGCAACTTGTACAACAATGTGATTAATGTAAGCATAATGTTAGTTTTATTGCACGTCAAAGGCATACCAGCAACTAGAGCCCCAACTGCCACACAAAATGTCCCAACCTGGAGAAGCAACTCCACTCTGCTAACCTCAAGCCTCCGAGAACTGATAAATAGAAGCAATTAAAATTGGTGATGGAATTGTACAGCACATAAACAAAACACAAAGATTAGAACCAGTTCTCCCAACCTCAAATTCACAGCAATTGAGTCTTCCATTTCTTTTGCAGAGTCAAGAAGCCTTTCAGCCTGACCATGACAAGATTCACATCTGTAAATGAAGCAATGCAATTAAAAGTTATCCTCATCAACCAACAATTACTTGTGCTCAGTTGTCAAAGTAATACAAAGTTCAGGATGCACCATTTTATTAGCAGCTTCTCAGAAGTTCCCATTGACAAGGAATTATTTTCTTGGTCAAATCTGGACTTCTCATTAAAGTAGAAAGCATGACCTTCTATGTTGGTTTATTTACATTCATAAGTGGGCCAAAATGGAAAGCAATAATAGTTCAGAACATTCCAGCCAGGTGCAGCTAAAGGAAAATATTTTAGGTTCATTATATGGACTTGGCCAAGATCGAACAACTTTGTTCACTAACAGGCTAAAGACTAACTAAAACGTATTGGAAGAAAAAAAAATCAAATGTTTCATTTTGTATAAAAATTAACTAGCTTAGGTTAAATTAATAAAGTATATCAATCTAGCTTGCAAAATTTGTGTTTTTCAGGAATAATAATAGGGATTAGTACCTCTAGCCCAGATATATGAATGTGCCCAACACTGACCAGAGTAACCAATTCCATATCTTATAGTATTTTTGATATTGACAATTGACAAAATAACCAGATATGTGGTTAAATAAGAGGGTCTGGAGACTAGCTTTATGTTGCTGTCCCCACCTTTTTTTTGGTTAATAATATGTATACACTGTGTAAAACAAGTCAAACAATGGCTTTCTGAAGTAAGACACAGATTCTAAGTCAGCATCTCTCTCTATTAGAAAGTAATGATAATTGAGCAATTAAGATATCCCAAAATGTTATACATGAAGCATATTATTTTGGGCATCAAATACAAAATATGCCAGACATACTTTTACAGGCTCTAGAAATGGACCATGAAATAACCTTTGAAGATAATTTTCCAGAAGCATTTCGATTTCTTCCTCCTCTTCTGCATATAGCAGGACCAAATGGAATGAAAACCTGTACTTATGAATTGCATATGCACTTGAACCATTTCTAATGAAAAAGTATGAAGAACGAAACATTTCCATAGCTTACCCTCAGCAATCTGCTTGTCTAAGAGGACAGAGCATTCCACTTCATCATTTCCTTTCTTAAGCGTGCAGTTTTTTCCCATTATACACATACGACGTATTTCCTCAGGGTCTTCTAAAAGATCAAGCAACAATTGTCTGAGAGCCCCAGCCCTTGAGCCCAATTCAACCTTCGAAAAAACAAAATAGACAGTACATTAAATAAGAGCACCACAAAAACACATGCAAGCCATTTTGAGTGAATTCAGTAATACCAATGTTTGTTTGCTAATGCGAAGCTGCTCCAATATGTCAGCAGTTAATCGGTTTGGCAAAACCTCAAGGAGAGCTTGTACCTAAAGAAAATGGCAGATTACTGATCATATTTCACTGGATGGCCACTAGAGAGAGAGAGAGAGTCATCTTTACAACGAAGAAACAAGAAATAATTGCATCTGCAAAGTTCATCATTAAAGATTTCTTATCTTAATGTTGAAGCTTGTTTAATTTCAGAACAAATCTAGAAAGCTTTTTTTTTGTTACTCGAATGCATTTTCAAAGACTTTAGAATACTATTATGAGGTACTTAGAAAAAAAAAGAATACTATTATGAGGTGAAGAAATTGCACCAGCAAAAGGTCATACAATCGTTCAAAGAGATTGGTAAAGCCATGTTTTTACTGATCTGCAGTTTTATTACAAGGATTACTAAGCTATAAACTCTTTCCAAAACCAGCCACACACACACACAAAGGAGCCAAAAGAAGAACGTATGAGAAGAAACAAAACAAAAGAATACTCACTATGTTTCAATACTCACACGAGGTTCTAAATTGATTAATCTCTGCTCCAAAAACTGTACGCGTGAAAGCAATGCTGCTTCAACAACCTAAAATAAAAGAAAAAAATCTTTTCAAGATTCAAGATAATCATAGGTTATAAATATGAACCATAATAAGATAATACATATGCACAAAAGACCTCAAGTTGTGAAGGTCATACCCATTGCCATGGATATTGGATGCATCATATGCTTGATCATCAAGGCTGTCCTGTCTAAATATCAAGGTCTACCTTTTGTAATTTGTCCGTTTCGGTCCAGCAGGTATATAAATGTCACGTCTTTGTCCTCTTTACCTAATCCAAAAAGACTTTGTCCTCTTTACCTAATCCAAACCTTTTGGTAATGCCCTTTTCGATGAGGAGGAAATTGGTGATCTTCTTTGGCCTTAGAATGGGAAGACTAATGTTGCGCTTATTATCTTTAGGAATGATATCTGGTGAATTTAAAATCCTAGGGATGAAAATTGGGCCTTAATGAGTAGCAACGAAATATAACCGTCCCACTTACGTCCAAACTAAAAACTGAGAGAACTAGAAAGAGAATCACTTGACAGATGTCTGATAACATCTGTTGCAGTTTAACGAGTCATCCATTCCCACCTGATGGGCTTCCCATTCCTAGTTGGCAACCATTACACATTTGCTGTGTATCACTGCATGGTACAACTTAGGTTCTGTAGGAAGCCTCCACAGCCCTTTCCAGAAATGGCATCATTCCTATATTACTTCTAATCTTCAGACCTCCTATAGCTTGAGGGACTATTTGTTTCAATCCATGAGGTGCTCTGCTTTTCGTCCCCCCTATTTCTGATTACAAGAAGTGATAAATACACAAAGCCCTCTCTCAAATTATCATCCAACTTGCAATCACTCCCTCAAACTGACAAAAAGTTGCAATTTACCCTATAGAAAATTTGACACAAGTACCATAGATAGAAAAATAACAGTAAAAAAATTGAAAAAAACTAAAAGTTAGAAAAAAATTTAAAAAAAAAAAGTGAAAAATATTTCTGAAGTTTTTAAAATTTTTTTTCTTTAAAAGCTTATTTAAAAAATAATTATTTTTATGAAAACAAGTTCTTATTCAAAAAATTATTTCTTTTGAAGTTATGAAGGGTATTTTGTCATCTTAAGAATCTCAAAGGTAATTTTGTCTTTTTAAAGGGGAAAAGAGTTTTGAGGGCGGGGGGGTAATTGCAAATTAAATGGTAGTTTAACGGGGCTTTATATATTTTTGGCTTATAGGAACTATGACGCTTTTTCCAAATTTTAATGGGATTTAGAAAATGAAGATTAAGCAGAAAGGCTCGCCAATCTGATTTGGTGTGGTATTCTCTCTTTCAGTGGCAGATGTTTCTTCCAGCAAGTGAGGTGCTAATTGAGATATTCATATAAACTCACAGCAAACTTCCAACCAAGATAAGAGCAACATATATAGGAGGATATTCACCATGTTGCGAACTTCTAACTCATCATTTGTGGATTCATGCTGGCTATGACACTACTGTATGATTTGATTCTCAAGCAGAAATTGCTTGAAGGAGTACAAATAGATTTTAAATCAGAGATGTTCTAAATATAAAAATTTCTCCAATATACTTCCACATCACGAGCTCCTTGTATCTAATCAACTTTTCTATTCCTTCTCTCTCTTAACCCATGTATTATGTACTGTCTCTTCTGTATCTGCTAGTTGAAATGCTAAATACATTTATAAGAATTAAGTTTAAGAAAAGTTTAGCAGGTGTAACTAATAGTCTACGTTGAGGAAAATCTTTCTGTGCAGGTGGTGTTTTCACGTTGATAATTGATAAAACAAATATATAGATATAGCTAACTTTCATATCTATAAAAATAATTGAAACAGTATGCTATAAAGAAAAGATTGTGAAAATTTTGTAGAATCACAATGGGAATCAGATTATTTAGTGATGTTATGTTTTAGCATGTAAAAACAGGGACTTGAAGGACCAAACTAACCTCAATTTCAAATGGCATACATTGTCCTCCATGCCCGTTTTTGGGGTCCAACCGAGGCAGCAAGGTTTCTATGAAGGCCTTCCCTCCTTTACTTCAAGTTATCAAAATATGCAAGTCCACAAATGTCAGTTCATTCTTGACTATATTAAATCAAAATGAGAACTGAGCCTAAGGATAAATGCACTGTTCCAGAAGATAAGATTACCTGTTATAGTCAAAAATAAAGACACACTCATGCATTGCCATTGCTTGCAATGAGCCCAGATTCAAAAGAATAGCATGCTCACGAACCTAACATACGAACCAGAGAAGAAGCATTTTTTAGGAAGTGATATGAGCATCTGCCTATCAGAAAAATGGTGAATGGATGACTTGGGGAATATCGATTGTAGCAAGAATACTTTTAAAAGAAAATTGTAGCAAGAACAATCAAAATAAGGGTCTGATTACTTTTTTACACAGCCCTAGCCAACACAGTACTATCTGTGAGAACAATACTTTCTTCTAATCACTTGTCAATGACATAGCCAAAACAGGTTCAAAAGCCTATTAACTCAGTCATACATACAGAAACGTACAAAGACATGATAAGATTATCCGGCAATGGGTATGTTCATCTTGATGCATAACAATCTCTAACGGATCCATAGATCTGCAAATTTTAAGGCCTATTTTTTATTTTTTGATAAGTAAGATGAGCTTTTTTTATGATCAATCTAAGAGAAAGAGGCATAATCGAAAAATATGAGGGGTATACAACAAAAACACCTAATGAGAGGCCTATTTCATAGAAAAGAAAGCTGAAGTTATTGGGGATATATTTACTGACCATTCCATCCACCTTTGATTGTCTAGTTGTGCTTCATGATAACCCCCCTTAAACAGTTTTTCCATTGATGCACTCCAAAATTTTGGCCTTATGCCTTTGTTGGAGAAATAAATTCTTTGTCCTGCCTGGTTATTTTTGCCTTCAATAGATATTTATGGAACCACAAACAGAACCCAACCCAATTGCTCTACTTGAATATAAATGCAATACAGTCTAGTTCATCAAAACAATGATGGCTTCATGTAGTTTTTTGTTTCGTAACTCCAAAACATGTGGAGTTGCAGATACAAAAATCTCAAGTGTGTCGGATTATGTATTTGTTCACAGAATGAAAAGAAATATTCACTTCATCTTCTCTGAATTACTACTATAGTATGAGATATCAGAACAAACAATTAATACAATACTCAAAGCCCATTATCAAACCATGTCTGGATTTAAAAGCAGGAGTACATTTTGCCTATAAAATCACTTAGAGGTCATTATATGGTATAAACTCTGGCCAAAAGGCAAAGCTGCTAAGGCAAGTCCAATTAATTCAAGCAACAAGCATTAAAAAGAATTACTATGAAGTGTTAAAAGTACAAATTGACATGATACCAGCAAACAAGGCATCGAGTTTGTTAAAAACAGTGATGGATCTACACTTCGGATATCTCGTGGACGAAGGCCTGAAAAATTAATATACCCATTAGAGGAAAAGGAGTAAAGGGACATAAACAAACACCATAATTTCAGGTTTTGTGTGTTTCTGTTTCTGTGTGTTTGTGCGTCATGACTTATTGTGCAACAGTAAGAAGCATATCTTATGATGCAACAAACAAAAACTACTAGAAAGACTAACTAATCCACAACCCAGACTAGGTATGTAAAGGTGAAAGGTAGGTCTCTTCAATCAGGATTCAAGAAAGCGGTACACATATGGCAGAAGAAAAAAGAGAAGTCAGTAGCATGACAATCAAATAAGACTAAAAGAGTTCTACTACATCCAAACATGTAAAAAAACTGCAAACCTTTCTGGAATAATTTCCTTACCACTTGATTTCAATAATTGGCGTCTGTTAATTTTCCTAGTGGATACCATCCCATTTGACTTTACCTCTAGCACCTACAGGACGGAAAACAACAAAAATGACAACACTTGCGTAAAATGTTTTTTCTTTCATGTAACAGATAACATGGAGCAATTAAAAGGAAAAAAGAGGTGTTTCTTTGACATCCAACTAAAGTCAAAATCAAATAGGACATGTTGGGCTACTTACATATACTTAGCACAATAAAGTGAGGATAAATCATAAGCAATGAAAGTACGTTCCAAAGCCTCAGGGTTTCCAATAGAATAAGAGCATGACGAATGCTATGGAATTTAAGGCCACCGGCACCCCTACAACAATAATGAAAACTATAAGGGATGGCTATCTCGGTTATTATCAGATCAATCTCCTGTGATACTTGATTGCAGTGATGTAGATCAAAACAAAGGATGCTTCAAGTTTAGAAACATGCGGCTAAAAGCTGAAGCATTTGTAGACAAGGTGAAATGATGGATGGAGTAGATTACTTTGGTGCCCCTAGTTTTTCTTGGCGGGCAAGCTGAAAGCTTTGAAAAAAGAGATGAAGAAATGGAATGAGGACGAGTTTGGCCATGTGAAGGGGAGAAAAATTATTCTTATGGCGGAGTTACGTGAAATTGATGAATTAGCCAAAGAAAATTCCTTGTCTAAGACAGAAGAGTTGAGAAAGGAGACTACCTACAGATGGAAAGGACTACATGAAGTTGGAGATAGAAGTCGAGAGCAATTTGTGATGTGGGCCCTGTAACACGGGTTTGGGATTTAACAGGGTAAAGAAAAATTGCATTTGCATGGTCTCCAAGTTTCCTCATCCTCAAAAAGAAGTCAGGGCAATTTGGCTACATGAAGGTGATAAAATATCAGTTTCTTCCATAAAGTGGCCAATTTGAATTGCTGAAATAATATCATTGAATCTATTATGGTAGATGATTCAATTTATACAGATCCCACATAAGTCAATGAGAACATGGAACACTTCTAGTGTAATCTCCATTATGAACAACTTAGTTGGTGGCCCAAGGTGGATGGGCTGACATTTGATTCTTTTTTTTTTATAAGAGGTAAATTTTATTGATACGAATGAAATAGGCATAGCCCAAACTGACATTTGATTCTACTGGCAGGGAGGAGGCCAATTGGATGGAAAAAGAGTTTGGGGAGGATATGGTCGTAGAAGTTTTGAAAGATTTGAACAGTGACAAAGCTCCGTGACCCGATGGGTGTTCATTGGCGCTCTTTCAAACATTTAGGAGGTTGTTAAATAGACTTGATGAATGTCACTTTCAAAATGCTAGTTAATAAGATGGAAATGGCATTGAAAGAGGTCATTTCTAGAACTCAAAATGCTTTCTACAAGGAGAAACAAAGCCTAGATTCAGTTTTTATCGCCAATAAGTGTGCATAAATAGTAGACTATGATCAGGGATTCTAGGAATACCTTATAAGCTGGACCTAGAGAAGGCCTATGACCCAATTTTATGGTATTTGCTATAATGATATGGCTTTGATGAGAAACGGTGCAGGTGGATCGCACATTTTGTTTATTCAATACAGTTTTTAATTCGGATCAATGGTTCTCTATTTGGCTTTTTTTGCAGCTCTCGACTTGAGACAGGAGAATCCATTATCTGTCTTATTGCTTGTAGTTGTCATGGAGGCATTGAGCAGAACGTTGACTACGGATGTAGAGAGAGGACTCCCAACAAGTATTTTGGCAAGTTATGGAAATTGGAGTAGTTGCTTTGTATCACATCTCCTTTTCATTGATGATACATTGATTTTTGCTGAGGATAATGCAGATAAGTTTTTTTTTTTATGCTGCCTATTATTATGCTTTGAAGCTAGATCCAAATTGAAGATTAACTTGGCCAATTAGAACCATTTCCTATGGGGACCATTGAAGATAATCGACAAATTGGCTAGTATTTTGGAATGTAGGCCTAGGGTGGCAGCTTTGTATTGAGTGCTTGCAGTGACCTTTGGGAGTGTCATTTAAGGCAAAAACAATTTGGGATGACATTGTGCAGAAGACCAACCGAAGTTTGACGTGATGGAAGCGACTCTATTTATCAAAATGAGGAGGGCTAACTTTCATCAAAAGTACTTTTTGAAGCATTATGGGAAGTAGTGCAAGTTAAGTATGCAGCATATAAATCGATGGTCCTTATGGCGTTGGTGTATGAAGAAATATATGGAAGGGATGGGAGAGCTTCTCATACTTTATCAGATTTGAGGTAGGTGATGGGTCTAAGATCAGACTTTGGCATGACATTTGGTGCAGCGATAGGCCATTGAAAGTTATGTTCCTGGAGCTGTTCAGAATTTCTTGTGACAAGGATGCATCGGCGGGAAACTATTGGCAATGCATTAATGATACTAGCCAATGGAATATCACCTATATCCGAGCTGCAAACAATTACAAATTGGAGTCCTCTTCATCATTCTTCAATCTATTGTACTGTTCCAGAATGGGAGGTGTTGACAAGGACAAGATAAAATGGATTCCATAAAAACAAGGAGGTTCAAGGTCAGCACTTGTTATCATGCATTAAGGCCCACAAATACTCTTTATTTGTAAAGTAGTTTGGAGGAACAAAGCCCCTTTAAGGATGCGTTCTTTGTATGGACAGTTGCATTGGAGAGGATCCTTACTATGGACAATTTGAGGGGGAAAAGAAAAAGAATATCAATACTAGATTGGTGTTGCATGAGCAAGAAGAGCGGTGATGCAATCGATCACTTATTGTTGCACTACGAAGTAACATGAAGAATTTGGGCTGCGATGTTCAATATTTATGTCGTTGCTTGGGTGATGCCCCAAAGGGTCATGAGTCACTAGCTATTTGGAGAGCAAAGAACATGAGTTTTTTTTTTTTTTTTATAAGTAAATGATTATATTAATAGAATAGACATAGCACAAAGTACACAAGATGGTCAAAAGGAAAACACCTATCTAGGATGAAGAAGAGGAAACAAGAAATTCAGCCAAGTCTAACCCATTAAAGTCTATAGCTATGGCCCATACAAA
This sequence comes from Juglans cinerea, assembly GCA_961763995.1. Classification (NCBI taxonomy): domain Eukaryota; kingdom Viridiplantae; phylum Streptophyta; class Magnoliopsida; order Fagales; family Juglandaceae; genus Juglans; species Juglans cinerea. The sequence goes on from CAUIVZ010000015.1 coordinate 4,410,585, forward strand.
TAACATTCTAACAAAAAAAGATCTAAGATCCTCAAAAGATCTCTCCTTATCTTCGAACGTCCTGTTATTTCGTTCCCGCCATAAGCACTATAGAATACAAATAGGGACCATCTTCCACACCGCTTTGATTTGTGATAAACCTCCTATAGTGGTCTAGCAAGCCAGAAGTGCCTCCACTGTAGCAGGCATAACCCAAGCTATCTCTAACCTATTGGACACCTCAACCCATAATGCTCTAGCAACATCACAATGGAATAGAAGATGATCCACCGTTTCACCACTCTTCTTACACATGCAGCACCAATCTAGTATAATCACCCCATGTCTTCGCAGATTATCAATTGTCAAGTTCTTTCCCAATGAAGTAGTCCATGCAAAGAAGATTGCTTTGGGAGGTGCCTTATTCTGCCAGATCCTTTTCCATGGAAACTGAATGTTTTGGGGTCTGTGTGAGAGACTTATAGAACGAGCGAACTGAAAATATGCCTTTACCAGCCAGTACCCACCACAACTTGTCATTTCCTTGGATGCTCGGTTTCACGGAATACAACAATTGAAAGAACTCTTCAATGCTACCAACTTCCCAGTCTTGGACTGCCCTACTAAAAACAATGTTTCACTATACTAGAATCTAGTTATCACCATAAAGTCCGCCATTGAAGCTTCTTTCTCACATGCAATCTTGAAAACTGAAAGGAATAAATCTTTTAGTCTATTGTTTCCATACCATATATCACTCCAGAATTTTATTCTAGAACCATCTCCCAGCACTAATCTAGTGTGACGAACAAACACCTCCCATCCCCTACTAATGTACTTCCAAGTCCCTAATTTGTGGGGCCCATTTACCTCTCTACTACACCAACACGCCACACACTTCCACTTTTGTGGTCAATTACTGATTTTCATAGGGTCTCCGGTTTTGTTTTATAGCACCACAACCATTTCCCAGGTAATGCCCTTTTGAAAAATTTTTAGGTTTCTAATACCCAACCCTCCCAAGGGAAGTGGGGAACATACCTTATTACAATTGACAAGGTGGAATTTAAATTCGGTCACCATGCCACTCCAAAGGAATTCCCTATACAGTTTCTCAATCCGGGTCCCCACGCTTGATGGAACTGGGAAAAGAGATAGAAAATAAGTTGGTAGATTAGAGAGAGTACTTTTGATTAAAGTGATCCTACCTCCTTTTGATAAGTACAATTTCTTCCAACCAGCCAATCTACGTTCAATCCTCTCGATCACCGTATCCCATATTGTTGCAATCCTTGGGGGAGCCCCCCACCGGTAGGCCCAGGTATTCCAACCAGCCAAAGAACATCAGTTACTGAAGTGCGGAAGCTTGTAGGCTTGTTTCTTCATGTCTGATGTGGTGCTTGAGGATGGAACAAACTGTACAGAACTTCAAAGATTGCAAGAAGACAGTGGATGGGCTTAACTCAGTTCTAAAAATGCTGTGTATGGATGTTGGCTCACAGTAGATCAGGCTCTCCTAGCTATTGTTTTCTTCCTTCCTAATCGGGTGCTTTCTATCATATACACCTTGTGTACTTACATTATGCCCCTTTAACTTGAATTATTTATCAAAAACAAATACTAGGAGCTATGCAATATGATGAAGAATGACCAGTCATTGAGAAAAAAATGCTTTTTACATTAATAAACATCATAAATTGAGAAAATTAACATGGTGCTCAAAGTGAAATATACATAATAAAATAAACAAAACCAAGAAGATAAAGCTAGTACTAATGCAGGAAAAATACGAGACACAAATTGATTTAATATGGTTTGCATGCATGAAAGGTATAGACATCCCTTTTGCTGGTTGAGTGAGTAATGTATTTATTCCTTCCTTTTAACTTACCAAAAAAATGTATACTTCTTGCATACTGGGATAAACACTTCATGTTAATAAAATTTATCTTACTTATCAGAAAAAAGATTATGTACCTATGTGTGTTTAACAGTTTAAGTAGATAATACCTTGATTCTTGGAAACGTACAAACCACAGACTGCTGGATGTATCCTCTTCCTAATATTATATGCATCCAATGCTTAGTTCTCATATTTCATTCTTTTGGTTTGGTTCAAAGCACTTTCAGAAGATTTCTTTTTGAGAACTATAGTCTATGTCTGTATCATCGTAACGTCAATGGGAATGGTGTTACCTTCAGTCAAGTGTTCCTGAGTATTACATTTTCTTTTGGTGTCTAAAAATTCTGAGCTACACATATTTGATTTTAGATTTCCTTCAAGTTGCAGTAATCGGCTGTTTTAATTTTCATCCATGTCATGTATGACAGCATGACCATGTCAATATCTTGGCAAGCATACCTTTCTACTCTGCTACTATATATTAATGAGTATTGTTATTCTAAGACCTCTACACTACATACTGCTTACGTGGCATAATTTGATTTGGAAGACAAATTTTAAAATTTGAATCTTACCAATCAAATCTTACCATTTGAGTAATGTGAATGATGTGCTCTACACATCGGCTTGAGAATAGAATAATTCTATATTAATTTCTAAGTGAAGGGGACTGTGGCCTAACTTCGAATTTTGAGCCTTTGAGGCATATAAATTGTTTCTAGCATTTAAACTTGTTTTGGTAGCTATACCAAGACTTGGAGATTATACTGTAAATTAATCAATGTCTTAAAAAATGTGTTCTTTGCAATTTCACCTATGCAGTTCTGTTTGAATTTTAGTGCATGGGTGGTGAACTACATTCTGACTATGAGCTTTGAGCTTTGAAGTTGTTAGGTGATTTCTAGGAAAAGCGTTGTTTTCAAAACTTATAGCATTATTTGGGTACCGTACCACATAAATCTATTCTTTGGGTTATAATTTTGATATAGTAAGTCATGTCATCCATGCTAGGAAAGCACCTAATAATTTTCCTTTTTGCTCATCTTTCTTAGTATTCCTTTAGATAACGCTTCATTTTAAACCACACATTAGTTCTTCAACACTCTTCCTGAAATCATTGGAAAGATTCTCGTATATGGACAGGTAAGATAACTGTTCGTTGCGTAAGCATTCTTTATTATTGTAAGCATGATTAGGAGTTCTAAAACACAATTTTTCTACTCGTAAAACAAAAAGCATCGGGTTAAATAAAGGAGAAGCAAAAGACAAGAGGAAGGCTGGAAAGAACAATACCTCGTAAACTGGCTCGCGAATCCCGAGAGAAAGAGAATCACTAAACGAAGTGGACACCCTCTGAGGACCAATCGATCCAGTGGTCGGCACTGAACTCTGGTGCGGGGCCTTCGGGTCGTCGCCGTCGCCAGAATTGGCTATGGTTTCCCGTTCGATCAACCGGTCCTCCTCCGCCGTTGATTTCGACGTGCATTTCACCCTGGACAAAGAGGCCTCCTTGATCACAATCGGAGAAATCGCAGAGACCTTGCTCTTGTGCGACGGCGCCCATGGGGACTGGAAGAAGCTGGAGCTGAGGTCGGAGAAGAGGAGGTGGTGAGTTGTTGAGGATGGAGAGTGAAGGGGAAAATGGAGGAGATAGGGGGATGAAGGAGTCAGAGCCATTGCTTGTTCATGGAGATTGGATCTCTGATTCTGTAACGATCAAACAGCGATTAAATTGTTATTTTTTTGAAAAAAAATTAAAAAAAAAAAGTCATAAGGAATTAGTGACCGTTATTTCGTGGCTCAGATTTTGCTTCGTGCTCGCGCCTCTCCTCGTCCTCACGTGATTTTTATTTTTTTTTAAATTTATATATTCTTCTCATTATATTTCCTTCGAATACGAATCATTTTGATACCCGTAATGACGGAGGATAATAACTAATTTTTTAGAATATATATTAAAATAAGGGTAGTTCTATTATGCCATCCAAGTTTGTTTGGTGTGCCTTTAGTGTAAATTATATATTTTTTTTAATTTTTTTAAAATATTTTTTAAATATCTTTAAACATTTTTAAAAAATAAAAAAATATTAATACACTGTCACTTCTTTAATCATTAAATAAAAAAAAAAATTGAGCAATCAGATTGAGGGGGCAAATTTAGGCAGCATAGTATCATTTTCTTTTATACAACTATAGTTTAAAATAAAGATATTTATGTGACGTGATGTTACTTTTATAAATTATTTTATAAAAATATTTATCATTTAAAACATAGTTGTATAAAAAAGATTATAAAAAGTATTATATGTCTATCATTTTCTTTTACTTTATGTGTTTTCTACTTTCATAATTTCATAATTTTAGGCTAATGACATAGGAGGAAGAAATTATTTTTAAAATAATATAAAAATAACAAAGTAGGCACTGCCCGAGGAATGAAGAGGATTGCTCAAGATTATAGAAGATATTAAGGCTCTTTCTCAATTTCCATGGCAGAGAGATGTGGAGAATCCAACATGTTCAAAGAGAGGGTAGTCAAGCTGCACATCAACAATCAAAGTTAGCCTATCTTGTGAACAAGTGATTGTGTGAATTGAAGAGTGAATTGATTAAGCAATGTATTAATTTTGAAAAACATTGTAATGCACAAGTTATGAACGAGATTGTTTTTTATTCAAAAAAAAAAGAGAAGGTGCAGCCCGTGCGTGCCAGGTATTGGCGGCATTGATCTTAAACACTAGCTTTCTTAGGCCCCAATTAGATATAAAAGTTCTCAAACTCATTTCATCTAATTATTATAATTTTTTTAAATTATCATACAAAATAATAAACAGTTCTACTTTTTCAAATCTTAAAATAATAATAATATTAAAAAAATAATATTTTAACAATATTTTATTTAACTTTCAACTCAACTCACTATCCAAACCTTCCCTTAATTCTAAATAAAATTGTATTGGAGTCAAATTTAAGGGAGCTTTGGATACAAAAAGTCTCGTAATTCATCTCATCTCATCATTATAATTTTCATGAACTTCAAAATAAAATATAATAAACAATTTAACTTTTTCAAATCTTAAAACAAAAATTATATTTTAATAATATTTTATTTAACTTTCAACTTTCATCTCATATCATCTCAACTCACTATCCAAACCTCTTTAACAAAGTAAGTTTGTTCAAGCTCGGTTCAAACATCTTAAAATTCGGGTCATGCTCAGCTTGCATAAGAGTCCGGTTCAAAAATTCAGGTCGAGTTCAACTCAATTTATAGAAAATCCAACTTAAACTCGACTAGAAATTCGAATTGTAATCAAGCTGAGTGCTTAATCGAAAACCAGCTTGGTTCAACTAGACCAAAGTATTGTCAACGGCCTGTGGTCTGATGCCACAAGACCCACATCTCGAGATCATAGGTTCGACCCCTCTCCCAATGTATCAAAACAAACAAAACCAAAGTATTATTTTTTAAGTTTCTTATTTTCTCAATTTAAAAATGAGACTAAAAACTGTATAAAAATACATGAATAAATAAATGAGATAATAAATAAAATTAATCAAAATTGTGAATTATATGTATTAGTCAAATACCAAGATTTATACTAATACAATATCATAAGTTGTACTTATAATCATATTTATAGCTAATATATGTGTATGTACTATGTATATATGAATATGCATACGGTTGGTAATAACTGTAGATCTAAGACTAACTCAAAGTATAGTAGCGAAAATAAACAAAAGAAATTGATGACAATCACACAGAAAGAACACCAAGATTTAAGTGGTTCGACTCAAAGTGAGTCTATGTCCACTGGTGGGGTCGGTATCAGAGATTTCACTATCAACAAAGATGGAATACAGATGAATACAACAAAACTTCACAAAGAAGTTATCTCTCAAACTCACTCTAAACTTCTCTCTCAAGAAAACACTAAAAACTAGACAAAAAGTGATTTCTGAAGTCTTAAAATCAAAGGGGGCGCCGTTGATATTTATAGGAGAAGTGAGAATTCACTTCTGTGAACATTGGCTCGAGCGAACGTCGAGCGAGTGTCGAGCGAGTGTAGGTTTTGCACACTTCGCTCAAGCTAACATACGAGCAATGCTTGAGCGAAGCTCTCTGTCTGAATTCGCTCGAGCTGAGTGTCGAGCGAATGTCGAGCGAAACTCTCTGTCTTCATATCGCTCGAGCTGAATGTCGAGCGATGCTTGAGCGAAGCTCTCTGTCTGAATTCGCTCGAGCTGAGTGTCGAGCGAATGTCGAGCGAAGCTCTCTGTCTGACTTCGCTCGAGCCAAGTGAACCTCCGCTCGAGCGAACCTACGACACATGCACTGTTCAATCTGAATTCAAGCCACCTCTTAACACATACACACATAGATGTTTAATGCATATTTTTAATAGATATGTTTACTTGATATATGATATAATGCACATATAATACCTACATTTATATATTGCAATACACACGAAATTATGTGTTTTAATATATAGGGGCGAGCTTTTGAGTCAAGCCAAGTTTTATACTAACTTAGTCACAAATATTAATTGAATTACGTAGAGTATTATGCAAGTTGTATTGTTTAATAATCAATCATAAATTCATATTCAAGAACACATCGATTTAATAAACAAAATCGGTGTGAGTCGAGTTTAATGATCAGTAATGGCACAAACAAGCATTTCTACTGGCCTTATAAAACAGACCCAAACCGAAATAAATTGTCTCAAGTATTTGTAAACTCAGTCATGAAATTTGAGAAGTAAACAGACCCAAATTGAAATAAAATGTAGAGAATAAACCTTGGGGTCACGAGGATGACGGCGAGTCAGCGACGAGGATGACGGGGTTTCTTCGATCAGCACTGAGGGAGGGAGGCTAGGGTTTCTTCGAAATGAGAGAGAGAGAGAGAGAGAGAGAGAGAGAGAGAGAGAGAGAGAGAGAGAGATTGGCCCGGGTTTGTTTCGGGCCACAACTTGTAACCGAAACTCGGTTATTCGGTTTTCAGATCTGGTCGGGAAAAAACTCGATCAAGATGAACATGCATACTCATCTCATCTCATCATTACAATTTCTTTAAATTCTCACATAAAATATAATAAACAATTCAAATTTTTCAAATTTTAAAATAATAATAATATTAAAAAATAATATTTTAATAATATTTTATTCAATTTTTAACTTTCATCTCAACTCAACTCATCTCATCTCATCTCAATTCAACTCAACAAACGATACCTTAAATTGCCAATTCGATTGATTCTTCTCTATCAAATTATCAATGAAACTCGGGAGAACAAGAAAAACAACCGCATAAAGAGCAATGCTATACAACCTCCCCAACTTCCATACACCACATTTTTTAAAAATTTTAATATATATTTTTTTTGAGTTTATTCTTTTTAAATAATTTAATTTTTCTATTAATTATTTTTCTATTAAATATTTGATGAAAGAAAAAAATAATAAAAATTAAAAAATGCGTGGTATGTAGAGATTGGAGAGGTTGTGTAGATTTTTTCCCGCATAAAATTATCGTGAGAGTGCAAATCCAAATTTCACGTCACCTAGTGAGATGTTGACATGTCATCCTTTCATATATTTTTTCTCTTTTAAATGGCAACAGCATGTAACTCCAAGATACATTTTTTTTTTAATCTAAAATTTCAAAGATTAATAATTTGTTTAAGTTTTAAGTATATAAGTCTCGTACTAGACTTGATGTAAAAAAGTGGATTCTATCCTAAAAAGGAAAATGTAAGAAAATCATTTTTTCTTAATAGACATATTTTTTTACAAAAAACTTGTACAGAACTTGTACGCCTAAGGCTAAGTCTTTCCTAAAATTCTTATACCAATTAATACAATAAAAACATTCAATTAAATCAAATTCAATTAGATCATAGATGTTGTCATTGTCTCTTTTGTATCTTTTCATCAGTTAAATCTCTCACATAAAACAAGAACAAATTGAAGGAATAAGAACCCAGATTTTTTATCCTCCAAAAAAAAAAAAAACTAGTTATTGAGCTTTTGAAAAACATTCACTTACAGCCTTCTGGTCCACCAAATATGGGCATGATATTTTATTTAAAGTCTAGGAGGCTTTGTCCACCTCCTCTTTGTCACAATATCATTGGATTTTCTTTCAATTTCCTTCACCACCGTTCTTATGATCACCTTCACTTTTTATCTAATGGGAATCAAGTTTCTCCTCCTGATCTACGTACACCAAGCATTTCAAGCGTGGATGTGCCGTCAACATCGATAAGAATCACCACCACGCTTGGTTGCCAAGAACAAAAGCATCAAATGGAGCATCATAGAGTTCTCATGCATGTTCAGGTTTGAATCCATCAATGGCCAAGATGAAGATAGAAATTGGAGTTTTGAAGTTGAGTCCTGCTGCAAATACGATCAGATGTTTCACTTAAATTGATTTTTAGTAAAAGATTTTTTACTTAGTCCATATATCCTTTGTGAAATTTGTTGTGGACTAATCATTTCTCTTTGAAGTTTTAAGAAGAAAAAGAACTGCTCCATCGGAGATATAGCCAATTGTCGAGTTTTTTCAAAAGTTTAAATAAAAACATGATGTGATGCCTGTACCAAACTGGAGAATGAGAGAAAAAATTTAATGACATTAGGAAAGAGATACGAATGACGTATGTTTCAACATTTGATTATACTATATAGTCAATATGATTCCATCTTTCAATATCTCATCCAATGCGTCAAGTGTTTCAACTTTCTTAAGACATGAATAAAATGGTCAAGACCCCTTCTCTCTCTCTCTCTCTCTAAATAATCTCTAAATAATTTCTCTCCATCTTATCCCTAAAATTCCAAAAGCCTCCTCTTCGGTTTGGGGGACCGAGGAACCTCCTCCCCCCTCTACTCTATTCTCCATCTCCCATTGTACTCTCTATATTCATAGTATTTTCTTTATTTTTTTAATTTTTTTTCTCTACTAGGTCGAAAAATGCTTGATAGTGCCTTCTAGCGACCAAATACATACATGCACCACACCACCGCACTCCTTATAGGCATCGATCTTTAATCTGGGCCAATAAATGTTGCCGCCCCAACCACATGTGAGCTCCATGTGTCACTACTATTATGATATTTCAACGACTATACGTGCAGTACTGGCAAATTCCTAGGCCTCAAATTTCAAATTGCTCCAAACCTATCCGGTTGTGGACGTGTTTCATCGTCACCACCTCACGGTTACCTACAACCAAAGAGTAGAGAGCTTGGGGGTTCGAGGGAACATCTCTGATGCCTAAATCAGTGACTTGAAGATAATAATAATAATAACAATAATTACATCCCTTTACGTACCTGGATCCCTCTTTTATATAGAGCTTCACGAGTTATCTTTGTTCTCTTATCGGATAATGGTTATCCTTTATTTGAATTCAAACTTAGAGATGATGGTTCATCTCTTAACAGATTTGCCTTAACAGATTTGAATAATAGCTTTTTCTATCTTTTGCCACCAACTGGATAGTTATCCAGTCGGTATTGGCTATGGACTGGGTTCCCTTGGTATTGAGCTAGGCTTCTCGGTAATGATACAAGCTTTGGTTATTGGTAAGGACCCAGGCCCACTTTGGGGGCAAATCGGTCGGGATATCCTCTCCATACCCCGTTCTTGTTGATGCCCCACACACCCATATAGTGGTCAGTCCTCCTATGGTGTTGTTGACAATTGTTACAGTTCGTCTCCAGTTATCTCACTATATTTTTGTTTTATTCGAATAAGAACATAGAGGTAGTGAAAGTGGAGTTCTCCTACAAAATGTATAATAGTCGATTGCAGTGTCTTTCTACTAGTTGTTATTTAATGTCACAACCAATCGATCCACTTGTTGGCACTAATCAAATCTTTTTTTGTGGTTCCCTCTATGGTTTAGCCAAAGAGTATGGCCCCGAATCTATGGTTTATTGCCCGTTTCTTTTTGTTTTACCCCCTCTCCCTCCTAGCACTATAGTTATAAAATAACATTTTTATGTGAGGCAACTCACTCCCTTCTCTTGGATCTTTGTCTTTAATTTAGTGCATCATTATAAAAAAAAAGAAAAAAGGTGAAGACGGACAACTGTATATAAGCCCTCTAATTATATCGTTCTAGTTACGATAAATGTCTTGAACATCTAATTATGTTGACATTTTATTTTAATCATAAATTTGCTCTGTTATTTGAGATTTATGTTGGGAATCAATTTCTTTATTTATGCAACATGTATTGACAGGGTTGAGGTAAATAAGATGCTTTGGACCTATTCTAGGAACAACAAGCTCACTGTTAAATCCATGTACATAGTTTTATCTTGTCCACATCGTAATTCTTTTCCTTGAAAGCATATTTGAAGGTGTAAAATGCTTTCGATAGTTGCTTTCTTTGGTTTCAACAGTCTTTCTTGGGAAAATCCTAATTATTGACAACCCTAGAAAGTAGGAAGCATGCATGAGCTTATTGTTTATGGATTGATGCTATATACATAAAGAATGTGGTGAATTGATGGTTCATTTATTAATTCATTGCCCGGTGGCAAGGGTGTTATCGGCAAATATTTTAAATTTTATTTCGGTGATCATTCAAATTTAAGCACTAGAATGGAATCTTTTAATGTCGGCATGTTCCGATGTACATAAAATGAATATAAGTTGAAAACATTAAACAAAAAAGATAGAGATATTGGTGTTAAAAGATAATATTAAAAAATCAGAAATTTGATTTGAGACATAAAAAGAAAAAGTTGAAAAATTATTAAAAATCATGAGATTTAAAGAAATAGAGAATGAGGGAGCATATTTAAAGTTACAAAGAAATCAAAACTATAAAATTGCCTTTTAGGTTTTAAAATTATATGAATTCTATATATATTTGAAATTTACAAAAATTCCATACAAACTCAAGAAAATTATAAAATTGCCATTAAAACAGTTTGAAATGGAATTTGGTCTGGAATGCAAATTTCAATTGAAATCTGGAACGGAATGGAACAAGGATGCATAGTGCACTGGGTACTACACTGGAGCTGAATTTAAAAATATGGTTAGGAATGAAATTTTTAAAAGGAGTAAATTGGCTTGGGTGTTGGTTAGAGGGTTGTGGATCTTTTTGCTTGTTATAAAGATCTTCGGGATGATTCTCATACTACTACTGTATGAAATTTGATTCCTTTATGTCTCATGTTGTGCATTTGGCTTGAAAGAAACGTCTGAAGCTTTGAAGATCGAGAACGCTCTTAAGATGAATTAAGGAGTTTCTTTTTACACATCTTATTTCTATGGGTTTCAACTATTGGATTCAACAGGACTAGTGTCTATGATTTTCCTTATATCTCTTATAGTTCCTAAATTATAATTAGGTGTTCACTTTTGTATACTTCTTGTATACTTAGGCTACATCTATTTATTTGATTTAATAAAACTTCGTTCTTACTTATTAAAAAAATTCGTTATTCGATTAACAAAGCTCAAAATTGTATTTACTTTTTTTTTAAAACAATATTATTTCGTTTCATCAAGATCAATCATTACAAGCAATGCCACTTAATACAAGACTTTGTATAGCTACTGGTCCTTCTTCAATCCAACATTGCTCCCATTTCTTTTGTATAGCCAGCTTTGCTAATTTATGAGCTACACAGTTACATTCTCTATGAATAAAGTGAGTTGTCCAGTCTAGTCTGTTCAGGAGAACACATTTAATGTCCTCAATGACCTGCCCAAGCCAAGACCAGTTATCTTCTTTGCTGTGTAAGGCTTTGATTAAGACTTGAGCATCTCCTTCAAAGACAACATCCTTAAAACCTAATTCTTGGCACAGCTTCAATGCGCTCCACAATGCATTGCATTTAGCTAAAATAGGTTGACCTACAAAGTTTTTTATGCATAAAGGGACACTAGAATTTCCCCTTGTAGTCTCTTGCTATGATTCCAATGCTATGATTCCAATTCCCAATTTCTGCTTCTTTGTATCTTAAGCTACGTCAAAGTTTACTTTAACAGTCTCCCTCTTTGGTGGTCTCCAATTCTGCTTGCCCCTCTAAAGCTTGCTGCCCTTGTTGCATGAATTGTGTCTGATGGAAACTCTTCTAAGCTTGTCAGAGCAGACTGCACCACCTTATTTGGGCTTTCAAACTTGTTTTAAAAAATGAATTGATTTCTTCTTGTCCAAATCATTCTTAGGATAGATGATATCTCTTCCAACTTCTCTTTTTGTAAGTTTTGGTACATTCTCTCCCAAAGTGGTAAAAAATCATCACATTTGCTTGACCACTTTTGAACTGGGTTTGCCTTTTCAGCCCACATATCACTTTCTATAGGGCAAGACTAGAGAGCATGAAAAATATATTCATCTTTGCTTTGACAGATGAGGCGAAGAGGATTATCAATAATCTTTTTGTTGTTTAGATTCAATCTGGTCGGAAGAATACTATTTCCTACTTTTCGTAGAAATTGCTTCATTGCCCCTGGTACATTCGGCTTCCATGTTTTGTTCTACTTCTCTTCCTGTTCACCTTCCCTTAAAGTTTCCCCTTGTCTTGACTTTCTCATGGTTTGATCCACACAATAGGCACTCTTAACAGAAAAATCTCTCATCCTTTGTATGACCCCATATTAGTCTATCTTCATCCCCCAACTTACTAATTGGTATGCTACAAATCTGTTGTGCATATAGATATGTTCAAAATTGGTGCAATATTGGTTTTTCAAATCTCAAAACTAATATATACCGGTTCGGTTCTAAAATATGTTCAAAATCAAACCGAACAGGACCAGTTACACCCCTATTGCTACATAAAAGAATAAGTGGTCTATGATCCGAGCTTCTAGCAACCAAACCTTCCACCCACACTTCCTTGTACATTTCAAACCACCAAGTGTTTTCAACCTCTCTATCCAACATTTCTTTAGTAAAAGACACATCACTATGTTTGTTACTGCATGTATATGTTGCCCATCTCCACCCCAGATCATATAATTCTCCATCCTCCCAGACCTTTGTAAAATATTCCATCTGAGCTTCATTTCTGGGTCTACCACCTTGTTTTTCCCCATGAGATGCAATCTCATTAAAATCCCAATCACACACCATCCCATTTGGTTTGAAGGTTTGAAAGATGACAATAATTTCCAAGTGTCTCTTCTTTACTTGCATTAGGGTGCCCATAGAATCATGTTAAAAGCCATTTTGATCCATTTATTTCATCATTGATCCACGCATTGATATGTCTACTTGAATAATTCAGAATAACAACACTTTCATCCTGCCTCCATAAGAAGATTAGACCTCCACTTTTTCCTATAGGCTCAACTACAAAACACCCATCAAATTCCAGTCTTTTTTTAGAAACACTCATCTACATGCTTTAATCTTAGCTTCCATGAGAAAAACTAAGTTGGGCTTCTTATCCTTCACTAACCGATGAAGGTCGAACTGTCTGGGAGTTCCCAATCCCCCGACATTTTCAACTAAAGATTTCATTACTTTTGGTGAGGCTGACTAACAACCCCCGCCAATATCTTAGCACCATTGCCATCCTCTTTCCCCATTCCCAATCTAGTATTCTTGGACATTTCTAGTAGCAGTTTATCATTATCTTCATCAATCAAATGTCTCTTCTTTGCAAAGCAATTTTTCACAGTCACAAAAGTCGTACCTTTTTCTTTGGCTCTTTGCTTCTAGCTACTTCTGTTCTGTACAATTAGTTCATTTTGTTGATCATGAGCAGTTTGAGTTTCCTCTTCATTCTTCTCCCTCTTCCTCTCCACTGCACCTTCTATTTCAATAGTTGATCTTTTTTTGGCCCACTTCCTTTCACTAACTTGTTTGTTTTGTTTATGGGCCTTCCATCTCCCCGACCCACATTTTCATTACTTCCTTAATTCTCGCCCACAACTCTCTTCCACATGCTCCTTCAAAGATTTTTCCTACTTTCTGTTCCTCCATTCTCGCTTGGCCTTCTTTTGTAATATACTCTAAATCTTTAATAGGTAACAATTCCTCCATTCCTTCCCCAAAATCTGATATGTCCATCATACCTTCCCTACTCTCGTGATTCTCGCCCCATCCTTTGCCCTTTCCCTTTCCAGTTTCCTGATCTCTGTCAACCACCACCACCGACCCAATATTGGTTTTCGATCTTCTATCTCCCTCCCTCCCTCTCTAGCGGTTTCTTTGACCCAACCACCATTCATCTTTCTCTTTTGATTATTTCGTCTAGCCCATTTATATTTGTGTGTAGCTGTGTTCCGAACTGTTTAAAACTTTCATCCGATGTATCACCCCACTGGCCCTTATTTTGACATCCTCATTCATATTTTAGTGGAACCTAGATCTTAATCTTGTTCACATTCAAAAGAGACGTTTCAATCTTAACTCTAAGGTATTGGCCCCAATAGATTCCATCCTTTGGAACATCTACCTCAACTACCTTGCCAATTGTGCCTCTGATCCGCTCCCCATAGTCCCTATTCATGCATGCCAGGGGTAAATCATGAAGTTGAACCCATAAAGATTCATGATCAAAACTCATCTTGTTTAGTTGAGTAAAACCGTCGAACAATTTTATGACGAAAAGACTTTATCAAATAGCCATGGATGACCCTCCATCACCATCTGTTTATTGGCATGAATAGCTAAAGTTATGAAAACGTTTGGACCAAATTCGTGGAAGACCGCCGGTTTACTCATCTTAAGCTTCCATACTTTTGCAATAGTCGAAGCTATCACCTCTTTTCCTATTGACCAATTCATACACAACTTGCCCACCAGACTCCTATCTCTCTTCCTTTGTGCTTCTTCCACCGTTTCTCTATTTAACACTATTGTCGTATTTTCCTCTTCTGTTAGCCTCAATAGGGCCTATAGTTCTTCCAATCCCATCCCTTCCTCAGTAATCACCCGTCCTAATTAGAGACTTTTGACACTCTTACTCCATGGGGGAGACAATGTATTTTTTCCTAAAACTCCACCTCTATTCACTCAAGAGAAAAACAAAGATGAGACTTCCCTAAAAGTTAAAATAGTGACAAAATTGTATTTACTTTAACTTGGTGCGTACGATTAAATTGATGCACATAAGACTTCAATTAAAGTCTACAAACAACTTTGAAATTTATTGTCCTTAATCTATGATAAATTAGACATTTGATATAATATATTGACAAATTTTGTTGATCATCATATTTTAAGACATAATGGCTTTAATCTCATCATCAATGGCTTCCTTCCACAACATGACATCTCTAAATTTTATAGCCTTTTCAAATACATTGGCTATACACTATTGAAATCAGGGAAGAGGATGACCGTAGAAAGAAAGTGAGATAAAATTGACATTTTTTATAATGAAAAATGTATATTTCAATGTTGATAAAAAAAAGTATTAAAAATCATATAATGAAATTCAAGCATTTAATATTATAATGTATAAAATTGGGATTGAATTCAGAATCGGGTAAGGACCGATTGAATGGATCGGGTGATTCAATAAATTGAATCGAATGACAATTTATTGAAAAAAATAAATTGACATTTATTTAACCTCAACTATAAATATTTTTTTTGCCTAATATGCGAAGAAAATAAAAATTGTTAAAGTTATAAGCACATGAAAAATGTAGTATTTTATACACAACCACAAATTTAATATACAATACTTTCTAATTTTTTGTTCAACTAAAGAAATAAAGAAATACATGTTATTTTTTAATTTTCTGTAATTTTTATTGAATACAATGATAAAAAAGTTAATAAATGTTTAATTCTATTATATTTTGTACAAGAAAATTAACATAAAAACTCAGTTGTTATACAATTAAAAATAAATACAATTTTAAATCGATTCAAATCGGTAAATTGAATTGGTCTTAATCAGCTTAAATCAATTAATTGAACCGATTCAACGAACGATTCAAAAAATTCACTAAAAACGATTTGATGTCTGACCGGTTTTAATCCAACATCTTTTGTAGTTTTTTTTTTATTTTTTTAAAGGATGTAGCCTTGTTTTAATATTCCTCTCAATAAAACTATTTTCTATAGAAATAATATATATTTTATATTCTTACCCGTAAATATAAATGCGCCACACGTCAGAATGTGAAGGCCGGGTCATTTTGAGAAGAGTAAAATTGGTCGGTATTTTGCATAACCATAGGTCCATAAGCTCCATGGCGCTCGACATGGAACCAGCCACTATAGAAGAGCAAGAAGAAATCGATGAAGAAGAATGGGAACCACGACTTGATGCACCGGCACATCACCCGTCTGCTCCGCTTGATGAGGTAAAAATCTGATTTCACTCGGTTCCTTTTTTTTGTTTGTTGAATTTTGCTATTCTTCGTGTTTTACTTTTTCCCCTCTTTCTCAAAGGCTTTAGAGTCTGTAAATAGGGTTTCATTGGTTCATTTCTCACAAAAGTTTATAGATGACGGTTGTGGTTAACGTTTCCAGCGAACCTCACTGTTCTTGCCCCTTTGTTTTTGCTCGTAATTGTGCTTTACTTGCTGTATAAACGAGTTGTAGAGGGCATTCTATGATGTGAGTACCTGGTGTTTGTCTAAAATACTCATTATTAAAATCTATTTGCAGCTTAGATTTATATGCTGGTTCTAATACGATGTCATTTGCCTGACGTTTGGTGCATGACATACCAGTACATTGTGATTAAAGCTTACATGCTCGCATGAATTTTTCCGTATGCATTCAACTTGGCTGAAATCTGAAATTGGAACCCTTCATTGTGAGACTAACTGTAGTCCTATTTGGCACTCCAACTTAATGAGATGATAAGACCCTGTGTACTAGAGTTACTCCTTCGCACTTATAAAAAAAAAAGTACTAAATGAGATGATATGAATGTTGCCAATACATGCCCACTCACCCATATTTATCAGCCCTTAAATTTCTGTAGAATATAAATTCACTTTAAGAGCGTCAAAATCAACCTTGGTGAACAATGTTTCAGATTCAAACCTGATTCCTTTCTCTTTCTATTATGCAGTTATTCGAGATCTCGACTACAGTTGATCCTGGTTATATAATCTCTCTGATACGGAAACTTTTACCAACCAATGCAAGTGATAACCACACTTCTCATGGCGTTGATGCATGTGCTGATAGTAAAGTAGCCGGTAATGATCACGTGGAAGAAAGTTCAGCTTCTCTATATGGAGATGAAATTCTGAACTCATCAAACAATACGTCTGAGAGCATGAACATTGTTCAGGATTATGATAAAAATGCTCGAACAGAAGGAGAAAATGAAGAGTCATACCATGGGTTTAATCCGCCTAGTAATTCCGTAGGAGAAGAAGCTTGGGAAGAGTATGGTTGCATTTTGTGGGATCTTGCTGCAAGTAAAACTAATGCAGAACTCATGGTACTCAAGTTTCACCTTCTCCTGTTAACTAATCGTGATGTTTTTTTTCTTCTATTTTCTGATTACATGTCACGTCATTATTACCTTCATCCATGTTGCTAAACAAATAAAACTTGATTTAAAGAACTAGCTAGTTATAAGTACATTCTAGCGCCTGGCCTTGTGACTCCTCGAAAGTCTTGGACTCTTGATTGTGCTTGTGATTTTGAGGTGATGATGATGGTCATTAAAAATCTTACCCAAAGATGTGGTGAGTAGTATTGATATATCCACCTCCCACCACCCTTCTCTTTCGCAAGAATCCCACAAATTATTAGTTTTTGTTGAAATAGGCTTCTGAACTGTGGTTTAACGTTTTGCTATAGATGTAACTATGAATTCGTTCCTACCATAATCTAGTATGCTATTTGTGCAGGTAGAAAATCTTGTACTTGAAGTACTTTTAGCCAACCTTTTAGTTTCCCAATCTGTGCGAGTTAAGGTAAGCCACACATCAACTTTGTTGCAAAACCCTTTTTGCATGATTCATTAATGTCATTGACTTCCCTCTTTTAACTTGGTTTCTGTGTTTGGGTCAACTGTTAGCCTTGGAATTTTAAAAATTTGCTTCATGTGGATATCCTTGATTTTAATGCTCCAGGAGATCAGTCTTGGAATTATTGGAAACCTTGCCTGCCATGAAGTTCCGCTGAAACATGTAGTGTCTACAAATGGATTGGTTGAGATACTTGTGGATCAATTATTTTTAGATGACGCTCAATGTCTATGCGAAGCTTGCCGGTAATATATAGTCATACACTTGTAATTCCCATAGTTAGTCTTTTGATTTGAATATTTTCAGATTTTGGTTTTAGTACCATTTTTGGTATCAACTTGCATGTGCCATAATACTTCATTTCGGTTTGGACTGTTTGGTATGAAGTTGTAATTACCTGGACTTCTACGTATTATGCTGTAACTTGTGGCCAATGTGCATAAGTGTCTTATGCCTCTCTTGGATTTTCTTTTCCTTGGCATTCATTATATCTTCTGGTGAAAAATTTGCAAACAGCCTTTGTTCTCCATTGATTGACAAAACATAGAAGTGCATATCAGTACTCACTGGTTTCCCACATTTTAAAGATTATATGCCTCTTTTTGCATGGTCTGTGGGTTTAACGGGGTATAAGACACGTATGTACACGGTCTCCGGGTTCCTCTTCATTAAAATGGAAAAAAAAAGAATATACATCTCTCTCTCTCTCTCTCTCTCTCTCTCTCTCTCTCTCTCTCTCTCTAAATAACATTTATTTAATGAAAATAATATTTATTTTTTCCTACATCTTCTTTTCAATCTTCCGCAGGTGGTGGTATTTGAGTCACTTCTTACGTGTTGCATCAATCATATCAAATATTTTTCACATGTTTAACTATAATGGTTTTGAGACCCACATATCCTTCTTCTTTCCCATGTGGATGATGCCGAAGTGCTTAATCAGACCTTAATATTGTTTGGCACTGTCATACAAATCATCTATTTTTCTACAGTAATTTAGTCATGAAGCCCTTACTCACACCCTATAATATTGTTAGTCAGTGTCATATAGCTACGTGTCACCCTAGCATGTAAAATATTCTATTTTGTTTAAATATGTATACTTTTCTTATGGTAATATTCTTGTGCAGGCTGTTGACTTTGGGTCTTCAAAGTTGTGAACCTATTCCTTGGGCTGAAGCATTGCAGTCGGAACATATTTTATGCCGTATTTTATGGATTGCAGAAAATACCTTAAATTTACAGCTCATCGAAAAGGTAGCAAATTGTCTGTGATTTATTTTCCTAGAGACATTTTGGTAAATGTGTGCGCATTTCTGCATCTATTATGATATATAGTTTAGAAACAAGGAGCTTTGCTCTTGTTTAGGTACATCATCCACTCCTCCATAGTATATTACTTTATTTGAAAAATAAATCATATGGGAAATGAAAGTTAGAGCTATTAAATGATTTTTTTTTTCTACTTAGCTAATAATGACTTTCAGAGCAGTGGCAGCATCTCCCTCCTTGCCAGAGCTCCCTCCATTGTTCATCTAAAATTAGTTGTATCTTATATTTTTTCTAACGTCATTCTTATTTTCTCAACTCATACCTTTTTAGTTTTGTCACCAATAGTTTCATAAAGGTTACTGAATTTTGGAGAAAGTTAAAGAGATTATAAGTTAAGACTTTTGATGACCATGGTTACTTCGACGCACAAGATAAAGGGCTCTTGGTCTTTCTTTCCACTCGAGCTAAGTTTGTGAATTTTGTCACCAGTAACATAGAAAAAGAGTAAAGGGATAGAGCAAAACAAATTCATATTATATTGTTCTGTGTATTACAATGGAAGGAGGCTTCGATTACAAACACATGCATGTTTTTTATTGCTCAACTGGAATGTTAACTTTACTAGATCAGTCCAACATTGGGAGATGAAGTTTTTCTCTTCGTTCTTACTTATAAAAAAAAAAAAAAGTTTTTTCTCTTCGTTCTTTGACAAGTTGTCCCCTTTAGTTGGAGAAAGTGGTGGTGAGGACCAAATATGTTTGATCCCATCCAAATGGCAGATCTTTGAGATTAGATATTTCTTTGGTTGTTATTTTTGGTTGGTTGGCAGCTCATGGGAAAATTCTGGCTATATAGAATTTGAGAATGCGTGGTATACTTCTCATGGATTGGTGCTTTATGTGCAAAAGGAATGGTGAATCGGTGGACCACCTTCTTCTCCATTGTGAAGTGGTAAAAGTTCTGTGGGATGAGATTTGTTATAGGCTTGGTATTGCATGGGTGATGCCTAAAAGGGTGGTGGATCTATTGGCTTGTTGGAGAGGAATCCAGGGTAATCGTCAAATTGCCGCTATTTGGAAGATGGTGCCATTATGTCTTATGTGGTGTATATGAAAAGAGAGGAACGGAAGTTGTTCTGAAAATAGAGAACATTCATTGGGAGGGATTAGTATTTTTTTTTTTCCATACATTGTTACTTTGGGCATCGGCTATTGTATTGGATGGGATTAGTTTTCATGATTTCTATGCTGCCTTTTCCAGCTCATAGTTTGTAATTAGGTGTTTTCTCTTGTATCCTCCTTGTGTACTTGGGCTATGCCTAATTATGTGGTTTAATAAATTTGCGTACTTGTAAAAAAAAAGAAGATATTTCTTTAATGCACTCATCCCTACTGTTGGTTCTCCAATTATTTGGAAATGTATTTGGAGAAAAAAGACGCCTTTGAGGGTAGTTTTTATTTTTTGGTGGTCGCATTGGGACAAATTCTCACAATGAACAATTTGAAGAAGAACATTGTAACAGTAGATTAGTGCCCTATGTGCAAGCAAAAGGGGGAAAACATGGATCACCTTTTATTACATTGTGAGTTCTCTTGAGAATTATGGCCAGCAATGTCCGGCACCTTTGATCGAGTGGGTCTCATGCCACAGCGAGTGAAGTTGTTCACATCTTAGTGATGTCCTTGTGGAAGTCATAGAAATTTAGAAGTTTGGAAGATGGTCCCTTTGTGCTTAAGGTGGTACATTTGGCAAGAACGTAATGACCAAACTTTTGAGGACCGTGAAGGGACGGCGACAAAATTAAGAGCTTCAGTATTAAGCACTCTCTATCTTTGGATGGCTGCTCATATTAGTTCCCAACTCTTAGCTTTCTAGTTTTCAAAGACTTTTTCTCTTTTTCTTCTTTTTGCTTATTGGAGGTTTTATTTTGTGTACTTCTTGTGCACCAAGATTGTGCACCCCTCTACTCTTTCATTAAAGTTGTATTATTGTTTATTAAAAAAATAATAAAATGGTTCTGGGTATGCTAACTTAGTAACATATGATATCTTTAGGTTTAGTCTCACTGGGGGTTGTTGTGCTAGTCTCCCTGGGGGTTTAGGTTTTATGGGTGAGTCCTGAGGGCTCTGCCGTGGGGTAGTTCCCCCGTCATTAAAAAAGAAAGAAAGAAAAATTAAAATTGCTGAAATTTACTTTTAAGAGTTCTTGGCCTAACGTGTTGTGGTATTATTTTTATTTAATCCTTAATTTTCCCCTGTTTACCAGTACTTATTTTATTGGAACCGAACAATAAGTTAAAACAGGTTGAACTGATTAAAAAAAAAAAGTTAAAACAGGTTGAATAAATTGGATAATGGTGTTGGTTTCTGGTTTTATAATTCTTTTAGGTCATTCTTCAATAAATTGCATATACAAATAGACAAACAGAGTTTTCCATGCTTTGAAAATAATTTTTAAAATTCTTGAACACTTGTCTCTTTTAAACTTTCTAAATCTTAACCAATTGTCAAAAGATAAGCATTTAACTGCATATGATTTCCAACACGAGATGACTAACAAAATATTACCCGAAATCACACCATAGAAAATTTAACTACCATTTTAATTCCTCTAAGCTACATATGAAAGTGTTTTCTGGAGATTGCTCAGAAAAGCTAGCTTTCAAGATTGAATTTACGGGTCGATTAGAAACTACAACTTGAGGGACTGCATATAACGTTAACAACTCTCTTGTCATTGCTTCTGGTATGATGCTTTGGAGGAATAAACATTGCTCAACAACATACAGTTTATACACTTTTCAATGAGTTAGAGATTTCCTTTTGAATAAATCTTTCACTGGCTGAAAGAGGCTTCCTTTTCTTAACAGAGTGTTGGACTATTATTAGCCATCATTGAAGGTCAGCTGGAAGTTGTGCATATTCTCCTTCCACCTTTGATGAAGCTGAGTTTACCAAGCATATTGATTAATCTCTTGACTTTTGAGATGGGCAAATTAACAAGTGAAAGAATTCCTGAAAGGTACTTATTCACTCTGTTTCCAAATGGGTGACACAAAGGCTACATTAAACCCAACACCAACCCCCCTCCCCCCCCCCCCCGCGGGGGTCTCGCTCTCTCTTCCCCCAAACCAAATGGGTGACACATTTGTATCATGCAATTGTTTGGTCAAGCAATTACTTCATTGTATTAGTAATTTCTTCTCAGTTTATCCTTCAGTTACTATATTTTCAGACTTTACTAGTTCCTACTCCCTAGCTTGTGTTTAGGTGTTTCCCTTGTATACTTCCTATGTACTTGGGCTATGCCTATTTACTTGCATTAATAAAATCTCTTAATACTTATAAAAAAAATCACAATTAAGCACACATAAGATCTAGGAGAACAAAATAATAATAATATTCTCCCTGAATCATGCTAAATACCTGTATTGCATTTAGTCCCTGCGATTTAAGGATAGCTCTGTGCCTGTAATTTGTGTATTGACAAGAAAAAACTGCATCTTGATAGTTTTCCTTGCCATTTTTTTTGGTGCCATGTTTTGTCACTGTAAAAGAACATAACTAGGGATCTAGAGGTTAAGTGATAACTTAATGGCACGTATCTCAACTGGTGTTTGTAAATTTGTTGTCTTTGTCCAATTCATAAGATAAAGTTCTATTGAAACGTGTAAAAAGGCATTGCTCGAGTACACATGGAGTATACAAAAGAAAACACCTAATTACAGTACACGAACTAGAAAATGATACAAGAAAGTCATGGAGGCTAATTCCATTGAGTGCAATAGCAGAAAACCAATAGCATAAGGTGTGTAAAAAGAAATTTCTATCTTCATCCAAAGAGCACTCCCCGTATCTTCAAAAACCAAAACTCCTATGATTCCTTTCTAGCCAATACCCCGCATAAGATATAAAGGAATCATTCTCCAAACAGCAGCCCCGTGGGGGCTTTCTTGAAGACCTTTCCAGCAAGCTAGAAGAACCACCAACCTCCTAGGCATCAACTAAGCAAGTCCAGTCCTACTAAATATCTTGTCCCATGATACCCTTGCCACCTCACAATGCAATGATAGATGATCCACAGATTCACCATTCTTCTTACATGTAGCACCAATTTATGACATTAATTCCACACTTCCTCAAATTGTTGGCCAAGATTTTTCCAAGGGAGGCTGTCCAACCGAAAGTGCCTTACTCCTCCAAATACTCTTCAAATGAAAAAGGAGATGACTCTGAGTTTACAAAACCTTGTACAATGACTGAATAGTGAACTTCTTACTCCCAGTATGCTTCCAAAGCATCCTATCCTCCTCAAAGTACCAATAACTGCAGTGTATAATAAGCTGAAAAACTTAGAAATAGCTCCAATTTCCCGATTCTGGGCAGCTCTAATAAAATGGACATTCCATTGATAAAGGCCATTAGAGCTGTCTGAAAGATCCGACATTGAAGCCTCCTGGTTAGAAGCAATTTGATATTGTGAAGGAAACACCGTCTTGAGAGCAAGATTACCACACCAAGTATCATGCCAAAATCTGATCTTAGAACCCTCTCGAACCGCAAAACTAATAAGACTAGAAAAACCCCCACAACCATTCCTTATGTTTTTTTTCCATAAACCCATACCATGCTCACCCCTCACTTCGTTAGAGCACCAACACCCCAAGCACTACCATACTTGAAGTCAATTACCTCCCTCCACAGTGACTCCCCTTCTTGATGATACCGCCACAACCATTCCCCTTCATGGTGGATATTACCATATATAACTGTAGTGAAGTGATCTAGAGCCCTTTATTTGACTCTGTTTATATATGGGTGGCTGCACACAATAGTTTCCGCTCCTATAGCTTTTTAGAATTTATGCAATTGTGGTATTTTCTTCATCCCTATTGTTGGGTATAATGCCCCAAGGCAAGGACCAAGCCACATCTAGGCCATACTCCAAAATGACTAGTTAATGGTACAATTGGAGTCCCATTGGAATCGTTATAAAGAGCAAGAACTTCTCTCTCCCAATCTATGTGGGATCACATACACCACTTACAGTCACTACTTAATATGAGGTATCACATTGGGTGTTCCCTATTGTATATTTCTAGTGCACTAGGGTTACGTCCCTTTGTGCTTTGAATAAATTTGCCTTTCAAAATGACCTATAGTGAAGTTATCTGGCGCAGTTGGCTATTGTTATTGAAAATTTGAATTTACCATGTGGACTGAACAGAGAAAATTCAATTGCAATAGTGTGGAGCCAATTCTGGATGGCTTGACTGGCCATTGGCTTTCTGCACATGCCCAATAACTAACAATCGAGATCTACGTTACACAATCTGCATGTGGTACCTTAAGCACTGTGTATGACATATGATGGTTTTGAATTTCTGTTTAAATGTATTCAACAATAAAGTTTGTCTAATAATCCAATTTACAAGGGTTAAGTTTCTCAGCCTAGTTGCTGGTATGTAAACAGTGGGTGTTTGATGATTAGTCATCCTTTAATATATGATTTTGTGATACAACTATACTCAAATTTTGTCAATGAGATACTAATGTCTTACATGATTTTTTGTAACTTGGATTTATAATTACTCCTCTCTGCAATTCATGCCATATGTGATTTATATTGTCCCCTGATTCTTTTAGTGAGATAATCAGTGATACTATTTTTTTCACTAATGAGGTGTCAAGGAGGTCTTTGAGCACCTAATTAATGTCTGGGCATGTGCAGTTTCCCCATCCCAAAGACGCTGATGACTAGTTTTGATTTTTTTGGGATAGTCATTTCTTTCCTGCATTTGACTTTATTTTCATACAATTTTCAGGTATTCAGTTCTTGATGTAGTTCTCCGTGCAATTGAAGCTCTTTCTGCTTTAGATGGTCATTCTCATGAAATCTGTTCAAATAAGGAACTTTTTATATTAGCTTGTGACATGGTCAAACTCACTGACAAAGTTGAGGTACATTATAGCTTGCTGAAATTTGTAAAAATACTAGCACTGGATAAGTGTTTTTTGTGGTTCCATGTCATTTAATTCTTTTCAAGTATTTTGATAATTGTTAATGCGCTTATTGTTTGAGGTATCAACTATTCATTGTCTTTTCCCACCAAAAGAAAATTCTTGAGAACTTTTGGACTCAGTTCTTACTACAGAAAATAATTGGCTATATGGGAAGGTTTGTTTTGGATGGGTAAGATAGCTATAATTGGTAACTATGAGAAGTATCATGCAAATTGAAGTGAATACCTATTGACGCTAACTCTCTCTCCTGATGAAAATTGTGAAAATTTTATGATGAACTAATTAAGTTGATTGATTTTCCTGCAGGTTGCCAACTCTTGCGTTACTGCTGCAGTACTTATTGCAAATATTCTTTCTGATGCAACTGATTTAGCATCAGAGATATCACAGGGTAATTAATTTGTCTTTTCTCTGCAAATTTTCCCTAATGCCGTTGTTTTTTGTGTGTGGCGTGTGTGTGTGTGTATTTCCTGGTGATTTTTAACTTCTGTTAGAATTGGAATTGACACTTTCAATCTGTCCAGATTTGCATTTTTTGCAGGGGCTCCTTGATATATTTCCTTTTGCTTCAGATGATCTAGAAGCACAAAGTGCACTCTGGAACATCATTGCAAGGTTACTCCTTCATGTTCGAGAAAATGAGATGAGTCAATCAAGTCTATCTCAGTATGTTTCAGTTCTTGCAAGCAAATCTGATCTGATTGAAGACATTCTTCTCGATTACCAATTAGATGACTGCAGCGACAAAGACAAGGGCATGAACACTTCTTGCACAAAATCAAATGCTAAAACTACAGCTGTATCCTATTATGTGTTGGAATAACCTATCTTTTGTTTTAGGAACTATATGCACCTTTAAGTTATCTTTCTTATATTGATTGCCATGTCTTGTACTTACTTAAACTGCCTTATTTTGCAATATTTTGTTTCTCTTGACCTTTGTGACAGATTAGAAGGTTAATCAGTATTTTAGACCAGTGGATTGTTTCAAAGGATTCTGCTGAAGAGAACAATATGGCAGGTGAACTTCATCCAGATAATGTCAGCGTGAATAGGTTGCTTGATTGCTGTCGGAAATCATCCAAGTAAGCTGTCTCTCTCTATTATTATTTGATAATATTGTTTGTTGCAATGCTTCAAGTTAAATACACAGCTTCTATTTCTTTTAATGCTGATTTATTTTTGCCATTTATTACATATCAGTTTTCAAGCGAAATATTCCAAGCTTTGCTTGAACAATTATCTTGTGGAACAACAGTTTTCTTAGCGATTTATTACATATCAGTTTCATGTAACTTTAGTTTGAAGTTGGTGATACAATAAACACAAAGGTGCCAGGTCACTCATGGACAAAGAGTGAGAGGACGAAAAGTGTGATCCAGTGCCTGGTAATTAGTTTCTTTCAGAGAATGAACCAGATATTAGCTGATTTTACCTTGAGCATCAAGCTCATTTTTTGTTTGATGGACCCCCCATGTTTTGAGTAATGTTAAGTCACTCAACTGTGCAGTTTAAATCTAAAAGAAACTTAATGGGATGGAGGAGCACGATCACGGGGTTGATTTGCTGGGGCTAGTTTCAAGAAAAGCATCTTAGATTTATGTCAAAATCTGATCAATTCTTAGAAATCTCTATATTGGCTGGGGCTAGTTTCAATGTACCTATGATTATATACTCTTAACTTTGAAAAAGAGTTAAACAATTATTTGTTATCTCTGATGAGATTGGGCGGCCTGTGACGGCGGGATCAAGACTAAGTGTTGGGGTATTGGTGTGATTAGGATGGGGTTTTCAAAAGATATAGTGATAGAGTCAAAATCTTTTTCCCTTGTGAAGGATGGGGGAGGCATTGTGGGAGTTCATCTACAAAGGGAGAAACACCTACAGAGGAGTAGCACCGATGAGACCATCGGCGGTGAGGATCTAGCTACAAATTCGCACATACAGGGAGGCGTTGCTAACGGAACAACCCTGGGAAATTCGAAAGGGGGACGTTGGCATGGAATTGCAGAGAGGAGCCGCTGCAAGGAAGGGTAACGGACACAGCACTGACACAGTTCCTCGTATTGTATAGTGGTAGGGTGGCGTTGGCAGGCCTGTTCTCAGCATGGCAATGGAGGACATGCATAGTACACTGCTGGACGTAAAAACACAGTTGAGCACGCTGTAGGATGAGGTTGATTGGTTAATACGGTGCGTTGAAGCTAATGGAGATATGGGGGTGGGCCTGGAACGAGGTGGGCCTAGTGGGGGCCTGGGAGAAGGAGCAATGGACTTAATGAAGAAAACAGATGGGCCGCGTATTAAGGGCCTAGGCATGATATCTGGTAAAAATTTGGGCACCGTAGAGGAGGGATAGAGTTGACCAGGTGGGCCAAGTAGAGTGGTAACTAGATTGGGCTTCAGCCCTTGGGGAAAAAAGGGGGAAAGGAGTCTCTCGGGCCCCAGCCCATGTGGAGAGTCCGAAAGGGGGGTGACCATCGGCCCACCACTGATGGGGATCTCGTAATCTCGCCGAAACAGGTGGCGGGAACACCACGATCAGCTGAGGGACTATCGGCTACGGTCCAGAAGTTGCTGACGGAGGTCCAGAAGGTGTTGACAACGGTGGTGGATCTGACGGAAGTAGTGTGGGATAAGGTCATGAACTCCTCTCCACCACCGTGCGCTGTAATTCCCGTGTTTTGTGGCCAGAAGATGCCGATGAACAACAAGGAAGGCCCATCCATTACGGCAGAGGCTCTACAACATTTTGTGGAGCATTTTGAGGCTCGGGTAGCAAGGCAAGGCCACTCTGTGGGAGCTGTCGAGGTGAATTCCGAGGGAACTGTAGAGGGGCCTCCATAGATGACTGTTCCTCTGGATAGCAAGGCAAGGCCTCACATATGCCTTTTTCTCTTCTCTGGAAGTGATGAGGGAACTATTATTGAGTGGGAAGGTAGAAATATGTTCAGGGAGGAAGAGATGGGGATGCCATTGAACTCTCAGTGGGCTTCTAGAGAAGGGGAGCCCATACCCTTGAATTGTATGCTACCAAACGAGTCTAGTGTCTCTGATTGGGTGCTACTCAAGATAAAGGAAATTCAACATTGTGTGAGGATGGAGTGTGAGGGCTTTGAGGAACAGTTTATGGCTTTACTTACTGCCATAGAGGTGGGTCACACTCAGTTCGAGAAATCTGGGACCAATAAACAGCGGGAGCTAAAGAGATTTACGTGGTTATTGAACTATGAAGGTAGGTCAAGTTGAGATAGATCCAAAGGGAAGGGGATAGTATCTCTTATATGAAACCTAAAATTGTGTCTTGGAATGTCCGTGGGCTTAATGAGGCAAATAAGCGTCTTTGTATAAAATATTTGCTTCGTGAGTGGAAGGTGGACATAGTTTGCTTACAAGAAATTAAGCTGAAATTTATTTCAAGGAAAATTGTGCGAAGTATTTGGAGCTGGCCCTATGTGGATTGGGTGGATCTTGCTTCGAATAGGGCATTGGGTGGAATCTTAGTGATGTGGGACAGAAGGGTGGTGGAGAAAATGAAAGTCTTCATAGGGGAGTATACAATGGCTTGTTCTTTTAAAAGTGTGGAAGATAATTTCTTGTGAGCATTTGCAGGTATATATGGGCCGAATGTAGACAATATCAGATGACTATTATGGGAAGAACTTGCTGGAGTACATAGCTGATCGAATCTTCCATAGTGCATGGGTGGAGATTTTAATGTTATAAGATTCTTAAGCGAACGATCTGGAGACAGCAGGCTGCACCCAACAATGACAGAATTTTCAGATTGTATTTTTTATTTGAATTTGGTGGATCTTCCTCTCATGGGTTGTTCTTTTAGAGTACTCTCTCTAACTTACCAACATATTTTTTTTGTCTCTATTCCTAATTCCAGCTAGCGTGGCGGCCCGGATTGAAAAACTTCATCGTGATTTCTTATGGAATGGTGTGGGGGATGAATTTAAATTCCATCTAATCAGTTGAGACAAGGTATGTAGGCCAATCTCCTCTGGTGGGTTGGGAATTAAAAATCTGAGAACTTTCAATTGGGCCTTACTTTTTTTTTTCAATCGGGCCTTATTTGGAAAATGGTTATGGAGATATAATATGGAGCTGGAAGCCCTATGGAAGTCGGTGGTTGACTGCAAGTATGGAAGTTTGTGGGATGGCTGGTGTACTAAAGAGGTGAATGAGGCTTATGGAGTGGGAGCTTGGAAACACATTAGACGAGGGTGGGGGGTTTTCACTCGCCATACTAAACTTGTGCTGGGTATGGGCTCTAGAATAAAATTTTGGAGTGACATATGGTGTGAGAATATTGCCCTAAAGGATTCATTTCCCTTCGTTTTCCGGGTGGCTTGTGATCAAGAAGCTTCAGTAGCGGATCTCATGGTGTTATCGGGGGATCAAGTCCAATGGAACATCACTTTCAATAGGGCGGCACAAGATTGGGAAGTAGGCAACTTTGAAGAATTCTTGAGCCTATTGTATTCTAGGAACCGAATGGACAACGAGCAGACAAGTTGTGGTGGGTACTTGCAGGTAAGGGTACATTCTCGGTTTGATCCTTCTACAAATCCCTCACACACTCACAAAATAATCAGTTCCCATGGAGAAGAATCTGGCAAAATAAGGCGCCCCCCAAAGCGGCCTTCTTTGCTTGGACAACTTCACTGGGAAAGATTCTAACAACAGATAATATGAGGAAGCGCAGGGTAATTATACTAGATTGGTGCTGCATGTGCAAGAAATCAGGTGAAACGGTGGACCATCTCTTACTACATTACGAGATAGCTCAAGCGTTGTGGATTGAAGTGTTCAGCCGAATAGAGTTAGCCTGGGTAATGCCCGCCACAGTTGTTGAGTTTTTGGCCAGCTGGACACTTCCTGGAGGTGTTCCACAAATCAAAGCCATGTGGAAGATGGTCCCTATCTGCATTATGTGCTGCATATGGCAGGAGCGCAACGACCGGATAGTTGAAGATAAGGAGCGGACAATAGAGGAACTTCGATCCTTCTTTTTTAGAACCTTATTTCTATGGGCCATAGCTATAGATTTTAATGGTCTAGACTTTCATGACTTTATTGTTTTCATTACTGCGACCTAGATAGGTCTTATCTCTTGTATACCATCTTGTGTACTTGGGCTATGCCTATTATCATCAATAAAATCATTTACTTATAAAAAAAAATACTTACTTTGGCTATGACTACTTTTCTCCATCTTTCTGCTGTGTTTTTTGGTACCTGTATTGGTTTCCAGTCATGCCAATGGTGACTTCATTTCTTAATCTGGAAATTTGGTATTTATTTACATGGTAAGGAAGCCAAACGAGTAGAGCTGCTTCTTCATATTCCATATTGAGGAAGAATGCGGAAACATTGGGTCATCTTCTGTTGCATTGCGAGGTTGATAGCATATGGAACATGGTTTTTGGCCTATTTGGGATAGATTGGGTTATGCCTTCCAGAGTGGTGAATGTACAATATGTTGAGAAGGGAAACCTGATAGCCATCAATACGCTATATCATGGCGGATGGCCCTATCTTGCTTACTACAATATATTTGGAGAGAAAGGAATGCGCGTAGCTTTTAAGGTTACGCAAATTTAGTGTTGGAGTTCAAGTCATCTGTATACTTGAGCTCAAGTCATCTCTTTCATTGTACAATGGTCCAAAATAGTGTAGCTTCTTCTGTTTCTACTGTTCAAGATCTTTTAGCACTTTTCCCAGTTACGAGAATCTCTTGTATACTTCATGTTACTTTGGGTTATACCCTTTTTTTTGCCTTGATTAAAATTTTCTTTTAAGAAAAACTCTATTTATTCTGAAATGCATTGCCATTTACCTTCTGCCCATTTTACCATTCTGTTTGGAAAGTAGTTTTGAACATAATAGTCACCTGCTAATATTTGATCTTAAATGACAGATGTAATGATGCATCATGCTTCATGGATTGATATTTGCCAAAGGTGTCATCCTTGTGTCCTGGTCTTGAGATACATCCTCATACAGCTACACCGGAGAAAACTCCTTTACAGAATACTGCCCGGAGGAACACTAGATCCTGCAAGGAACATGAAATTTCAGCTGAGGACAAGATTGCAAGAGATTCATTGAAATTGTGGCCAGATAAGCCCAAGCAGCCCCAGTTTTTTACCTTGTCAGTTTTGATGGTAGAATTGGAGTGAGAGTAGATCTTTGAAACGACCTTGGGACAATTGGATATATAGAGATAAAGGGCAAAAGCATGGTATCTGAAAAACCTGCTTGCTTAGTGTAATGCATTATACGTTGTAGCGAAGGAAGGAGGTTGGAGGGAGTTGTGAAAGGCGGGATAATTTGCTGCCCTTGTCTGGGTAGATTGATTACACAGCAGAGATCACTTCACTTGGGTTTGGACAAAAAAAAAAAACACTGTGCAAAGGGAAAGGGGGATAATTAAGTTGTGCATTCATGCAATACATGGTCGATTGTGGAGTAGTTTAATGCAACCTTTTTCAACTACTAATTGTAAAATCAGATATAGAAGAAAGAAATTAGTTAGTTATATATAAAAGAAGTGGAAATGCCTTAAATATTTAAAATTGAAAATTGCATTATATTTATTAACACAACCTTTCAAATTGTTTTAGCTTAAATTACCAAATTTATGGACATCTAATATAAAAAAATTAGATAAGATGGCTCAACAAGAGCAAAGTACCAACTTTAAAAATTATATTTGTTGTAGACATGCACAATTCACAACTGGTAAAAAAGAACCATGCTTATCAACCCAACTCTGCTTCCTCCAAATCATCAGAACTTTCACCTAGTAAATGACAAATACGTCCTTAGATGGGTAGCTCTGCTAACATCCAAAATTGGATAGAACTTATTTTGAAAAAGAAATGTCATATAAAAGAGAAATGATAATTGTAGTTACGAGTGTGTAAGTATCGTGTAATCATTTTGAAAAAAATAATAAATTCGAGATCTACATGAAAAAAATTTAATTTTTTAATTGTAGACTATTCTTTTTCAAAACGACTGCACTGCGCTTGTATACTCCATGACTGTATGTAACATTACTCCATATAAAATTGTAGAAACCACTTTCAATTGCCTCCTTCCTCTTACCCTTTTTTATTTAGAAATAATAATAATAATTTATTAGAAATTTAATTATAAATGTGTTTGCATCATTTCCCCAGGGTTATAGAATGAATAAGGGAGTCAGAGACCCTGTATTCACCAGGCTGAGGTAATCGAGCAGGTCTATTTGACATAGTGCCGCTAGGTCTCGTCCGAACTCATGCTCAACTACAATGTAGACAGTGGCGGAACCAGAAATTTGTTGTAGGGGGGCCGAGCAAAACTATAATAAAATATTTTTTATTCTATTTTTTAGTCAAAATAATTTATAAGATAAAAATAATTTTGTAGAGGGGGCCAAAATAATTTTTTAGAGAGGGGATCAACACAATATGAGATAATATAATCCTATTAAATCATAAAAAACTAAAATATATATCCCCCCCATGTAGGTCCGCCACTGCATGCAGAATGGATAAAAGGAATATACACATATGACTAAAATCATTGACTGCCTAACATCTAAACAAAGGGTAAATATATTATGAGAACTACAAAACTCGATTTCAGCTATCTATGACACTGATAGTTTACAAAGAACTGATGAATAAGAAAAAAAAATCAATGTGATTGCATGTTTGAAATTTATAAATCAGTTATACTAAGTAATCATTTGGGTAAGAGTGAAAAATATAAGGGAAGTTCTGTCAGGTCATTCCAGTCACCATCTTGTGTTTGAAGTTGACATAGCGGTTACTAAGCTTGTTGTATCTCCTCCCTTGATCTCCCTCATAAGGGTTTTTTTCTTTGCTAGGGTGTTCTTGGTGTGATCGTTGATATGACTGCCGTCGGGGATCCTCCTGACTCCATGGCGTCGGCAAGCAAGTCTCGGTCTTTCGCAGATCTTGTCTCTCAATCTCCTTAGGCCATCCCTGAGATGATTGTCCCTTTTAGGCAGCCGAAAGTCCTGGAAGGAGAAGTTTTTGTTCAATTCTCAAAGGAAGAAGTGGAAAGCTCTATAGAGCCTTTTCGGTATGCAGTTGTGTTGAAATTTTTGCGGCAAAGGCCATCGTTGGACAGGATTAGAGGTTTCATTCATGGGCACTGGGGATTAAGATCTCAGCCCGTGGTGTCGGCGATGTTGAGGCCCCAGAACGTGTTCGTTTGGTTCTCGAATGAGGAGGATTTTCTGAAGACTATAACTAGAGAGAGCTACGACATCGAATATTTTAGTGGTCTATGGATTTTACAGAGGAGTTTGAACCAATTAGGCCCCCAGTTTGGATTACACTTCTTGGTCTTCCACCAAATTTATATCATGAAGCCTTTCTGAAAAGTATCACGACTCCTATTGGTACGTATTTGAAAAGGGATAATGCCACACGATGTGCGACAAGGACAGATGGCACGTAGGTTTGCATCTTGATGAATATCTCCGTTGATCTGACTCAATCCTTTTGGATTGGTATGCCAAAACATCCCACGAGTATTTGTCAACAGGTGGTTTATGAAACTTTGCCTGCATTTTGCATGTGCTGCAAAGTGCAAGGTCATAATCAAGGTACTTGTAAACAGCAGGTGGAAAGAGTTGAGAAAAAGAAAGAAAATGGCAAGTCGGGACGTGTTTCAGTGTTTGGGTTCCAAAAAGACCTGAGGTTCAGGCTAATAAAGACATTGTTCAAGGGGTTTCTAAGGGAGGAGAATTGGAGGACTTGCATGCTAATGAAATCCTAAGTCTGATGGGGGAGTTGGCAAAGAACTCTTAGTTGGTAAGGGAGGTTGAGAAGTCGAGCTAGGCTCTGTTTTGGTGTCTGAGAATGTGCATGATATGCATGATGTCCAGGAGAATATGCTTTTGACCACGTGCAAGGGGAGTGGTTTTGTGCATGGGGAATCTGGTGGGGCTCAAGATGATGGGGCTCTGATTGTTGGAAATTTTGTTAGTGGGTTTGTGGAACCAGGTGCTGCAGAGTTGGTGTTAGCACATGTTTTGCCTGTGGGGGATGTGTCGGGGGTTTTGTCTGGTCATGAGCAAGAGTTGCAAGTAGTTGTTTTTTCTGGGGAGGGAGATATAGTTGGCTCAGTTTCTGAGGGTGAAGGTGAGCTTCCTAATTTAGGGAAGGAAATTGATGAATTATCTGATTCAAAACTGGTCAAGAAGGATGTGGTTCCAGGCAAGTGTTACGCAGTTCGTCCAGGGCTCCTAGCAGGCCTTCTCGATTGAATTTACGATTGATAAAATTATGTTTTGGAATGTCCGAGGCCTTAGGACCTCAAGGAGTAGACTTAGATCATTGCTGAAAAAGCATAAACCAAAAATATTGATTGTGGCAGAGCATTTTAGAGATGAAAGTAAGCTTTTATGTTGCCAACATTTTACGGTTTGATGAGTGTTTTTCGAATGGTATTAAAGACGGGAAATTGTGGATTTTTTGGGAAAAAGAAGTGAAGGTTAGTGTTCTCAGGTTCTCTAATCAACATATTTCGTTGTTGATTGATTCTTCATTGGTGGTTATAACTGTTTATGCAAAGTGTTTATACTTGGAACGATGGCATCTATGGTCAAAGATTTTATCTTTCGATGCTCTTCAATTACCGTGGATAATTCTTGGAGATTTCAATATTATTAGTGATGATAGAGAGAGTAAGGGAGGCAATTCGAGGCTGCCTTGTGCAATGGAGGATTTCTGCAATTTTATTTATGCTGGAGGTTTTATTGATCTTCCTTTTAGTGGCAATAAGTTCTTTTGGTGTAATGGGCAAGGGGGTTTGGTAGTAGTTGGGCTCGTTTGGATAGGGGTTTTTGTAATTCCAAATGTTTGGACCTCTATCCATATTGTGAAATTAATTATTTAGGCCGTAGAACCTCGGATCATGCTTCGATGATTCTTGGGATGTTTGACATATCGCTGAGGTATGGCCCGAGCTCCTTCAAGTTCCAACAAATGTGGACATCTCATGAGGATTTTTGGAGGTGTGTCTCGAAGTCTTGGTAGGTTACTAGTGGTTCGGGTCTTTTGAAGCTTGCCTTTAAATTAAAAAGACTCAAAAGTGGTTCTTAGGAACTGGAATTAGGAGGTTTTTGGATGGATTGGGGAGCATATTAGAAGGTTGGAAGCGAGAGTAGAGGAAGGTGATACACGGATTCCTGAAGGATTTTTGGAGGAGGTTGAGAATGAGGTTTTGGCCTCTAAGCTAGAGCTTTCTGCTTGGTTAAAAAGGGAGGAGACCCGTATTGCTTAACAAGTCAAGCAATCTTGGGTCGATCATGATGAAATTAATTCTTCTTCTTCTTCTTCTTTTTTTTTTTTTTCCCAGCTTTGCAGGCGAGGAAGCATAAGGCTGTAATTGATATGCACCTGAGTGATAGTCGGGTTCTTTCTTCTCTGGAAGCTATACATGATGAGGCAGTTGTTTATTGGATAAGCTGGGTGGTCGGTTACGTATTGGATAAGCTGGGTGGGTATTAAGCTTAAGGCTGTTTCTAAATTACTTAGAAGAGATGTGGCAATCTTGAACATGCTGTAGGTACCAATTATGCAGCCCAAACATAAAAAGATTATCGCAGTCTCAAGGCAAAAACTGAGTTCGGGATGGTTTAAATTAAATGTTGATGGTAGTAGTAAAGGGAATCCAGGGGACTCGGGTGCAGATGGTGTATTGCGAAATGATAAAGGTTTGTTGCAATTTGCTTTTGCTGCTAATATTGGAATTGGTTCTAATAACAAAGCAGAAATGATGGTTTTACTACTTGGGCTTCGAAAATGCAAGGAGCTGGAATTTTTATAATGTAATTGTTGAGATGGACTCCATGCTAGTGCTTACCTGGTTGAGGGAGGGTAGGTGTAGTTTATGGTATTTGGAGGATTCTTGGGAGGAAATAAAGTGTCTGGTGCGGGATTTTAACATTCGGTTTCAGCATGTCCTCAGAGAAGCTAATACTGCAACGAACTGTTTGGCTCGTTTGGGAGGAATTGGCTGCAATAATGTTTGGTTTTCGGTTGAACAACTTCCTTTCCAGCTTAAAGATATTCTTAGAACTGACCAACTTGGCTTGCCTTTCTTAAGAAAGGTCTGAAGTCTCCTACAGGTTTGAAGTGGCCTTTGATTTTAATAAGTTTTGCTTGCAAGAGAGGAGTTTTTTTTAGGTGCAGGGTATACGGTTTCTTGGTACATGGTGGTTCAATTCTTTTGAAATAAGTCGGTCGAGCATGGTTTGTATAAGGTGTTCTTCCGTCAAAAGTGAGGCCTTTTAATAATAATGGGGGATATTCTCCTCTTTTTATAAATATATACTCTTTTTATAAATATATATATATATATATATATGAGTAATTCTACATACAACCGTGAAGTGCGTAATCGTCGCGTAATCTCTTTGAAAAAGAGTGGAGTCCATCATTAAAAAATTAATTTTTTTCATGTGGGTCCCATGTTTTATTCACTTTTTTCAAAGCGATTACGCGACGGTTGCATAATTCACGGTTGCAAATATCTTTTCTCTATATATATATAGAGCATCCGAGTTATAACTAATTACCTAGTGGTTTGCAGTTACTGTTGGGCTAGCTGGACATAGGTGCCTCAGTAATCATCCGAGGTTAGGGTCAGCAATCTTCCACGACACAAGCGATTCCATCCCCATCCCCATCCCCATCCCCATCCCCATCTTTCCCAACTAAACACCGACACAAATTGTTAAAATAGAAAGTGAACAAAAACGAAGTGGCTTATCGCAGAACCTT
Organism: Juglans cinerea; assembly: GCA_961763995.1. NCBI lineage: Eukaryota > Viridiplantae > Streptophyta > Magnoliopsida > Fagales > Juglandaceae > Juglans > Juglans cinerea. Next base: position 4,447,530 of record CAUIVZ010000015.1, read on the forward strand.
TCATTGCGCTCTCTATACCCATGGCTACACTCACTCTCCCAAAGCATCCTATTCCCTCTCTGCTCCCCACTCAAAGTCCCACACACCCATTGTCTCATAACTTCCCAATACTCTCCAAGTCATCACAATCTCAGTTTTATGGCCTCCAGGTCTCTTATTCTTCCTCTCTTTCAATCCCCTCATTTTCTTCGATGAAGGGTTCCATTTTTGCCAAGGTGAACAAGGGTACGGTCCCACCATCGTTCACATTGAAAGATCAGGATGGAAGGAATGTGAGTCTCTCCGAATTCAAAGGCAAGCCAGTGGTTGTCTATTTCTACCCTGCAGATGAGTCCCCTAGCTGTACAAAACAGGCTTGTGCTTTTAGGGATTCTTATGAGAAATTTAAGAAAGCAGGAGCTGAGGTTGTTGGGATTAGTGGTGATGATTCATCGTCTCACAAGGCTTTTGCAAAGAAATATAGGCTTCCTTTCACTTTGCTTAGTGACGAGGGAAATAAGGTGAGGAAAGATTGGGGAGTGCCTGCAGATCTGTTTGGAACACTGCCTGGGAGACAGACTTACGTTCTTGACAAGGAAGGGGTGGTTCAGCTCGTCTACAACAATCAGTTCCAACCCGAAAAGCATATCGATGAGACCTTGAAACTACTTCAAAGTCTTTGATGAGCTTCTTCTTTTCCCTTTTTATCATGTATCTCGGACTTGCAGCAATAATACTTCTTCTATCATTCAGATCCCTATGTAATTACTTTAGCTGTTAGCCAGATTTGGACCCATCATTCTATCAGGTGAGAAGCTGATCAGTTCCGCTCTAGAACATCAAACTATTAAAAAAAAAAAAAAGAAAAGAGCTTGCTGTATCTCTGCGATATGATCCGAACATAATCATTCAAGTTCTTCAATTAAGGGCCTATAGAACAGTTTATATGCCTCCATAACTTCAAGATACCACATTGCCTCTCGATCCGGGAACTGTGAAAGATCAACAATCTTGTGCACCTGATATTTGTTTTTTTGACAGTGAGAATATTTTATTAACAAGTGAATCTAAGTAAGTGCATAGGGAGTACGCAATAGATACGCCTAATAAGAGAGAACAAAAAAGGTTAAAGAATTCCAGAAAACTAAAGTTTGAAGAACAGATGGGTGCTGACAACCAGTCTTAAAAGTGTTCTAAAACTAAGTAGTGAACCTGATGTTAGGACAAAGTAAAGGCTTTTCAAGTGAACTTGAAATACATGTATTTCATATCAACCAATTAAACAATGGCCATTATGGTGAAATTTGTGTTTGAAACAAAAGCAAAGGGGCTCTTGTCTTCCATTTCACACATATTTCTTCATGCTTTTAATGGGGACTGCTAAAGAGCTAAACGCCAGATTCTTGAACATTATGCACAACATTTTTCAACCAAAATAAAAAGTTCCACCATACGAAGTAAGCGACTCTTTTTTGTTTTCTTAGTCTGTAACAAAGGATGAAAACTTGGATGTAGAACAGTTATTCTAGGATAATTATATCACTGGCAGTAGTCAAACACACACACACACACACACACACACACACACATATCACTGGTATGCTTTAAAATATATGGCACGAAAGCATTCTAACACTACGCATATCATTAGTATGGTTAAGTGAACCTGGTACCAAACTGTCATCATACCTGATCCGTAATACTAACAGTTCAACATCTCTTCTGGTTTAAATAAACATTCATTGGAGTCATAAAACCAATAACTCATGTGACTGCATTTGTATATGGATGCAGATGAGAAAACTCATGCAGTTTTTTTTTTTTTTTGATAGGTAATAAGTAATTCATTGATAGAAAGATAGGCATAGCCCAAAGAAAACTCATGCAGTTAAAACTCGATAGTTAACAACTCTCATCAAATTGAACTTTGCCAGAATCTTGAGGATCCAATGAATAACTATGTTGACTTGAAGATTTCTAGCAAAGACTACCAGTAAAATCAAGTTCAAAACATCAATGTCTCTCTTACAGAAAACAAGAAGAAAAATTCTACACATAAAAAAAGTAAAAATAATATGAAGTATTGACAGAGTCTAAACATAGTGATCAGCAACATTTGCACTCTAATATCCTGAGAATAGTTTGTTCTAACAGACGCATACAAATACAATGCCCACCACACGAAATAATACAAAATTCAAAGATATGCTTCTTTATATAATCTCAAATAATACAAGTTCTCAAGCAATACTTTGTATATACGCATATATAATATACATTAATGATATCATACTGATCAAAAACATTTCTGATATCATACATACGGTACCTTGATAATTGGGGGCTCAGCTGCACGTGCCATGTATCCTCCAACAACCATTACATACATCCCTGTAGTACAAAGAAAGAAAGAAAGCTACAGAGAGTGACAGAGGGGGGTAACAAATGCTAAAATGCTCCGTCGGAAAATGAAAATGGGTCAAAATTGGCAGGCATAGGTACCGGTCTTCCAAGGGCGGAGACGGAAGTCTGCGGAGGAGAGTGCGAGCTGGACAACGCCGGTGCCGTCGTCGAGAAGTAACGGAGCCCCTACGTGGTCATTTTCGTCTGAGGCCGAGACCAGAACGCCCTGAGACACGGATGTTGTTGATTTTTTGGTCTTACTAGAATAGAAAAATGCATAATCAAATGGGGGAAGATGGAATAATGGGAAAAAGGGGACATCGTTTTGGGGAAGAGAGAGAGAAGAAGAAGAAGAAGAAGAAGAAGAATAGAGGGAAAGTAGACCTGTAACCAGGCGCGTTGGAAGAGTATGTTGCCGAGAGACATGGCGTTCTGCGACGCCATTTCCTTAGCGTCTTTCAGCTGAGCGCACAGCAGCTTCAGCGCTGCTAGCCTGTAGTCCATTTCCGGGCAGACACCGAGAAATGTTGATCGTTCTAACTTCTAACCTTTTATTTAAGCCGTTGATTTATAAAATTATTTAAAAGACTTCTTTTTACAAAGTTGGTAGATTAGGCCCTCTATTTTATTTAATTAGAGTATTGGTATTGGATTGGCTATTTTATTCTTCAAATTTTAACTAATATGTAACTTTTTCACTTTTAGCTAATCATTTAAAACTTAAAGTCTACATTGGATTAGTCATCACACTCTCTATAATAATAAAATATTATTATTTTATATTTTTATAATTAATTAATTATATTTTCATAACCTCTTATAATCTCTAATAATTATATTCATTTTCATTTTTACAATCTAATAAATAAAATTTTATCACACGATATCAAGGAAAAGAGCCGCGGGAGAGAGAAGGAGACGAAATATAATAAACAATGGGTTTAGACAAGCTACAGGACTTTTCATATTTGAAAAGTAAAATGAAATTACTATAGCTCATATTTGAGATGAAAAGTCTTTGGCTAATTCAATTTAGGCCAATTATTGTTAAAATTAGTCAAATATAAAGATGAAAAGGTATTTGGCTAATCTAATGCCAATGCTCTTATAAGATATTTTAATTTTAAAATTATTTAATAAGAAAAATAGATTCATCATCCTTACATTACATACTTGTTTTTATTTTTACGCTTATTTTTAATTTTCTTTTCTTAGCAAGTGTATAGTACAAGAATGATGAATAGAATAACTTCTCTAATAAATCAAGTTTTGTCATGTTAATGAAACAGAGGGTGCGCTTTGTAAGCATACTTTCAAATATAATTTTTCTTATTTAAAATATACTATATTAATTAATAAAATTGGAATGAAAAAGTAAAAGAGTCGTGTTCTCGATTATAATTCAAGATGATATTTCTTCATAAGATGTTATTGAAAATTTTCTTCAACTATTGAATAACTCTTTAAAGATGGGTATTAACCTATTATGAAAAGAAAATGAGAAAGTTTTTGAGATGTATTTTTATTAGGGTTTGATAAAAATGATGGGGTCCATTAAAAATATGAATATGAAGAAACTTTTTGTGAAGAGTTATCGAGTTTTTTATTCTTAAGAAAATCAAAATAAGATGCTTTAATAATTGAGATTTTTTTTTTTATGTAAATATGTTTGTATTAAGAGTAAGAAAATTTTGAGAAACTTTTATGTTAGAGAATACAACGGAATACCTTAAGCACAACTTATTGAGTTGCTCTACAAGTCTATCCAGTCTGAATAAATAATCCAGCAAGTCTCAAGCATTTCTTCTTGGTGGTGAAGTGTATTACGTAGAATAAATTAGAGTAACACTCAACACATCCACAACCTAGATATTTTCTTAAGAGAGAATAAAAAGAGAGATTCTGTACTTTTTGAAATGTCAGAGAATCATCCGAGGGGAGTTATATATAACCCTTCCTGTGCATCTCATATGGCTGGCCTTAAAGGCCTACCTTTAAGCCATGTAATAAAGTGGCAAATGGCCACTTTTATTCTCATGCATATAATGCATGGCCATTAAGCCATGCGTTACATGCCGTTACGGCATTGGAGGGATTTGCCCTGGAGGGATTTGCCTATGTGGGCGCCCCTCCATCTTATGTCTGCCACTCACACATAGTGGGCATGACCCCAAACCTGCATCTCTCTAACGTTCTCAAATTTGCTCATACAAGCAAATAGACTATGCGAACACAAAACACACCTGCAAAAAGGAATATGGGAGCACTATACCAAATCTCTCCCAGAGAAGACCAATATAGCAACATCTCTAAAGTGTCTTGTCATGTCCTAAACTTATTCGATAGCATCAGATCAAGCATTCTCGAACTCTCTTGAGTTAAACAAAATTCATAACAATGCTTGACTACCTCCAAATCATTTCGATGTGTTTACAACCCTAGTCGCTACCAATGTATAGCGTCACAGTTCGATGTCGGCAAACACCATTGAAGATACTATGTCGAATAGTCTTCCATTTGCCCTCATGTCATTCAACTTTGGTTGAACCGCTTTCTCAGAAGTGTCTTTGATCGATCTCTGTAGATCTTAATTCCTAAAATGTATTCTGCCTAAACCATATCCATCATCTCAAAATTGAAGGATAATCACTATTTTGTGGCGACTATCAACCCTTTGTCATTTCCAGTCAGTATTATGCCGTTATCATACAATGAAAACATAATGAAGCTCTTCTTGGACCTTTTGACATAGAAACAATGGTCCTCCATGATCATCGTAAATCCATTTGAAAGAATGACTCGATGGAATTTGAGACACCATTGTTTAGATGATTGCTTTAAGCCATATATAGATCGTTTGAGCTTGCACACCTTGCGCTCTTGACCTTTGACCACAAAGCCCGTGAGTTGATCCATATAGATTTCCCCTCATCTAGTTCTCCATTGAGAAATATTGTCTTAAGGTTCATCTAATAGAGTTCAAAATCCATGTATGCTACTATAGATAGAATCATGCGAATTGAGGCAAACCTCACCACTGGTAAAAATATTTCCTCATAGTTTATACCCTCTTGTTGGGTATATCCTTTCACCACTAAGCGAGTTTTGTACCTTTCTATTGATCCATCCGAGTTGCGTTTCACCTTTATAACCTATTTTTTCCCAATAGCCTTGCGCCATGACGGTAGGTCTACCAGATCCCAGACCTGGTTAGTCATCATAGACTCTATTTCATTATTTAGTACTTTCATCCACTTATCTTTAGTAGAAGACGAGAGAGCCTCATGAATTGTCCTAGGCTCATCATCATCTTGCGGAGCTATCGTAAAAGGTTCCCTTCAATCTCAAAACAACGACGGAGAATATTTTCACGCATGCTTCTACTCAGCCGAAGTTGTTGTGGCTGATTTACAAGTGGTGTGCTCCCACTCGGAGACAAGTCACTCTCACAATTTGTTGGAGCTTGAGAAATTTATTCCTTATTCTCAACTAAACCTCTTGGAGTGCCTTCTCTTGACCCATAATCTCATGGAGTTCCAAACTCCTATCAACCTCACCCCTACTTGGAGACTCATCCTCTATGAAATTCACATCTCGTGACTCAATCTCAATAACAGTCCCATCAGATTGTTCACCTATTAGCATATACCCTTTTGAGTGTTTTGAGTACTTTATAAAGATACATTTATTTCCTCTAGGACCTAACTTTCCATATTTATGAGAAACATCGTGAACAAAACCCGTTGAACCCCATGGCCGCAAGTTACTCAAATTGGATTTCTCATTGGTCCATAGTTCATATGGGGTGGAACATACTGATTTGGAGGCACTCGGTTAAGAATGTGGACTGTAGTCAAAAGTGTTTCCCTCAAAATGAAATTATTAGGTTTGCTTGCGTCATTATGATCTAGCCATCTCAAGCAGTGTTCAATTTCTCCTTTCTGCTACGCCATTTTGTTGTGGCATACTTGGCATCGTCAACTGTCCTTTTATTCATTTTTCATCACAGAGCCTTTTAAATTGCTCAAAGAGATAGTTACGTCCGGGATCAGTCCTCAAAGTTTTTAAGCTATTGTCTAACTGATTTTCAACCATTCTAAGATATCAACTAAAGCACTCAAATGCTTCAGACTTATGAGAGATTAAGTAGACATGACCATAACGTGAAAAATCATCTATAAATGTGATAAAGTAGACACCTCCGTGTCTTGCCCTCATACTCATTGGACCACAGATGTATGAGTGGACTAATTACAATGAAGAAGATGCCCTAGTGGCTTTTCCAAGCAGTTTTCTTTTAACTTTTTCCATAAGACAATGTTCACATGTGGGCAACATGACCTTAGTGAGATTGCCTATTAGGCATTCTCTAGTTAACCTAGTCATTCTTTCTTACCCAAAACCAAGTTTTAATAAAGTAATTACAGAAAGTAAGTTTCGTCGGATCTCGAGAGTGTATAGCACATCATGGAGAAATAGAGTGCGGCCACCCCACAAGTCCAGCTTGTAGGTATCAAGTCCCAGCACCTCCACGCTAGCTCCATTCCCCACCTTGATATTACAACTCCTAGCTGGAATCCAGCGATACTCCACAAAATTGACTCGATCTCGTGTTATGTGCTCGGTCGCTCCTGAATCAACAGTCCACACAAGATAGGAATGAGCAACCATCACATGGCTAATTACAAAAACAATGCGAGAATAGTCAGAGTGTACCTTCTTCGGCTCAGTGTAGTCACGAGTGAAGTGACCTTTCTTTTCGCAGTTGAAGCACTCTAACTTTGACTTGTTCTTCCCGCGCTTGCCTCTCTTGTATGCTGAGAAGTTCCTGACACTTTCTTCACTTGTCCAGTAGCTATCCCTATCTTGGACTTCTTGCGCTTAGGCCTAGATGCCTTGCGCGAACCAGACTCAGCCATATAGGCCGAATGTTTGCGCTTAGCAGTCTCTAGGCACTCGGCCTCAAGCTCCAAGTGACGCGAGACATCATCAAAGTCTTTGATGTTCTCATTGCGCATTAGATTCTGGCTCATTGTCTTCCAAAAATTTGCTAGTGAATGTATCGGTGTCTAAACTTGTTGCTCATCAGTTAGGTTGTTTCTTGTCGTCTTGAGTTCGCGGATCATGGTCGACATTACCCTAAGATGCTGCTTTATCGTGTAGTCAGAGCGCATCTTATAAGAGTCAAACCTCATAGTCAATCCGCGCAACCTCATGGCTGAAGTTCTCCTAAAAACTCAAGCAAAACAAAAAGAATGGCACCCATCGTAGATAAAAATATATGCAAAAAATAGCTTTTGGTAAACTAGAAACAACTAAAAAACATGCTTTGATACCAATGTTAGAGAACACGGAGGAATACCTCAAGTACAACTTATTGAGTTGCTCCATAAGTCTATCCAGCTTGAACAAATCATCCAACAAGCCTCAAGCGTTTCATCTTGATGGTAAAGTGTACTACATAGAATAAATTAGAGTAACACTCAACACATCCACAACCTAGATACTTTCTTAAGAGAGAACAAAAAGAGAGATTCTGTACTTTTTGGAATGTCAGAGAATCATTTGAGGGGGGCTATATATAGCCCTTCTGTGCATCTCATATGGTTGGCCTTCAAGGCCAGCCTTTAAGCCATGCGTTACATGCTGTTACGGCATAGGAGGGTTTGCCCATAGGAGGGGTCCCTCCATCTTACATTTTCAAAAAGATTTGTTACCAAATTTAAAGTTGTTTCGATAAAGTTTGTATGAGTTTTTTTTTTTTTTTCGTCTGAAAATTGTGTTATTTTTGTGTTTTCTCTTTTCACGAAACAGAAGTAAATGATTTGACGATTTAAAAAAAAATAGAAATTTTTTATGTTTAAATTGAAGTTGGCAAATTTTCTAAAAGATTTTTGAAAAAAATGCTGAAACCAAAAGTAGCCTTTGAGGCTAATAAGCTTAATCCATTATTGTTGGAGTGCTGGTGGCATAAATTAGAGAGAAGTAACCACAATACAACTCACCATATAGAGTGTTTCTTATTTTCTGTACCGCCCGTAACACAAATTCAAGAAACTAGATGTAAAGATAATGACACAATAACCACATGATATGTATACATGTGTGTGTAGAGTATGAGATCTAATGATACAGACATATGCTAGTGAGCCAAACACCCAAACAAAGTGGTAATATATAAAATAAATAATAAAATTTACCTATTCCCATCGGCTTAAGTTTTTTGAATAAGTAGTGACATCACATCGTATTAGAGCAGTCTTAAGTTCCAATCCTGACTTTACACTTTATCACATTTAATTAAATATTCCACATGTTGAGTCCACTTATTGAAAGAGAATGTTAAGATATAAAATAAATAATAAAATATACTACTTCCCATCAGTTTAAGTTTTTGAAATGATTTCACTCATCACACAAAGTAGATCAGATGAAGACCAAAGCATAGAAATGATCATACGTACATGCAAGTGTTTTTATTGGGAGATGGCGGGAAATATTCATGTGTTTCTAGCAAGCCTTCCTAACCTAGCCTCAAAAATACCTGTAATTAATCACATTGATCATGATAGTATAGTACAGGCTTGTTGAGCTACTTGATTATTATATGTTGGCATATGTGTGTGTTCATGTATTATTTTGCATATTCATTGACAAAACATCAACAGTTAAAGCTCGAGTCTGATTTTGTTTGAATATACATACGCCTCTCATATGTACAGATTAAGTGCCCTCCGCAACACAAATTTTTTTTTTCAGTTTTCAGATATCTAGCTTCTTTTCTTCAGGCTCCATTTTTAACAGTACTAGTATTATATGACACTAAAACCATAAACTTTAGTAGCCATGAATGTCTTCTTAACCAGTTGGGCACTATATCAAGCATTATTGGACTTTCAGCTTAAATTTGACTAGAACATTTAAAATTATCCCCATTGTTTTGGACGTGTTTCGTACGTACCGGGAGGACTCTTCGGACATCTGGGAGATGGACCAAGGGACCTGCTAACATACAAGTAAAGAAGGGAGCTCGGGGGTGGCCAAGGTACCCTCCGATGCTTAAGTCAATTTTCCTTTTAGGAAATGTTTACTTTGCCTTAAACTTCCGTGTCTTTGATCATACCTTGATTAAGCTTTTTATATTAGGTAGTTTGGTGTTTTGTTGCTTTCATCCCAAGAAGCTGTCCCATCGTGTCTCATGCCTCATGCACGTGAACCAGTCAGGGGCGTGATACCCTAAGGGAAGTAATTAATGCAGTGTTGAGCTCTGACTCACATTTCAGCGCCTTCTTAGTCAGGTTCGACGAGTCCCTCTCTCTCCCTTCGTAGGGAGAGCCATGGTTGCTCTTTCGGCACGCATTCCCACAGCTGCTGTTTCACAACCGTCACTTCGATTGCTTCTCAACCTGCTACAGCGGTGCCCGCCTTTCTTTCCTCAGTGAATGAGTCGTGGTTACCTCTTTCGCACGCTTCCTTGCATCCGTTTTCTAGGAACTTGAAGAGTTTGCGTCCCCTCGGTCTTTCCTTGTGTCACCCACCTTCCTTTTCCCTAGTGATTGGTGGTTGTAGCTTCCTCCGCACGCTTCCTAGTATTCACGTGTTGGTGAGGATTCAAGGCGGCTGATAGGTCGGCGTATGTCACCCCTGGCCACCTCTATCGGCGCCTCATTGTTCTTGGGCCGGGCCAAACAAGCCTCTCACTTGGTGGGACAAGCCCACTAAAGGCTGTCATCTTCACTTTACTAGACCGATGGGCCTTCCTTTGGATCGTGGGATCTTAGCCGCTTGGACTGGGCCTTTTTACCCTCTCCACCCACATTGGTACAGTGATTTTTGAGTTTGCTAAATCTAAACTACTGCCAACTCACTATAGTAAATCCAAATAATCTTTTGTGTTTTTTATATTCAAATGGAATAGAATAGAGAAAGATTGGAAGAGTGTGATATATGATGTTTCCAAATGTAATTTATTGAAGCCAATTAACAAACTCTATGCTGAGGTATTTTAGTAGAGATGGAGCAATAAAGAAACATCCAAGAGAACATCTATGAAGAATCTGATCATGTACTATTATGGTGGAATATGTAAACAAATTGGGAAGACCAATAACTGTTTCATACATTCTTTTGAGTAAAGACCACAAATGTAACATGATCATCTCCAACTCAAGTATTAATCTTAAGCTTCATGGTAAATTTTCATCATATTGCGAATGAGACTAGACCTCCGAAAATAACGACTACACTGTCTAATTCTTTTCACAGATTTTTTATAATAGTAATGACATTCCTTGGTTCCTAATTTCCATTTGCATAACAGCTCAGATCGATTTCTTCATGAAACATGCAGTAACACCCTTTTAACTTTTAAGTAAGTGTGCAATATCTACTGATGCAACAGTAGTGGTAAATTTTCATTGCTTATTTCAAATGCATAATCAGATCCTAGACTGTTAGCCAAAGCTTTGAATTCATCCATCTCAGAGCTTAAAACTTTGAGACCAACGAACAAATCTCCACCAATCTGGCCCTGTAAGGAGGTCAGACACAATATACTCTTTATGCTCTTCTTAGAAGTAAATTTAAGTGAGAAACAACAGTCGAGTGAAAACAAATCATTTTGGAGAATATTATTAAAATAAAAGTGAGCTTTTGTATAATTGAGAAGCCAATGAGCTAAAGGAATGTTAAGCACAACCTGTCTTTGGTAATTCAACATGCTGATATTCCAACGGCCACTAAAGGCATCCAGTAATTTCATTAGAGCACCTGGTTTCTCGGGGATGAAAAACCGACAGAGAATCTCATTTTCAATGCTTGATCCATCACCTGCCTGAAAATTCGAAAAAGGGTGGTTCAGAACTCTAACCTATGAAATGACAAACTTTAGATGGCTGGATGAAAAGGGGGTGGTATTTTTTCTATGGGAAAGTAAATAAAATGGAGGCTATGGAATCTAATAAGAGTTCGATCTTGACAATGAAACTAAGAGTAGAGCAAAACAAGATAAGAATCAAGAGGCTTTTATCATTATTTCAATCAATAAAATATCTGGCTAAGTAAACAAACCCCCAAACCATGAACCTCAATTCTGAGAGACATTACAATTTTAATCAGGTCTGTACTTGTGTGAACCGCAACCAAATGAGATTCCCAGTCCCACAGTAGATAGACAACAAATTGGAGGACTCGGGAATCTGACACTGCCAGTAAAGATGACAAACAAACTAAGTTGAAATGTGGAACAAAAAAGTTCTGTCCTCTTTCTTTCAACTTTTATTTTGCCTAAAGAGGTTTGTATTGAATCTTGGTTCCTATTATTTAGTTGACAGCTCGCTGAACAAGATCATTTAAATATTGCAGACCAATAATTGCAGCTTATTTAATATTTGCTTGAGGGTGATTGTAAAAACAGACAAACGAAACATATGATCTTATGTTCAGAAAATCCCATGGAACTAAAAGATAATAGTATAATTGGCTTCTAGATCACACATAAAAATTATTTTGTCTGCATACCGGTTCACAGAACTGTTTGAACTTTCCCCACTTCTCTGGAACATATGTAGCAGGGACAGACTCTTGCCGTCTACCAACATCAGCATGTTGGGATACCAAACTTAGTCTATCAAAGGTCATGTTTGCTCCACTGGTTATTGCTACAACATTTTCACCCTTCAGACCATAATATTTGCAATATGCTTCTGCACCAGCAATCGCAAGGGCTCCTGCTGGTTCAAGTATGCTTCTTTTTTCCTCAAACATGTCCTGCAGCAAAATCTCCCATGATAATTTTTGGTATGCAAAATTGTATAATGCCGTTGCTAAGATATCTCCAAAATTTTAACAAGCTGATTTAGTCGATCTTTTCTTTCTTCCTTTCTTTTGGGGAAAGGGGGGTTGGTGGCAGGGATGGAAATCAAGAAATTGACTCCATGCTTGTATGAATAAGGAGGCCAAATGCCAAAAGTTGAAGTTTGATATGTTGTAGACACACTAGCTAAAATGTTCAGTTTTTTCTTTCCATTTTCTCAATAGAATTACTAACATTCTGTCTTTTCTGGCCAATGTATGAGTCATATCAAGTAGTATTAACCCTTTAGCAGACATTGTTCCAAAAGCAAGTCAAATTCACACAGCTCACTTGCGAGCTTAGCTCAACAAAAAAAAAAAAAAATTTGGGCCCATCATGTATTAGGCAAGTATTGAATGTTCAACTTGATTTTTGAAACCTTGAATCAGGTTTAGATATCAGGTAACAGTGGCCCTCAGTAGCATGTTATCAGGAAATTTATGTTGTCTCTCATTAATATTAAAAACAACAGAAACTAAATACACCGTAAAATCAATGGAAAATTGTCATGCAAAAGCATGTGATATTAGAGTTGGAAGAGAGAGGCACCTTTATTGATGCACAGATAGCATCCTGGTTTACAAGTACTACTCCATCCATGAGTTCTCTGCACAACTTGAAAGTTTCTTCCCCAACCACTTCCATAGCAACTCCATCTGCAAATCCTCCTATATTATCAAGCATAATTCGCTGCCCATGGAAAAGTGATAGTGCCATTGAATTTGCATCATATGGCTCCACCCCAATAATCTTGACCTACATGTAAGATGTTACTGACAGCGATTATTATGGTCTTACTCACATGTAAATAGAAGATCCACACACCGGCCAAAATAAATGGGAGGAAAAGTATCACATGGTAAGTGGGACAAAAATTGAATAAATACAACAATGAATTCCAAGAATCCATGACTTTACTTGAGCAGGATTTGTTCTATAGGCCCGTAACTCAGTATCCCTGATCACTTAGGAGACTGGAACTGAAGCATTTGAAATAAATAAATAAATAAACCAAGAATTTGGTCTTGAATAGTACATCTAACAAATAAATGATATATAAAAAATAGAATCTTCGAGAAAATAAGATTTGAAGCAAAATACAGGTCAGTAGAAGAGAGCTATCTGTCTGTTTGGAAACGCTGAGGACTAGCTTTGGAAAAGAGGAATGTACTTAACAGTTAAGTCACTCCTCAGTTGAATCACTCCATCAAACAGATAAGTGAATCATCAAATTTATTTCACAAAATATGTTGTACTGGAGTAATACTAGTTAGTTATCATATATGATGTTAGTATATAGACAGAATAAAAAGCTTGTCATGCATCGCCCCAATTTCTTATGGCATAGCAGAAAACTTTGAGCAGTCTACAAGCCAAAACCCAGGAATAATATTTTTTTTTCATCCTTTTGATATCAATGCATTGATAGGTTAGATTAAACGAAGTTTTCCATTATGTGACATTTCTTATTTGAAAGTGTTACATAAAGACAAAGTGCCCAAATGTCATGAACTCAAAGTTTGACTTTGGTGCTTGAACCCAAGAAGTATGTTATATTTTCACTTTCTAAGTTTCTCAGGCATTCCATTGAAGTACTAGCCCAAATACATTGCTTCGTTGAATCTCAAGGAAATCAAGTCACATACCTCAGGGCAAACTGTCTTCACATAGGCAGCAATTCCAGCTATCAGCCCACCACCTCCAACAGGCACAAAGACTGCATGTAATGGAGTTGGCATTTGACGCACGATCTCCATTCCTACAGTCCCCTGCCCCGCTATGACATCCGGGTGATCAAAACCAGGTACAAATGTTCGGCCTTCTTCTTTGGCCCGCTGTTTTGCATATTGTTGTGCGTCAGCATAGCAGTCGCCAACAAGTACAGCTTTAGCACCTAACCTCTCCACCATCTTCAGCTAAACATGTGTAATACCAAAAGAAATTGAGATTATGAAAAAAAAAAAAAAAAAAAAAAGACAAAACAAAAGCTTTTGTTCAGAAGGGGAAAGGGCCATCAACTTTGATTTCAGAAGTTGTAACGGGCATCGCAACTACAGCATCACAACCCAATTTTTGTGCAGATAACGCAACACCTTGTGCATGGTTCCCTGCTGATGAACAAATGACTCCCCTATCCAACTGTTCCCTTGTAAGCTTGGCCATCATGTTATAAGCTCCCCTCAGCTTGAAGGAGAATACCTAGCAATTTGAAACTTTGAAGACATTAGCTGTGTTTTCTAGTGTCAGTGCACAAAGCTTTTTCTGTTCTGAAAATGTGGAAGACCAAAAAAACGAATTAAGGGCAATTTCTAAAAGCACTTCCCGATAAATGAATCCTTTGAAAAGACCAAAATGAATCCTGATGATTGAAATTCTAGAACTGGTTTCATTTGTATTAGTTAGAAACTTTACTCTGTAAATCTCTTTGTAATGCTAGCACACCTCTTAAAGTGTGAATCATAGTTGCTAGCTAGCTAGCCAGTTTTGTACATATTTGCTTTCGAAACATTAAAAAAAAAGATCCACAAACAAAAAAGATATAAAGAAGGTTTTCTCGGTTCTCCTAGTAATTGTGAAAATTTGCTATTGAGTTTTTTAGTCAGTTTATTATTTTAATTTCTTCTCTTGTTTCCATTTCATTTTATTGTTCAGAAAGACGAAAATGAATGGGTCAACAGGTCTATGAGAAGCCGTTGAGAATCTGTTTCTGAGAACATACTCCAGGTTGAAGATCCTCTCTCTTGAGCCAAATATGGACACCAAGCCTCTCAGAGAGCTTTGAAGCATACTCCATTGGTGTCTCGATCGCAACATCATAAACCTTAGACGACAATATCTTGGGCAAGTAACCGATGGCATGCTGGAACCCATACCCGCCATCTCCGGCGGCCGGCGCCAACTTTTCAGGCGCAACACCGAGAAAGCCACTCTCATACACTAAAGACTCAGCCGAGACTTTCATCAACTGGGGCGGCATATGATCTGAGGTCTCAGGTGGCGTAGTATTAATTAGAGGAGTGAGCCTCGAGGGCTTGTGGGAGTTCTGCAGCGCAGGGTTTGTCAACGTTGCAGTAACAACATTGGAGGGTCGGGTTTTGTGGTATTTGTTTAGGGTTAAGGTTCTGATCATGGGTGGGAAGGTAGAGTGGTGGGGTTTGCTGCGAGATAAAGGAAAACCAGGTGAAGAAGTGAAGCAGAGAACCTCCATTCTTGGAGACACAAAGAGATGCGAGCAGTACTCCATGAAAACCCTTCCCAACCCCAACAATCCTATATATATATATATATATATATATTTGGACCACCAGAATTCTAGCAACACCAAAACAGAATATACACAACTGGTCTTTCCTAATAAAGAGCATGCAGAGTATATTTGACGTTGAGGATTTTATGGGATGTTATCATCCTTTGTCTTGTAGGCAAAGTGACTTTGTACTCTGTTTTGGTGTTTCCTAGAATTCTGGTGGTGTATATATATATATATATATACACACAGATATATACAGATTTTTTATTTTTTTGGAAGGAGATATATACAGATGTGTATGCATCTGAATGTATACATATGTGTGTATGCATCCTGCTGTTAAAGATATATTTCCTTATGGTTTGATCTGATCTTTCAGATACATACATGCACTAATTATATAAAACTATAGGTAGGGTACGTCAAAGCACAATATTCTACTGCATGCAAACGTAAACGATCTGAATTCTTTTCCCACTAATTTACAAATAGCTCCAGGGATAAGTTCTAAATATATAAATTTTGCACAAGTTTTTTTTATAAAAGAGTAATGCTACATACAGTCGTAGAATGTGCAAACGCCGTGCAGTCGCTTTAAAAAAGAGTAGGGTCCACTATTAAAAAATTAATTTTTTTTCATGTGGGTCTCATATTTATTCATTTTTTTCAAAGTGACTACACGGCGCTTGCACACTCACGACTGCAAGTATCATTTCTCTTTATAAAAATGGGAGTCTATGAAGAAAAATTAATTTTTTTATATTCTTTTATGGTAGGATCTAGGACTGTTCACCTAGATTCCAGACCAGGTACCCGGAACCCGAGTTCCAAACTCGGGTGAGAACCTATACCGGGTTAATCCGAGTTATGACCCTGGCCAGTAGCCAGGTGAATTTGGGTTTCAAAAACCTCTTGGTATTGGATTGTACCGGTCTTTTTTTTTTTAAAGTTCATATTTCATTAAGGTTTAAATCATTATTTTTTTAATAAAAGCCTATATTATATGATAGGTTTTTCAAGAAAAATTCAGGTTGAAAAGCATAATTC
The DNA here is from genome assembly GCA_961763995.1 of Juglans cinerea. NCBI lineage: Eukaryota > Viridiplantae > Streptophyta > Magnoliopsida > Fagales > Juglandaceae > Juglans > Juglans cinerea. Next base: position 4,464,062 of record CAUIVZ010000015.1, read on the forward strand.
TCTTTATGTAAAAGCTTATATATATTTATTAAAAAAAGTTAAGGAAATAAGTTGAAAATCATAATTTTTTTATAAAAACCCATATTGTATATAGTGGCCTTAAGCAAATAGTAATAGTGGAATATGACGATCGAGCAGAAAAGACACAAATAATGCATCTTTTCAATCATAGTGGAACAATTCCGGTTAAACTCCATCTTTGTGGGCATGTTTCCGTGCTTTCCACGTTATCTAATTATTCTTGTTTGAGCGCATTTTTTTTTTCAAAGGATAACTATGAGAATTCGTTTGACAACACAATTATTTTTAAGTATTTTAATATATTTTCGTTTCAAATATCACTTAAATATAAGATACTTTTCAATTTTAAATATATAATTTTTTCATTTAATCATTACAATTTTATCAAATTCTCAAACAAAATACTAAAAACAATACTACTTTTTTAAATTTTAAAATAAAAATTATATTAAAAAATCATACTGAAACAATTGTTTAACTTTATATTATTTTTATTTAACTTTTTCTCCATCTTTTTCAAAACTCAATAAAATATTTTAACACAAATCACTTTACTATTATTCACAAATATTCTCACTTCGCTTGTTTGTGATAAAAAAAATTAAAATGCTCGATCCTAAACCTAATTTCTGGTCTATACGTATCATGTTTCTCTTATAATAATGGATTGAAACCAGCCCAAACCATAGTTTTGAATTCCATTTTCCAAATTGAATGGTTAGAATTTTCTGTTCCGGTGTAGCATTCGACACTTTATATTCTCATTCTGTTTAGTTCTAAATTTTGGCTCGTTTCAGCCAATTTCAGGATTTGTTTCAGATTCTTTTAATGGTAATTTTGTAATTTTTTTACATTTGGATGACATTTTTGTAAATTCTAAATCTAGATAGCCTTCATGTAATTTTAAAATCTAAAAAAAATTCTATAATTTACATTCTTTTTTAAATCTCATTATTTTTAATAATTTATCAGCTCTTTAATTATTATTATTTTTATTTCAGCTCAAGTTTGTGATTTTTTTTAATATTATCTTTTGATACCAATATCTCAATTTTTTTATAATTTATTTAATGTATATATTCATTTTGAAAATCTTCAATTCTTCCATTAATATCCCTCTAGCTACTAGATTCTATCTTCTATAATAATGAAGTGAAAATAATCAGAAGAATTCCAGTTAGTGCTTTTAATTGTCGAGAACAAGTTATATGGAGATGTACAAAGAATATAAATTTTTCTGTCAAGAGTGCTTATTATTTGTATAAACAAATGGTGGAAACTGATAAAGGGCAAGCTTCAACTTCGAATAATCAAACAGAAGTCCGATTTATAATATGGAAGCTAAATATTCCAAATGCAGCAAAAGTGTTTATATGGAGAGCTTGTTTGGAGTCTCTACCTACAAATGCAAATCTTTTCAAAAAGAAAGTGGTTGATTCTCCTAATTGTCTCATTTGTTTGAGAGAACAAGAATCAGTTAACCATGTTCTATGTGATTGCCCAACAACTAAAGATGTATAGTGCCTCTATCCTAAGAAGATTTAGAAATGTACTCTAACTGAAACATATTTTTTGAAGTTGTTTGCTGCTATGGCTAGATGTTTTGAGCAGAAGCTTTTAGAGGAGTTTTTGATGTAGCAAAGAAAATATGGCAGAGGAGGAACACTTATATTTTCCAAAACAATTTTATTCATCCCAATTTGGTTATGAAGCAAGCTAAACATCTGCTTCCTGGTTTTCAAGAAACATGCACAGAGAAGAGTTGCAACGAGGCAGTCATGAATGATATTCATTGTAGTTGGGAACCTCCTCCTAAGGGGTGCTATAAGGTGAATTGGGATGCAACTGTTAATAAAGAACATGGTAGGGTGGGCATAGAGATTGTGATTAGAGATTATGAAGGTAAGGTGATGGCTACAAAATGTATGCAAAGGGAAATGTTCCCTGACCCTTTTGCTGCAGAATCTTTAGGAGCATTGCATGCTATTCTTTTTGCAGTAGAAATTAGAATAAGGAAGCTAATAATGGAAGGTGATGCTCTACTAGTTGTTTATAGCTTCAGTCATAATAATTCTCAACTACACAGTTCAGGGTTTTCATTTGGGATGTTAAGCAAGCTTTGGACCAAATTGATAGCTGAAGTGCACATCATGTGAGAAGAAATGCCAATATTGCTGCTCATGTTTTAGCTAAATATGCATTTGAAAGTGTAGATGATTTTATTGTTTTGGAGGAAAGTCCTCCTTGTATTCTTCCATTTATTTGATGAAGTCAATAAATAAAGTGTACGATTTCCTTTAAAAAAAAAATCTTCCATATATACATGTATATATAGACATACATAAATACATTTATGATATACACTTATATATACATGTATTTCTTTTATTAATTATCAGTTATATATATATATAATATAGCTAATTCTAAAATACTACCCGAAATGCCCTTTATCGAAATATGCATTTTCAATACTTAAACCGGACATTGTCCAAACCTTCATTTTCCAAACAAAAAGGCATAGTTAAGCTAAAATATTAATGATTTTCAAATTGTGAGAGATAATTAATTTGAAACTCGATCAAACATACGTACGTGGATCCCATGAGTAAGGGGATTCCCCCCCCCCCCCCCCTCCCGGTCTGACCAAATGGGCCTATGAATAAAAACTAAGAGAATTAAGACTAAAGGCCCATCCCAGAACGAACAAAGCCTCCAACCTGGCCCATGGGTAGGGTCATTTGGACGCAACCTGTAGGACTGAGTGTGCTGCAGGGGATGAGACTCGTCGATTTGAAATCCCCTCGAGTAGTATCTAGCTCTCGAGTGCTCATCCACATAGTAGACATAATGTGCGGGGAGACCTTGATCTTCTGACAGGAAGGATATCAATGGACCACCAAGGATACTGTCTGGGAGAAGGAGATTGGAAAACCACGCCGTATTAATGACACCACTACCCGGGCTACACGTCACATTTATGACGCCATCGTAGAGCCACGCTGCATTAAAGAACCCTGACACAGGGAACAGTATGAAGGACGCAAACTCCAAACTCCTGACATAGGGATCTGTCTCTCCAGATTTACGGTATAAATAGTAAGTCTCAAGTACGAGAAAACTCTATCTGATCCCTAGACTATTTCACTTATTTAAAAACTCCCAAGAATATTTACTAACTTTGGCATCGGAGACTCCTCAGCCCTAAGGCCGCCCTCTCCTAGTTACCTTCCCCGAATACCTACCCCGACTCCTATCACGGTGAAAGAGCGGACTGGCCCTACGGCCATCCGAAGAAGTTACCTCCCTCTCCTAGTTACCTTCCCAACCTCTCCCCAATGGAATGTAGGCTTAGTCTTTCTACTACCCGACATAAACAAAATCTCCAGAAAGGAAAAGGCATACAGAAAGCTACACAGTGTCAATGAATAGAAGTGGGCCTAGTTACAGAATTTCTAAATACTCACCACAACTCCCACTACAATAAAGGACAAACCGGACAATAGTTGCCCAAGGAAATTACCTCCTCGGGGTTTAAAGAGGCAAGTCGGCCTGAGGCGTCCTGACCTTTCCTCGGCGGAGAGTGGGCCGAGTTTATGGACCGCACAAATGCTGGAGCAAAAGGCGCGAACATCAACAGCACGGACAGAAGCAACATGATAGAAAACAACAAACACGGCACAATACAGACTAAAGACCCATGTTTGAGACAATAACTACTGTCCCCAAAAGAATAATGATAACATCCTTATTTCGCGAGCAGGACGGGTACAGAATGCTAATGGAGGAAGACGGGTATGGTTTCAAACTGCCCATATAGCTTACATCACCGAATTGTCTCCCGCGGCAGATTATGGGATCAGCCCAGCTAGAAGACTACACGATAAATGAATGGTAAAGTGGAAGAATAAAATAACCAGGCAGGGTAAAATTCGACGGGAAGAAGAACAGAGAAAGTCAGCACAAAAAGAATGTGGAGAACACCAGCTTCGCAAGGCAAAGTCGCTAAGGCCCTAGGAAAATGACTACATGACCAAGGCTGATGAAAACGATGCAAATTTGAAAGCCGCCAAACTAGCGGGGTCATCAGATATAGGCCGGGTGGACCATAAAGCCCTATGTGGTGAATCCTTGCGGCCAAACCCCCAGGCCGGCCACACGAGGAGAAATAATAAAGTGGTGGAAAAGGGAATGTGCCAAAAATATAGCTAGATACGGTCAACAAAACAACTAGTGCAACGGTACGCGACTAAAAGCCAACAAGTACGACAGAAAGTTGAGAAGGCATCGTTAAGAAAGATCGTAGGGATATCTCGGGAGGACGGCTATTCAATAAAGGCAAACAAGCAAAGCATAAACGAAGGAACGGCCGTCTAGCAGGGTGGGCAAGAATCCTACGAACTCTTAAGCCAAAATTCCCCCTGGCCGATCACACCAAAAAAAAAAAAAAAGGAAAGGAGAGAACACACCAAAAGAAAACATAATGGGCAACTTGATACGACGAAAGAACAAGGTATCTTCATTAATTGGCTTTATGTACATTGTTTGTGCGACAAAATGCAGGTACATACATTCGACCAAAAAGGAAAGAAAAGGAAGGACAAAATAAAGAAGTCGCAGCAATCCTGGGAAGCTAAGGCATGAAACCATCAAGTCTCAGCACCAGGAGCATCAATCCCGAGGGCATCAGGAGCAGGATCACTCAGCTCTGAAGCAGTCAGCGCAGGAACAACCGGATTCGAGAAAGCATCAGGCATCTCTTTCCTCCTCAGATTGAGGCCAAATTTGAAGGCTACCTTGTTGGTAGGAATGTCGGCAAGATTAAGGCCCCTCATATAATTTTTGAAAGACCTCGAACGCAGCTCCAGACTCCCTAAGAGGTGGACCCGCATCGACCTACGGCCCTCGGCAAGCCCGTGTCCCCACACTTGGTCGCAAAACTTCAGGGAACAACTTCAGCTGCCTATCCTGGCGAAGGACGACCTCCTGCGCTCATCCTTAAGGTCGAGTCACACCCTCTCCAGCTCGTGCTCCAATAGCTCTCTCTCTTCCTTTTCGCTGCGGGCATAATGAAGGGAGGTGTTAGTCATCGAAATGAGGCTCAGGTTCTCTTGCTCAACAACCTCTTGGCCGTCCACAATAAAAGTTGTCAGCTGAGAGGTACCTTGACAACAAGAAGCACCGACATACAACAATCAGTAAGGGAAGACTAAAAAGCAAGAAGATGGAAAAAGATAAAAAGAAATGGCTGAACCTCGTGGAAAAAGCAGGACAAGCACTTGACAACCTGACTGATGGCCTCCACATGACTCCGTCTCATTTCCAGCCGGGACAAAGGAGGGATAACTTCTACTAAGCCATCGGCCTCAGACGATTACGAGACCACCAAAGGAGGAGCAGTTGGACCTTTGCATGAACCTCTCGGACCGGAGCCGATTACAACATTTAGAAAGGGATCACCCTATGTTGGGCACTTCGCCTAGGTAGGCAGTTCATTGTACGGACCCCCTGAACCAACGCCGACTATAATATCTGGAAGGGAATCACCCTCCTCTTGATGTTTTACCTGGACGGGCAAGTTGTCGACCGGACCCCTTAGATTCGAACAGACTATAACATCCAAAAGGGAGTCGCTGCCCGCACAGCCCTCCACCCCTGCCTGGTTACTAGAAGTAGCAGCTGCGGCTCCCTCATTAGCGGCATCCAAACCTCTAGGCCGAGCCTCAGCTTCACCCTCGTAGGAGTAGCTACCTGCAACTGAGCTAGAAGAGGAAGGAGCAGAAATCCATGAAGAAGAACGTTGCTCCTCGTCAGCCAGCTAGAGGACCTCTGCCGCAAAGATATCTTGGATTAGGACATCCATGTCTGCCTCGTCCGAAGACACCTCAGTAGCAATGGCCGGTAGTGGCATCGTGGAGGGAACGTCGATTGTACCCCTCGCTGACACCTCCATTGGCGTCGCCAAAGCGGTGGGACGGCAGACCTGGCGGGTAGCCGACCCCCACCTTGGAGGAATCAAGACTCTAGAAGGGGGCGTACTATCGACCCTGATACCTTCTGGCAAGGCTTCTTCCCCTTTCCCGGTGGAGAAGGGTTTAAGGGACTCTTCCGAGCAGGAACAACCCGGGGTCGGGCGACGGTCATACTATCATCGGAAAGAAAGTGGCCAAAGGGTGGCAAAGAATCTCTTAAGCTCTCCTCGGAAAGGACTTCCGAGAAGACGCTATCAAGGTTCTTTTGCACCCACTCACGAACGACTGCAATATGCCGCGCTTCGTTAGAAGTAGCCGACGGACACACCACCTTGTCCTCTAGAACCCTTCCCCAGTTCATCCAGATCGAGAACTCGCGACGACTCACTTGGCCTACTGGGAACTCCCACCCCCAGCAGGATATAAAGAAGAACTTTGTAGACCAGTCCTTCACCTTGCGATACCCTGGCTCCAGATTGACCAGGGCGTGTATTGCCCTGAAACTGCAGATGTTCCCATTCTGCAGCAGCACCTTGTGAGTAAGGAGGAACTCACGGCCGGTAAGGTCAGCATCGTCTGGGTCTGATTCCAGAAGAGCATGCCGAATGCTGCAACAGACCAGAAGACTCCAGGCATTCAGATGCAGTTGGGAGGGGGCCAAACCCAGGAGGTCAAGAAGATCACGAACAGGGCCAGGGAAAGGTAGCCTCAGGCAACATGGAATGGAATAGGGAGACTCGTGTAGAATGGCCCTCTGTATCAACAACGCCCTCATTGGAACTAGGAACCTAAAAAAATACCAAATCTAGTACCTGGTAAGTAAGGGCCAGTGAGGTCAGCATCGATGCAGAGGCATTGGAGCGCCAACTACTGCCTTCGAACAATGGCCCAATGTTGACGCCACCGGAAGCCTTAGGTTGAGACGATTTTTCAGAGGCCATCATTGCCGACGAGTAAGATAGTGAAGGATGGAAAGGAGATTAAGCAAAGGAAGGAGAAGCTGGGATAACAAGAATGGCAAGAAAGCTACAGCGAAATGAAGAAAAAGGGAACTCCAACCTCGACTTTATATAGAGGAAAGACGACTGTTAGTCTCCCACACCCCGTGGCAAAAGGGGGAAGTATAAGCCACTTCGAATTCCAGGAGTGTAGCCCACGAAGCGACGTGAATGCGAGGAGCCGCTTGACACCCTCAACATTAATTAGCTTGAAAAGATGTCATCAGAATCATAAAAAAATGAGCCAATCAAGAGTGACAGGGAAGTGTTACCAGAATAACCAAACGACGGGAGACTCCTCGATCTTCAAAGCCATCCACATGTCAGCAAAGGGATCCCAGCATCAGTGATACGACGAGCTCAAATAAAGATAATTCCCACCGTACTCGTTCGGTGAGACTTAGTGGGGTAATTGTAAAGGGATTTTCCCCCCGTCCGACCAAACGAGCCTGTGAATAAAAACTAAGGGAATTATGACCAAAGGCCCAGCCCAGAACAAACAAAGCCACCAACCCGGCCCATGGGCAAGGTCCTCTGGACGCAACCTGTAGGAGGAAGTGAGCTGCAGGGGATGAGACTCGTCGATCTAAAGGCCCCCCGAGTAGTGTCCAGCTCTCGAGTGCTCGTCTGCATAGTGGGCATAATATGCGGGGAGCCCTTGATCTTCTGATATGAAGGATATCAATGGACCACCAAGGATACTGTCTGGGAGAAAGAAATTGAAAAACCACGCCGCATTAATGGCACCACTACCCGGGCTATACGCCACATTTATGACGCCGTCGCAGAGCTATGCCGCATTAAAGAACTCTGACACAGGAAACAGTACAAAGGAAGCGGACTTCATGGGGGCAAACACAATCTGTCCCCGAGGCTTATGGTATAAATAGCAAGTCTCAGGTATGAGAAAACTCTCTCTAATCCCTAGACTATTTCACTTATTTAAAAACTTCCAAGAATATTTACTAACTTTGGCATCGGAGACTCTCCAGCCCCAAGGCCGACCTCTCCTAGTTACCTTATCTCTTATCTTTTACAGGCCCATTTCGAAAGACCTGAATTGTCGGAGTCTGATCCAAAGGTGTGCGAAACATGACGTTAACACCATGCATGCATGCAAGGCACAAGATTCAATCAAAAGCCCGCCACTCGATGATCTTTTCCAATTCCAAACTCCATTACTTCATAGTTCATATATATGTTTCTTATATGGATTAATATTATATTAGCTTCGTTCCCAATTAAGATAAGCATTGACTACTGCATGTTGAATTGCTGCTTTGTTTCTGGTTATGATCCCTTTCCGCCTCCCTCTTTCCTGTGTCAAGAGCCATTTGGGATATAAACCAAAGTTTTGAATATCATTTCAGTCGAGACATTGAAACGAAATATTTCGATATCGATATCGTTTCGAGATAGTTTCTATATGAATAAATTAATTATATATATAAAAAAAACTATATTCCAAAATAACAACAATATCTATTACCAATCAAAAAATTCATATGCTACTTTTTAATGTTAAGGGTTTTTAGGTTCGAACCTTGTTTAAATTAGTTTCAATATAAGTCATCTCCTTTCCTAAAGAATAATTGTAAACTTGAATTCAAATGCTAAGTTTTAATATTAAGGGTCTTTTATGGGTTGATATGGACTGAATTTTTTTAAGAATTTTATTGGAATTTTAGTATTTAAAATGAAAAAGGCAGATATATAAATTAGATCATATATATATATATATAACATTTATTATTTTTAATATAAATCTTCAAGAAAATATTAAATACTAAATAAATATGATAAGATCCAGCCATTTTATATATGTATATGTGTCTTGCTCTAAGGTCTAAAACTTGAATAACAACTGAAAAGTTTCAAATCCGGTTTATTAATACATATGATATTTTGATCAAAGTCAATGAGAATTTTTTATGGAAGGGGAAATCGTACAAAAACTTTAAAATGAGGTTCTAGTAATTGTATCAATCAGTGAAGAGAAATTAAGTATATAACATTTAGAAGACAATTCGAGAGGAGAAATTAATGAACCAACCAAATTAAATTTGAATATCTTGGACACAAATTCAAAAGCTAAAGACACAATAAACAATAATAAATAAATAGAAATATGGATGGGTTACCTATGACCTATCCTCCAGGTACTAGTAGTCTAGTTACACCAGTCAGATTAAATAAAAAAAAAAAAAGGTCTAAGGGACTCGGACACGGTCTGTAAAGAGTCAAGAGTCAAGAGGCTTGGCAGATATGAACCGTGGTGGTGTCTAATCACTAATGTCATGCTACGTGGGGCAAGGTCCCGCTACTCTAAAGTTGTGTTGCGGTGTTTATGAATAATAGTAAATTAAATAATAGAGAGAATTATATGGAATTCATCCAAATTGAATTTAAAGTACGTTTAGATGTGATACTTTTTATAAAGAGTTAAAAAATATATGGGACTCACTAATGATCTAAAAGTTATTGTAATGATTGAATAATTATTTTATTATTTCTTTCACTGATAAAGAAAAAAATCAAACATTATTAAATTTTTAATTAATAAATAATATAAATCAAACGTAAATTCCCTCAATACATTTAAATAAAATAATTATTAATAAAATTACAACAATATCTTGTCCAAATTTATTCTATTATTTATTTATATATTATTTAATTAACGGTAAAAAAACACATGTAATGCAGAAGAAATTTTTTTTGAATTGCCAGCAAATTGAGCTTCGCTCGATTCAGCGCTGGAGACATTTTTCTCCAGCTCGAGCGGGCTCTCAATTGCTCGAGAATCGAGCTGGAGAAATTTGTCTCCCGCTTGAGAGCCTTTATGCGTTTTTGGTCTGCAGGGAAGAGAAATAGAGAGTCATTGGGTCGCACAAATTAAAGAGAAATAGAGAGAGAGTGTCAGTGGGTTCCATTACTTTTTGAGAAGAAAGAGAAATAAAGAGAGAGTTCGGCTACTTTTTGGAGAGAAATAGAGAGAATGTCAGTGGGTCCCACGAAGTCTCAAGTGGAAGTAGCCTAAAGTAAAGACTTAAGTGCGTTTGGATGTTAGATGATATCTAAAATTAAGCTGAGCTTAGCTGCTCCTAACATCCAAACGTAGCCTACGTCTGGTCCTCACTCTCTCTCTATCGCACACAATCCACAGAGAGAGAGCATACGAATTGACTGCCGACCACGAAAAAATAACGAAAAAAGAAAACCCTTATTTTGAGTTAAATTTTATGAAAAAGCCCTTGCCTTTTCACTTTAATTAAAAGATCGCCTAGCCCTTGATTTTTTCATACCGGACCGAAATCTACATACCGGCCAAAATATCAAAAAATGGCCGGTATTGACCGAAACACTTCAAAATGAGTGGTATTTAACCCTGTATGAAATGCATACCTCTCCCGTGCCAATTACTGTTCCGATACGATAAATTCTGGTAATTCCGACCAATACGGTACGATATTTAAAACTTTAATATAAACAGCCTCATAGGCCCTCGGCCCTCTAATCTCAATGACAACCACGTAGCCTTAATTCCAGAAGTCACAAAGCCAACCAAAGTCATTGAATTCAAACTCATTAGTCTATGCAATGTGTTATACAAGATTCTAGCCAAGGTGTTGGCTAACATGTTGAAATATATTCTCCCTTCTATTATATCCCCAACTCAGAGTGCATTTGTATCTGGAAAGTTGATTATTGACAATGTCATTGTGGGTTATGAGTCAATGCATTATGCATACCATGAAGTGTCAACTGCAAGAAAAGAAAGGCTTTATGGCTTTGAAGCTAGATAAGAGTAAGGCATTTGACAAAATTAAGTGGCCTTTCTTGGTAGCTGTAATAAAGAAGATGGGTTTTGCTAGTAGATGGATTGAGCTTATTATGAAATTTGTATCAACTGTTTCCTACTCCATGATCATCAATGAAACCCCTACAAAAAATCCAAACCCTCAAGAGGCATTAGAGGGTGACCCCGTCTCACCCTGTCTATTTATTCTTCACTCTGAAGCCCTTAGTAACCTACAAGCTGGTGTTCCATTGGCTCGAGGTAAGATCCATGCACATCAACCATCTTTTTTTGCATATGATAATTGCTCTTTTGCAAGGCTAACTCACTGGAATAGAGTATATTGTTAAAATTGTTGGAGACCTAGGAGCAAGCTTCAGATCAGAGACTCAACAAGGAGAAAACATCCATATTCTTCAGATAGATACTAGGGGAGAAACAAAGAGTATAATCACACAGATAGCTGGTATTAGATCAACACAATCCTATGAGAAATATCTCTGATTGCCTGCTCTAGTGGGAAGATCTCAAGCAGGGTCATTCAAGCATTCTGGATAGAGTGAGATCAAGGATAATCAATTGGAAGATGAAGTTTCTCTCTCAAGCTAGAAAGGAAATTATGTTGAAATCAGTGATACAAACAATCCCTACCTACTGCATGGGAGTTTTCAAGATCCCAAAATCAATTTTGCAGAGCTTAACAGAATAATGCAAGGTTATTGGTGGGGTCAGAAAGATAAAGAGAGAATGATTCAATGGGTCAATTGGCACCTAATGGGTAAGGCTAAATCTATGGGAGGACTTTGCTTTAGAGATTTGGAGAATTTTAACTTAGCAATATTAGCCAAGCAGTGTTGGAGATTGGTGTAGACCTCTCCCTCTCTAGCTGCTCAAGTTTTCTCTCTTAAATATTATCCAAAGGGGGATTTTCACAAAGCTAAGCTGGGCAGGAGACCATCATGTTTATGGAGAAGCTTCATGGTAGCAAAATCACTTATTGAATAAGGCTTAATCTGGAGAGTGGGGAATGGGGAGTCTATCAAAATTTAGTCTGACAAATAAGTGCCTCAACCCACCACTTTTAGAGTGGAGTCAAGTTGTTGCAAGACAAGGATAAGGTAGATGTATTGATAGATCAAGACTCAAAACAGTGGAATATGGAGCTTGTCAAGACAGTTTTCTCGAGTGATGATGCTGATCTTATAAGTAAGATTCACATAAGTCATTGTGGTAGTGCTGATAAACAAATTTGGAGATGCACGACTAATAGCTTATTTTTTGTCAGAAGTGCATATCATTTGCAAGGGGAAGTCCGAGAAAGGCTTAAGGGACAACCATCAAGAAATAACTACCAAAAGGAGAAGTGGGAGAAACTTTGGAAATTGTCAATTCCAAATGTAGAGAAGTTGTTTATGTGGAAAGTTTGCCATGAGACACTACATACCAACTCTAATCTTTTCAGGAAGAGAGTGGTGGATAATCCTATGTGCCCCAGTGGTTTTCAAGATCAAGAAAGCACATTATAAAATTCACTCTAGGAATGTGAATCAGTTAGAGATGTTTGGGGACAATGTTCAAGGCAACTATAGATATGAACATATCCTTGTTTCCAGATCCTTTTCTAGCTGAGATATTTGCTGCACTACAGGCTACAAAATTTGGTATATATATTGAGTTAGGACTCCAAAAGGTTATTCTTGAAGGGGATGCATTACAAGTTGTTAATGCAATCAATGGTAATGGAGATAGCTTGAACAACTAGGGAATGTTAATTTTTTATGTCAAAAACTGCTTTCTAAGTATGTTAGTTGGTCTGTTAATCATGTCAAGAGGGATGTTAACAAAGTAGCTCATGCTCTAAGCAAAAATGCTTTGGCTTTTACAGATGTTATCATTGATTTGGAAATTGCTCCAAATTGTATTGAATCTCTATTTTAGAGATTAATCTCAATAAAACTTATTTGGTTCTAATAAAAATGATAGTTTTAACTTACTTAAATATCGACAAGTCTTTATGCCCAACTGATATATCTACATAAAACATTTATTACACAAACCTCATCTTTGCCTGATTTAAGTACTCTAGCTCTAACTCCCTTGTTTTTTTCCTTTCTCGTGAATTATTGGATAAAATTGAAGGGACATATTTAAAGTTATAAAAATAATTAAAATTATATAATGAATTTTATATTTTAAAATGACATGAATGCCACATAAATTTAAGATTTACAAAAACATCATCTAAACCCAAGAAAATTATAAAATTGCCATTAAAATAGTCAACCTGTGATATAAAAATATTTATGATCTGAATTTTTTTTTTTCGATAACAATGATCTGAAATTAAATGCCAAATAAACTTCATGAATCCATTTAACACTGCAACAGATCATAACTATCCCAAACAAACTGCATGGAATCCAATTTTCGTCCCAAAAGATTGGGTGCTCGTCCCAAAATATATTTTAGGATGAAAACAAAGCATCTCAAAGTTGTCCCAATATCACTGTCCCAAAACCTTTTGGGACAAAAATAACAATTTCGTCCCAAAAAATATCTTTTGGGACGAACATTTGCTAGACCATTTGAACACATTCAAACGTCCAATTTTTTTTTTGGGACAACTGAATTTCGTCCCAGAAAGGAGTTCGAAAGCCAACAAAAAATGTTTGAACGTATATGTATGTTTGAACGTATCCTACATGGGTGGTGGATCGATACTAGTCCGTTCGACCAAATAGACATGAGGGAACGTTCGAACAAATACATTGATGATCGAACGTAAATTATATTTTTGCGGATTGAGTAAGATGCTTGAACATATAATGAAAGGATCGAGCGATTTGCCAGTTAACAATAGATCAAACGGTATCATGTGATGTTTGAATGGTTGTTTCTGATGTATCCTGTTCGAACATTTCATGGACGTTTGAAGGGTTAATGTTTTATTTTAACCAAAAATTTAAAACAAAATAGGCATAATTAAATAATATTTGAAAGAATACATTATAAATTGTTCAATACAAATAAAACTAGTCATAAGTCTGAACTAAATAAATAAAATACTAATAATATCATTCGTACAAAACTTTATAATTAAATCCCAAAATCTATGCAAAACACGAAAATCAATTGCTTGGAGGCCTGAACTGTTACATAAGCATCTGCTTTTGAAGTTGCATCTCTCTCCTGAACTCTTCTTGTTGTTTCATGCGCATCTCCATATCTACTTGTTTCACCAAGAGCCTCTAACTCATGCTGTTTTACAATCAATTCTTCGATTATGAAATTCTCATTCTCTAAAGTTATAGTGGTACTTGACGTTGAGGAAGAGTTAGAAGGCTTTACACAACGACCCAAACCCCTTAAATATCCTGAACGTTGACCCAGAACTTTTGTAAAATTTTCAACATTACTTGTTAAGGACTTTTGATCTGACGCAGCTTCAGCACGTAGGGCAACCATTTTATCGTACACACAACATAAATAATTAATATCGCCACAAATATTCAAATATGTTTAATTAAAAAAATTATAATACTTACATACTTTTCACAAGTATAGAGATGAGTCCATTCTCCGTTACGATCAGTATGTGATAAATCATAAAATTTTGTCAGATCATAATTGGTGTCTGACTCTTGCTACAAGAGACATTGTTAAGATATAAAGCCAATATTAGAAACAGACACGTGGACATCAACAAGCAATCATGTATCTAAAATATTATGCAATTTCTTCCTTTCACCGGGTAGTTGGTCCTATCCCATTCGGGATTGAAAGATCATAGTCGCCAACCTATCAACTATTATCTGTCACGTTCAACGACATTTCGACAACATCTCGCCATAGTTTTCCAAATACACTCGTTTGATTGTGTGCACCGACAAATAACACGTCAATCCACCATAACCGAAACTGCATATCCAAAGAACAAGAATGGATGAATTTACCAAAATCATGATGTCAAACGCTAGCAGTTACAATTAGATAGTTTGCGAGAATGATCTTACAATCTCAAACTGTCCACTCTGGACAATTCAAGAGTTATCAATCAACCATTCATCGGGATTAATAACTTTCGAATGGGTCTAGGATTTATTTCAATGAAACATACAAGACACGATAGTAATACACAACAACAATGTAAAATACGAGAATATTATATCAAACAGCAACTAACAAAATTATAGATCTTTATATTAAACTGAGGGTTTATTAGAATAAGTTAACACGTTGTTAACTATTAAGCATTTAATGCTAAAATTATTTTAACTTTTTGTAATACTATTATTTTTTATCTATTAATTATTATTATGTTAACTATTAGTATGTTAACTATTAATTATTTTTTAACTATTTCTACTATTATTTTTTTACTATTAATTACTATTATGTTAACTATTATTATGTTAACTATTATTTTTTAACTATATAGACTATTATTTTTTCACTATTAATTATTATTATGTTAGCTATTATTTTTTTAACTATTAATTATTTTTTAACTATTTATACTATTATTTTTTGTCTATTAATTATTATTATGTTAACTATTATTTTCTTAACTATTAATTATTTTTATGTAATTTGTATTCATTGCAATATTTCATTGGAACGTATAAAATATATGTTCGAATGAAACAAAACCGTTCGAATAGTAACATATATACGTTCGAACGGATTCAACACAGATTCCAGACGCAATCCCAAAACACTATCAAGATCTAAAATCCTCAAACACAATCTCACAAATCATGCACAATCTCGACAAACCACAAATACAACAATTATAATGAGTAAACTATAAACAATAAAACATGAAATTTACCTTCAATGCAATTCCAAACAACTAAACACACAATAAAACACCTACACAACATGTAAACAAACAAATTCAGTAAACAAATCAACCCAAACAACTCTATTTCAATGAACAAATTCAGTGAACAAATAACATACCTTTGAAAAATTCGTGTGCAGTCTTCTTTGCAATGTGAGTTCAATCTAACTCACTCTATGTGTATCTCTATTTCACTCTTTGTCTCTCTCTAATTGAAATGGGAGAAGAATGAACGAGTGTAGGGAGAAGAATGAAGGATTATGGGGGAGAAGATGTGGGAGACGACGTTGGGTTGAAGGAGAGTACGTTTTAAGTTTTGAACGAGAATATGGGGTGTCGTGAGTTGAAGTAGAATTTTTGAAGTTATTACAACGAAAAATGTCATTGTAATAACTTTAAATAGCACGAAACGCCGTCGTCCCACTTAAAACATCTCTTATCAAGGCGAAACAAGTTGTCACCTACGCGCCTTGTTAGGTTGTTTACTGTTCGAACGTAAATATTATACGTTCAAATGTGAAAATTAATTCAGTGCAAATGTTTTCCTGCTTGAAAAATTTTCAAGTCCACGTTCAAATGGTAACAAAGTACCATTCAAACGCTACTCCACTGCTCAGGGATTGGCTGGAGACATTCCCGCCACTATTTCAGACGCATGAAAAATCCTAGAAAACGTTCAAACGTGCTTTTTCATGGCTAAAAATGTTCAATCACTGTTTAAGCATTCGATCGGTATTTCATAGCGTTCGAACGCATATTAATAAATGTTTAATTATATTCTAATATACACTATACGTTTTATTTAGTTACTATATATATATATATATTTACAAACATTACTATATATAGTTATATAAATATATTGTGATTACCATATGCTAATATATATAATACTATATACTAATATACTATATATGGTATAGTTTACTATAGTATTATATATAACAAGTTATATAGGTAGTATACTATAGTATCATATAGTCATATATACTACATATCATATAGTGATAGAACATCATAGTGATATATCATTATAGTGATATATCAAATACTATATATACTATATAACATGTACTATATAATACTTAGGGTTGTACATAAATCGATGCAACCGGCTGCCGTCGACGCAAACTGTCCGGAACCGATGGAGAACCGGCCGGCATGCGGTGGAATATTACAAGAACCGACGTTCAGCGGTTCGGTCCCGATTTGAGGTTGGGCCGGACCGCTGAACCAACCGATATAATAAATTTTTTTTTTTAATATACACTAATCAAAACGATACCATTCCACCTAAGTTTAAATGGAACGACGCCATTCTATATATATAAGTATACGATAGATACTAGAAACGACGACGTTTGGTATTAAACCAAACGGCGTCGTTTTTTTAAAATCATAAGAAAAAAAAATATGTCTGAAACGACGTCGTTCCACTTAAACTTATGTGGAACGGCGTCGTTTCGGTATGGGGTCTTCTTCTTCCCCAACCTTCTTCCATTTCCCGATCTCCTCTGCAACTCTCTCTCTCTCTCTCTCTGCTCTCTCTCTCTCTCTCTCTCAGTAGAATCACGCCGCTAGGGGAACCGACGCCGACCGAGAACCGCCTCAATCGGTTTCCTCCTCCCCATCGACCGGTTACGGTCAGTTGCTCCCCCAGTTTTTCAGTCATTGGTCAGTGTCGGTTTTGCCCAAAAACGGCGCCGACGACATCGGTTTTCACCCCTAATAATACTATATATATAATATATATGATTAATTACATTTTGCCCTCTCGAACTTTCACTCAATTCACAATGTGCCTCTGAGACTAATAATTGCATCAAAGTGGACTCTCGAACTTTCAAAACTTCTCAATCCTCCCATTCCATTTACCAGCAGCATCAAATCTAATGAAAATTTACTGCAAAGATGTAATTTTTATCTAATTTATTATCATTGTCCATATAAAATATAAAATAATATATGCTATCAATTAATAATATATTATTAATCATTAACCATATATAAAATTACTTTATACCTAAGTTGCAAGCAAATATGAATAATCTATGTACACAATGAAATTATTTGATATTCATTAACCATATATAAATTAATAAAAAAATCATTATAATTTATGATTTATTATTAATTGATAATATATATTATTTTATATTTTATACAGTCAATGATAATAAATTAGATAAAAATTACATCTTTGCAGTGACTGTTATGCACATGAGCAACACGTGCAGTGAATTTCTGCTAGATTTGATGTTGCTTGAAGACGGAAAGGGGGGATTGAGAGGTTTTAAAAGTTTGAATGTCCACTTTGATGCAATTATTAGTTTCAGAAGCACATTGTGAATTAAGTGAAAGTTCAAGGGGGTAAAATATAATTAACCCTTATATATAACATGTACTATATATACTATATAACATTATAGTGATATAACATGTTATATAGTATAGAACATCATATAGTGATATACTATACATAAATATAATATACTATGATATATATGATATACTATACATACATACATATACTATGATATACATATAATATATAATATGTATATAATATATACATACATATGATATACTATTGTATATATTATATGATATTATAATACTATATCATAATATACTATATTATAGTTAGCATATACGAATATTACTATATATTATAGTATTTATAAATGAAATCACTCTATGATATATCATACATATAATATCATATATATTAAAGATCAAAAATCAATTATTTACTAAATTTAAATGAATACAGTTCGAACGATAAATAATACCGTTCGAACAGTCAGTCAAAACCGTTCGAACGTATCACGTACCATTCGAACGTTATTGTACATATAAGTTTTCGATCGGGAGAGGCTTTTCAACGCCACCACGGCCCACAAAAACCATTCGAAACTCTTTTGAACGGACTCTGTAGTCAGTCGAACGTCATCGCCGCCGTCGTCATCACTGCCATCATCAAAGAGTCCTTCCTTTCAAATGGTACACTCCTTAAATACCTTGTTTGGGTTATTTTAACTAAATTTTGTTAGATTATTTTTTTAAAAAAAAATACCATTTTCGATCGATAGCCACCATAGGTGGCCGGAAATCCACCATAGGCTGTTTATGTTTCATTGTGTAGTTGATATTGGTTGAAGAAACGAGGTGGAATCCTTTCGTTTCCATGGCTGTTAAGTTGACTCAGCTTTGGCTGAGTTAGATCCAGAAACCGTTTGAACGAATTCGAACAGTAGGAACTCAAACGTCGAATGTTTGATTTTACCACCATATGTTCGAATCAAATTTAATATCCCCGTTCGAACATATATAAGACACGTTTGAACGGTGATGTAAAAAGTTATACATTCTAACGGTATAACAGAAAACAGTTTCTAATTGTTTTAATTAGTATATAATTTTGTGAATATTTATCTATTATATTTTATAACTAATGTTGCATATATATATTTTATTATTTAAATTTCAGACTGATAATGTCGTATAGGGGATGTAAGCGTAGCAGACCAGGTTAACCTTTGATGGACACCAAGATGGACCAAGTCTTAAAAATCCTTTGCAAGTTTCAGATGGGGCAATCACAAGATCGAGAGCTAAGAAGTGCAAAGAATCAATGCAATGATTGGTGCAATCCATTTGGGACGAGTCTAGCAAGAGCCGAATATTCAAGATGGGCTTGAGAGAATGAGATCCAGTGATCATCCACGTGATACAAGCTATGGAAGAATGCAACATAAATTAGGGCCTCTTATTATGTTTATGTGATTGAAGGCATTTGACTTGTTTATTTCATTAAAGGGGCTTATTTTATTAGTTATAGGAATTAGTCTAGAATAATCGGGCTTAAGGATGCTTGGCCCACATATGTTTTATTTTGTTGAACTAGGGTTTCAAGAAGCTACTGTAGCCGCGACACTATTCATTCAGGAGTATTTTTGGAAGAAAGGGTTTTATTTTAGTTAGGATTTTAATTAGGTTTTGGTTTAAATACTCTTTGTAGTCTCATTTTAATCAGTTTATGAAATTTGATGAATTTATTCATTGTAAGTTGAGTTTATCTTCTTTTGTTCTTGAATGAACTTTTAAACTTATCAAAGGCAAATCACAACATTTGTGGCATTCTTCCTTATAATTTAGGTTCTTGAAACAAGTTCTTCAACGGGTCTAGATTTTCATATAATCTAGGTTCTTGAAACGAGTTCCTCAACGGGTCTAAATTTTCCATTGGCTTTCTTGGGTGAGTTTTCAAATTGATTGTGGGTTCAAGTGATTTTATTTCTACAGGTTCATATCATTTGGTATCAGAGCTAGGTTTCCAGTCAAATCTGATTCTATCTTTTAATTCTTGCATCTTTAAATTTAATTATAGGGCTTCATTGTTCTAGGGTAGCAAAAAAAAAAAAAAAAAAAAAACAAAACAAAAAGTAGGCTGCCGAAATTCTTAGGGTTTTTGGTTTGGCTGAAATTTGCATCACCTAGGGTTTCAAAATTCTAGGGTTTCTTGCATATCTAAGTTTGTCAATTGCTTGGAGTACCGTTCCATTGATTATCTTCTACTTCATTTTCAATTTTTGTGTGTTTGAATTCAATTGCTTGATTTTCACAATTGAATATTACTATTTGTAATTGAATTAGAGAAAAGAAAAGACAATTCGAAAAAAGAAAAGAAAATGTAGCATATTCAAAGGTTGTTACATAATTACAACAAAGAGAAAGAAAGACATTTGTTGATTGAACTTTATCATCAAAGGGACAGAATACATCTTTCTAGTTGGTATCTTGTTTTATAATTACTCTTTCCCTCGTATAAATTCATTGAGTTTCGTGTCATTTTATTCATTCCTTATTTTTTGTTCTGTTTCTTCAACCTATTGCTGGTTAGAATAATACAAGGTTGTATTGTCTTGATTTATTTCAACTTGTTCTTAAAGAACTTGAGCGGAAAAACTGTTGATGTAAAAGGCAAGAGAGTGTGAGACTATTATCGAAAAAAAACCAATTAAGAGTGAAACACAAGTGGAGTGCCAATATTCGAGTGTAAACATGTAAGGGAGTGTGTGAGGTTTTTCACTAACATTCTTTTTGTGCAACACATTACGATGTCTCATATGAGTGACTCATAACCAAAGGGGATGGCAGATAACTCATCATTTGTGTTGCAAGTCATGCAACAACAGTTTGAGCGGTTGAACTTAGTGTTAGATAAAGTAAGGGATAGAATGAATCATCAAGAAGCAGTGATTAGAAATCTGCAAGGTGGGAGAGATAGGAGGCGACGTGAGCCTAGTATTGAGAATGGGTATGAGAATGGCTATGGAAATGGAGAGTATGGTGAGGATGAGGAAGACCTAGCATCTGAAGTTGGATTGAGTAGACATAGAGGAATTAGGCATGAAAGAGGATTTAGGGGAAACCCAGGGAGTCGAGATGGAGTAGATAGGAACTTTGGGAGCATCAAAATGAAAATACCATCCTTTCAAAATAGAACTGACCCTGAAGTTTATTTAGAGTGGGAGAAAAGAATAGAGTTGGTGTTTGATTATCATAATTACTCTAAGGAGAAGAAGGTGAAGTTGGTGGTAATTGAGTTCACTGATTATGCGATTATTTGGTGGGATCAATTAGTGACCAATAGGAGGAGGAATCTTTAGAGGCATGTAGAAACATGGAGAGAGTTGAAAGCGATCATGAGGCAGAGATTTGTACCTAGCCACTACTATAGAGACCTCTAGAAAAAACTACAAAATCTTACACAGGGGTTTAGGAGTGTAGATGATTACTATAAGGAGATGGAGGTGGCTATGATTCGGGCTAATGTAGTGGAGGATCGGGAGGCCACGATGACTAGATTTTTGAGTGGGTTGAATAGGGAGATAGCCAATGTAGTTGAATTGCAACATTATGTAGAGGTAGAGGACATGGTACACCTGGCTATGAAGGTGGAGAGGCAGTTAAAGAGAAATGGTACAGTAAGGTATACTTCGGTTTCTAGCACTCATTGGAAACTAAAGTGGGACAAAAATGATCAAGGTGTAACAAAGGGGAAGACCAAACCACCTAAGGGAAAAGATGAGAGAACTAGCAACAGACCCAAGGTAGAATCCCAACCTTCACAAAATAGAGATATTAAATGTTTTAAGTGTTTGGATTCAGGGCACATCGTATCTCAATGTCCAAATATGCGGGTGATGATTATGCGTGACAATGTAGAGGTGATAGCTGAGAGTGAGGGTGATAGTGAGGAGATACCCGGGTTGATTGATACTTGTGATAATGATGGAGTGGAGTACCTCGTGACAGGTGAATCTCTTGTTGCCAAACGTGCTCTCATACACAAATCAAGGTGGATGATACAAAGCAGTAGAGAGAGAATACTTTCTATACTAGATGCCACATCAAAAACAAGATATGTAGTATGATCATTAATGGGGGGTTGTACTAATATTGCTAGCATTATTTTAATTGAGAAATTGAATTTGCCTACTTTGAAATACTCTAGACCATACAAGTTGCAATGGTTGAATGATTGTGGAGAGGTTAGGGTAAATAGGCAAGTGTTAGTTTCTTTTTCAATTGGAAAATACATGGATGAAGTGTTTTGTGATGTAGTGCCTATGCATGCTGGCCATATCTTGTTGGGAATGCCGTAGCAGTTTGATAGGAAAGTGATCCATGACGGGTTCAAGAATATGTATACTTTGGTAAAAGACAATAAGACCATTACCCTTATACCATTGACTCGAAGACAAGTGTATGAAGATCAAGTGAAATTGAAAAGAGAGAATGAGTTGAAAAACACTAGTGAGGCCGAGAGTTCAAAAAAAGAAGATGAAAAAGAGAGTGAAATAAAAAAAAGATAGTGAAAGGAAAAAATAAAGTGAAAGAAAAAAAGAGGGTGAAAAGAAAAGAGAGAGTGAAGAAAATAAGAGAAAAACAAAAAGAAAAATGAGTTTTTATGCTAAGGCAAATTTTACTACTAACGAACTTGACAAACCATTGCCTAGTGTTGTTGGCTCTTTGTTACAAGAATATGAGGTCATGGTTCCTAGTGGTATGTTTATTGGATTGCCACCTATTAGAGAGATAGAGCATTACATTGATTTTGTGTCTGGTGCGACAATTCCTACCCGACCTTTCTTTGATGAACATGAGTCCTTGAAGTACTTGAAGGGACAAAGAAAGTTGAATAGAATGCATTCCAAGTGGGAGGAATTCATTGATACCTTTCCTCCTGTAATCAAATACACACAAGGTAAGGAAAGTTTTGTGGTTGATGCTTTAGCAAGAAGGTATGTCCTTGTCTTCATTTTAGATGCAAAGTTATTGAGACTTGAATATGATAAGGAATTGTATGTTAATGATGATGACTTTGCTAGTGTATATGGAGCGTGTGAGAATGCATCGTATGGTAAGTGCTATAGACTAGATTGGTATTTGCTTAGAGAGAATAAACTTTGTGAGCCTACTAGTCTTATGCGTGAGATGCTAGTGCATGAATGTGGTTTGTTGGGTCATTATGATGTATAAAGGATTTTAAACGTGTTGTGTGACCATGGGTGGGAGCATTACTTGCCATTCATTGAGTTTGCATATAATTAGAGTGGTCATTTTAGTGCAAGGAAGACTAAATGTGTTTCATGAACGTTTGTGGAAGTATTATTTGCCATTCATTGACTTGTTGCATGAACGTTTACGAGAATATCATTTGCCCTTATTAGAGTTTGCATATAATAGGACCATGTATACTATTATTTCTTATTCTTCTTTTGAAGTTGTTTATGGTTTTAATCCACTTACTCCTTTAGCTTTGATGCTTTTGCTTGTTGATGACAAGAGTAACTTGGATGGACTTTTCCAAATTCTTGAAAAAATTAATGAAAATTCATATAAAGTGGATCTTCTAGGTAAATATCATATTTCTGCTACTTTCAATATTTATGATCTTTTCCCCTTTGATGCAGGTGGAGATTCGAGGTCGAATCCTTTTGAGTAGAGGAGGAATTATGGACACCAAGGTGGACCATCTTAAAGATCCTTTGCAACTTTCAGATGGGCCAATCACAAGATCGAGAGCTAAGAAGTGCAAGGAAGCAATGCAATAATTGGTGCAATCCACTTGAGACGAGTCTAGCAAGAGCCGAATATTCAAGATGGACTTGAGAGAAGGAAATCCAGTGATCATTCACGTGATACAAGCTATGGAAAAGTGCAACATAAATTAGGACCTATTATTATGTTTATGTGATTGAAGGCTTTAGACTTGTTTATTTCATTAAAGGGGCTTATTTTATTAGTTATAGGAATTAGTCTAGAATAATCGAGCTTGAAGATGCTTGACTCACATATGTTTTATTTTGTTGAACTAGGGTTTCAAGAAGTTACTATAGCCGCAACACTATTCATTCAGGGGTATTTTTGGAAGAAAATGTTTTATTTTGACTAAGATTTTAATTAGGTTTTGGTTTATTTATATATTGTGAGTTGAATTTATTCATTTTTGCAAGCACACGATTATAGAAGATTACATTTGCAGAATTTGTAATTGTTTCCTTTCATTTATTTGTTACCTTGTACATTTCTTGTAACCAATATACATCAATGGAAACGTCTGCCACCCCCGTTGTGTACGTAGTGGTTTTACAGAACCTTTTCACGCCATATGACAAGTTTTAATTAGGAGCAATTTGGCATGCTGCTAGCTAGCACATGACTCAAAAGAAAATAAGATAATTAATGCTTCTTTAATTTTTATATAATTTATTGGTAAAAATAAAAAGAAGACATATGAAGTGTACCGCGTACGTATGGTGAGATATATAGGTTTGACAATTTTTTACTTCTATTTTATGATTTTTCTGTTTGAGGAACCCGGCAACGACAGAAATGGTTCCCGGAAATCTGGTCCAGTTGTCTCAATTTCTAAATGAGAAAAGCTTTTTTTTGCCGTCCCAATGGTACCGCTCAAATGTGTCGCTTGATAAATTTTTTTATTTAATAATTAAGGAAATAATTTTAAGTGAATTGATGACTTTTTTTATTTTTTAAAATATTTAAATATATTAAAAACATATGAATAAAAAAATGAAAAAAAAAAGAAGTTAAAAAAATAACAGGCAATAAGACTGAGCAGTGCTACACAGGCGGTAGAATAGCAACACTCTTTCTAAATTTTATATCTCACCGTATCAAAACAAATTAGGCCACATTATATAAAATAATTAGTTGTCTGGCTAGGATTAAGCAGTATTATGATACAGCGTACGTCCAGCTGCAAAGCATAATTATATATGATACCTATTGCATGCATGCATGCTTCTTTAATCAGTACTCCTTACGTTATATATCATAACCAAGTGATCTTGTATAAACATCATGTAGGCCACGAGGTCAACACAAAACACCAAACAATTAGGTACATATATAATTTAAATCTTAACTTACAATATTAATGAAGAAACAATAATAAAACGTATATATCCAGTTCCCATGCATGAAAGAGTATATATATATATATAATGGATAATGATATCCTTACATCTTATTTACTACTATTTTACTATTCAACCATTTTTTTTTCCCATTTTATTATTTGAATTTGGATTAAAAATCTCATAACATGATATTCTTGTATAATTTAAAAGAAAATAAATTCAATCAATCAATGTAATCATGTAATTTAATTAAAAATAAATTTAATTTTATAAAAATTGATATTCTTTTACTTTTTAAATCAATATTTA
This sequence comes from Juglans cinerea, assembly GCA_961763995.1. Lineage (NCBI taxonomy): Eukaryota > Viridiplantae > Streptophyta > Magnoliopsida > Fagales > Juglandaceae > Juglans > Juglans cinerea. The sequence continues at coordinate 4,489,456 of CAUIVZ010000015.1, forward strand.
TAAAATTAAATTACATGATTACGTTTGTTAATTGAATTTATTTTCTTCTAGAATATGCAAAAAGGTCATGTTATGAGATTTTTAATCTAGATTTAAAGAGCAAAATGAAAAAAAAAATAGTAGAATAATAAAATAATAATAAATGAGAGGTAAGTGTAACATAACCCATATATAATAACGACCGACCAACAGGCCAGCCCCGCTTCGTTTTACGTCTTGCCTCTCGATCCTCTAGATATCTCCAACACAAGCAGCTGGTGGCGTCACGCACGCATATACTGAAATGAACAATAAAATAGATTATCGATCACACATGATTGATATGGTATATAACTCATGAGTTGAAGCGTGCGCCAGAGACGATAAAATGTTGCAAGGCAACTAAACAGAACACAAGTACGTGCATGTATGGCCCTGTGGGTAGGTGGGTGGCCGGGTGTGCAAGTACAAATCCACCTAGACATTGACTTTTGCAAGGACACCGGCTCAGAAAAGACAAAAAGCGTGTGGACACTGAACAGTAAAAATACCTAGTTTGGATATTGAGGTATTTTCATGTATTTTCAGAATATCTTATTATAATTTATTATTTTTCTCTTATTTTTTATTATTATTTAATATTTTATTATTATTTTTCCATTATTATTCACTAAGATTAAAAAATAAATCGTAAAACCAACCCGAACCGATTGGTTAGGTCCAGTTTTGGACCGATTCAATTTGGGACCCGTTCTTCTATTTTAAAAACTGGTCATAACCGATTTGGTCTCGATTTTATGTTTTCTAGAACTGGACCGGTTTGTATATTTATAAATTATAATTATATTTGAAATGATGTTATATTATAATTTATAACATAAAATTTTAATCTAAACATGAACATTTATTTGATCATATGTTTTAAATATAAAATATATATTAATTACATTCTATGGCTTAATAAACTCTCAACATATTCCTTTTGATAAATATATTAGTAATACTAATATATATTAGTATATTAATTACTATATTATCACTAACATATAGTAATAATACTATACCAATAATATTACTATATACTAATAGTATTAGTGTATTACTAATATTTATATATATATTAATATATATATATATAATATAAAAATATAAGAGATTAGAGATTTAATATATATTAGAAATTGGGAACCGGAGCGAATCGAATCGGATCCGGTAAAACCGGAAGTACTATCGGTTTAGGAGGATAACCGGTGCGGTATCGATTCTTGAAAATACAATATCGGTGTATACCGGTTTGGTCCCAAAATTTGTCCAAAATCGGACCAATCCGGACCCATTACACTTTTACTATTTACAAAATATCTGAAAATACTTCTCTACCTAAACGCAAATAAAAAAACAAAATATTAGGGTCTCGAGAAGGTCTGGGATAGAGATGTCTAGTCAGAAACTTGAGTTTTCAACAAAAGTACGTACCATATGAGATTATTGAAGGAAAATACTTTCAAGAGTTCTGACCGATCTGCTCTATGATGGCATCAGAAGCACTTTGTAGGAACTCTAACCAATATCTGAAAACCGAAAAAAAAAACAAAAAAGATCGAGCAATATTAGAGACATTGTCTTCTACGAACCAGATATCAAAATAAATGATGCAAATATTTGTCCAGTCATTGAAAAGACCGATCAAGTTAAGATAAAGGGAGAAAGAATAGAAACTGACCCTCTTGATGAATCAAAGCGAAGTCCAACAATATTTTTAGCTTCTTCAAGTGCTCTGCTGAATCTCTCAAGCTCTTTCTCTAAAACACAAGGTCCATTGGATATGTCCCCAACCCGAAGCTGGGACGGTTTGACATTATACAAGATGGGTATAACTCTTTTCTTGTATTCCATTAGCAGAGCTAGTTCATGGAGACAATAGGAGGACTCACAATATCTTGGCGAGAACACTACGACACCGACTTTACAATCTCGAACGGCGGTATCAATCTTTTCAGACAATTTGTCACCAACTTTCAAGTTTCGGTAGTCGATGAAAGGCATAAGCCCCCTCTTGAGAAGGTGGTCGTGGAGTAAACCAGCAATGTTTCTTCTGGTATCGGGCCCCCGGTGGCTTATGAACACGTCGTGTGGGGGTAGTACTACCGGTACTGGTACTGTTTGGAAATGGTTCCTGCGAGCAAAGCACTTGGGCAAAGCTTGTAATCGCGACGTACTGACTAATTTCCCTGAGATTAGCATTACTCTTAATTACGTATATTAATAGCCTAAACAGCAGTTATGTAAGAGTATTAATACTGCTGCCAGTACGCTTTCAAATCAAAACTTTTGACACCAAGTCACCGAACAGAAACCTTGCCAGGTAAGTAACCACAAATGCGGCAGTTATGTGATAATCACTTGGCATGTGTAACCACAAAAGCGCATTTCAGTTGTTTGATATGGATAAAGAAAATTGGAGGAGAAAAGGAAATAAAAAAAATATGATAAGACCGAAGAGAACATGAAAATGAAAGGAAATAGAAAGGTAAAAAAGAAAGGAGGGAGGAGGGTTCTTGATTTCTCTCCCTGTGGTTTGGGTGGAAACTTCGCATGGAAAACATAGACATATATTATTTATTTTATATCTTTAACAAAACCTTATTTTGACAAAAATCTTATAATACAGAGTTAAACATATAGATTACGTACGGGGCTTGTTTGGCATGGGTACCGATGCTTTTGTTAAAGACTAGAAAGTACAGGATTCTACTTCACTAATCACTTTGGGCAGGGGCCAGGCCGGGCCGGGAATCATGGTACTGTACATTTGGGGACCATAGAAAAAGCTAGCTGGCTTAGAGCATCCCATCCGGATGCCTAAAACACTATTATCTCTAAAATTTAGAGATGAAATTTAGGGAAACTTCATTTGGCGTCTCCCATCCCATTCCCTAAATTAGGGATTTGTTTTAGGGGATCTACAGTCATTCCCCATATTTGGGGAACCACTGTACAACCCCAAATTGCCCGAACCCCAAATCTGTTGCCCTTGGTCCCGCGTGTTCCTCTCTTCCTCTCGATTGCCCTCGTTCGTGGAGGAGACCCTCTCTCGCCCCGTCTGCCACCATTTACGGTGTCTTCTTTTCATCGACTCCACAGGAATGTAAGTTTTCTCTTCTATGTGAAACTCGCGCCCTCTTCTTCTCTCCATGGATGGACTCTGTCCTCTCTCGTAGAAATTGAACAAACTGAGCCTCTTTCCATGGTGAATCTGATATATTTTCGAGTTTTATTGACAAAAACTACTGTATTTGTCAGTTTTGCCACTTGAAATCCGAGAACCCTAGATTTCAATTACTACTCTAGGGTATGAATATTCATGGATCTGTGACCCATATTCACTGGATTTAGAATGCATGTATCTGCCATGGTTTTCATAGTTCCTGGATTTATCGACTTCTTAGTGCTATTTCATCAATCGACTTGTTGCTATATACAAACACTGCATTTTATTGGGTGCTCTGCGGTTTGAATGAATAATTTTTGCTATGTATCATTCACGGCACAGTAAATGCATTTGTCTGCCATGGATAAATCTCAGACATTGCTCTTAAATTAGTGCTTTGTGGAGCTTGTGTGGAGTGTTGTGCATCATTTGGCCATTAATTCCTGAAGCTGAGTGCGTATGAAAACACTGAATTTTTTGTATGGCCCGACTCTTTTTCCCTTTGAATCATTTACCATAATCCAGTTGGTTGTCATCAAAGCTAGTCATGTTGTCCAATGAGACCTGATCAAATGGTGTTATTTTTTTTATTACTATTACTGTCATTCTGTCATTACCAGCTTTGAGCTCCCTTGTTGGTTTGTAGTATTTTTGTTAAATGATTTTTTATGAAAAATATTACTTGTATGTGTTTAGGAATTTATAATTCAACATGATACATTATTAGTTTAGGTCAAACTACCTGACTATAATGAATATTTCTTGTTATATAACTTGTATTTTGTCAATGACCAAAAAGTTTTTACCTTTGCATTTTTAGTTTTATAGTGCATGTTCCCATTGGACCCTGAACGTAATAGGATGAGTTCCCAACCTTTGGCATGGAATTTGTATTGATTCTGATTAGCAACTTAACAATAGAGAAACACAAATAAAATGATGGACAACAGGACATAATGCTATAATGTTTAAACTATGTTCGATGTTAGGGTACATATGGCTATATATGTTTGGTTTGTGCTGTTTTTTCCCCCCATAATCCATATAATGGAGACAAACATGTTGTGTATTATTAAACTTTAATGGTTTAATAACACATACGAAGGTTTTATGTCCATACAAAGCCACCTTGTGCTCTCTGTCCTCCTCTGATCACCACACATACAAAGCCATTTTTAATGACATTAACTGATTATTGATTGTGCTTTGTGCATTATATATATGATAGGCCATATATGTGATCTGTCAAGAATGTGATCAGATGCTTTATTTTGTAGAATGTGATCTTTCAACTAGCATTACAAACTTTCCCTTTTTCTGTTAGCTTATACTTTCTTCAATATTTAATCCTACCTCATACCAGTTATTTAATCTTTGTTTGTGGCATGTGGTTGCTGGTTTGAGCTACTGTTATCTCTTTAATTTTGTTCCCATGGACTAAGCTATGTTGGTTTGACAAAGTTAAAATCTGTTTTTATGTTCTTATGCACTTTGCATGCTGTTTAGTATTGGATTTTCCTTCTCTAACCCCTGGCTGTGAATTTGTCTGTGCTATTGGAACCTTTGCAGTGTTTAGTACTGATGAATAATTATTACTTGTGGGGGAGGGAGGGGGCTGCATGTCTTCTGTTAGGCTATGATGATGGGGTTTAGTGAGATAATTCATAAGTGTTAATGGGCCCCATTGAGATGGCGGGGTAATCCTCACCCGAATGATCATACTGCAGTTTGTAATAGTTTTCACAAAAGGCACGTGGGGTTTGGGTAAGGTTTTGCAGCCATTTGATGTTGGGCTCCTCTCTCGCACATGATGTAAATTTTGTAACACATTCTGAGCCACATTTAAAACACACAAGTGTTTAGGGAAGTGGATGGAAATGCTCTTATTTTCACGTTTTCAAACTAAATTTTTTATTGGATCTGATTTGTCTTAACCCCTCTGCTGTGATGATGAGACAATCCGAACATGGTGATGGAACACTTTGGCACACACCTCCATGGCATGGTAACCCGGATGGCCAATAAATAGTGGCAACCGGTTGTTACAGCCATGCAAGGGAGGGTGCCAAGTGTGTCGTCATACGTTGCCATAGGATTCCTGAGCCGGCTACAAAAATCACTTGCAAATTTAGTTCTTAATTTTCTAACATGTGTATCACATGTTTTATGTTTACAAATTTTTAGAGATGGACTCAGGAGAGCATGAAAATATGTTCTTCACCAGCCTCCTGACTCAGGAGCTTGAACTTGACCACATTTATGTTGGTCAAGGTAAACAACATCCCGTGACTTTGGATGACTCTCCACCCCCGCCCCAAGTAGATCCTCCCACCTCTCAAAGAAAATTAGCCAGGGGTGCAAACTTCACCCCCGAAGAAGACAAGTTACTTGTCTCCGCATGGTAGTACCCCATAGTGTAGTCGTTGCCATTGATTGTGTAATTGACTAATGGAGCACGCCCTTGGGCAAGTTCCGTGAAAATAAAAGATCTCTCTAGCACATTAATATCGTTATGTGAACCGGGCATACCAAAAAATGCATGCCATATCCAGAGATCATATGAAGCAACTGCTTCTAAAATAATAGTTGATTCACGGATGTGGCCAGAGTACATACCTTTCCAGGCGGCGGGACAATTTTTTCACTTCCAATGCATGCAATCAATGCTTCCCAGCATTCCTGGGAATCCCCGTTGTTCACCAACCACAAGCAATCGAGCAATATCATTGGCATTTGGAGACCGTAAATATTCATTTGAAAAAACAGTTACGATTATCTTGCAAAATGTTTTGAGGCTCTCCATTGCTGTGCTTTCTCCAATACGTATGTATTCATCCATAAAATCTCCAGTAACCCCATAGGCCAGCATTCTAAGTACTGCGGTTATCTTTTGCATAGAAGATAAACCGAGTCTTCCTGCATTATCTCTTCTCTGGACGAAGTAGGGCTCGTAAGCCTCTACCTCATTTAGAATACGGAGTAATAGGGCATGACTCATATGAAATCTCCTTCGAAATAGATTGGAAGGATATACTGGATTTTCTGCAAAATAGTCGCGGAAAAGGCGCTCATGCCCTTGAATATGATCACGCCGAATAAACTTACGACGTTGGCAATTGCCACGATGTCTGGATAACTCTCCATCAGCCTCGACATTAATAACAGCATCCAACTCATCATCAGATGACAAGTATGTAAGCAATTTGCGAAAGAAAGAACGAGCCATTTGATGAAAGGAGTTGGAGATGAGACTTCGATTTGGTTGAGAATGTGAATGCAAGCAGAATGCGTATTTATAGAGGAAAAAATTACTGTTACATATAAGACACAAAATGTTACCGTTGGAGAAAAGACGAAAAAAGTTACCGTTAGGGAAAAGACAAAAAAAGTTACTGTTGGAGAAGAGACAAAAAAAGTTACCGTTCTATAAATGACAAAACATGTGTACTGATCATGGCGAATTCAAAAAGTTACCGTTGTACTGTTTTGTAAAATATTTTATCATCAATACGCGGAAAATGCACATATTTAAAAAAATTATTATTTTTAATACCGATGTTGAATTGAAAAATAATATTGTATCTAAAAAAAAATTCGTATAAGTATTTATAAAATGTGATCTTTGAAAATAAGAGAATAAGACAAAAGAGTTAATAGTTAAAAATGGAAATGGAAGTGAGAGAAAGAAGTAATAAAAAAAGAATAAAAAAATATTATTTTAATAGAATAGAGAAAGGATAAAGAATGAGATGTAGAAGATTTTTTTAAGATAAGTAAAATTTAAGATAAAATTATACGGAATGTCTTTTTTAACTAAAATTTAGAAAAAATTTTAGGCATCCGGATGGGATGCTCTTAGAGCATTCGCATTTTACTCTTCATGATCATGATCCATGGCACATGCTCCGTACTTTCTTTTTTATTTTTCTCAGAAAAAGACTTTCATAAATAAGCAAATGTATCATATCAAATTGATCATTACAAACAAGTAGGTCTTTTCCACTATAAAACTCTAACAAATACTATGAAACTTTAGTCATTGAAATGTTTCCAATAAAATTATTGAAAGCTACCCATTCCACAATGGCATACGCGCATCGATTCTGAAAACCATATTCTTTTTTTTTTCTTCTTATTTTAAGGAATTGTTCAGAAGCAATCTTGCATATCTCTTATGGTGCCCTCTGTTATCCATGCTCCTTATTTAAATATTGGAGAAAGATTTTAACTTTTATGAAAAACAGTCCACACGGCTCTCTAGACGAAGGACTTGTTGGAAAATTGAGATTAGATGAAATGAAAAATCTGTAAATAGTAGTGAGATTGTTTGAGTTAAGATGATTGAGTTGTAAAAGTGTGTGAGTTCCAATATTGTGAAATATATCTCGATGTAGAAATGATATGAGTTAGTTTTAACTTTTTATGCAGATTATAAAAATTGGTGGGTCCCACCAATTATTTGGTTTGAATTTTTATGAATGATTAATTCTCAATGAACAAAGTTTGGGTTTTGAACTGTGCATCCTATATATAGTTTTTTTTACTGTATCTCCCTATTTAATAAACCTTTGTTTGGATTAAGAATTCACCTCAATTCATCTCATCTAATCATTACAATTTTTTTAAATTTTCATATAAAATATAATAAATAATTCAATTTTTTCAAATTTCAAAACAATAATAATATTAAAAATAATATTTTATTCAACTTATCTAAAATCATATCAACTCATCTCTAAATTCAAACGGGATTTGAGAATTGTTTATTCAACAGTCTTATACTCAAAAGCAACCCCTCTTTCCCACGTTCTAAATTTTATCTACGCTCCTGTATCTTGCACTGCAAGTCTGTCCTATGTAGCAAGCAACAGCTACCATAGACACCCAATACCGATAAGTTTCAATTAAATGCTACCACTGAAAATGTTAGATATTAAACAAGTGGTTTGACCTTGCTACAGTGCCAGCCGAATATGACTCCCAAGAACTTGTTATTGTAGCTCAAAGTTCTTATAACTCCATGATGCCTAATCCATTGCAAACCCATTTAAAGCGATATTAGGCATATTGGGACTTCACTGACATTTAGTTAAACCAATATTAATGCTATGAACATTAGCATTGGACTAGCCAAATACCAATATGCATATTCATACTTTGGCTAAACATGAGTGAAATCTTTTACATTGGACCAGCCAGACCACTAAAGCTCAACATATGAGCTATAATAAATTAAGCTCCTTAGTCATCTTTGACTAGACACTATTCACTCACTAAAGTAATATTTTAATCATTTCCCACAATTATTATATTATCTAATTATTTTAAAATCTATATTATCAATTTCAATTTTGATAAATAATCCGTTATTTTCTACCTTATTCTATTTCATTAATAATAATTAAATTATGAAATTAAAATTAAATTATTAATTAATATATGAAGTGTATTTATAAAGAGTTTTGCTACACAACCTCCACCACACTCCACACTCCACATTTTTTAAAAATTTTAATATTTTTTTTAAAAAATTTTTTGAGTTTATTCTTTTTAAGTTATTTCAAATTTTTTATTCATTATTCATATAATAAATATTTAATAAAAGAAAAAAATAATAAACATTAAAAATAATGTGAAGTGTGGAGTGTTAGGAGGTTGTGAAGATTTTTTGATTTATAAAATATTACAAAAAAACATTTTTACTTGACGTCATCGTTCACCATGACCCAACAATAATAAAACATGAGAAATGCTTTGGATCCCGAATGTACCGAATGATTAAAAACATATTTTTAATGATGTTATGAATTTTTTATTTTTTTTTAAATGTTTATGATGATTAAAAAAATACATGAAAAAAAGATTTAAAAAAACAATGTTCGGAACATTTTTTGGGTCCTAAATTCGGACCCGTAGCAGTACTCATGAAACATATCCAGTTCCTGTGCATTAAAGAGACTAGAGTATATATATATAAGAGTTTTGCAACACAACTTCTACCACACTCCACACTCTATATTTTTTTAAATTTTTTAAAATTTTAATATTTTTTTAAAATTTTTTTTGAATTTATTCTTTTTAAATTATTTCAAATTTTTTATTCATTATTCATATAATAAATATTTAATAAAATAAAAAAAATAATAAAAATTAAAAATAATATAGAATGTGGAGTATTAAGAAGTTGTGAAGATTTTTTTGTATATATAATATCGACCGACCAACAAGCCAGCCCCGCCTCGTTTTACGTCTTTCCTCTCGATCCTCTAGATATCTCCAACACTTGAAAAAAAAAAAAAAAAAAAAAAAAACAAAACAAAACAAGATATCTCCAACACAAGCAGCTGGTGGCGTCACGCACGCATATACTGAAATGAAATGAACAAGAAAATGCTAAGCGTTCCGCTCCCACTGAAAGCTACCGTTTGCATTAGTAATTATTTTTTTATGTATTTTTTTAAAAAATTTTTTATATAGATTTTGTTAATAATTTTTAAATATTTAAAAAAATAAAAAAATTTCATAATATTATTAAAAAATACTTTTTTAATCATGAAGTAAATAAAAAAATAATTTTTTTATTTTATTTCGTGATTAAGAAATTGTTTTTTAATAATTATTTACTTTCTGATTAAAGAAGTATTTTTTAATAATGTTCTAAATTTATTTTATTTTTTAAAAATATTTAAAAGTATTAAATTTTTTTTATAAAAAATAACTAAAAATAATACATGCTAGAACGAGCGAAGCTACGAGCGGTGGCTCTAGCAGTACTCAATGAACAATATTGAAATAGATTATTGATCACACATGATTGATATGAGTTGGAGTGTGCGCTAGAGACGATAAAATGTTGCGAGGCAACTAAAGAGAACACAAGTACGTGCATGCATGGCCCCGTGGGCATATGGGTGGGTGGGTGTGTAAGTACTTATCCTTTAGACATGGACTTTTGCAACGACACCGGCGCAGAAAAGACACAAGTGTTTGCCTTCTTGTACGTGTCCTGTCTCCTATATATCTGATCACGGCTCGTGTACTATTTATTATATGTTTGATTGTTGGGGGTGCTGGCGGCCGCCCGGCGCTTACCGCAGACTGGATGTGTGATTTTTTTTTTTAAATAGTTTTTTGAATATCTTTAATTATTAAAAAAATTAAAAAATATATATATATTTTTATTAATAATCACTTTATTAATTAATAAGTAAAATAAAATTAAAATATTTTATCCATAACACCAAACTTCGGGACAGAGATGTCAAGTCAAAAACTTGAGTTTTTTGATAAAAGTACGTACCATATGAGATTAGTACCATATGAGATTACTGAAGGAAGGAAAATGATAGGTTATTACTCTCTTACTATTTATTTATTACTTATTTTATATTTGATTTTTTATTAATTTTTTATTTTACTTAATGATTAAGGAAGTGACTATTAGTAAAATTATATTTTTTTTAATTTTTTTTAATAGTTAAGAATGTTAAAAAAATACTTAAAAGAAAATGATGAAAAAATAAAAAACTTGAAATAAATTATGAGTAGTAAATGAATAGTAATAGGGTAGTAAGCCTATCACTATTCTATAAGGAAAATACTTTCAAGAGCTCTGACCGATCTGCTCTATGATGGCATCAGAAGCACTTTGTAGGAACTCTAACCAATATCTGAAAACTGAAAAGAAAACAAAAAAGATCGAGCAATATTAGAGACACGAGTAATGCTACGTATAGTCGTTGAGTGCGTAAGTACTGTGCAGTCACTTTAAAAAAGAGTGGAGTTTATTATTAAAAAATTAATTTCTTTTCATGCAGGTCCCGTATTTATTTACTTTTTTCAAAATGACTGCACGATATTTACACTATCACGACTACAAATATCATTTATCTAGAGACATTATGATCTTCTACTAACCAGATAAATAAATGAAATATTTTTCCAGTCACTAATTAATGAAAAGACCGATCAAGTTAAGATAAAGGGGGAAAGATTAATATAAAATGGCCCTCTTGATGAATCAAAGCGATGTCCTACAATATTTTTAGCTTCTTCAAGTGCTCTGCTGAATCTCTCAAGCTTTCTTTAAAACACAAGGTCCATTGGATATGTCCCCAGCCCGAAGCTGGGAGCTGGGACGGTTTGACATCATACAAGATGGGGACAACTCTTTTCTTGGAGCCCTGCTATAGCTACAGAAAAAGGGCCCGATTTTCTTGGAGCCCTGCTATAGCTACAGAAAAAGGGCCCGAATGAGTCTACCGAACAGTGTATTTCATTTTTTTTTCTTTTTTTTCATGTATTTTTTTAATCATTATAAACTTTAAAAAAAAATAAAAAATTCACAACATTATTAAAAAATATTTCCTTAATTACTAAGTAAAAAAAAACATTCGGATAGTTTCGGGACCCAAATTCGAGACCCAAAGCATTTCTAGTTCTCTTGTATTCCATTAGCAGAGAGCCAGTTCATGGAGACAATAGGAGGACTCACAATATCTTGGCGAGAACACTACGGCACCGACTTTACAACCTCGAACGGCGGTATCAATCTTTTCGGACAATTTGTCACCAGCTTTCAAGTTTCGGTAGTCGATGAAAGGCCTCAGCCCCCGCTTGAGAAGGTGCACTACAACAAAATTGACTTTTAAGGACAAAATTATTTAGGGATGAAATTTAAATTTCGTCTCAAAAAATTGATGACTTTACAAAACCGTTCGACCGGATAAATATCATTTCGAACAGTATTTTCTGTGACGAATTAAATCGTCTCAAAAAGTTTTTTACTTTCGAACGGAAAAAAATATGTTCGAATAGAAAAATCTTGGCGGAGAAGTAATTTATTATGCCGGGGAAAGTTCAAAACCGTTCAAACGATAATTATTTTTGTTCGAACGGAAAATATTTGGTGGCTAAACCTGCCGTGAAAGTTTCTAAACCGTTCGAACGGAATATATTTAGTTCGAACATATTCAAGCACCACATTTATACATTCGAAAGTATAATATTATTAATTTCGGTACGTAACTCAAAATATAAAAAATATATATCATATATACAAATTCATTAATTAATTTTATTTAATTAATTTAAAAATATTTTAATGATTTCTTTTATGTTAAATAAGATTTTTAGTTAAATAAATATTATCAGCCATACGCACATAATATAAATCAATAATTACTCCAGAAAAGATAAAATATTTAATTTACAACTAAAACAAATTATCAAAACACCCTATATACTGTCCATAACTATAACAATAAAAGATAAAAAATAAAAAATAGAAACTTCTGTGATGCGAGGTCTCTGCACATATCCTCGACTGCAGCTAATTGTCTCTCTACCCATGTCAGTCGAGTACTGAGCATGAACTGAGTTGCATTATTGGTATTAATCTCTATACGTAACTCATTAATCTATGTACGTAACTCAGAGACGCTAGCAGTAATCTCTGTATGCAACTCAGACATAGCAGTATACATTGCATCGATCACAGCTGATGTGTATGCTGATCTCAGCACGCAGTATGTCATCCATCTCCTTATGAGTAGATGTGCGTGATGCCCCGACCTATGTAGATGCCTCACCAACCGATACTCTAGTATCTCCCAGTTGTGCATCTCTCTGAATATCAGCCCTGTCATGAACATGTCCACGAAAACAAAATCTCAAGTGTCTCGTGCTCCGTGACAGGGTAGTGCTGTTGATCAATCCCATCGGCTCCTGTGCATGCTCGGCAACTTTTGGCACAACCCCAAAATGTAGCAAAAATTGAGTGATCGGGATCTCAAACGGCATTATATCTGTCGTAAGGTACCGAGCATCTGATCGGATCCTCTATAATATATACCACGAGATCGATCGAAATGCCACGAGCGACCTGTATCATAAATCTTGCTCAATCCATGCCATCCTCAGTCTTGTGCTGCCGAGGGTCAATATTGTTGGCGATGATCAAATTCATAATCTTGAAGAAAGAAGATAAATCTGCCTGCCTAATGCTCTTCGTCCCATCGTACACTGGAGCATCTGGACCAACAATCAAGTCTCTGACGTCATGATCAGCAAGTGTATTGATCTCATCTGTGTAAACTGGTCCCTCGTCTTGAGACATCTCTACATCACCCAAAGGATCAGGCTCTCTAGACGGCAGGTTCGGATAGACATCGACCAACCTAGGAATACCGAGATATGCAGCGAGTCCGTCTGCTGAAAATATAACAAGAGCTCCTCGGACACAGATCTTGTATGCCCCTCCATCATCTAGACTGGCACCACCGAGCTCTTTATAGAACTCATCAACGATATCAATATAGGAAATGAGCTCCACTCTTTCTTCTCGCCGATCTAAGACTGGTGCCCAACCACGATCATTGAATACTGATGGGAGGGAATGACCCTCCCATATAAGAGTCATAAAATTAGATAGTTTTACCTACTGCTCAAGTAAAACAGTCCACTCTCGAACTGTTTAGATGGAATGTTCCCCTGATCTATCACGTTTACGGCCCCTATAAGACATTATTATGAACCTGAAATTTTAAAAATAAAATATATATTCAACATTAGTGATAAAATCTAATATGTGAAAAGATTTACAAAATTATATACTAATAACAATTTAATAAATTAATGGATAGAACAATTTCATAAAACGATGAAAATAATTTAATAAGCTAACACAAAGTAAATGGTTCGAACTTAATATAAACTGGTCGAACGACAATTTTTACGTTCGAACGACAAAAAAAGTGATCGAACGGAAAACAACTTGTTTGGTTCAAACCGTTCGAACATTTAAAAAAGTGTTCGAACGGCAGGTTAAACTCGTTTGAGCACATTCGAACGAAAAACAGATCGAGCTCACCCATGGTTGAGTCAACTCAGCGGCCATGAAAACACTTAAAAATGCATCGATTTCGTGGTTTATTCGACAAAACACATACTACTCTTTCTTTCTAAACATCCTACGGTGGATTTGTGGTGTTCTACAGTGACTATTGATAAAAAAAAATACAATTTTTCTATAGAAAATAAATAAAACCATAAAAATAAACGGTAAAATAACTTTTAAAGTGCATACCTTCACTTAGGAGGAAGAGTGTTTGACGTAGGTGGTGATTACGGCGGCAAATGGCGGCGATTGATGGGCGCTCAAACGTTTTCTCTCATTTTCAAACGGTGGGGACGGCGGCGTTCGAGAAAGTTCTGCCCGCGATAACTTATATGTGCAAAATCGTTCGAACGTTATATTTAACCATTCGAACGGTTTTAAATTACTGTTCGAACGTTATTATTTACCGTTCGAACGGTATTTGTTTCAAGTTTAGTAAAAATTTATATTATAATATATTATATTTATAATCCTATAATTTAATATAATATATATACTATTATTGTAGATTATATATACTGTAATATATATGTAATATTATAGTATATTATAATATATATTATGATAGTATAATATTTTAAATGAAAACATAATAACTTATATATATTTTTTTTATAGTATAATAGTAATATATTGTAATACTTTACTATCAAAGTATTATATATGATCATATATATATATATATATGATAGTATATCGTACTATATATCTGAGTTTATACTTAACTAATATATTTCTCTATACTTTACTATATGATCTTAGTATATTTGAGACTATATATATGTGAGTATATATTACTAATACATATGATCTTATATTTTCCTTTATACTTTAGTATAGTATAATATATATGATACTCTATATATGATATATAGTAATCTTTACTATATATCATATAGTATATATTACTAATATATATCATCTTACATTTTCCTTTATACTTTAGTATAGTATAATATATATGATACTAAATATATGATATATAATATGATATATTATACTTTAGTATAGTATAATATATATGAAAAAGAAGAAATTCTAGATGTGGTTAAAGGTATGGACAAGGATAAGGCTCCGGGTCCGGATGGGTTCACTTTGGCATTTTTTCAAGAGTGTTGGGATGTTGTTAGAGATGATATCTTGAAGGTGTTTGCCGAGTTTCACTCGTTTATGAAGTTTGAGAAGAGCTTGAATGCTACTTTCATTGCTCTTATTCCGACGAAGTCAGGGGCTGTGGAGATAAGAGACTTTAGGCCTATTAGTTTGGTGAATGGCATTTATAAAATTATCTCTAAGGTGCTGGCTAATCGTTTGAGTAGGGTAATTTCACCATCTCAAAATGCTTTTGTGAGGGATAGGCAGATTTTAGATTCTGTTTTAATTGCTAGTGAATGTTTGGAGAGTATATTGAAGGTGGAGAAAGCTGATATTCTTATTAAATTGGATATGGAAAAAGCTTACGACCATGTAAGCTGGGATTTTCTTGATTATTTATTGAGGAGATTTGGTTTTGGTGTTAAATGGTGCTCGTGGATTAAGCATTGTGTTTCGACTTCAAAATCTTCTATTTTGGTGAATGGAGAACCGGCTGGTTTCTTTTATAGTTCTCGTGGTTTGAGGCAAGGCGATCCTATTTCCCCCTTTCTTTTTGTTATGATTATGGACACTTTGAGTAGAATGATTGAGAAGACTGTGGAGGGTAGTTTTATGTCCAGTTTTGTGGTGGGTAATGAGACTAGGAATAGTTTAAAGATCTCTAATTTATTATTTGCTTATGACTCTTTGATTTTTAGTGAGCCTGATTCGGATAATATTCTTGCTTTAAGAGCAATTTTGCTGTGTTTTGAAGCTGCTTCAGGATTAAGAGTTAATTTATCGATGTCTGAAATTGTTCCGATGGGTGATGTTCAGAATTTATCAGACTTGGCTAATTTACTGGGGTGCAGAATTTCTTCTATGCATTTGAGGTATCTTGGGCTTCCTTTGGGAGCCTCTTTTAAAGCTATCAACATATGGGATGGGGTGATTGAAAATTTTGAAAAGAGGTTAGCGGGTTGGAAGAGGATCTACTTGTCTAAGGGGGAAGACTAACTCTCATAAAGAGCACTTGGTCCAACCTGCCCACCTATTTCCTTTCTCTTTTTCCTCTTCCAACAAGAGTTGAAAAGAGGATTGGGAGTTTATTTCGAAATTTCTTATGGGAAGGCAATGGAGAGGACAAGAAGTTTCACTTAGTTAGTTGGAAGAAGGTTTGTCAACCACTGGATCGTGGTGGTTTGGGGATTAAAGATTTAAGAGTTTTTAATAGAGCTTTACTTGGAAAATGGCTTTGGAGATATCAATTGGAGAGTAAAGCCCTTTGGAAAAATGTGATAGAAGTGAAATATGGAAGTTTGTAGGGAGGTTGGTGTACTGATGCAGCTAGTGGAGCTTATGGGGTTAGTTTGTGGAAATTTATTAGAAAAGGATGGGATCCCTTCTCCAATAATTTCAGATTGAAGGTGGGAGATGGAAAGATGATTCTCTTTTGGCATGATCTGTGGTGTGGGGATACTGCACTTAAACTGGAATTTCCTACCCTTTTCAGAATTGCCAGGGATCATAATGCAACTATTTATGATTCTTACTACAGTAGTAACAACAAGGTTGAATGGAATATTATTTTTACAAGGGACGTTAATGACTGGGAAGTGGTTGAAGTTAAGGCTCTGCTGGTTAAACTCTACAGTTCAAAGTTGGTGCTTGAAAGAGAGGATAGTATGGAGTGGATTCCTGCTGGAAATGCTAAGTCTTCAGTCTCTTCTTATTACAGAATTTTGTCAAGCCTTAGTAGTTGTGTTTTTCCTTGGAAAAGTATATGGAAAGTGAAATTTCCCTCTAAGGTTGCTTTTTTCTGTTGGGCGGCATATTTGGGTAAAATATTGACTACTGATAATCTTAGAATGAGAGGTCTATTTATTGTTGATTGGTGTGTTATGTGTAAAAGGGACGGAGAATCAGTAAATCACCTTTTTCTTCAGTACGAAGTGACAATATTCTTGTGGAATGAGGTTTTGAGTTGGACAGGATTACTTTGGGTAATGCCTAGAGATGTGGTGGATCTGTTGGTAGGGTGGAAGGGTTTGAAGGGCTATAAGAAGGCGGCAAGAGTTTGGAAGATGATTCCTCCTTGTCTTATGTGGTGCATTTGGATTGAAAGAAATGGGAGATGCTTCAAAGATAAATAACACTCATTGGGAGAGCTTAGGGATTTGTTCTTGAGTACTTTGAGTTTTTGGGTTAAAGCTTTTGTAATGGATGATAATTTTATGCATTTGTTTTAGTTTTCTGGTGTTAGTTTCTTTTCATTTTTGGAAGTTGTAGGTGTTTTATTTGTATACGTCCTGTGTACTTGGGCTTATGCCTATTTCTTTGAATAAAAAAGAGACAATTATATAGTCCTTTTTTAAAACTCCCTGCTAAAAAAACCAACGATATAGATAGACCATAAGCTAAAGGTAAAAGACAACAAAAACTTATAAGGCAAAACTACCAAAAGCCAGTCACAGCACTGAACTTTACATTGCTGTCACAATATAACCAACAAAACGTCGATAGAACCACAAGTTGGCATCTGTCACAAGAACATGACATTAGATAGAAGATGACACATCAATGAACTCTACATAGCGAAAACATTGAGAGGCCATTCATGAACTTAAGGTGTCTCGGGACTTATATATGTTTTTGCCTTTCTCAAACTTAAGTCAGTCAAAACCATGTTTGGTTGGCACACGAGTTCCTTATTATAAGTTTCCAATGGAAGAAAGTAGGATATTAGTAACATGAGGGCCAACTTGTTCATGAAAATTAAGGCTTGGAAAATCTTTTAAAAAAACTGCATCTTGGTAACACTATGTTTTCCTCATTTCTAATTTGCAAACACAGATTGAATCAGCTTCTACTGCATTTCTACTCTAGTTTTATAGCCTAATTGTCCAAAAAATTTCACAAAAGACCAAAATCAGTATATAACAGCAACATATAGATTCCAGCACTTCACAAAGTTTCAGCAACTCAGCCACTCACTTCCAAAGCAAGCAAGAGAATCATTCACACAAATTTCATGCAACACAAATTTCACCTACAATTTCACCCAAGAACACGAAATCCAAGAGAAAGAGGGAGAGGACACGAAACCTATGAGCAGGAGAGCAAAATGCTTCCAAATCAAGTCTCGGAGAGCAAACCCTAGTAGTCAAAATTCTTAACAAGCAAATCTCGGAATGAAATTTACTAAGCTATTTATAGAAATACCTCTAAATGGATGACTAAAGAAAGAGGAAGAGAGCTTACTGAAATGGATACCGCGCGGAGGAGGTGGCAAAACGAGTAATATTAGATACAGTTATAGATTGTATAAGCACCGCACACTCCTATAAAAAAAGGGTAAATTCTACTATTAAAAAATTAATTTTTCATCTAGGTCTCGTATTTACTCACTTTTTTTCAAAGGAGTGTTCAAGCATGACTACAAATATCATTTCTTCGGCAAAAACCTCATAGAGAAGAGGGAGGCAAAGCATTGGTGTCGGGGGAGAAAAACAAAGAGGAAAATGGTTTATGTTTTAAATTTTGACCTTTCGTGGCAGTTTAAATTACCGTAAATAACTAAATAGGATGAATCATCTTTAGCTACAAACTAAAGTCTCCGTAAAAGACTAAAAACATGTTGGGATTATTTTTTCCGTCCAAAATATTTGCATTGACGTACTTTTGCTGCAAAAAGTAGATTTAGTGATGAATTCTTATTCACTGAAAATTAAACGAGGAAAATGCATCAAATTAGCTTTTTCGTCCAATATTCGAGCGCAGCAAAATCTTGGCCGCAACAAGTCATATTTTTTCATTTCTTTAATAGTTAAATGAGTGACTTTTAGCGATTTTTTTATTTTTTTATTCTTTCTTAATGGTCAATGATGTTTAAGTGATAATATTTAAGAATGAAATTATGAAAAATTTAAAACATTTTGTGTCATCCAAACATGCCTTTATCTACAAATCGCATTGCTAAAAGAGGCAGTGAAAACGGAAAAGGGTTGTACGGGGGATTTCCTCCCCAGTCAAGCCCGACACAAGACAAAAGGGTGAAGACCCGGCCTGCTAAGACGAACTCCATGTACAAGACCTGGGGATGGGACGGTGCAACAGGAGATGGGACTTGTCGGGACTCGATGGTCTGAGATCCCTCGGATAATGTCCAGACATCAAGTGCCTACCCACTTAGCAAGTGCAACATGCGGAGGATCGTCGATCTACTGACAAGGAAAGCATGGACGGACAAGGGAAGAGCAAACCAAGGGAAGAAGGTTGGAGAGCCATGACTCATTTAATGGCCCTGCTGCCCGAGCGGCACACCACATTAATGGAACCGACGCAGGACCACGCCTCATTTAAAGAATCTGACATAATGAACAGTACGAGGACTCTAGATTCCACAGCGACAAACCTGATTTGCTCACCGAGTTTCTAGTATAAATTGATGATCCCAGGTACGAGGATTATCCCTAGTTCTTAAGTTTCCTTACTTATTTACTACACTCCAAAAATATTTACTGACTTTGGCATCGGAGGCTCCCCTGCCCCTAGGCTGCCCTCTCAAGCTGCATTCACCTTTCTCTTTGTAGGCCCTGTTGTGAAGACCTACGTTGTTCGAAGCATGGCCCAAGGGTGTGCGAAACACGACATCAACATTGGCACCTTCTGTGTGGGATCGTGATAGATCTTACGTGTCCTTCTCATGCATGAAACAACCCGTTCCGAACAACTCAGAAGAAACGCTGGGGATGCCATGGAAGCAAGGCTAAAAGCCATGGAGGAATGGTGACAAAACTGACTGGCGAGGTGGAAACACTCCGCGAGGAGAATGCGGACTGAGGAATCTCCAAAATGACCAAGAAGGCGGGGAGAACAGTGACACTGAGTAGGTGGGGACACCGAGCAGGACTCAAGAAAGAAGAAGAGCAAAAACACATGCAGGATGAGCTTCGCAACCTCAAAGGGAAATACGAGGAGATAGCGCGGAAGGTGGGTATGTCGTCGATGGTAGACCAGGTGCTCGCAAGCACAGGTCTACCCTACACTGAAGAAGTGATGGCATTCCCTTTGCCACCAAAGTTCAGAATCCCCGTCATGGAGATGTATGAAGGGAACATGGACTCTCTCGAGCACCTGGAAACCTTCAGGGCTCACATGACGCTGCATGGCTTCCAGGGGAAATCGCTTGCAAAGCATTCCCGCTGACCCTGAAGGGGTCCGCACGTACATGGTTTGAGTCACTGGCACCCAAGTCGGTGGACAGCTTTGGCGAGCTAGCCAGGCTGTTCCTAACCCAATTCATGTCCAAACAAAGGAGACAATGCCCGGCTGTATGCCTCCTCACTATCAAGTAGACGAAGGACGAGAGCCTAAAATCCTACCTGTCCAGGTTCAACAAGGAGCGGATGACCACCGATGACCAGGACCCCCACCACACTGCGGAAGTTTATGGACCAGGCCGACAGCTTCATTAACGTGGAGGACACCCTCCGAGCGTTGACCGAGCCGTGAAGGAAGGAAATAGAGCACGTGGAAAGGAAAGGAAAAGCCCCAGCAGCCCAGGCCAAGCCCCGTGAAAAAGGAGAAAGTCCTCCAGGGAGAAGTAGAGAAAGGAAGAGCTAGCGAAGGGACTCGGGCTGCAATACAACCGGCCCATATTCGTCATTCAGGGGGAGGACGAATGGGGAGCCATACGCCGATACTGCACATACCATCTATTCACCTCACACAAGACTGAGGATTGCCACTCCCCAAGAGAAATGAAGGAATATTTGGAGCGACAAAGTCGCCACCACTCCTCAGTCAGGAGGCGAGAGCCAAGAAGGAGATCGAGGGAAAGGAGTCAGGATCGGGATGACCGATGTCGATAAGAGAACAACCCTCAAACGCTGGCGATAAGGGGAGCACAACCAGATCCCCCCCCCCCCCCCCCCCGGGTCGCCACCAAAACAGTAGCCCCCTCTAGGGGAAATTCGAACCATAACATGAGGGTTTGAGAGCGGGGGCGTCACCTCATCAGAATGGAAGGCACATGCCAGACGAGCCCGATACCATGAGGTGTTCTCGACCGAGTGTCACCCCGCCAAGCAACGAAGAGGTAACCCCACCCCTGTGATCTCATTCATGAAGGCCGATGAGGAAGGAGTCATGTACCCGCACGACGACACCCTGGTGGTCACCATGCTTATCGCCGACTTCACCACCCACAAGATCCTCATTGACAATGAAAGCTCTCTGGACATACTGTTATGGGAAGCTTTCGTCAAGATGGGGATCAAAATTTCCCGGCCGATGGCAGCCCCTGTACCCTTGAAAGGCTTCTCTAGGAGTATGAGTATCATCCGGCCAGTGGGAACCATCACCTTGTCCGTCCTAGTGGGAAGTGCCCCATGCACGGCTCGCGTCATGGTCGACTGTTTAAAGGTCATCACGTCGACTTACCACATCAAAATGAAATTCCCGACTTCCCAAGGGGTGGGAGAGGTTCAAGGGGAACAAGTGTCGGCAAGGGAGTGCTACGTGCAAGAGTTGATGCAAAAAGATGAAGAGCCCACCCAGAACTGCACCAAGGGGACGAAATAGGCCAAACACTGCTGGAAAAACAACGGCAGGCTCCTATCCATGATCCTCCTGGCCTAGTTTCTGAGGGAGAAGGAATAGGGCGAGGCTGTGAAGAAAGGAAGTGAACGACTACTTCCCCGGAGAGAGAGCCCGAGCCCTCTATATTTTGTAATGATTCTGCCTTGAACTTGTGTATTTCTCTTCACTTAATAATATAACTTTTCAGGGCAATCCAGAACATCGGGTATAGGATCTCGTCTTACAAGTACAGCACAAACAAATAGAAACAAAATGCAGCAAATGAGACACAGCGGCAAAATCATCAACAACTAACCTCCTCGCAGGACACCATAGGGAAAGGTAGGCTTGAGTGTTGCCGTGTCGCTCCCGTGAGAGAGAGCGGGTCAGCCAATGGCGGCCCGAAAACAAAACTTACCTTCTTTGCAAACCTCAATAGGCAGGAGCGGGTTTAGAAACAAACTGTTCGAAAACTTATCTCCTCGTAGGACACTATAGGGAAAGGTCGGCCCAAGGGTGGCCTTATCCCTCCCACGGAGGAGAGCGGAACCAGCATACAGCCCTCCCGAATACATTACCCCAACTTCCGTTGCAAAGAATTGTGGGATCAGCAAAGACCTAACTTTACGAAAAAAGTTCTTTCTATTCATAGGATAGAACAATGATTTCTTTTTTCGATGTGAATTTTATACAACAAACACAGGGGGATCTATATTTAAAATTTTAAAATGGAAAAAGAATTGAAATAATTATAATTAAAAAAAAAAGGATTCCATCATATTAAGTGATACTCTTGATTCTCACAAAAGATAATTTTTTCAATACCCAACACCTATATTCCCTGTGATATCAACGAGCAGGAGCGAGTCCAGTAACAAACTGCCCAAACAACTTACTCCTCGCAGGGCACTATAGGGAAGGTCGGCCTAAGGGTGGCCTCATCCCTCCAGCGGAGGAGAGCGGGACCGGCATGCAGCCCTCCCGAATAAATTATCCCGACTCCTATCACGGCGAGGAGCGGTCGACCTACTACCGTCCGAACTTACCTCCCCACGGGGTACCATAGGGAAAGGTAGGCCTTAAGATTGCCTTATCCCTCCCACGACAGAGTGCGGGTAGTCCTCAGCTACCCGACATCAGAGATATTTACCTTCCTCGTAAGTGTCAACAAGCAAGAGCGGGTCCAGTAACAGACTGCCTAAAAACTTACCTCCCTACGGGATACTATAGGGAAAGGTCAGCCCAAGGGTGGCCTTATCCTTCCCGCACAGGAGAGCGGGACCGGTATACGGCCCTCTTGAATACTTACCCCGACCTCCACTGCAAGTGAAGAGTGAGTCTAGCACTGGTCTGGCTCAAAAAATTACCCTTCCCTGTGATGTCAAATAGCAGGAGCGAATCCAGTTACAAACTGTCCGAACAGCCTACCTCCTTGCAGGGCCAAAAGGGGAAGGTCAGGCCAAGGGTGGCCTTATCCCTCTCGCAGAAGAGAGCAGGACCAGCATATAGCCATCCCGAATAAATTACCCTGAATCCCATCATGGTGAAGGAGCTGACTGCTCTACTGGCAACCCAAAGAATTTACCTCCTTGAGGAAGAAAAAGGGGCAGGCTTGCTTGAGGTAGCCCGACCCCGCCCCAATGGAGAGCAGGTTTGAGTCTTACGATTACCCGAATAAAGGAAGCTCCACGGGAAAAGAAAAAAATATATACGGAGAAGGTACAGCCAGATATACATATTTACTTTATTACTCAATGCATAATTACAAAACAAAAACAGGGGGAAAGCGGCAGGAGTACGAAAAGAAATACAGCACGGAAACAACACAAAAATAAAGCATGGAAGTGGCACAGTAAGCAAGGCCCAGAAAATGAAGTGCAGGGGAAACCGGAAATAGTATGCTGGAAATACACAGTCAAGTACACAACGGCATTTTATTAACTTTACTATAATGCATAAGGTAAGTTACATTATGAAGTCAAATTACAAGGAAAAGTTACATCTCAAGGCCACATGGAACAGCTGAACTACAAGGGATAATTCACACCGGGAA
Source organism: Juglans cinerea (assembly GCA_961763995.1). Lineage (NCBI taxonomy): Eukaryota > Viridiplantae > Streptophyta > Magnoliopsida > Fagales > Juglandaceae > Juglans > Juglans cinerea. The sequence continues at coordinate 4,513,252 of CAUIVZ010000015.1, forward strand.
CCTCATACATTCCAATGAACCGCATGCAGTGCCATCTACTCCACACATACACATTACAATGACCACAAACCCTACTGAGACCGACTCAACGGCCATGAACGACGAGCACATAACCGCAGAGTTGGCAGAGTCGACCCTACGGGTGCGACCTAAGTCGAAGATTTCCACCATTACGAGGTGTCAATAACACCAGAAAAGGCCAGCGGACCGCCAAAGATACGACACGCCATATGGTCGCATAGGACCAGAGGAGAAGGAATGTTCAAGTGAAAAGGTGCTCTCGAGCACAAGGAAACCAGACAGTAAACCGCAGCAGCCTATGGGGAAAGCCGCGGCAAAGACGGCGCCAAGAACCAGAGCGCCCTAGGGGCCAACCTCAACAAAGGACCTCAACTGAATCGAAGAGATTCTCATATCAAGAGAAGTAAAATTGAAGAGGGAGACGACCGCCATGGCGACGAGGTCATTCACCACTGCAACAAAAGCACTTCTCCACTACGAACAACCAGGCAGCGAGTTCAGTTGCAGAGAAGCTTTTGAAGAGGGCCTCATAAGCAAAAGGGCAAGAATGAGGAAGCACAATAAGCAAAAGGGCGGGAATGGGAACGGAGGGTCTGAAGCTCCATCGGCAAAATGGGTGGCTCCACCCTCTGATACAAACACCACCACCACTGGCAACGGCCTGACCGCCACCGAAGCATTTTTTGCCCACTAGGGTGAGAAGAGTACATCGCAACAAGGATGAATAAGAAAACAATATGAAGGAACTTCGAAAAAAGAGAAGGGCAAAAATGATTATGATGAAAAATCTAACTGGAAAATGGGTCCTTATATAGTCAAGATGGGCGTTTGATCTACTCAATCGTCATAACTTCTCCAATCACCACCAAGTGCCACGTACCCTCTCTCCAAATCACCAGAATCCCTCGATTATCGCAACCGCCACAGCACATATCTATTTGTGCGACAAGCAGGGTTAATGCCAATAAAGAACAGAGCCATAACACAGAAACCGAAGGGACGCCATTAATGAGGGAACGCAACTAGCACAGCTTCGTAAAAACAAAAAACAAAAAACAAAAAAAAGAGAGAGAGGAAGTGACTAGCAAGGTGACCAAGTTATGAGGGACTTGCACCTATCTAAGTGCTACCCGGCTAGGGAATAATTACCTCCTGCAGCACAAAAATCAGTTGATCCCAACCAATAGAGCCAACTCCACTACAGGGGAACCCCGTCAGCAACTTCCCTCCCACGGTGAGACTTAAGGGAAAGACAGACCTAGAAGGTTGCTTCGTCCCACTTGCAGAGGAATGCAGGCTGGCCCTTGACCAAATGAGAAGCAAAACCTCCACCAGCAGAATCTTCCCCTACAAGGAGAAGGACGCCAGCAGGGTAGGACGGAAAGGAAACGAAGGCACAACAAACACGGCCACCAAGGCAATAACCGCGGCAATAACGAGCGTGCCAAGGGTGACTATCTGCGGTGGTGAAACAAGCTCAACTTGAACAGCTAGCAGGGTAAGTGAGAGCGCTGTAGACAAGGAAGAAAGGAAAAAGAATCAAAAGGCAAAAGCATCATGAGCAAAATATTTACTAATATATCACTGTGTACAAGCCGCCGGACAATAAAATGCGGACGCATGTTCAAAAAATAAGAAGAAAAGGGGGGCACAACAAGGCGCATAAAGATCCTATATTTTGGCGTCAAGAGTCACGACCCCAACAGCAGTAGAAGCGGGATCGCCTAACTCAGCGGCCACAGAGATAGGGCCGCCTGGATCCTCCAACGTCAGCAAGGGCACGAATACGGTCGGCATCTTGCTTTTCCTTAGATCACGGTTGGATTCAAAGGATGCCTTGCTCGTAGGAATGTCGCCAGGCACTAGTAGCTGAAGGTATCTGGCAAAAGATCTTGAACGCAGCTCCGGGCTTTGGAGAAGAAAAGACCGCATTGAATTGCGACCTTCATTGACCCCTTGCCCCCATGCCTTATCACAAAGAGTCGGGAACCATCTTAGCTGCATGTGTAAAGAAAGGTTGGCATCCCGAAGGCTCGTGCACAGCTACTCTGTCCGGTTTAGTTCTCCCTGCAATTGCTTTTTTCCCAACTGTTCCTGGGAGAGGTCGGCCTAGAGACTGTGATTGGTCTGTTCCAGTCGGGTCTTCTTCTCCTCCCACTTTTGCTTGCACTTCCGAAAACGATGCTCCAACCTTGTCAACCTCTTACGCTCGTTAGACAAGTCCTGCCTCAGCTCCTCGAGTTCGGATTTCAGCCATTCATTCTCTTTCCCGTGGATACAAGCACGATCCAAACTCTCCAGAACAACTGCCTCCTGATCATCCACGATAAATTTTGCAAGCTGAGAAGTGACCTGATGACACAAAAACAACATTAAGAAGAGAGAGAGAATGGAGACAAGAGAAGGGCGGAAAAGGAGCAGTCGAACCTCGCGGAAGAAGGACGATAGGCATTCGACAACCTGCCCCACGGCATCATCTCGGCTCCCTTCCATAGCCAGTTGAGACAGGGGAGGATCTCCTCAGGGTCTGCAAATTTGGAAGACTCCCCGAGGGCCTCGAAGGGAGCGGCCGGGTCCTCACTTGAGCTCCCAGTGGTAGGGCCAATTGTAACATTTGGAAGAGAGTCGCCACCTGCCAGAAGCGCTGTGTGAGCAGACGGGTCGGCAATTGGGACCCTCAAACCAACGTCAGCCAGGACTGAAGAATCTGTAACGGAGCACGTCAGACTCTCGAGGATCTCAACAATAGGGGGACTGACCTCCTATGCAACCTTCCGCACCCACATGGGGACCGGAGGAAGCTTCTCCTCCCTCACCGGCCTCCTCCTGGGAGAGGTCCTCGGCAGCCGAGCAAGACATGGAAGGGGGAGAGACCCAAGATGATGGGAACCAAAGTGGGCCTAGTCTTAAAGATCTTTTACAAGTTCCAGATGGGTCAATCACAAGATCAAGAGCCAAGAAGATCAATGAGGCGATACAATCCACTTGAGACAAGTCTAGCAAGTGCCCAACTTGTTTAATTCATTTAAAGGACTTATTTTATTAGTTTATAATAATTAGATTTATTATGAGAAGAGCTTAAGGGGGGAACCTATTCAAGGGCAAGTTGGAAAATTTATTATTTCTTATGAACTAGGGTTTTTGGGAAGGCCATGTATTTTGGCCAATGGCTTATTTGGAAAGTTACTTTTTAGGAACTTGGGTTTCAAGAGGTTACTATAGCCGAGTTACTGTAGCGCCATACTGTAGCTGCAACACTGTTCACTCAGGGGTATTTTTGGAAGATGGGGCATTATTTTGGCTAGGGTTTTTAATTAGGTTTTAGTTTAAATACTCTTTGTTGTCTCATGTTAAGAAATTTATGAAATTTGATGAATTTATTTATTCTGAGTTGAGTTTTACTCCTCTTGTTCTTAATTGAACTTTTGAACTTATCAAAGGTAAATCACAATCTTTGTGGCATTCCTCCTTTGTAATCTGGGTTCTTGAGACGGGTTCTTCAACGGGTCTAGAATTTAATATAATCTAAGTTCTTGAAAGGAGTTCTCATCGGGTCTAGATTTTCCATCCATTGACTTGATTTTGGCTTTCTTAGGGAGTTTTCAAATTGATTGTGGGTTCAAGGGATTTCATTCCCGCAGGTTCATATCATTTGGTATTCAGAACAAGGTTTCCAATCAGGTCTGATTCTATCTTTTAATTATTGTATCTTTAATTTTGATTCTAGGGTTTCATTGTTCTAGGGTTGCCAAAAAAAAATTGAAACAAAAAGTAGGCTGCCGAAATTCTTAGGGTTTTTTTGTTTGGCTGAAATTTGCATCTCCTAGGGTTTCAAAATTCTAGGGTTTCCTGCATCTCTAAGTTTGTCAATTGCTTGGAGTGTCGTTCCATTGATTCTCTTCTATTTTATTGTCAATTATTGTGTGTTTGAATTCAATTGCTTGATTTTCACAATTGAGTATTGCTGTTTATGGTTTAATTAGAGAGAAGAAGAGAAAAGAAAAGAAAGGAAAAGGAAAGAAAAGAAAAGAAAAGAAAGGAAAAAAAAATTCGAAAAAGAAGAAGAAGAAGAAGAAGAAGATAAGAAAATGTAGCATATTCAAAGGTTGCTACATAGTTACAACAAAGAGAAAGAAAAACATTTGTTGATTGAGCTTTATCATCAAATGGGCTGAATACATCTTTCTACTTGGTATCTTGTTTTATAATTACTCTTTCTCTCGTATAAATTCCTTGAGTCTCGTGTCATTTTATTCCTTCCTTGTTTCTTGGATCTATATTACTGGTTGAAATAATACAAGGTTGTATTGTCTTGATTTAGTTCTTAAAGAACACTAGCGGGAAAACTATTGAGGTAAAAGGCAAGAGAGTGTGAGACTATTATCGGGAAAAAGTCAATTAAGAGTGAAACACGAGTGGAGTGCCAATATTCGAGTGTAAACACGTAAGGAAGTGTGAGGTTTTCCACTAACATTCTTTTTGTACAGCACATTATGATGTCTCATAGGAGTGACTCATCACCAAAGATGATGGCAGATAACTCATCCTTTGTGTTGCAAGCCATGCAACAACAGTTTGAGCAGTTGACTTGGTGTTGGGTGAAGTGAGGGATAGTATGGATCATTAAGAAGCATTGATTAGAAATCTACAAGATGAGAGAGATACGAGGCGACGTGAGCCTAATATTGAGAATGGGTATGAGAATGGAGAGTATGGTGAGGATGAGGAAGTCCAAACATCTGAAGTTGGATTGGGTACACATAGAGGAGTTAGGCGTGGAAGAAGACCTAGGGCAAACTCAGGGGGTCGAGATGGAGTAGATAAGAACCGGAGAATCAAAATGAAAATACCATCATTCCAAGGTAGAACTGACCCCTGAAGTTTATTTAGAGTGGGAGAAAAAAATAGAGTTAGTGTTTGATTGTCATAATTACTCTGAGGAGAAGAAGGTGAAGTTGGTTGTAATTGGGTTCACTGATTATGCGATTATTTGGTGGGATCAATTAGTGACCAATAGGAGGAGGAATCTTGAGAGGCCTGTAGAAACATGGAAAGAGTTGAAAGCTATCATGAGGCGGAGATTTGTACCTAGCCACTACTATAAAGACCTCTACCAAAAACTACAAAATCTTACACAAGGGTCTAGGAGTGTAGATGATTACCATAAGGAGATGGAGGTGGCTATGATTCGGGCTAATGTAGTGGAGGATCGGGAGGCCACGATGACAAGATTTTTGAGTGGGTTGAATAGGGAGATAGCCAATGTAGTTGAGTTGCAACATTATGTGGAGGTAGAGGACATGGTACACATGGCTGTGAAGGTGGAGAGGCAGTTAAAAAGAAATGGTACATCAAGGTATACTTTGGTTTCTAGTACTCCTTGGAAACTAAAGTGGGACAAAAATGATTAAGCTTTAACAAAGGGGAAGACCAAACCACCTAAGGGAAAAGATGAGGGTGAGGCTGAAACCTCAAGAAAAAGAGAGAATGAATTGAAAAACAATTGTGAGACCGAGAGTTCAAAAAAATATGAGAGTGAAAGAAAAAAAGAGAGTGAGAGGAAAAAAGAGAATGAGGCCGAAAGATCAAAAGAAAATGAGAGTGCAAGAGAAAATAGAGAGGTGGTTGGGAGTCAAGAAAAAATAGTGGAGCCACAAGAGGAAAAATAAAGAGAGATTGCAAAGAAAAACAAAAAGACAAAAGTGAGTTTTTATGCTAAGGCAAGCTTTATACTAACAAATTTAACGACTCTTTGCCTAATGTTGTTGTTTATTTGTTGCAGGGATATGAGGTCATCATTCCTAGTGGTATGTTTAGTGGATTTCCACCTATTAGGGAAATAGAGCACTACATTGATCTTGTGCTAGGTGCGACAATTCCTACCCGACTTTTCTTTGAAGAACATGAGTCATTGACACACTTGAAGGGACAAGGTAAGTTGTTGACTAGAAAGCATGCTAAGTGGAAGGACTGTATTGAGACTCGCCCTCATGTATTCAAATACACACAAGGTATGAAAAATTTTGTGGTTGATGCTTTAGCAAGAAGGTATTTCCTTGTCTTCATTTTAGATGCAAAATTGTTGAGACTTGAATATGATAAGGAATTGCATGCTAATGATTATGACTTTACTAGTGTGTATGGAATATGTGAGAAAGCATCATTTGGTAAGTTCTATAAACTAGATTGGTACTTGTTTAGAGAGAATAGATTTTGTGTGCCTACTAGTTTTATGCGTAAGTTGCTTGTGTGTGATAGACATGGTGGTTTGTTGGGTAACTTTGGTGTAAGGAAGACTTTCAATGTGTTGCATGAACATTTGTGGCAGTATCATTTGTCATTCATTAACGTATTGCATGAACGTTTGTGGAAGTATCATTTGTCATTTATTAATGTGTTGCATGAACATTTGTGGGAGTATTGCTTGCCATTCATTGAGTTTGCATATAATTGGAGTGGTCATTTTGGTGTAAGGAAAGTTTTAGGTGTGTTTCATGAACGTTTGTGGGAGTATCATTTGCCATACATTAACTTGTTGCATGAACATTTGCGTGAGTATCATTTGCATCTCATTGAGTTTGCATATAATTGGAGTGATCATTTTGGTGTAAGGAAAGCTTTAGATGTGTTTCATGAACATTTGTGGAAGTATTGTTTGTCATTCATTGAGTGTTCATGCTACTACTATATTTTCACCTTTTGAAATTGTTTATAGACTTAATCCATTTACTCCCTTAGATTTAATGCCTTTACCTATTGTCGACAGGAGTAGCTTGGATGGATTTTTTCAAATTCCTGGACAAATTAATGATAATGCATATGAAATGGATCTTCCAGGTATATATCATGTTTCTGCTATTTTCAATGTTACTAACATTTTTCCCTTTGATCTAGGTGGAGATTCGAGGTTGAATCCTTTTGAGGAGAGGGAGAATGATGGGAACCAAAGTGGGCCTAGTCTTAAAGATTTTTTGCAAGTTCCAGATGGGTCAATCACAAGATCAAGAGTCAAGAAGATCAATAAGCAGATACAATCCACTTGGGACAAGTCTAGCAGGAGCCCAACTTGTTTAATTCATTTAAATGACTTATTTTATTAGTTTAGAATAATTATATTTATTATGAGAAGGACTTAAAGGGGGCACCTATTCAAGGGCAAGTTGGGAAAGTTATTATTTCTTATGAACTAGGATTTTTGGGAAGGCCTTGTATTTTGGCCAATGGCTTATTTGGAAAGTTACCTTTTAGGAACTAGGGTTTCAAGAGGTTACTGTAGCGTCATACTGTAGCGCCGTACTGTAGCCGCTGCACTGTTCACTCAGGGGTATTTTTGGAAGATGGGGCATTATTTTGGCTAGAATTTTTAATTAGGTTTTAGTTTAAATACTCTTTGTTGTCTCATGTTAAGAAGTTTATGAAATTTGATGAATTTATTCATTGTGAGTTGAGTTTTACTCCTCTTGTTTTTAATTGAACTTTTGAACTTATCAAAGGTAAATCACAACCTTTGTGGCGTTCCTCCTTTGTAATCTGGGTTCTTGAGATGGGTTCTTCAACGGGTCTAGATTTTAATATAATTTAGGTTCTTGAAACGAGTTCTCATATGGTCTAGATTCTCTATCCATTGACTTGATTTTGGCTTTTTTGAAGAGTTTTCAAATTGATTGTGGGTTCAAAGGATTTCATTCCCGCTGGTTCATATCACAAGAAGTAGAATGATGCCCCTCTCGAGGAGGAGAAGATATAAAAATATTCTCAAAGAGATTGCCCATGTCAACCTCAGACCCGGGCACATCACCAATCATCGCGGAATGGGGCACAGTGGGAGGACTAACCAAATGTCCGACCGCTGCAACCATGGCAAAGGCCAACTCGGTAATCAAATAACCAGCCTCCAAAGAAGCAGCCTCCCACTCCAAGTGTCCTGAACCCCAGGAAGAGGTCTGTCCTCGGCAGGGACCTCTTCCCTGCGAGATTTCTTCCTTCTGACTGAGATAGGAAGGTCCGAGGAGCGCTTCTGGAGTGGAGCGACCTACAGCCACTCAGTCAGCAACCTATCACCAGGAGGAAGGTGCCCCAGGGGAGACAAGGAACTCTCCAGACTTTCCTCAGAAAGGAGAACCTCGAAGCGGATGCCATCAGGGTGTTTTTGCACCCACTCCTACACGATCGCGAGGCGTTTTGATTCGTAAGGAGTGGCTACCGGATGCACGGCCTTATCCTTCAGAACTGTTCTCCAATCTGTCCATATGGGGAACTCTCGGCGACCACTTGGCCCACCTGGAACTCCCAACTGCAGCCCGAGACAAAGAAAATAGGGGACCAGTCTTTTACCTTGCATCTGCAGAGGCACCGGGTTGAACGGGCTTTTCAAGGGCCATTACTACTAAAGTGCGAAGAAACGAATAAACTGATTGGAAAGAAGGAGAGTCGGAAAGACAAGGATGGCGGGACAATTGCAGAGGAATGAAAAGCAGGACGGGACCTGCTCCACGTTTTATTAAAAAAAAAAAGGCAACGGGAGGGCTTTCACAAACCATCACGACTAGGGTACACACCGCTTCGGTTTCCGAGAATGCAGTTCACGAAGCGAAGCAACATCCACACGAAAAGCCACCTGACACCTCTTCATAAATGAGCCTGAAAAGATGTGATGAAAAGATAAGCCCATCATAAGGGAATGTTGTCAGAAGCATCCGACTCGCAGAAGCCCTCCCGGACAACTTGAAGTCTAAAAGCAGTGTCCGGCCTCAAGAAGAGGGTGAGGCAATTCATAGTAAAATTCCACCGTACTAGTCTGGTGAGAATTAGTGGGGTAACTGTACGGGAGATTTCCTCCCCTACCCGAGGCCCAGTCAAGACCGGCCCAAGACAAAAGGGTGAAGACCCGACCTGCTAAGAAGAACTCCATGTACACAACCTGGGGAAGGGGATGGTGCAACAGGATATGGGACTCGTCGGGACTTGATGGTCTGAGATCCCTCGGATAATATTCAGACATCAAGTGTCCGCCCACTTAGTAGGCTTAACATGTGGAGGATCGTCGATCTATTGACAAGGAAAGCATGGACGGACAGGGGAAGAGCAGACCAAGGGAAGAAGGTTGGAGAACCACGCCGCATTTAATGACCCTGCCACCCGGGCGACATACCACATTAATGGAACTGAAGCAGGACCACGCCTCATTTAAAGAATTTGACAAAATGAATAGTACGAGGACTCCAGATTCCACGACGACAAACCTGATTTGCTCACCGAGTTTCTAGTATAAATAGCTGATCCCAGGTACGAGGATTCGCCCTAGTTCTTAAGTTTCCTTACTTATTTACTACACTCCTAAAATATTTACTGACTTTGACATCAGAGGCTCCCCGGCCCTTAGGCCGCCCTCTCAAGCTGCATTCACATTTCTCTTTACAAGCCCCATTGTGAAGACCTACGTTGTACGAAGCCTGGCCCAAAGATGTGCGAAACACGACATCAACAAGGGTCATAAGAGTTAGGTCACATTATAGTCAATCTTTTCATCATCCGTGCACCATACATCACACATAATTTTTTATTTTTTATATTTATTTTATTATTTGTTTGTTTTATTTCCTAAACTATAAAAATTTCTCTAGTCATCATACATACCCCACATATTTACTAAGAAAAAATAAAAATAAAATCATATGTAATGTGTGGTATAGAAATGATGAGTAGAATTTTTCGATCACATAAATAATATATACAAACTCAAATGTAAAAATGACCTTTTATAAGAAAAGTGAAACCTATATAAAAGTAAGAAAAAAAAATTTTCCTCATTTTTTTAAAAAGCTTACCTAAAACTTATGGATTTAAAACTTGTACTTAAAAGGTTACTCCATAAATTAAGGGGTGTAGATCCGGATCCGAGTTTTAGAAACCGGGCGGTTATCAGCTTGGATAAGTCCGGAAAAAATTCGGACCGGATGTAAACTAGTATATCCTAGTTGTAGTCGGATATCTGGGTTTATTATTTTTTTTTATTTTTTAAAAAGACTTTTTAAAAATTTTTAAAATATTTTTATAATACTTTTTTAAAAAAATTCGAATATCATGTTTAATACCTAGATTTTTTAAAAAAAATATTTTAAACACTTTTTAAAAGGTTTTATATTTTGTTTTTAAAAAATCTTTTTAACAATTCAAAAGGTTTTAGACCTTTTGGTCAACTTGTCCTAAGATCAAAATTTTGATTTGTGTAGCTTTTTTTTCCTGACATTATTTTCCAGTTTATTAGCCTTTATGATCGCATCCCTTTATTCTCACACCTTCACCTTCGTAAATTTAAAAGAAAAATATAGAAACACAATTGGAAAACTAATTAAAATACAGGCCAACCAAAATGGAATGTGGTTAGTTTCACTAGAAAACTATTTTAATATTGTATTACAAAAAATAGTCCCAAGTGAGCACCCGATGATTGAAAATGGAAAATTTTATAAAAGAATAATGCTACTTATCCTGACATCGGTCTCGATAATTTTTTTTATTTTTATTTTTTTAGTGATTAAGAAAGTACTTTTAAATAATATTGTATTTTTTTAAATGTATACATATGAAAAAATGAAAAAAATAAATAAAAGACCAAATGACCTTATCAGGACCCATCTTCGGGCTACTCCCTCAATAGGTGTAGCATGACTCTTTCTAAAAATTAGACATTAATATTATGAAACTCATCAAAACTCTCCAACACCCAATATTAAAAAAAAGATGCTTCGTGATTTTCTTTTTGCAAAACGTACATACAATACCGGAATATATGTAACACTATTCTTTGAATATTACTTGATCATCATAAACCCATTCCACGGGTTGTGTTGAATTTGGTAACCTCAGACCAAATAATCAAATTGCCCGATTGCTTTTTTTTTTATAAACAGAATTTCATTCAAACCCAAAACAAATTACATAGTAACTTGATCAAACCAATGAGCATGATCAACAAAATCAGGGACATTTCCCCACCACATTTGAACATCAAAAGCATTACATGCATATCTAGCTAATGTGTGTGCAACTACATTACCCATTTGGTTAACATGCTCAATGCTAACTTCCTGAAATAATTCATTAAACTCTTTGCCTCCATAACTAAGTTCCCATTAGCTAAGAAAGTATCATGGTTTGCTTACTCAATGATCAGTTTATGAATACCAAGAGGAATGCAAAGCTACAACCCTCTTAGCACTGCAAGTAACTTGATTGTTGCAGGTTGATTCACTTCTGTTTCTGAAATAGTTGCTGCCATTACTACCTTTCCATAGCTATCTCTTAAAATCAGCCCAATCCAGTCTTCCTCATATCCAAGAAAATAGTTCCATCAACATTAAGCTTCAAATAACCCCTTAATAGAGGCTGACATCTACAAATCTTCATCACCTCAACAGTAATTGATAAGCTTAAATCTAAATAAGACTTATACAGAAACATTGCCAAGTTAGCAGCTGCAAAAGGAGTAATAAGCACTTTCTCCATTTTCATCTTATTCCTCCTATACCAAACATCCCAACAGAGCACAAAAAAAAGAGTAAAATCTGCATCATTTCCTCTAGTCAAAACAGATCTCACATTTTCCGTAAACACTTATCAGGTTTAAAAAGCAACACCATTGGAGCAAACCTCTACCTGACTACTTGAAGCTGAGGACAAAAAAATAAGGCATGGTTAATATCTTCTCTAGTCTCTTCACAAAAACAACACCCCCCCCCCCTCCACAACAATATTTCTCAGTCTCAAGTTGTGTAGAGTAGGCAGTATATCCCTACAAGCTCTCCAAGCAAAAGTTCTAATTTTTCTTGGAACTTTTATCTGCCATAACTTTTTCCAAAGCAGCTTATCTTGCATCCAACTAGAGTTTTCACCAACACCACTTGAACTCAAAGCTTGAATCATCTTGTATGCATTTTTCACACTAAAACAATCATTTGACTCCTCTAACCAGATCCATTTATCTCTGTAAGGGGTAAAAGACAACCTATTCTTTAAAATTTCCTTACCCACTATTGGATTAAAGAGAGCTCTAACATCATCAACCTTCCATGTTCTTGTCCTTGACTTATAAGACTATCAATAGTTGCATTTTCTTGAGATGAAGGTAACATATTTTCACAGTCCAGCATTAAGACTTTATGACCTAGGACCCAATAGTCTTTCCATATCTTGATAGAATCACCAGTCCCAACCATCCATCGACACCCTTCAAGCAACCATTTTTTTGCCTCAAAGATCCCCCCCAATGCATAAGATGGATGCAATCCAAAAGTAGCTTGGAGAAAAGGACCATTAGGAAAGTATTTGGCCTTACAGATCCATTGTAACAAAGACCCTTCATTTTGTAATATCCTCTAACCTTGCTTAGACAATAAAGCCATATTAAAGGAATGTAAGCTTCTAAAACCCATCACATCTCTAAACTTAGAAATACACAATTTTTTCCAACTTAGCCAATGCATTTTTTGCTCACTATCCCTCTACCCTCACTAGAATCTAGCCATCATCCCTTCCAATTCTCTACAAAAACTGAATGGCAGCTTGAAACAAGACATAGCATAAGTGGGAATTGACAAAGCCATTGCTTTAATGAGAACTTCTCTCCTACCTTGTGATAACAGATTTTCTTTACAGCTTCGCAACTTATTCCACACACTTCTCCTAATATCAGCAAAGGCTATAGACTTGGACCTCCCCACTAGGTTAGGTAACCCTAGATATTTATCATACTATCGGAAGGTCCTAACACCCCACAAACTCAACAACTCCCTTTGTTTACTAGCATCAACATTCTTGGAAAAAATCACAGCAATTTTCTCTTTATTAACTTTCTGACCAAATGCTTCCTCATACTTCTCTAAAACCCCCTGAATATGTCTAGTAGTTTGAACATCAGCTCTACAAAAAATAATTCTATCATCCGCGAACAATAAATGACTCACCATTGGAGCCTCTCAGCACACTCTAATACCCCTCACAAGTTGTTTATTATCTGCATCTTTTAACAAAGCAATGAGGCCCTCAGTACATAGAAGAAATAGATAAGGGGATAATGGATCTCCTTTCCTAATTCCCGTAGTAGGTAGAATAGGTCCATGAGACTCCCCATTAACCAAAACTGAGAAAGAAATTATCTTCACACATTGCATAATCAGCTTCACAAAACGTTGAGCAAAACCCAATTTTAACATAATTTTTTCCAAAAAACTCCACTTCACTCGATCGTAGGTCTTGCTCATATCCAACTTAAGGGAAATATAACCTTTTTTACCATGGTTTTTGTGCCTCAAATAATTAACCAGCTCATAGGCCACTAAAATATTGTCAGTTATCAACCTTCTACCAACAAAGGCACACTGTGACTCAGAAAATAATAGCAGGTAGTAAAACCTTGAGTCTATTCACTATGACCTTAGAAACCAACTTATACACCACATTACAAAGACTAATTGGTCGAAAATCAGAAACCAATTCACAAACCTTTTTCTTAGGCATCAAACTAATAAGTGTATGATTGAGCTTTCTTGGCAAGTGACCAGAATTCAGTGTTTGTAAAACAGCAGCAGTCACAGAATTACCAACAATGTGCCAATATTTTTGGAAAAAAAGGGGGAGACATACCATCTGGGCCTAATGCCTTCGTTGGATGCATTTGCTGAAGTGCAACCCTTACTTCATCTGCTTGAAAAGGTTTTGTCAATTTTGAATTCATCTCTTCTGTAACCTTTTGATGCACACAATCCAAAACTTCCTATTGGTTCTCTGAGCAGAAGAAGTGAAACGTTTTGTGAAAAAATCCACTACTAATATGTCCCTTTGAGCACTCATCCAAACACCCCTCTCATCTTGTAATCTCTTGATAAAATTTCTTTTTCTTCTACTTATAGCTTGAGCATGAAAAAACCTAGTGTTTTGATCCCCTTCTTAAAGCCATTGGACTCGAGATCTTTGCCTCCACATTACTTCTTCTCTCTCAAGCCATAACTACACCTCCTTTCTAGCTGAAATTACACCCACTAAATCAGGTTGCAAAAAATCTATAACCTGAACACTCTGCAGGTTTGTTCTAACAGCATCCAGTTTCCTTCTCACATTCCCAAAAGAATTTTAATTCCAAACAACCAATTGTTCCACACACCCTCTAATCATCCTCATAATTCCCTCCATACTACATCTATCCACTCCACTACTCCAAACATGATAAATAATCTGAGCACATTTTTCTTCACCCACCCACATAGCCTCAAATCGAAACTGTTTCTTTTTTCACCCCCTAACTTCAAGTTCTTCAGTTTCAAACCACACAGGTAGGTGGTCTAAATGCAGAAACACCATGTTTTACCACAACCAGAGGAAACACATGATAGAGTTGATTGTTTCCCAAGAATCTATCTAACCTTTCAGAAATGGATATGTCCCCTTCCCTTCCATTACACCATGTGAACTTTGGCATCCTAAAACCCAAATCCCTCAAAGAACAATCCATAAGAACCTCCTTAAAAGCATCCATTTGATTTTCAGGATGTGGCCTCCCTCCCCTCTTTTCATTCAAATGCAAAATTTCATTAAAATCACCCCCTAAAAGCCAAGGGTATTCCTCACCAGAATTAAGTTTTCTAATCAGATTCCAAGTCAAGTGTCTATTAGCAGTATCAAGGTTGCCCTAGACACCTGTGAATTTCTAGTCTAGCAAATCCCCCTCCTTAATTAAAGCCTCAATGTGATGCTTAGAATAAGACTTAACCCTAACACACAAATCGCCATTCCATAATAATGCTAATCCACCACTTTTGCCCACACAATCAACAATAAAATAATTACTAAAATGCAATTTAAACTTGCAAATTTCTATAGCACGTGCCTTCAGTTTGGTCTCCTGAAAAAACATCAACTTCCTTCGTGATCAAATTATGTAAAGCTCGAATTCCCTGTGGGTTCCCAAGCCCACGAGAATCCCAACATAAGGTTTTCATGGTTGTCGGCAGGGCTAGACCCAACCTCTGCCGATAGCTCAATTTGTACCTCATGAAGTTGTGCCCCATCATCATCCTTGAGAGCCCCTTGTTTCTGCCTCTTCCCCTATAGAGACACGCCTTCTTGTGAAGATGAGAAAGTCTTCCTTTTCTCAGCACGCTTCACTCGACTCGCTACATTCCCTTAACTAACAAGGCCCACTACATTTCCCTCATTAACATGCCCCACCAAGCTTCATTCCATCCCTTCCAACGGTTCATTCAACTTCTCATAAAGTACATGCATGAAAGGGTGCAAACTACCAACTTCCTCACTCAACTGTTGAAGATCATTAACTCCCACTCTTTCACAACTCCTCTTCTCATCTGAATAGCTAGCATTGATGGAATTTTTTTAAACATCCGCAACGTTAGGAACTTTTGATGCCGCAGCTGTCTCCCCCACCTTCCGTGCATTACTATGCTCACCTACCTGAACATCCCCCTCTGATCCCCCTCTGTAGACGGCTGACGACAGCCTAATGCTTCAACTAGTTTTCCACCACGACCAACGCCACGCATCCATTGGCCATAGGGAAGAGGACCCTGTTTCTCATCAAACTGTCCTCGCTGTTCACAGTCTCTTTGAGAATGACCAATTCTCTCACAAAAGTAACAAAAATCGGGTAATCTCTCATACGAGAATCGCACTAGAACCAATGCATAGCTTCTTCCCCCTTAACAAAGGTTTCATAATATCCAGACAAATTCAAACACGTAGAAATTCGCCCTAAGCATCTCCCCATTAAGTAGATCAACCTCCTCAACTATACCCAGAGCACTTCCAATCAATCTTCCCACGGATTCACTTCGAGCCATTAGAGGCAAGTCATGAATTCGCACCCAAAACGAAGCTTCAATTAACTGCAACGTTTGTGTTTGTTGAGAACCATCAAAATTTTTAATTAAGACCAAGTGTTTGTCAAAAGTCCAAGGATCATCCCTAATATGACCCTCTCCTTATCCCTCACATCCTCAAACTCTGCAATTAAGAACTTTGAATCCAAATCCTAAATTCAAATCGACTTCATAGGATGCCAAACCCTACGCAACATCTGCTTTAGAGTGTCCTTGTTATAGTGTTTCGACGTCAACAATTGTAATATCAAACACTTCTCACCTCGCATAATAGTGTCTCGAACCACCTCTGCATCAACAAGGACGACTTCCTCTTCAAATTCTGTCAAAGACAGCCTACCATACAAGTCTTCCAATTCATTAGCCATAATCCGTAGCAGTACACTCACAGGGACCCCTGCACGTGAAGCAGGAAAAAACCTCTACTTGCAGTGGACGAGAGAGAAGTAATAATTTATTTTATGGTAGCATAAGAATTGCCCGATTGCTAAGAGCATATAATGTTACGAATTCTTGTTCATGTGTTTTATATATATATATATATATATATATATATATATATATATATCAACCTACTATATATAGGTCAACATTGCGGTGAACAATAAAAATTCTTTGCTTACCCCATAAATCCCGTCTATATCACTCCTCATTTATTTTTCTCATGCAAGAGGAAGGATATAAGGTTAGAGTTTGAGATATATAAATCTTAGAGGTTAGGTTCTTTAATGATATATCACTACAAGAAAAATAAATATTTATGACAAGTTAATTGTGACAAAAATGACTATTTCATGTTATGAGAATAGATATATTTTCAGAAAAAATAACCATAAATAAATATTTTGATCGTAATTATGATAAAGAAATACCTAGACCTTGCGTCTTTCTTTGCTGGCTAGATGTGTAAGCAAAGACAAGCGCTTGGCATTGACCATAGTGTAATTTTAAATTAGTTAGATGCTGCAAGAATTTTTGAAACTACGATGACGGAAAGAAAATAATAAAGAAATAATATTTAAGGAAAAACTAGAGAACCTTTAGAGCAGTATGTGTTGAGAAATTAAGTTAAGATAAAGAATGTGCTTTTAATAACTAAAATAGATAATATTGTTGGGATTATGGCTCTAATTGAGTCAAATATCGGTTGTTGTTTGCAAATAATCGATTGATTTATCTCACTGAAACTCAACTAAATATCATTAACTCTCTTTCTCGTAAAAAATCAAAAGCCCCAGATCTGATTTTCGCAGGAAGAATAGGAGGTCTTAGTTTCCTCCTCCTTCTCCCTCATTTCCCTCCTTCCTCCATCCACCTACCTTGTCTATCAAGGTAGTTCTTTTTACTTAATTTTATTTTGCTTCCTTTAAAGCAGAAAAAGATAAATCTACAGCTTTCCAGCAACTCCCGAGAGACACACGTGGCACAAGCAAACTCTCAGGATACAAATCGTTCAGAGGAAACTGACGATTTTGCAAAAATCATTGTGCGTGGTTCTCACGCACCGCCCACATCTGCAAGTGGTCTTCACGCGCGCGCCACCTCTTCCGGCAGCTCTTCTCACCACACGCGCCAGATCACCGAACTCGTCACTACCAAATCTTTCAAATCTGACTTGTGTGGCTGAAAAGAGACAACCGTGTTGCCTTCACGCGTCTTCACAGATTCCGAAGCCTACCGGAATTGGTCTAAACTGTAATCCGTCATTTTTCGCATCTATCTTATTGCTTTCCATTTTGATTTCCTTATTGTTAATTATAAATATATATATATATATATATATAAAAGTTCGTCTCTCAGACTTTTGTCTGTAGAGATTGAGTTATTTCCTTCTATGAAATGTGAAGTTGAGTCTCTATTTAGACAGAGAGTATTGTCTCTTGGACGTTTGTCTGTAGAAAATATCAACAATTGTGAAGACTAGACCAATGTACTAGTGGAGTTTCAAATTCATTATTTTGGTTTATAATATCATATTTGATATGGGAACATTTTATAATGTATCCGGTGATGAATGTAAGTTTCTTGATAAACGAATGATGAGAGTTC
The DNA here is from genome assembly GCA_961763995.1 of Juglans cinerea. NCBI lineage: Eukaryota > Viridiplantae > Streptophyta > Magnoliopsida > Fagales > Juglandaceae > Juglans > Juglans cinerea. The sequence goes on from CAUIVZ010000015.1 coordinate 4,531,215, forward strand.
AATTTTAAAAAAATATCGAATATTTAATTTGTGTTAGTTTGATTTTTTTAGGAAAGTTGAGTCAATTACTCTATGTGCTATGGTATACTCAGGATTCGGTATTAGCTTAGTTTTTTTTGTTTTAATGAATTGTCCGTGCTATGAGTTATTAAAAAAAGTATTTACACAATCACACTTTAAATTAAAGATATTTTTATAAAATAATTTATAAAAGTATCATCATTATATTAAAAAGTTTTTAAAAAATATGATTATATAAATGATTGGTTGTATAAAGGATCACCAAATTAATGTTTTAGAAGTTCTACTTATTTAATAAAAAATATTTATTTTAATTTCCTGAATTTTATTAAATTTAAATTTTATTAAATTAAAAGCTCATTTAAGAAAAATTCAAGAATTTTAAAGTACTAAAAATTATATCTTATTGATAGTTATAATTTTTATTATATAAAGAGTAATGATATAGTCATAGCTAGAGTGTACAAGTCTAGAAACTTTCATTCATAAAAATTGGAATCTACTATTAAAAATTAATTTTTTATATAAATTTTATATTTATTTTTTAAAAAAATAATATATGAGATTTGAACATCCTAATGCTCTAGCAATCATTTTCGTTAGATAAGTATTACAGTCACAAAAAGATCTCAAAAAATTAAATTTATAAATTAACATGATTTTATATGATACATTAGATCTTTTTATAATAAAAATAAATTTACAATCTAATGTAGTATCTCTAAACACATCAATTTATAAATTTAATCTATTTTTTTATTGAAACCTTTCTCCTTTCATTGTACAAGTCACACTCAAACAGTTATTAAACGGTAGGTACTAACCTTTCTCCTTTTAAACGATCGGCACAAACAGTTGGAAAAATATTTTCATTCCAAAATTCTCATTTTATTTCATTTCATCACATCTCATTTCTAAACATTACTCAAATATAAATATTTTTAAATTAATTACTATAGCTTTCTTAAATTTTCAAAAAAAAAAAAATCAACTTTTTCAAATCCACAAACAAAAATAATAATAAAAAACTATAATCTAACAATATTTTAACTTTATAATATTTTTATTAAACAACATTCTATCTCACAACTATTCACAAATTATTTTATTATTATTTATAAAATTTTCATCTTATCTTACTCTCCAAATATATACTTTCTCAATTGTGGAAGTGTACATGAGAAAAAAAATAAAATAAGAGAAATAATATTTATAAAGTATACAAGTATCGCGTATTATTTTAAAATAAATATAAATTTTTATAAAAAAAAATTAATTCATTAATAATAAATTTCATTATTTTTTTAAAAAAATACGTGATATTTATACTATTTATAACTGTTCTAACATAATTCATCAGAATAATATTTTTCTCACGCGCTGAGGCAGGTTTGATCATCGATGTTGTTGGTATTGTCGGTGCTGGCCAGCCCCCACCACCGGGGGCCGCCCGCGTGAACATGCTAGTACACATGAGTACAAACAAGCACGTGGATTTGAGAGAGAAGTCTGTGGAACTCATGGAATTTCAGATCAAATTCAAATAACTCATTAATTGGTCAAAACCGCATTTGCGAGCACATGAATCGCACGTGCACCACGTAAAACTCCCAGACTTTGCAGTGCCCTGATCTTATCAGACTTATCCTATTCCATGACACAAATAGATACCCAAAATAAAAGAAGGTTGGAGAAAGAACTTGCGTGGTGCTCATATGCCCCTTATCCTAATCTAGATGTTAACAAAACGACCTTGGAATTAATGATGAAGATGTGCATCCATCACTCTCATATAAAACAATTAAGGTTGAGATTTTGGGTGGCTCAACATTTTGCTGTATATTTATCTAAAAGAAATTATATATACAATCTTAAAATATGTAAATTCTGAATACTCTCTTTAAAAAATTTGAATAAATCTAGAATAGGTGTTTATGGTTTGCTAGTTTTTATAAAATTGCTCAAGATTTCTACTTTTCATCCGATTATTATATGTGAAATCATTACTTGTCTAAAAAGTTTAAACTGATAGTAATAAATAGATTTAATTATTTAAATTTATCTTAACAATCTCCCTCAGTGAGTGAGTCCTATACATAAAATATTTAATTAAATGGAATAGAGTATAGAGTTAGGGTTAGAATTGAGGACCTCTATTCTGACATTACGTGAAATTATTATTTTTCTTAAAAATTTAAATTGATAGAAAGATGTAGATTTAATCATTTATATTTATCCTAATATTATTGAAACACTAAAATCAAAACATATTTTGTATTAAGAAAAAAAGCATCTGATAAAAAATTACATTTAAATAATTTTCAACTCTACCATCCATTTTTATAAGCCCAATATAAAACATCTTTTACTCAAACTTTTAATTCAAAATCTCTCTATTTTTCACAAAATCCAATAAATAATATATCTAAATAATTTCTCAAAAATTCACTATATTTCATGCCAAACATGAGAACGTCGAAGAATCGAATGCTGCGTTTAGATATTAAGCTGAGTTCAGTTGAGTTGAGTTCTTTATAAATAGTAATCAGTTGAGTAGTGGAAAGAGTTCTGTTAAAGCTTATCTAAATTGAGTTTAAAGTGTGTTTAGATATTGAGAAAAGATACTTACAACCGTGAATTGTGTAACCGCCGCGTAATCGCTTTGAAAAAAATGAATAAAACATAGGACCCATATGAAAAAAATTAATTTTTTAATAGTGGACCCCACTCTTTTTCAAAGCGATTACGCGGCGGTTACGCACTTCACGGTTGTATATAAAATTACTCATAGATATTAAGATGAGTTTAATACTTTTTATGAGAAATTGAAAAAGGTTGTGTGTTCCACGTATAAAGATGTTTTAAGTTGAAAAAGGTTGTGGGTCCCACATGTAAGAAGGTTTTGAGTTGGAATGAGTTTAGTAATTTAAAAATTGAGTGTTTAAATGTTAAATTCAACTTAAAATTAGACTGAACTATTTGAAAACCAAACAAAGTCCCCCTTCTTCCGCCTAATTCTTCCTTGATTGTCGTGCAATGTTACCGCACCGTACTTCTTTGCAAAACTTTATTCACGTGGATTTCATAGTAAGTTGTCCTAAAGTATTATATACCAAAGAAAAAGAGTTTTGTTATGTATAAGTAAGTTTACGTACCAATTTGCGTACTAACATTATTGCATTTATATTCTAAATTCAAATTAGCACTCTTTTCAATAAAATCTACTTTATGACCAATCATATTGAATGTGTGCGCGTATTAGTGCGCATAATCGTTTACAATTAGATTTTTCCAAAGAAAAATGATATTTGCAAGAATGCATAACCGTCGTGAATTTTTTTTAAGAGGAGATAGACAAAGGAAAGCAATAAAAAGAACGAGTAATAGAAATTTATTTACTTTTTATTTAGTTAAAGAGTAACAGAAATCTTATCAAAATGTTATGCTAACAGTTACCGTTTGTATAACAATGCATTGACATGGACCAATAGCAACCACTAAAGATGCACAAAAAACTAATAATGTGACTTCAAATCACCTGATGGTATAGAATACCCAAAAGATAAAATGGAACCTCTACATCCATTGGAACCTGCAATCATATTCAACCCAATCAAAAATGCCAAAAGAGTTATTTTACCAGATTAAAATAAAATTGAAATATAATTAACAAGCATTCTTAATAAAAGTGGATTAAGATGTAGAGGCAATTGTAAGTAATGCACATAACAACAGCAAGAAGAACCTAAAACCTTAGAGATGAGAGATTGGGAGAAGATCATTAGAGACTGAGATATAGGAGGCTTCATCGCTTGAGAGATTGGGATGTCGTCCACTTGAGAGAAAGGGAGATCGAGAGAGACAGTGAGACCAACAACGACGATCGTAAGAGGCTTGCTAGAGGCAACCAACGACGGTGAGAGTCTAAGAGAGAGAGAGAGGGAGAACGAGCTTGAGAGGGAGGGGGCGGGGGCGGGGGCGGGGTGAATGGTGAGTGTGCGAGAATCTAAATTGAGGATGAAAATCTCTTAATTAGGGTTTTTTTAAGTTTTTAGGTTTAAGGTTATAAGGGTAATTTTGACTCTCTAAACAGGTTGACACGTTATCAACCCGTTAAACAATCATGTCTTAACGGGTCAATCCGTTTTGACCCGAACCCGTTAACATCAAAATCAAACCTACTAATTTCGTGTTATGTGTATATTGGGTTCACGAGTCGTGTTACATATTGTCACCTCTAATTTCAAATGACTTTTTACGACTATCAGTTAAATGATAATAATATGATGGAAATGATAACATTTAAAATGAAGATATTGTTATTTAAATTTGAGTCATTATATTCAAAAGGCAAAAGCTGATGTGGAGAAGACATCATCCACATCATTGATATGACACGATTTGATTTGCAAGATTTAACTTTATAAAATTTCTTATAAATTAATCCAGTCACATTCACAATAAGCATGTGTATATTTCACACCAACTTGTAAATATAATTTTTCTTTACATGTTAAGATCTAAATTATATCAAATAATATATGATATTTTAAGTCGTTTTATTTATCTACCAATTAAATATATAAACAATAGATACATAACTCTCTTTTCCTTGTACTGAGTTTCCTCTCTGCTCGAGAACTTTCTAGTGAGGAGGAATTTTGTCCTTCACCTTCGGTGGAAGGGTCTTTTGCCTAGGGCAAGTTCATAATATACTTTACTTCTTTTTGAAGCTTTGTTCTACAAGCTCCTGTAACACTTTTGTTGACAATATTTTCAAATTTAGTTTCAAGACAAGCTTGGATTCTGGTTTGTAATGGATGAGGAACTTTCTGAGCTATGAAACAAGTTTTCCTTAATTGAAGAGGAAAGGTATGAAATAGTCATAACTGACCATGATATTAAGCCCAATATGGAGCGAGGGAAGTTATGTCTTGTGGGGAAAATAATTGCTGATAAGAAGATTAATAAAGATGCTTTTAAGAACACGATGCTAAAAGTGTGGAAATCCTTTGCTGGAACAAAGATTATCGAAGTAGGAGAAAACCTATATGTGTTTGAATTTCAATCTGAGACAGATTTGAACAAGATTTGGGGAGGACAGCCCTGGTTATTTGACACAAACTTTTGTTTAAAAAAGTTTGATGGGGTTACTCCACCTTCTGATATGAATTTTAATATGACTACATTGTGGGTTCAATTGCATAATTTACCTCTTGGATGTATGACTAAAGAGATTGGAGGTAGAATTGGATCCTCAATAGGTCGAGTAATTGAGGTGGAGGCTGAGTATGATGGGAATTGTTGGGGCAAGTGGCTTAGAGTGCAAATTGAACTGGATTTACTGAAGCCTTTAATAAGAGGAAAAGTTGTGGAACTATTTGGTCAGAAAAGTTTTATTCAATTCAAGTATGAATGTCTACCAAGATTCTGTTTTAAATGTGGAGTTATCAAGCATGGAGAGCAATGATGTTTGGGGATGTCTAAACAGTAAGAAGACAATAAAGATCACCCTATGCTACAGTATGGTTCATGGCTTAGAGCTTCAAGCTCAACAGCAGTTTCAAGTTATGGCAGTACATCGGGTCCAATATTTCCAACTATACCAAAGCTAGTTAATTCCAATACATTGGAGAAAATGGTCCAAAAAGAAATTGAGTCTATTGCAGTGGATCTTAGTAGAGAAATGGTGCAGCAGAATATTACAGGAGAGGATCAAGAAGAAAGTACTGTTGGTAATCTTCAAATTATTGAACTTCCTATGCTTAATAGAGAGACTGAATCTGAAGAAAAAGTGATTGATATAATAAGGAGTTAATGATGTTAACTAGTCAGCCAGCTCAGCTAGGAGTTCTGTAGGATGAGGAACATTTGGGTGAAGGTAAGCAAATTCCTGAGATATGTGCAACCAGATGGAAGAGAAGGGCGAGGGGACAGCAGTCCAGTGATATGATACAACCTTCTCAGTATGTTACTAGAAAGAGGATGAATGCTAAAGCATCTGTTATGTTGGACATGGATACTGAACTTGAAGGTGGGGGTAAGAAACAGGTTTTACCTGTTGATGTTGATATAAAGGCGGAGGCTGTTAATCAGCCCCACCGGAAGAAATGAGGCTGCTAAGTTGGAACTGTCGAGGGCTTGGCAACCCTAGGACAGTTAGAGATCTTAGCCTTTTGGTTAAGGTTCATAAGCCTAGCATTTTGTTTCTTATGGAAACAAAAATGCATAAGAAGAACTTAGAAGCTATAAAAATGAAATTGGGTTTTCAATGTTTATTTTCTGTTGAAGGTGTGGGTAGAAGTGGAGGTATGGCTTTGTTATGGGATGAAGAGGTGCAGATTAACATTAGCACTTATTCTCAAAGACACATAAATATGTGGGTTACACAAACAGAGGTAGAGTGGATGCTAACCTGTTTTTATGGCAACCTTGAAACAGATAAGAGACAGGAAGGGTGGGGTATTCTGAGGCATCTGAATCTTATCAAGCCTAAAAGGTGGCTATGCATAGGAGACTTTAATGAGATTTTACATCATGGTGAGAAGTATGGAGGGGCTAGAAGGGCTGACAAACAGATTGATGATTTCAGAAATGTTTTACAGGATTGCCAATTGTGGGATTTGGGTTTTACTCAAGGTAAGTATACTTGGTCTAACTTTAGACAGGATCATAATTTTACTAAAGAAAGACTTGATCGAGCCATAGCCAATTCAGAGTGGTGTGCAATGTTTGGGGGGGGAGAAGTACAGGTTCTAGCATCTTCTACTTCATATCACTGTCCTATTTTGATGAATGTGGGGCAACAACATGATTGGAATACCATATCAGATCACATCTGCAGATATGAAGACAGCTGGTCTCTTTTCTCAGACTGTGAGGAGGTTATTCAGAATGCTTGGCACATGCATGGCAGAAACAAAGAAGGCCTCATCAAGATCAATAAAAAACTTGAGGGTTGTTTGCAGGTGTTGAGACAATGGAGTTCTCAAAAAGAGTGGGAATCTAGAGTTAATATCAAGCAGAAAAGGAGATCTCTTCAAGCATTACAACAAAATGTTACAGCAGATTCAGTGCAGCAACTTAGAATTTTACAAAAAGACATTGATAACTAGCTAGAAAGAGAACATGTGAAATGGAAACAAAGGGCAAAAGAGAACTGGCTACAAAAAGGAGATAGAAACACAAAATTTTTTCATCTGTGTGCAACTCAGAAAAAGAAGAGGAATAATATATCCAAGATAATAGATGATAATGGCAGAACAATTTCAGACCCCAAGCAAATTGGTGAGGCCTTTACTCAGTTTTTCCAAGGGCTGTTTGCAACTTCCAATCCACACAACATAGATGACTCGATAAAAGCTGTCAAAAGAAATGTCACCCCTCAAATGAATGAAGCTCTCTTGACACCTTTTAAAAAAGAGGAAGTGGAGGAAGCTGTTTTTCAAATGGGACCTTATAAAGCACCAGGACCAGATGGATATGGGGCTTGTTTTTATCAAAAATTTTGGTCTGTCATAGGGGAGGAGGTAAGTGAGGCTATTATCAACTTTCTGAATTCAGAGAATGATATGGAAGATATTAATTTCACCTATCTAGTGTTGATTCCAAAGTGCAGTAATCCTGTGAATATTACAGACTATAGACCAATTAGTCTTTGTAATGTTCTTTACAAAATTATTACTAAACTGTTGGCTAATAGACTTAAGCAGATTCTTCCTTCTATAATCTCTCCAAATCAGTGTGCTTTTGTATCTGGTAGGCTTATATCTGACAACATCTTGGCTGCTTATGAAATTTTGCATACTATGAGAACCAAAATGAAAGGACAAAAGGGGTACATGGCTTTGAAATTGGATATGAGTAAAGCTTATGATAGAATTGAGTGGAAATTTCTGCAAGAAGCTATGGTAAAGATGGGGTTTGATACTAAATGGGTTAATATCATGTTGAGATGTATTTCCTCTTCAACTTTTTCTGTGTTATTAAATGGTGTCCCTCAAAATTGTTTTAAACCTATTAGGGGACTTTGACAAGGATGTCCTTTGTCTCCTTTTCTGTTTATAATTTGTGCTGAGGTTCTCACTAACCAATTAAAGGAAGCTGAACAGCAAAGGCAGATCTCTGGGGTTCCTATTGCTAGGGGTCAGTTAAAATTGAGTCACTTGTTTTTTGCTGATGATAGCATGCTTTTTTGTCAAGCCTCAATGCAAGAGTGGGTCAATCTAAATCAGATTCTATATAGCTATGAGCAGGCCTCTGGACAAAGACTAAACAGAAACAAGACTTCTTTATACTTCAGTCAGAACACAAGGCAAGTAACCAAGAATTATATTTTGCAAGTTGTTGGATTGAGAGCGTCATCAAACATGGAGAAATAATTGGGGTTGCCATCAGTTATTGGAAGATCAAAACTTATAGCTTTTCAAGGAATTGTTGAAAGAGTGAGGAAAAAAATTGAGAATTGGAAGGTGAAATTTCTCTCAAAAGCTGGCAAAGATATCCTCATTAAGGCTGTGGTTCAGGCTATTCCTACTTATAGCATGAATGTGTTTCTTCTTCCTAAGAATTTATGCAATAAACTGAATTCACTAATTTTGAATTTTTGGTGGGGCACACAAGATAAAGTTGCCAAGATCCATTAGAAAGGGTGGGAAAGCATGTGTAAAAACAAGGCAGTAGGTGGATTTAGTTTCAGAGATCTAGTGGATTTCAATTCTGCTCTATTAGCAAAACAGGTTTGGAGAATTCTCAATAATCCTTCAACTTTAGCAGCAAAAATTCTCAAGACTGTTTACTTCCCAAATAGCTCTATTTTGGATGCAAAAGCTGGTTTAAGACCTTCTTATACATGGAAAAGTATCCATTCAGCTATTAACATTGTTAAAGAGGGTATGATATGGAGAATTGCTAATGGTGAAGAGGTTAAGATATGGCAAGATAAGTGGATCCCAACTACTAAATCTAATAAGATCATGTCTCATGTAAACACTCTGCCATCAGATGCAAGGGTTGCTGAGCTTATTGATCCTACTACTAGGTGGTGGAATATGCACTTGCTTACAGAAATTTTTTGGGAAGCAGATAGACAACAAATTGCAAGAATTCCTATAGCTCATACCAACAATTCTAGGGACAATATTGTGTGGAAATACACTAACAATGGAAATTTTACTGTCAAAAGCACCTATCATTTATGGAAACAGAGGCAAGATCAGTAAAAAGGAGAAACTTCAAGAGAGGGGATGCATAAAGATTTATGGAAGCACATTTGGAAGCTGCAAACTACAAATGCTGTCAAAGTATTTATGTGGCGTGCTTGCAACAATGCTTTACCAACAATGCAAAATCTTTACAAGAGGAAGATTGTGGATGAACCTTTATGTCCAATCTGTCAACAGGAAGAAGAAACTCCAAGCCATGTTTTGTGGACCTGTTCATCTGCACAGGATGTTTGGATGTTAGGCAACATTAAATTACAAAAGCTGCTATCAGTAATGAAGAGTTTGGAGAGATTTTTATGCAAATGTTACAGAGAATAGGTGCTACTGATATATGTTTGTTTGCTGAAATTGCAAAAATGCTGTGGATGAGAAGAAACAAGATGGTGTTTGAAGACAATTTTCTAGCCCCTTCGATTCTGATGAAGAGAGCAACACAGGCAGACCAGGACTTTCAAAAGGTGCACAATCAACAACTCAACTGTGGAAGTCAGGGAAGATTGAATCAAACAAGCCATCATACAAGTTGGCACCCTCCCAAACCAAATTGGATTAAAATAAATTGGGATGTGGCAACTAAAGATAGTGGGCATAGAATTTGAGTTGGGATAGCTGTTAGAGACTCGGAGGGGACTTTACTGGCCTCATGCATGCAACCTCTTCAATTTTGTTCACAACCTCTCATTGCTAAAGCAAGAGCCTTAATATCTACTGTACAATTTGGTAAAGAACTCAACTTGCATAATGTAGTTTTTTAAGGTGATTCTCTACAGGTGGTAAATGCAGTTAAACAAAATGGGAAGGACAAATGGATACTTCAATGTCTTATACATAATGTTCACTCTCTCTTGGTAGATACAACATGGGAGATCAGACATGTCATGAGGAGTGCAAATCAGGTGGCTCACATGTTAGCTCAACAAGCACTTAACCAAAGTTGTGAAATTATTGATATTGATTTTATCAACCAAGGAATCAGTGCTCAAGTTATGGCTGAAGGACATACATCTCGTTTTTGTTCTAGTGATGTAGATGTTGATCAACCGTATGTAAGTGTTGTAACCCATAGTTATGTACTGCCTGTTTCTGAACTTAATGATGTAATGGCTACTGGCCAAAACGTTGTTGTTTGTATGAAGTTGAATATTATATAAAAAAAAAAAATATATATATATATATATATAAACACTATTTTATATTGTGCTATAAAAAAATTAAAAAATGACAATAATAAGGAGCTATAATAATTACATAATGATCATTACACCACGTGGCCACCCTGCATGGCGCGTATCAGAAACGAAGCAACAAACGAGAGTGGCTAAGCTGAGAGGGGTCACATACACTCGCGGAAAGATCTCCTCCCTCGCTTTTCCTCCTCCTTTCCTTTTAAAAATAAATAAATGAAACGGGAAAAGCATACTCAGTTCGCAGACCCCTTTTTCTGCAGTTTGCGGTTCCCTCCCTGAACCACAAAATTCCCATCACCTTAAACCAGTTATAGTTATTCCCCCTCACGTTGATTTCATCCCCCGGCGCACCACTACCGGACTGCTGCTCAGAGAGTGACTGTGACTGATCTTGGAAATGGCTTCGGCGAGGGTAGATCTGGACGGAAATCCGATAAAGGCGATGACGATATGCATGATCGGTGCTGGAGGCTTCATTGGCTCCCACCTTTGCGAGAAGCTGATGGCCGAGACTCCGCACACCGTGCTGGCCGTCGACGTCTACAACGACAAGATCAAGCACCTTCTCGAGCCCGCCGGCTCCCATCCATGGTCCGATCGCATCCAGTTCCACCGCCTCAACATCAAGCACGACTCCCGCCTCGAAGGCCTCATCAAGATGGCAGATCTGGTCCTCCATTCCGTTCTCTCCCTTCATACGCTCTCTCTAGAATCCGATCCCATTTCTTTTGGTATTGTTTCGTTTCGTCTTTCCTGACTTTTATTTTCTTGAAATTTTTGTTCGCATTGTTGCAGACAATTAATCTGGCGGCGATTTGCACTCCGGCAGACTACAACACGCGCCCGCTCGACACGATTTACAGCAATTTTATCGATGCGCTCCCCGTGGTAAGCGTCAGTTGAGATATCGGAATGCTCGTGTTCCCGGCGGGGTTCTCTGCCTTCTTTTCCCGATTCAATTGGAACTGATTATCATTGGTATCGTATTTCTTTTTGGGATATTTGGTCGTTATTGTGGTGGAATTTGATTGAAGGCGATGTGTGATTTGACTAGGTTAAGTACTGCTCGGAGAATGGCAAACGTCTCATTCACTTCTCTACTTGTGAGGTGTATGGGAAAACGATTGGGAGCTTTCTTCCTAAAGATAGCCCTCTTCGTCAGGTAAGCCTTCGTTTTCTTTATTTATTTATTTATTGCTCTGAATTTTCTCTTAAACTTTATTGCTTGGTGGCATTTCGAGGATAAAATACAGATCTGTAATTTTCTTGCAAACTTTTATATGATAAATTTGTTCAAGTAGTTCAGATAGTTTGTCGTTAGCATTGGTTGTGAAGTATAAATATGTCGATGGCGTCACATTTGGATGTCTATATTCCAATGTTTAACAAGATTTCAAAAACTCTGTGTAGGAGTCGTCGATTAACGAAATTGTGGACAATAATATTGATATTAGCAATTAAAATGGTTGCCTATGACTCTGTAGAGTTTTGCTTCAGCGGTGGTAGTTGAAGGTCTTTGTCCTTGCATGTCTTGCTATCCATTAAATATATGCTGTAATGAATATTGTTTGTACAAACGCAGGACTATGCTATTGGTGTAGAAACCATAGGATTTCTACAGATCTCTTTTACCTAGTTTTCTTCTTTACATGATGAATTTCAATTCATTTTCTGTTGAATATTTCACCGTGGTCCTAGTGCCTCTGACTTTTGTGGGTTTATACCATTCGCTTTGAATGTGTATTGATCAACGGAGTTGTTCAGAGTAATGTTACATTTTCTCTGGTGTTGCTTTTGTTGTCTTTTTATTGTTGAGAGTTGTTTACTAAAAATTTGAATAAAGGCCATCTTTTGATTTTATGGGTTGTAGAGTAGGAAAAGAAAGGGGTTGGGTGTGGAACAAAGCAGGGCAACTATTACTAGGTGTTTTTTGTATCCCATTAAAAGGGACTTTGGAAAGAGCACCATCAGTCTAGCATTACTTGAATCTGTTGCAAATTGCAATTGCTTGATAGATACACTGGCATTTTTGGTTGGGTCAGACTAACATTTCAAAATAAGTACTACACACATCTTTTGATAAGAACTACACACATATCTTGAACAAATAATCCCCTTTTGCTTCACCTCTTTTTCAGAAAAAATTAATGCATCTAAGAGATTGATGAGAATGTATTGAATTTCTTTGGGTAAGTCATTGTTGTTTCTTATTTAGCTTGTCTGCAATTAGCCAAGTCATTTTCTCCTATCTGCTGTAGGATCCTGAATATTATGTTCTTAAAGAAGATGCCTCCCCATGCATTTTTGGTTCTATTGAGAAACAGAGATGGTCCTATGCATGTGCAAAACAATTGATTGAGAGGCTAATTTATGGTAAGCTATCTTTTCCATTGACCTGGCTGGTTTTTAATTGGTACATGTAATGTGCATTTCTGACTTTTTTTTTTTTTGTCTTATTTATTACAGCTGAGGGTGCAGAGAATGGTATGGAGTTCTCAATTGTGAGACCCTTTAACTGGATTGGACCGAGAATGGATTTCATACCTGGCATTGATGGTCCAAGTGAGGGTGTTCCAAGGGTTTTGGCATGCTTTAGTAATGTACGATAATTTCTGTTGTATTTTGCCACACACACACACACACTCTCTCTCTCTCTCTCTCTCCCTCTTATTTTGTTGTAAGCACGTCCTTCCTGTTACAGAATCTCCTGCGTCATGAGCCACTCAAGCTTGTTGACGGTGGTCAATCCCAGAGAACTTTTGTTTATATAAAGGATGCAATTGAAGCTGTTTTGCTGATGATTGTAAGTGCAATATACTTTATTTTAAAATTTATGTTTGGCATGCAAAAGAGGTAGCTGAGTGGTGTAACCCTTTTTTCTTTCAGGAAAATCCAGCTAGAGCCAATGGCCATATTTTTAATGTGGGCAACCCTAACAATGAAGTTACAGTTAGGCAGCTAGCTGAAATGATGATTCAGGTGAAGGGTTGTTTTTTATGCATATATACGAATTGTGGTCTAATGAAAATGCATTAATGAATTTTTATGCTTTTCTTGGGCGAGATTTTTAAAAGTTGATGTTCGTGCAATGTACAGGTCTATTCAAAGGTAAGTGGGGAACCTTCTCTGGAAGTACCTACTGTTGATGTGAGCTCCCAAGAATTTTATGGGGTGGGATATGATGATAGTGATAAGAGAATTCCCGACATGACCATAATCAATAGGCAACTTGGTAATGATTATTTTTTGTTCCTTTTTACTTTTTTGTAAAATTCCTTGAGATTTAGGAGCATTGTGATGGAAGTTATGGATTATGATTGTCAGGTTGGAACCCAAAGACTTCTCTGTGGGACTTGCTTGAATCGACACTCACTTATCAACATAGGACGTATGCTGAGGCTGTTAAGCAGGCCATTGCAAAACCAGCTGCCAACTAAATCAAAATGGTGTATGGTGGCACTTAAGAAGTGGATCTTGCTTATGTTGCTGCCGATTAGCAGGTGTTACCATTCTTTCCAAGTCCATCTTATAATATATGTTAATGGTTGATTCGCATATGCGCTACATTTTTTTGTCTTTCCAGTGTCAGTATAGCTGAAGTAGCTCAGGAATGTGTTTTGGATATTTCGAGAAGAACTTAGATTCTGTTATAAATTCTTGTTATACCACTGTAATTGGTCAGTAAAGCTTGGCTACTAGATGTTGGGGGCCGTTGTTAAAGGAAAGCTGGAGAGCTGTGGGTATGCTTATCGTTCCTATAACTTGTCACTCCCAGTGTGTTGTATTATTCTGTTTGACGATCTCCGGCTCATGTTTCTTAATTTATTGTTTATTAATTTCATGCAATTACTTATTTTGGTTGTTTTTTAGTCCAAAATTAATCTTAGTAGCCGTATAACCATGTTTGATGTGCTTCTTATTAATTGAAGTGAAATTACCCTCGGTTGCATATTCTTGTTGACGTGCATGAATGGTGAAGCTAGGTTGGTCGTGAATAGCCCAGCTTTATCAATTCTAATCATTATAATCATTGCCCAATTGGTGAATACCTTGGTCTTGGGGTATCACTCCCTTCAAGGTCCAAGGTTAAACACCTTATGGGTGCAAATAATCTTTTGGGGCCACACTTCTTTTTTTTTTTTTTATTTATTAAAGAGCCGAAGGTCACATGTCCAATAGTGACCCCGTCCCAATTTTATTAATACCCTCACTTATGGCGGAAGAATACCGTGGTTACATCCAGAGGTCTGGGGTTACAAATGTAGAACTAAGTCCAAAACCAAACCTAAAAAAAAACAACTTAATTTAATAACAGAACAATACAAAACCAAGACCCAAATACATACCTGGATCGATGACCCCCCTAGCCAACTCTATGAACTTTACGAATATAGGGAAAACCCCCTCTATCAAGTTTAATATTACCTCTAATGGGAACAGGCAACTCAGATAACGTAGCCCAAGAACCAGTTAAACCTTTTGCCCCCATTTTAGCCAAACCATCAGCAACCGAATTACTTTCTCTGTAACAATGAACTAAAGAAACTTGAAGCCCAGCTAGCCTTTGTTGTACTTCTTCCCAATAATCCTCCATATACCATAGCCCACATCTCTGATCCCTCAACCAATTAAGTACTAACAAGAAATCCAATTCAATTTCCACACATAAAAAACCCAACTGATCAATGTGCCGAAGCCCATGGAGTAAACCCATCAATTCAGCAAAGTTATTAGAATTATAACCAATCGTAGCGGCAAACCCACAAATCAAATTCCCTTTATAATCCCTAATAATTCCACCCGCACCCGAAGCACCGGGATTTCCCAGAAAACAACCATCCACATTCAACTTAACCCAACCTGGCTTAGGATGTTTCCACATAACCAAAATGGCAATCTCCTTTCTCATGGAAATTAATGGCAAATTGAAACATTGTAAAATACCTTCATCTCGTTGAGTGAGCACATTTACCTCCCTAAGCTTTAAAGTAGTCCAAGACACCCAATATTTTATGGAACACCAAACCTGTTGGACCGAATCCCTCACACCTTCCATCCTAGCCTTACAACGACGCCCCCATAACCTCCAAGTAATGATAGCCGAGAGAATACCAAATAATTGTCCAGGACGATTAGAATTCCTCGCCCTCCTATGCCAGCAATCCACCCTATGTCTCCATGAACTACCTACCAACAAAGGTACTCCCAGAACAACTGAGCAAATTCTCCAAATTTTTTCTGCAAACTCCCCTCTCGCAAGAATATTATTAAGGTCCTCATAACCATATGACAAACAGCAATCACAACGGGAAACTATAGGAATACCAATTTGCCGTATGCGATCATCCACCGGCAAACAATCATGAATGGCCTTCCACATTGTAATCGAAATTTTTTTTGGAAGAGCTGGGTTCCAGACCCATTTTGCCCAAGGAAATTCTAGACCCCTTGAACGAATACAATTCCATGCGCTTTTAGAAGAAAATTTCCCATCAGCATTCGGGAGCCATATCAGAACATCTCGCCCATCTTTAATCCTCCCCAGCTGCAAGATAATATCTTCAGCTTTTTGATGACCAATCAACCGAGTAAATAACTCCAAGTTCCAACCCAATTCAGTTTTACAATCTTCCAATTTAAGATTCGGCAAATCAGAAATCTGGGTACTCTCACTTAAAGGAGAAGTATCATGCCAATTATCATGCCAAAAAAATAGATTTCCCTCCCTCACTTTCCATTTAGAATGAGCTTGCACAAGAGGAATATTCTGTAACAACAACTTCCAAAAAAGGGACCCTTTCTTTGGATCCACTATAGAAAAATGTCTATCCCCAACATATTTAGCATAAAAAAAATTGGACCAAAGAGAATTACCTTGCAATAAATTCCAAGCTAGCTTCATATGTAAAGCTGAATGTACTTCTCTCAGATTTCTGATACCCATACCACCTTCCGAAATCGGCTTACAAATATCATCCTAGGAACGCCATTTTTTCTTAGGTTTACCATCTTTTACTCCCCAGAAAAAAGTACTAATGATTCTTTGAATTTTCTCAAAGACAGATCTAGGGGTCCTTAATATTGACAGACTATGCACAGGAATACTTTGGAGCACATGTTTGATAAGAATCAACCGTGCCCCACTGGATAACAATCTGGCTTGCCAACCCTCCAACTTGGCCTGTACTTTAGCAATCAAATCATCAAAATAATAGGTACACCCAAATATTTGAAAGGAAAACATCCTTTCACAAAACCAGTGAAACGGATAAGGTCCCTACGTCTAGACAAAGAAATCTGCGAAGAAAAGAAAATATTGGATTTCCTTTGATTAACAACTTGACCCGACCATCGTTCATAAGTCTTCAAACCTCCATAACAGTTCTTAAAGAAGCCTTTCCTCCATTACAAAATAGCACCATATCATCAGCGTAAAGCAGATGAGAAATAATAGGGGATCCCCTCGAATAATAAAATGGAATAATCTTACCCATATCCACCTGTATTTTAATCATTCTTGAAAAAATTTCCTCAACTAAAATAAACAAATAAGGAGAAATAGGATCACCTTGTCGCAATCCTCGGCCTCCTTTAAAGAATCCCTTAGGAACTCCATCCATAACCACGGAAAACCATGGATTAGAAATACAGTGTCTGATCAACATACAAAAAATCTTCCGAAAACCCAAAAGCTTTTAGCACCTACACCAGAAAGGACCAATCCACACTATCGTAGGCTTTCGCCATATCAATCTTAAGAACAACGTTACCACCATGTGATGGTTTATTAATAGAATGAATCAATTCTTGAGTCAAACTTATGTTTTCAAAAATACTGCGGCCTGGAATAAAGGCTCCTTGTTCCGAGAGATAATTTTAGCAAGTAAAGGGGAAAGACGATTTATTTAGTTCTATGTAGGGAAACTTCTGAGGGCGCGGTACACGGGACCAAGGTTTACTCTGCACGGGTGGGTCCGAAGGGCCCTGTCTTGGAGATGTTCCCGACATAAAAAAAATAAAAAAATAAAAATTGCAGCTGGTTCGTGAGAATCTGTTTTTCTTTTGTATGGGACTATTGAGTTTGGATGGGTAGTCGACTGGAAATCACCTTGACCATACATATTGAGTAATGTTCAGTTAGCTAGCTTTTGATCATAGATTGGTAAAAGCCCGCAGAGAAAGTGTGTTTCTTGTCTGCGAAATTGATTTTGCCAAACAATAGAATATGGGAATGGTAACAATCAGTCAGTTTCATCAGATCAAGTAGACGAGATCTGGATTACAATTTTAGAGAACGTGGCCTCATAATGAGTAGTAACAATCAATCAATATATTTTAGAGAAATTAAATAGTTTTATAGAGCAAGCTTTGCAAATTCTTTTTGAAAAAAATGGATAAATTTGAGATCTACATAAAAAAATTATTTAAGAGAAATTCTATATAGAACGTTCATACCACACTTCTACCTAATCAACATGTAGTTTGTCATTTTTATCTTATTGTATAAATATGTATATGTTTAAATAGAATTACAAAAATAACAAATCATGTGTTAATTATGTAGATGTGTACGGTATAAAGCTTCCATGTAGCATTTCTCTTTTTATAATAGTTGACCTTATTTTTTTCAAAGAGAGTGCGTTAGACTTGCATATCCTAGAATTGTATCAAAGATTACTAGTTTATTTACTCTATTTACGGGAATGGTTGCAGTCTATCACTATCCAGGTCACAACAACGATTTAAACAAATGTTATTGTGTTCATCACATGGTAGAGATATTGTAACACCTTGGTCATGGAGGTCCATGGAATTAGCTTATGTCACCTTTCATCATCTCCAATAATACACTTAAATACTCTAATGACTCCATAAAAAACTTTTTTTCTTTTTTTCTTTTTTACTTATAAAAAAAGACTCCATAAAATATTAATTTATTTTTTCAACATAAATATATATATATATATGTTTCTCCACAAGGACACCAAATAAATATCTCAACATAACAAACGAAAATCTCCATAAAGACTTGGCAATATCCATGTCTCAAAATACTCAAAATAACGAAAATTAATAAATCTACTAAAATGGACTCTCCAATAATTATTTGTACCCTTCGACACTTATTCCTCTACAATCATCAAATCTTGCTAGTACTTCCTATTCTTGGTTTCCAGTTAAACCATCAAAATTATTTGAAAAATATACGGGACTGGACCGAATGTCATCGGTCTACATATTTTGGGACTGAGACCGATCGGTCCATAATTCTGTCCGGACCGAATTACTTACATCCCTAAACTTATATAATCTGTTATTTTTTATTGAAACTGGGTGTCCAAGAAAAAGTCAATTCAGTAAATAGAAAACATATACTAGTATATAAACATAAGCATTTACAGAGTTTAAAATGCAGAACAAAACATTTTTAGTTTCAGAATGCAAAGTCATAACATGTTATCAAAAATATCAGAGCGAAAATTCAAAAATATTCTTATTTAAAAACCTTTTAGCATAGCAAAACTGAAACATCGTATCTAGACAGAATTTCATGTTTAATCCCCGTGGTAGGGTTGTGCAAACCCTAGCGGCCAACCGAGCATAAACAAAATATGAAATCTTCCCCTTATTATTCTCGGAACTTCGAGTGTGCACACAAGAAAGACCACGCAGAAAACCACTTTAATTCCAAAGTGATTACACAAGAAATAGAAAAGTTGATACCAATCCGAACAGAGATCATAGTTTTACAACTGTGGTAAGGTCATAGAAAAGCAGAAATAGAACCATATACTGAATCAAAATGTCATGCTAAAAATTTTCAGATGCTACATCTTATCAAAACAAAATACTGGACAGAAACATATCATCTTCATAATCAAAATAGATTTAGAGCATCTTCACATAATCATGCGCAAATTTTTATATTCGCTCTTTTTGTACAGTTCAGAAACAATGCAAAAAACAGTTCATGCCTACATCAGTTATGACAAAAGTACATTTTATACAGATTTCATGTGTAATACAGAATAAATAATTGAGATTGTTTCAAATTTCTTTTCATAACAAAACATGCATATTTTTCAAAACCAACCTCAGTTCATTTATTTTATGAAAAGTCTAGCATGGGAATCCCGCTTACCTCGACCTTTTAACTTCTTTGAATTTTCCTCACGATTGTGCCAAACGAAGATCAATCGTCACCTATAAAATAGACACGTAACTTATTAAAATCCTTAATTAAACACGCATTTTGATATTTAAGTCCGAAATACAAATATAACCTACTTTTCCTAAAAAAAATCTAAAATTCTCGTAACTCTAAAATACCATCACAATACATTAACTCTAATTTATTTCTATAAAATAAAGTTTCTAGACTTACATGAAGTAAAATGAGTCCAACTTAAACATAGTTTCGGAAGTAACTAATTTAAGTCCATTAAAACTCAAGTTAAATTTGAATATGCCCGTCTACAACAAAAAGTCCATAAGAGTCTAGCCAATCAAATATATCAGGTCATCTTGGTCGATACACTCAAAAAGATAGCTATACGGCAAAAGGGTTTTTAAGGGCAATCTTGTAAAAAGTTTATAACATGTGGGTAAAAGTCAAATACTAGGAACAAGTTCTTGATGAACTACATATACTAAGAGAAAGACTAGGAGAGGTTTGGTTTCAAAACCTACATCAACTCATCTCATCTCATTATTACAACTTTCTCAAATTTCCACACAAAATATAATAAACAATTCAACTTTTTTAAATTCCAAAACAACTTTCCCAAATTCCCACACCAAATATAATAAATAATTCAACTTTTATTCTACTATTCACAAACCATCTCAACTCATCTCAAATTATCTTTGAATCCAGACCTCTCTGTGTTAGACCCACCGAGAACAACAATGAAGCGGCGACAAGGTAGTTGGAGCGGCAACAGAGCGCTGTGGGAGGGAGAGTGAGAAAACTGTTATGGCGGGGAGAGAGAGAGAGAGAAATGGAGAAGACACTGTGGGGGAGAAAGAAATCGGGCTTGGGCTTACTGGAGTGGCACATGGGTGATGGAAGGTAGGCTAGTCGGCGTCACTAGACTTCACCATGCCATGGCTGGTGGCACCTAACGAGATCGAGAGCTAGAAGATTGGGGCTGCTCTGTTTTGGTGTGGTGAAAACAAAGGCTTTTGCGTGATGACCAATGGTAGCTCCACTTGTGGGTTCACAGTTGAGTTACGGTGGTGGCACCACGAGTGGTTAAGGAGAAGGTTGGGGGTGAGGTTTGGGCATGGTGGTTCCGTGTGGTGGACGCACACGGGGTTGGGCTTCCGTGACGGTGAGGACGCGCAACTGGAGTTGGACGGCAGCTTGGTGGTTTGTGGTTTGGTGGTCACCGCCAGACTGGCCAAGGGTTGGCGATTGGACGCGAAGGAACTGACGGCAGTGGTTAATCTACTCCTGGAGCATGGACTAGAGGGCAATTTGTGCGTGCATGGGCTGCGATATGGGGTCTCTAGCCGGCAATGTGGGGGTCAGGGTTCACGATAGTTGAGCAGGGGGCGTGTTAAGGTGGTGGTGTCCTAGGGTTTGGTTGCTTGAAAACTGTGCATGCAACCCTAGTTTGGAAAAAAAATGGACATCTTGCTTATACGTGAATATATATACATATTGTTGCCATGAATGTAGTGGGAGGAAGACGTGCATGGCGTGGAAACATGAATGGCATGGAATCTAGACATGTTCTCACGGGCTTGGGTCTTGGGCGTACATGATTTGGGCCTTTCTATGAGTTATGGCTTCGACTCAAACTCTAAAAATAATACAACTTGTCCCATAAATTTTTCGGTCAAATTCTCACTTGGTCCATTAAGAAATTTTAACATAATTATCAAGTTCATAAAATCCATACTCGGCCAAAATAAATTTTTGGACCCGTAGATTATTCCAAAATTACTCGTCAAATCTCAAGTGGGCTTTTCAAACCTATTAACCCAAAATTAAATTTTATAAAACTTGCAATTAGCTTGAGCTTGGTGTTGGGCTTAGGTGTTACAGATATAATTCATTTTTTTTCTATGTTTTTTGTTGCCACGTTTAGAGATATTTAATATTATTCTTTTACAGCAGGATGAAATTTGGATTTAACTCGGATTTGTTTAGGAGCCCGATTACAGACTTATCATAATTTCAAAGAACCAAAGTAAACAAAAAAATGCCAGTGATTGAGTGAAACGAGTAATTCTACATACAACCGTGAAGTGCGTAACCGCCGCGTAATCGCTTTGAAAAAGAGTGGGGTCCACTATTAAAAAATTAATTTTTTTCATGTGGGTCCCATGTTTTATTCATTTTTTTCAAAGCGATTACGTAGCGGTTACGCAATTCACGGTTGTAAGTATATTTTCTCTTATCTAAATAAGCTAGCCCTTGGAGAGTCCTCTCATAACATATTTAGTGAATTTAAAAGAGCAACATATTGATGTAAAATGATCTGCATGCTGCAGAGACATGATTTTTTTTTTTTTTTTAGCAATGTAGCTCTCCTACGAAACTCCATGTGCCAACCTCATTGATCTGATTCTAACCTTTTAATCCAAATAGCTGGAACAGGGACGAATGCTTGGGGGATCAGGATTTTATGTGAATATGAGTTTGGGTATGAATTGTTTTTAATAACCTTTTTATGACTTTGGGTTATACCTATTACCTACACTCCTTTAATTTCAGGCCCTGAGAGATGGGTTTCAGGTCAAACAAGAACCTCCAGTTTTTTTTTGGTTCTTCTCCTAAGTGATAGAGTGCACTACCTGCAAAATGTTAAAGAGCACCACCCTGACTGAAGACAGAACAAAGAGAGACAACTTCCTTTCTTTTGTTGCTGTTGGTGAGATTTCTTAAGAGAAGACAGAACAGGATCAAATGAAGCATTAGCAGGTTGTGAAAACTCAGAATCTGTCAAAATAGATTTCGTTAAATAAAAAAAAAATGAAGATATCTGATTGAATTATCTTTCTTTGCATCCTCTCTTGTTTGTTTTCTTTCTATCCGGTGAGAACTTGTTTCTCTTACCCTGTGTCCAGGATCGGGTCAGAGTAGCTTAGTTGAACCCAGGTAAGTCCCTAGGGAAGCCAAGGTTGGCGTGTTGGGCAGTTAGTGGTTCAGTTGGGGTAGCCTCTCAAACGGTAAGTTCCCAGGAAAGAAAAGCAATGTCCACCTTATAGATGGAGGACAAACAAAAAG
This sequence comes from Juglans cinerea, assembly GCA_961763995.1. Lineage (NCBI taxonomy): Eukaryota > Viridiplantae > Streptophyta > Magnoliopsida > Fagales > Juglandaceae > Juglans > Juglans cinerea. Next base: position 4,553,885 of record CAUIVZ010000015.1, read on the forward strand.
GAATGTGGGGGAGGACTAGTTCCTCAGTCAGTTCCAGGTCGGCTGTGCCTACTGATATCTTTTGGAGAAGAGCTATCTCCTGTTCTGAGATCGTGGAAGATCCCAGAAATTGACCCAAATTCCCTTTACTCAACCACTTGGTTGAAAAAGACTTTTTCAAAATCTTTGAATGTTCGAACAGTCGAACAAACATATAGTATATCTGGATCCCATGACAAATATCATCTCTTTAAAGATGATGATATTAAAAAATATATTCTTGAGGGATACAAGTATATACATATAGCGTCTGTTCAAGTTGCTGCTAAACCCCTAACAAGGTTAGGCATCAACGCCTCTGTTCTTTTTTGTTTACGAGATGGTCGATTCCTCAAATTTGAGGATAGCATTCTCGGTATGATTCAATCCTCCCTTTCGGAAGGACCTGTCCATTTTGATTGTTTTCCTAATTTATCTTTGGCTTTGACTGATAAGCATATTTTAAAATGCTTAATTTTGAATGTACTGACTTCAGGATATCAGATGCTTGAAGGAAGTAAACCTCTTGCTTTAATTTTCAGGGTTTATTATCGTCTTTTAAGAACGAATTTAGATCCAAAAGCTATTGTAAAACCTTTTGGAAAACATACTCTACTGATCCAGAGTAGTTCTTCAGATGTTGATATAAATGTTCCAAAACGAATTTATTGGGAAGATATAAACCTTCCTAATGAATGGATTTTAGAGGAAGAATTATCAAAACCTCCAAGAAATATTGTCCCGAATGCTGGTGTTGACATCATTCAACAATATTTAAATGGAACTGTTAAAATTTCTTTTAATAGACCTGAAGCCCTTGGTAGGAGAAGAAATTCTTTTGCTGGCTCCAGATCTAGTTTTGTTGATACTGTTCAGAACAATCCAAGGGATGATTTCAAGCTTAACCAATTCCTTGAAGATTCTGTACGAACAGCTCAACCTGTTAAACCTGCTTTAAAACTGAAAGGAGTTTCCACATCCTCTCAGGTTACATCTGCTTTTTATACTGCACAGGGTGCTGGATCTTCCAAAGATCAAAACGTAAATGATGAAGCAGACAGGGAAGATAACTCTTCTATGTCTCCAACAGCTTCAGATATGCAAGCCCCTATTGCTCCTGCACCTATTCATCACAGTTTAAATGTTTTGAATAGACCTTTTGAAATTGATTTACCTTCTCTTTTAAAAGATTTTGCTGCACCAGAAAACAAGCAAAGGCGTAAAGCCTACCTTTCAAAGTTTTCTGATCTGGAGAAACAACGTGTTAAACGCAAATGGAAAGAAGAAATGAATAGGCTCCAAAGGCATATTTCTCTTCTTGACTTTGCCGAAAACACCTATGTTTCTAAGAATACCTTGAATGTTGTTAAAAATGATTTTGTCAAGGAAGATGGAAATACGGTGGTCCAAGCCACTCATCCTCCATTAGAGACTGTTTTAATTCCTTTTAAGGGTACTCATGTACCTGCTACTCCTTTTAAAGTAGCTCAAACCAGTTCGAAAGATCCTGAAAAGGACAAGATTCTTTCCGAAGCAAAAAAGATTATTTTTCAAAATAATTTTACGAATCTTGCTCTTCACACGATCGGAGAACAACTTGATCGGATTGAAGAAAAGGTTGAAAAACCTGTATTCACTTCAAATCCAGTTTTCAAAAACGAATATCCTGTTAATATCTCTAAAGATCAAGCAAAGAAAAAGATTGAAAAACCTTTGATTATCTTACCAGAAGCACGGTCTAAAATAGATTTTCAAAATACACAGGCCAAAACTCTGGATAAAATAGATCAAATGCTTGCTGATCTAAAGAAAGAGCAACATTCAACCAGTACTCTTAACAGTAATGGTAATGAGGTAGGCTCTACAGAAAATTCGGAAGAGTCATCTAGCGATGAATCCTCTGAAGATAAGGATATTGATTTAATTCAAAAGAATTTTCAAGATTTGGAGATTGCCAAACTTTCTTCAAAAGGACCCAAACCAATGAGTCTGACGAAGAATTGGTATTCCAGACCTACTCCACCTGATATACAATTTGAAGAAAAAGTTTTTCAAAACCAATCTTCTTATTCTGCTGACAAAGTTTACGAATGGAATATTGATGGTTTCTCTGAACAAGAGATCATTAATACCATGAGTAAGATGTCTATGGTTGCAAATGCTTATGTCAACAATAACGTTAGACAGCCAGACATAGTCAGGATTTTAACCCAGGGTTTTACTGGTGTTTTGAGAAATTGGTGGGATAAGTACCTCACCAATGATACAAGGGAAACCATCCAACATGCGGTAAAACGCAAAGAAGATGGAACACCCATTTTTGATGAAGCTATCGGGATGGCACATCCTGATGGTGTTAACACTTTGATTTACACTATTTTGAAACACTTTATTGGTACACCATCAGATATAACTAGTCGCATCAGTGACCAGTTAAATAATCTAAGATGTCATCAGATGTCTGATTATAGATGGTACCAAGATGTTTTTATTTCTAGAGTAATGCTTCGTGATGATAGCCAGAAGCCTTACTGGAAGGAGAAATTCATTGATGGATTACCTCGACTATTTGCTTATAAAGTCAAGGAAGAACTTACAGATGCCTCTGGGCTTCTTAACTATGAGAATTACACTTATGGTGATATTTTCAGTATTGTTAAGAAACTCGGCATTAGTATGTGTCATGATCAAAAAATGCTTCGTGAACAGATGAGAAATAGTAAGAAGGCCAAATACGAAATGGGCACATTCTGTGAACAATTCGGTCTTCCTAGTATTGCTCCATCAAAAAGAAAGCATAAAATTGTTAAACCTCATGGTGGTTTCAGGAGAAAGCCCCGTGATGAATTTTATAAAAAATCATACAAAAAACCTTTTTCCAAACCATTTTCCAGAAAAAAGGATTCAAAAGATGTTTCCACAGGAAAATATTTTTTATGTGGCAAATCTGGGCACTTTGCTGATAAATGTCCCAAGAAAGCCAAGACTTTTAAAAAGAAAATCAGCCAGATGGATATTAATCACCATGATAGAGAAGAACTATTTCGACTCCTAGAAATAGATTCGTCTTCATCATCGGAGATGCTTGAGTACAGTTCTAGTGATTCAGAATATCACTCTGAACCGACAACTCCTAATCCTTCTGATTTAAAACTAGGTTGCAATTACAATTCTACTTGTTGTAAGCCTCCAGATAAAACAATCAATGTCTTATCTAAGGCTGAAGAACAAGAGAACCTCTTGTTAACCTTGATTTCACAAATTACTAATCCTGAGCTCAAAGAAGAGTACCTTCTTAAGCTAAAGAAGATGATGGTTCGTCAAGATCCAGAAACTTCAAACCAAAGGATTAATTTTCAAGAAACCTTGGAGAGATTTCAAAAGAAAAAACCCAAGGATATTTCTGTTTCTGATTTACAATTTGAAATAAATTCTGTCAAAAAAGATATTGCAGATCTCAAATCTGAAATAAGCAACCTCAGATCTGAGAACGAAGTTTTAAGACAAGAATTTTTATTAATCAAGATCGACAAACAGCTTGATCAAGATATTCCTTCTGATAATGAGCAGACCGAGGCTGGTTCCAGTCAACAGGATCTTCTTGCCGACAACCAGATCTGTTTAATCCGTCATACCATTCCTCCTAAATGGTTTACGCGTGTTAATATTATTGTTGCTCATGATTTTCAATTTTCTGTCGTTGCTATGATTGATTCCGGGTCAGACTTGAATTGCATTCAAGAAGGACTCATTCCTAGCAAATATTTCGAAAAATCTAAAGAAAAATTATTCTCGGCAAATGGCTCAAAGATGACCATTAATTATGAGCTCAATAATGCTCATGTTTGCCAGGATAACATTTGTTTTCGGATTCCCTCTGTTTTAGTCAAAAACATGTCTGATAAAGTGATTTTGGGAATCCCTTTTATTTCTTCTTTATACCCCTTCATGACCGAGAAAGATGGTATCACTACCGATCCTTTTGGTCAAAAGGTTAAATTTCATTTTGCTTCTCGTTTTGAAATTGATACGGATAAGAGCAAGAAATCTTTGTTTTTAGCCAAACAAAAACATTTGAATTTCCTCCAACAGGAGATCAAATACAAAAAGATTTCTGAACAATTATCCTCTCCCATTTTACTTTCAAAAATTGATGCTTTTAACAAACGTTTGCTAACGGATGTTTGTTCTGATTTACCCAATGTTTTTTGGTATAGGAAGAAACACATAGTTTCTCTCCCATACATTAAGGATTTTAATGAAACCAATATTCCAACAAAAGCCACCTCTGTTCAAATGAACAGGAAGACTTTGGAGTATTGTAAAAATGAGATTCAAGATCTTCTGAAAAAAGGCATTATCAGAGACAGCAAGTCCCCTTGGTCCTGTCCTGCTTTTTATGTCCAAAAAAGTGCTGAACTAGAACGTGGAACCCCTCGTCTAGTTATCAATTACAAACCCTTGAATAAAGTCTTAGAGTGGATTAGGTACCCTATTCCCAATAAGAATGACTTAATTCATAGGTTGAGTGATGCTGTGGTCTTCTCCAAATTTGACCTTAAGTCCGGTTTTTGGCAAATCCAAATAGCCGAGTCAGATAGGTATAAGACTGCTTTTGTAACCCCATTTGGTCATTTCGAGTGGAACGTGATGCCTTTCGGCCTTAAAAACGCTCCCAGTGAATTCCAGAATATCATGAACGATATTTTCAATTCGTTCTCCCTTTTTACCATTGTCTATATAGACGATGTTCTTGTTTTTTCTAAATCTATTGATGAACATTGGAAACACTTGCAATCGTTTCTTGACATCATTAGATTCAATGGTCTTGTTGTTTCGGCAACAAAAATTAAATTGTTTCAAACCAAGATTAGATTCCTTGGTTATGACATCTCTGAAGGCAAAATCAGGCCCATCCAAAGAGCCATCGAATTTGCTGACAAATTTCCTGATGTCATTTTGGATAAAAAACAATTGCAGAGGTTCTTAGGATCTCTCAATTATGTCTCTGATTTCTACAAGGATATGAGGAAACAATGTCGTCCTTTGTTCAAACGACTCCTTTCTAATCCTCCTCCTTGGACAGAAATCCATACAAACTTAGTAAGGAAAATCAAAGCACATTCAAAACTCTTCCGTGCCTTGGTATCCCTACTTCTGATTCATTCAAAATTGTCCAAACAGATGCCTCAGACATCGGTTGTGGTGGCATTCTGAAACAACGTGTTTCGCCAGGTTCTTCTGAACAAATTGTTCGTTTCCATTCTGGAACCTGGAATTCTGCACAAGAAAAATATAGTACTATTAAGAAAGAAATCTTAGCTATAGTACTATGTATTTCAAAATTTCAATCTGACCTTTTAAACCAAAAATTTTTGGTCAGAATTGACTGCATGAGTGCTAAATTTGTTTTATAAAAGGATGTAAAAAACATTGCATCAAAACATATTTTTGCACGGTGGCAAGCGATTTTAAGTGTTTTTGATTTTGACATTGAATACATCAAAGGCACACAAAATTCCATCCCTGATTTTCTTACCCGTGAATTCTTGCAGAAACCCCATCATGGCCAGCAAGAAGAAAGGCAAAGACAAGAAAGTCCATCCACCTCCACCAATACCCAGTATAAAACTCATCAAGAATGAGTCTGGATCAACCACTGCTGTAAGTGCTGTATCTACAGCACTCGATATTGCGAACAGGTTCCAGCCACTTGGCAAACCTGCTCAACCACAGACTTTTTCGTCTGCGGTCACTACTACTTTTGACCCATATGCGAAAGCAATTGAGTAAAAAAACAAAAATATTGTTACTCCTCAGTTTTTCCTCCCAAAAGGAAAATCTGAATACTTGAAAAAGAATTTTTCCTCCTATCTGTTTCATATCGAGCCCAATAGCACGATATTTACAGATGTGTTCAAAATTTCTTCTTCTTATTTTCCTCCTCTTTTTCACTGGATTCCGGAAGATTCCTCCAAAAATCTCCAATTTTATTCCAGTATTCTTATCCAAACCAATTCCTTGGTGATCAAACCCATTTACGACAAGGTTGACACCAACAAACTAATTTTTCACAGTGCCTATATTCATCGAGTCATTACTCAGATAGAATGGGGATCAAACCCATCTACCACCAAAAGACTCGCTTCTTCGGACACTGATTTTTCTTACTTTGATTATATTGATGCCTGGAAACGCTTCATGTTTTTCCAGACTCCAAATATGGACCACTCTTGGTTCATAAGATTTGATTCAAAATTCAAAGGAAGTTTTCCTTTATGGTTCCTTCAATGGTGGAATCAATATGGATTAATTCCCGAGAATCTTCCCGGTCAGCTTTCCCAAGCTTACCAACATTTTACTAATATCGTTGGTCCAACTTTGGATCAACACTCCAAAAAATTTCACCACACTTTGCATTTCTGTCAAAGATACCACCTCCCGTGGATCTTCAAATGGAATTATGAAAGGCAAGGTGATGTTATGACAAGAGTTTATTTCACAAAATGGTGGGATAAATTCGCCAATACAGAAAAAATTGTTGATTTAATGATCAAGGACTTTCCAACTCCTGCACCCAACCTGCAGAATAAAACCGAATTTCCAAAGATCATGGCTGGACCATCCAATGCTCCTAAATATCCTCTAATTCAGGCCCCTGCTTCTCCAACAAAATCCGGGGGAGTAAAGGACAGTTCATCCTCAAAATCCTCTAAGTCTAAAAAGAAAACAGACATCTTTGATGGACTTAAGAAAAATGATTTAATCAACATACTCAAAGAATCATTATCAAAGTCTCAAAGCAAATCTGAAGATGAAGATTCAGACACTGCATCAGAGGCTTCATACAGCAATGTCTTCGGTAACTCTGGGTTCTACTCAGAAGAAGAATAATTGCTAAAACAGACAAAAGAAGACCCACTGACAGGCTCCTTTTGTCCAGACTACTACTCGAGTTCAAAGAAGACCCACTGACCGGTCTCCTTTAACAGATTTGTCGTTTTGTGCCGAAAGCAGCATCCGCCGCCAGACACAATGATGACTCCCGTGGTTAAACAGTACTAACGCTGTTCATTCACGGACCTACTTTTGCTCGTGATTACACAGTAACTGACAGCTGTGCTCACGGATCCTTTTGTAAACAGGAACTCCTTATTCTATAAAAGGGGAACCTCATTTCATTTTTAGACAGAAGTTTCATTACCAAGCTCTTAACACTTTGTAAGCTTCTGCCTCTTAAACCTTTACAATCAAGAGCAAATACCGCTCTACCTTCTATCTTGTGCTATAAATTTTGTAATAAAATTTATGATTATGAATATGTTTATTTTCACTCTCTTATTTATCTTATTTTGCATCGCATCCATGCATATGGTCGGTTCTACCGCCTGCCTTTAATTGTGCATACTCTAAATTTCTTCATTTTCAGTAGCTTATCTCTTCATTCCGCTGTATTGGTAATATATATATATATATATATATATATATATATATATATTTATGAAGGAAATATTATATACCTTATTCTTATCTCATTATCTTAATGTAATATTACTAATTAACCTTTGAATTTGTTATTTCGAACTATAAAAATAGATTTAATGGTTGATAGGTAATCCTGCGTTAACATAGTAAATCATAAAAGAATTAGGTTAGGTTTGGATCGTGAGTTAAGATGAGAGTACTAGTATTGGACTAGCCAAATGTCAATCAAGTCTAAATTTTGACTAAATTTTCTCAAAATTAGCTGCATTGGACTAACCAAATCACTTCAAATCAAGTTATGAGCTACAGTAAATGAAAAACCAAAGCCATATTTGGTGAGTTACTATTCACCAACCAAAAGAATATTTTATTAAAAAGTTTTCACTTTCTCTTCATTTCTTTTTCCTTTCTTCTTCATGTTAAATAATTTGTTTGGACAGTAAAAATGAAATTATTAATTAATATATGAAATGTATTTGTAAAATATAAAAAAAAAATTATTAAAATATATAATATTATATTATTATTTTGACTTTAGAATGACTAGTCTAATGTAGATTAACTTCTTCAAAGGTAAAGCCAAAACCTCAAGTTTTAGTCAAAATTTAGACTTGGCAATGGCCTAGCCAATACTCTAAAATGAAATTTAAAAGTTAAAAAAAATATTGTTAAAATATTATTTTTATTTTGAAATTTGAAAAAATAGAATTATTTATTATATTTTGTATAGAAATTTAAAAAATATTGTAATAATTAGATAAAATGATATATGAAACTTTTTGTATCCAAACGTTCCCCTAGTGTTCCTTGGCGTTGTGATGCTTTGGCACCTTTGCCATTGAAGATGAGATATTGGGCTCAATGTATACGTTAACTCGTAAAATATATATAATTTAATTTCTGTAGTTATCTTGAATTTGTTAAATTAAATTTAAGGAAAGAGTGACAACCAAAACCGTCGCTTTGGCCGAGTGGTTAAGGCGTGTGCCTGCTAAGTACATGGGGTTTCCCCGCGAGAGTTCGAATCTCTCAGGCGACGAGCTTTTTCTAAAAATACTTTTCTCTATTTTTTAACGAATTGGAAGGAAGTACCGTCTTCAGCTCCCTGGATGCGTGTTCAGTCTCCGATGCGTCGGGTCGGAGTTCGTTAAGTTGCTGTCGCCGGTTCTGGAGATAGACGGAATGGTGATTTGAAAGAGGAATTCAGAGTTGTGAAGAGTAGTTACGCGGAAGATATTGATGGGGGAGATTTTTTTGGAAATGGTGGTGATGGGAAAGAGGAGGGCGGTGGTGATAGAGAGGAGGAGAAGGAGTTCGGGCCTATATTGAGGCTCGAGGAGATTATGAAGGAGACGGAGGCTCGAGGGGCTGAGCTTCCTCCTGATATGTTGGATGCCGCCAAGACCGCTGGGGATTCGGCAACTGCTTCTTCAGCGGTACCTAGATTTGCAGGTGTATGTGCAATTGAAACAAAAAGTTTGGGAGTTTGATTAAGGCTCTGTTTGGTTGCTGATAAAAATTGGCAGACTGAATGCAGAAAACAAAAAATGCATAACGTAGTGTTTTTTTCATTTTTCCTATTTAAAGCTCAATTGACTCAAGACTCATAACGATACTCTCCTGATAAGAGATAAAATTTCTAAGGATAGAATCATGTTCGGCATTCCATGGATGCTGCAACTCTCCTCCCTCATTATCTTTGAGTTGGTATGATCCTAGGCTGTTGGTAGTGGTTACTACGTAGGGTCTTCCCACCGTGGACTGAGCTTCTCTTCATCTTGGGTGATGACTCCTGTTTCTCTTAGAACCAGGTCGCCGACTTTAAACGATCTAATATTTGGTTTTTGTTCATTCTTTTGGCATTTCATTTTCCAGGTTTCTTGCTGGCCACTGGGTTTTTTGATGAAGTATTTGCTCTAATGCTTCGAAACCAAATGCTGGCTGATCCTTCTTTTCTTTTTAAGGTTGGAACTTGGAACAGAGGTTTGCTTTGTGTTTGTCTTTTTGAATCAATTACACAAGTCAGTTGAACTAAATAATCATTAAGAAATGATAGTCACCGTCGTGAGTATGCACGCGCTTACACAGTCCAGGACTGTATATATAGCATTATTCGTGTTGACTTCAGCTTGAACGAGTACATATTACAGGGTTTGTTTTAAGTGAACCTTTTTTTTGTTTTAAAAAAAGAGCCAGTAGAACTCGATAATCATTACTTGGATTAATCCACATTAAAACATTAGCCAGTCAGTTGGGTATGGTTCCCTTTTCGTGGCGTGTGCATACCAGTGGTTAATTGGTTTGTCAGTGTGTGCTTCAGCTTGATCAGAGCATATCATGGGGTCCTCACTCCTCAGAGATGTTACCAAGTTTCTTATTCTAATGTAATAGAAAATCTTAAGGTTATTTTGGTGGTATGCAGATAGTCATAGATTCCTGTTGTGCAACATTTGCAGAGGTTCAGAAAAAGAGGCAAGGATTTTTGGTCAGAGTTTATGTTGTATACTGCGGATCTTTTAGTTGGTATGGTTGTGGACGTTGCTTTGGTTGGTTTGTTGGCACCTTATGTTCATTTTGGGTAGCCATCCCCATCGAGAAGTTTATTTGGACACATACAACATTGCTTGTGCTGCTCTTTCCTAGCAGGTTGTGTTGCAGCATACTGGCATTGTGAAGTTTTTCATTTTGTTTGTAGGATCCATCTAAGTTAAATTCTGCAGTTATCATTCTGGACTTGCATGTTATGTATGCTTACTTTTGTACTTTGCCATATGCTCCTTGCTGCCTAGTGCTAGAAAATTTATATACTAGATCGGTGGACGTTTAGATATAAAGTGCAACTATCTGAGTTTTTCTTTCTTTAGTTTTGTATCTTAGATGAAAGGTGTGGTGCAGAAGATTTGGATGATTGACAGCTGGAGAATTTCTTAAAAGGAAGGAATGGTGGTAGTGTGGCTGAAAAAGAACTTACAGGTACCCCATCCCAGCAGAGTTGGTGAGCTGAAGTGTGGAGTTTATGGGAGAGATATGATTACTAAATAGAAAGCTACTACAGTATAGTCTAAAGTTCTGTGACATAAGAATACTCGTGAAAAAAAAAAAAATTCTGTGACATAAGACTAGGCTTCTTTTTTCTTTTTTCTTTTTTTTTTCTTTTTTTTTTTTTTTTTTTTTTAATGTCGGGAAGCTTTCCAAGACAGGGCCTTTTGACTTTTCACCAGGGAGTGTGGTCCCAAAAGATTGTTTGTACTCATGAGATGTTAAACATTAGACTTTGAAGGGAGTGATACCCCAAGACGAAGGTCTTCACCACTTGGGTTAATCCCTTGAAATTTAAGACTAGACTTTCTTTGATTGAGCCTTTTCTTCTCCCTCCTAATGTTTTAAGTTAGGGTTAATTACAATTTATTCTCGCGAACTTTCGCTCAATTCATAATGTGCCTCCGAAACTAATAATTGCATCAAAGTGGACTCTCGAACTTTCAAAACATCACAATCCCCCCCTTTCGTCTACTAGCAGCGTTAAATCTAACGAAAATTCTCTGCATGTGCTACTCATGTGTATAACATTTATTACAAAGATGTAATTTTTATCTAATTTATTATCATTGATCATATAAAATATAAAATGATATATTCTATCAATTAATAATAAATAATAAATCATTAAATAATTTTTCTTATTAATTTATATATGGTTAATGAATATCAAATAATTTCATTGTGTACATAAATTATTCATACTTGCTTGCAACTTAGGTATAAAATAATTTTATATATGGTTAGTGATTAATGATTTATTATTAATTGATATCATATATTATTTTACATTTTATATGGTCAATGATAGTAAATTAGATAAAAATTACATATTTACAGTGAATTTTCATTAGATTTGACGTTGCTGGTAGACGAAAGTGAGGGATTGAGAAGTTTTGAAAATTCGAGAGTCCTCTTTGATGCAATTATTAGTTTTGGAAACACATTATAAACTAGATGAAAGTTTGAAGGACAAAGTATAATTAACCAAGCTATTATTTCAAATTACATCCTAAATTGACGAGACTCTCTCTCTCTTTCTCAAGCCAAAAAAAGAGACGATGACAAATAATCTGTGACTTAAATTGGCTCTAGAGCATTAATATCTAATTCTTCTAGATTATATAAACAAAAACTAGTTTCAATTTTTTTTACTTTCCGTTTTGACTTTTATTTATTTGTCATGGGGGTTATACTGAAAAATAAAAAGACAAAGACAAAGGAAGACAATATACACATATACATACTTAAAGACGTGACTTGTTCATATTTTGGGGATGTGTAGCGGACCTAGTCAAATACCTTCTGTTATCTTTTATTTTCTTTACACTTTCAAACTATAATAATCTATGGTAGAAATTATAGAAGTAGTATTTATTAAAAAAAAAAAAGAAATTACAAAAGCGAAGATCATAGAGCTTCCTTTGTTGACATAATTTTCCAAGATAAAAGTCTCATCCATACAGTTTGTCTGGCAACATGACATGTTGCTCCATCAGTAAATTTTTCCATCATATGTTCCATTAAGGTACCTGGTTTAAACTCTTAGGGATTGGCTCAAGGTGGTAAAGGTCTTGGATTTGAGATATGTTTTTTCTAAGTGTAAAGTTCAAATCTTCTTATATGCAAACAATCTCTAGAGACTATTGGATTGAGAGATTTTCTCCTTAAATTACTCGATGTACACTTCTAGAAAGTTCCTTACTGAGAGCTTGTGCACTCCCAAGATTAGTTGGGACACTATTCCGGATACCTGGCGCTAAAAAATAAAAAAGTACCTAGTTTAAGTAGTCCACAATATTTTATTTTTATATCAGTTCATACTATTACAATGAATATGTGTAGGCTGTTATCTTCACTACCCTTTGCCACATTTTGAGAATGTCTCAGTTGCAAACATCACTGCACTTGACTTAATTTGCCACCTTAATTTTTTATTTTTTATTTTTTATTTTTATCAGGAGTATAAAGAAATCAGAAGAGCACATACCTGTGCCTCCTCTTGTGCAACGTGCTGTTTTTTGGGGTACGTCTTTCCTTTTTTTCCTCGTATTTCAATATTTTGTATTATGAGTATTGATAAATACACAATATTTTTCACAATACATATTATAAAATAAGAATATTTTTATAAAATGATATTAATTTTATAAAATATTTTATAAAAATATTCTTATTTTAAAATATTATTGTGTATAATACTGTATATTTATTATTTTTCTTTGTATCATTACTTTGTACTAGCATGGTCAAGTACCTGACAACTTTTTTCACTAGTCTATGTGCTCTTGTGAATGGCTTTCTGTTTTAGTTTCTCCTCATATTCCAATACAACCCAAAGTTGCTTTTTTGGGTTGGACAACATCTCGAAGATTTCACCGTAGACAACTTAAGAAAGAGTAGATTTATTGTTATAAATTGGCTGCTACAGCTATCGAAAAAGTACCCGAATTACTTCACCAAATAGTATATTTCATTTTTTTATTTTTTTATGTATTTTTTTTAATTATCATAAACATAAAAAATAAAAAATCCACAACATCATTAAAAACAAAAATGATTTATATCAGCCTACATCCTCAACACACTCTGTGTTGAGTTCAAAAAAAAAAAAATCCTACCTAAGGGTGTGTGGAGAGTGCCGGCTGATGTATAGCCGGACTCCATTAAAAAATACTTTCCTAATCACTAAGTAAAAAAACTCATTCGAGACACTTTTTCTGTCCCAAATTTGAGATCCAGAATATTTTTGATTAGCGTTATATGAGTAAGGAAAAAATGGTGACTCGATGATCATTTATTAATTTAGTGGGAGGTGGCAAGGGGCTATGAATTGAGATCTTTATTAGAAGCGGACTTGCATTAGTGATGCCTTGGAGGGTGGCCATTTTTTGCGCATTGGAAAGGCCTTCCGGGCAACCTACATTTTGTGACGATAGGGAGAATGATTCCGTCATGCCCTCATGCGTGCTTTTTTGATGAGCTTAGAAGTTTTTTTTTCATATTTTATTTTTTAAAATTTTTTTACTCATAATGTCTACACCACATATGATTTTTTTATTTTTTTTTTCTTACCAAATATGTGTGATGTATGGATAATGAATAGAAAAACTCAATTAGTTTAACAGAAATAAAACAAAAATAAAAGAGAAATTATATTTGCAGTCCCCACTTAGGGACTGCATGTGCAGGCCCCTTATTAAATGAAAAAAAGTATCATTTCAGGAGGGATAATTTTGTAATTTTAAAAAAATTTAAAGATTAAATTGTCTAGACTTGCATTGCAGTCCCCAAATGGAGATTGTATCTAGCATTGCTCAAAATAAAAATAAAACAAATGTAGTGTGTGAGATAATGAGTAGCAAAGCTAGTCTTCATGAATTTCTTGTATCATTTTCTAGCTCCTAACTTATAATAGGTGTTCTATTTTCGTATACTCTATATATATGCAACATCTATTTACTTGATTCAATAAAACTCTATCTTACTTATGAAAAAAAGTATTTAGTCTAGTTTCGCATGTTAATATTTTTCACCGATAAAATTAATACAAATGAAAGAATAGGCATAATCCAAGTACATAGGACATATACACGAGAAGCATATTAAAAGAGGGTGCTAGATCAAGCTCCTCTCTCTCTCTGTTCTTTTTAATGGCCATCTTTGCTATGCTCTTTTTTTAAAAACCTTTTTCGGTTTTAATATGGTCTTACCGATGGAATCTCATGCTAAAAATATATAAAAGTGAAAATTCTTTTGGAATTCTACCTAATATAAAAAAACATTTAGATGTTTATTTTTTAAAAATAACTTTAATAGATTTTATAATAATAAGTAGTGTGGTTACGTAGTGAGCAAGGAAATAACTGTTAGCAATGTCAGCTCCTAGCATCTACGGGGGGTCACTTTCAATGGGCATGAAACAGAGGCCCACCGCCTCCACAACTATCATCCACTACCTGACTCCAACAGCAACACCCACCACCTTGCACTTCATCAAACAAACACGCACAATGCACATCGTGTCTGTTGGCATCATGTACAGAGAGTCTATCCTTCGACCAAAAAGGGGTAAAAGAAACTAATATAATTTAGAGCTCTTCTTTTTGTTTTTATTCATAATCCTTCCACCAGAAATGGGTAGGTGCTGAAAAATTAAATAATCAAGCATTGGTCTCTTAAATTTTTCCCACGGTTCGGTGTATACGTGTGGAAGAAAAAGCAACGATGTGAACTTCTCCTGATTTGACCTCTTTTTAGTGGCCGGTTTGGATAATAGGTTGAGACGATTATATTAGTTAAAATAGTTTATGAATAGTAATTAAATATTTGAATTGACATGAAATGAGTTAGAAATTATTTGAATTAAAATATTTTATGAAATTTTAAGATATGAGAAAGAAAAAATTAAATAAATATATTAGAAAGTTAAAATATTGTTAGAATATAATTTTTTAATATTATTTTTATTTTAAGATTTGAAAAAGTTCGAATTATTTTTTGTGTCTTGTTTAAAAGTTTGTAAAAGTTATAATAATTAGATAATGATTAGATGAAAAAGTTAAGATTTGAAATTGAAAAGTGTTTGTATTTGTGATGTTTAGATATTGAGATGAGATAATATGAGTTAAGATAATTTGTGAATAGTAATGAAATATTTGAGTTTAGATGAGATGAGTTAGAAATGGTTTGAATTAAAATATTTTATGGAATTTTGAGAAATGAGAGAGAATAAGTTAAATAAATATATTAGAAAGTTAAAATATTGTTAGAATATAATTTTTATTTTGCGATTTGAAAAAGTTGAATTATTTTTTATGTTTTGTTTGAAAGTTTGGAAAAGTTGTAATAATTAAGTAATAATTAGATGAAAAAGTTAAGATTTGAAACTAAAAAGTGTTTGTATTTGTGGTGTTTGGATATTGAAATGAGATGAGATACAAACATCTCTCTATCCAAACCATGCCTAGGCCCCGTTTGGATACAGAAACAGTTTCGTATCATCTTATCACTACAACTTTTTCAAATCCCACACAAAATATAATAAACAATTCAATTTTTTCAAATATCAAAAAAATAATAATATTACAAAATAATATTTTATTCAACTTTCAACTTTCATCTAAAATTATCTCATCTCATCTCATTTCACTATTCAAACGATTTTTTATCTTTGGGATTTAGTATAATTTTTTTACATTTCCATACAAAATATAATAAACAATTCAACTTTTTTAAATCTCAAAACAATAATAATATTAAAAAAATAATATTCTAATAATATTTTATTCAAATTTTAACTTTCATCTAAAATCATCTCATCTTATCTCACTATCTAAACTGCACCTAATCACAATCATTGAGGTGGCATATTTTAAGTGTTTGTTCATTTAATTGTTTGACATACAAAATTACTTATAATAGGCTATATAAGTAGTGTGATTGAGGATGGAAAAATTAAAGATGAAAGAATATCATTTCTTATGAGTTTATGCTTACATGTTTATGAATGACAAGTTTTAAAGTTGAGAAAAAAATAAAATAAAATAAAAGGCCCACTTTCTTGTGTAAAAATGGGCATTGAATTAAAGTAGGTTAAAAATATTCAATTGCTAATGCAAATGATTTCACTGCATCGAAAATATTCTAATTGTACACGAGTATTTTCATCCTAAACTACTAACGTTTTTTAAATTTGTTATCTAAAATACCAACTTTTAACGATTTATGATGTGTTAAGATATGATCTAACGGAGTGCGTAAATTGTCAAGATTTGATAGGTAAGTTGCCAAATATCAATATGAAAAACACTACTTGCACCCGGGACGGGGAACACGCCACGTACCCGGGTGCCAAATCATCATTATTTAAACGGTGTGTATCATAAGTTAAACGCACGTTTTGAATTATTTACATGGGGTGCCAGTGGAAGCTGCCCAGAAGGCACTAGTAAAACCGAGAAAAATTCGAACTGCCATTTTTGTTATGAACAACCTCTATGCTGTTAGAAAGAATTATGCTTTTCCTCAATCTGCAAGGGCGTTTTCCAGTTTGCAAGCTGCGAAAAATGAGTTTAGTGACCATTTTAGGAGTTGAGTGTTGCTAAAGTAGACATGAGCGGTTCAGATAATATGCTTTCTATTTTCCAAGTGGCTTATGCTTGTAACCATGCTTCTGCTCAAAGACGAAAGAAGACAGAAGACGAAGGACGTGCTGCCAGACGGCAGAAGCTTCTGCTCAAACAACCTGCCCCACGACCATGCTGCCAAACGAAAGACGAAGGGACTAAAACAGAGCATACCCACAACAAAAAAGCTTAGATGCATAAAAAAATAATAAAAAAATAATAAAAAAAAATTGCTCAGGCCATGGAAGACAGCAGGAACATGATGAAGAAAAATCAAGAAAAAAAAAATTGCTCAGGCCATGGGTACGACCCACATGAATCCCTTTCATTGTTCAACTAGGTGCTGCTCTTCCAGTGAACCAACGCGTGGATCTATGTAAACCATCTTCCTGGCATTATGATAAGCCCAAACATTGACCAGGAGTTCCAATACACGACAGTAACAGTGCCTTTTCTGTTTTGATAATTAAACAAGCAAAAGTTAGGGCAATAAAGCTCCCACTGGGACCTGAAAATCAACCAAAAAAGCTTTGATTCCTTCCATGGGGTGCCAAAGATCAAGAATTCCTGCACAGCGTTCTCTTCCATTTTTGCCCTGAAATCGCTGTTGTTGCTATTGTTGTTCCTATACTCCATGAACTCCACGGCCATCTCTCAGAACCATCAAAGACAGAGAACGAAAGAGAAAAAGGGTAAAAGGGAACAATGAGAGCTAATAAAATGAAAGGTGGGTCTCTGTCTGAAATTGATTTTTTTTTTTAACATCGGCTGACGTGGCATTAACCACGTCAGCCGATTCCGCGAATGGTATCCCACGGCGGGTACCTGTAGTAGAACTGTATCAATATTTGTATATAAGAAAAGAGAAATGCTTTAGACATGAAGATATCTTATAAAAGAAAAGTCATAAATTAACGTGATTTGATGTGGTACGTCAGATTGTAAATTTATTTTTATTATAAAATAAATTTAACATATTATAAAAAAGTACGTTAATTTGTTAATTTATTTTTATGAAATATTTTTGTAACTCTGTACTACTCTGAAGAAAAGCTCAAGTATTAAGATTTCATTAGTTTGCTATGTGTTGAATTTTAGGAAATCTTTTGTGACACTAGACGTGAAACTACAAAACTGACGTGGATTATTTCATTAATTACTGGTAATGAATATTTTGCACAGGAAGTCTTTTGGTTAACCATTTTTCATTTTCTTCTTTTTTGTTAAAAGTGCAAAACCTAGAGACTAAGAAATTGTGGCTAGTTTTCAAATCTTTTAGGCTCGGTCAACTCAATTTTTTACGAATAATAGTGAATTAAGTAGTGAAAAGAATTATATGAGATCCATCTAAATAGAGTTTAAAATATATTTGAATGTTAAGATGTGTTTAATACTTTTATGAAAAATTGAAAAAGGTTATGGGTCTCACGTGTAAGGAAGTTTTGAGTTGAAATGAGTTTAATAATTTGAGAGTTAGATGCTTGGATGTTAGACTCATGTTAAAATTAAATCGAACTCAATTGCATTTTACAACCAAATGCAGTTTTAATGTCATGTTAGGAGGTATAAAGAAAAGATGAAATAAAGGTTGACAAATATTATCACAAACTATCAAAAACTTTAATATATACCCTAAATTGCTTACATTTTTCAATTTGTTTTCTTGATTAAAACTAGACCATGAGGATCAGCTGAGAACTAGTTATGTGGTACAATTTTAACGATTACATCATAATCAAGTGAAAGTTTTAAAAAAATAATTAAGATGAAGGTGGTAACGGTTTAAGTTTTGAAGTGTGCTCTATATGATTATGGAGAAGCATTCGTGCAAGAAAGAAGTTTGAGCTTTTGCATATGGCTAAGATCTTGTTTGTTTTTTGTAGATGAGATGAGATGAATTGAGATTAAAATTAGAAATTAAATATAATATTGTTAAAATATATTTTTTTAATATTATTTTTATTTTAGAATTTGAAAAAATTGAATTGTTTATTTTATTTTATGTGAAAATTTAAAAAAATTATAATAATTAGATAAAATAAATTAAGAATAATTATAAAAACAAACGAGACCTAAAATGTCTCTTGTTTTCTATGATTATCGATCAAATAAATGTTATTTTATATATTAACCTATACATCTTCTAGTTCACTTTAATATGTTGGGGATATCATTCGTGACACTTTAAAATGTCTCAAAGATATGTTTTGATACCGCTGGACAATTATAACTCTAGACTCTGTATTTTTACCTTGCTAAACAAAATGGCGGTTAAGACTCGATTTAGATATAAGAATTATTTCATCATTATAATTTTATTAAATTTTTATATAAAATATAATAAATAATTTAATTTTTTTAAATTTTTAAATAATAATAATATTAAAAAATAATATTTTAATAATATTTTATTTAATGTTTAACGATAATTTTAACTAAATATCTAAATAATTCGTATTCATAATAAGCATAATATTTAAAAAAAGGAGAGAGAAAAAAAAATATCACGCGAAAAATAAAATGAACGAAAAATGGATTAGATAAAAGTCGTCTCCGTGCTCCTTCCGACGAGTTTTCCAATTCACCTCAGTTCAGTCCACCTTCCTTCTCTCTCTCTCTCTCTCTCTCTCTCTCTCTATATATATATATATATATATATATGTGACAGGCATTTTCGGTTTTGAATTTGGAGCTGATCTTCTCGAAGATACCCCTTCTATTATTGTCGCAGCGTTAGATCCGAACGGTGTCACGGCGACGGAGGATCTAGGATTGGGAGCTCAAGAGTTGGGTTGCGCTCTCTCTCTCTCTCTCTCTCGTTGTATGTGCGTGTGCGTGTGCGTGTGAGAGTGGATCTGAGCGGCGATGGCGTTGTCAGGCATGCGAGGGCTCTCCGTTTTCATCAGCGACGTCCGCAATTGCCAGAACAAAGAGCAGGAACGCCTCCGCGTCGACAAGGAGCTCGGAAACATCCGTACACGCTTCAAGAACGAGAAGGTTAGGCCATGAATTTTACCACGCTAAGTTTATTTGCTCATATATTTTGATCGATCGGGATTAGTGGCTATATGTGTGTTTGGTCACCGGAAAATGTCAGAAGCGAAAGGAATTTTGAATTTTGGGGCATGTAAAGTCAAGGTGTTCACTCAGATACTATTAAAAAAAAGAAATATTGTGGCTATCGATTAAGATTTATTACTTCTATTACAAAAGATGTTTACTCAGATAAGCATCATTAAACTACATGGAGAAGTTAGTAGGAGCTTCTAAGTTTTTCACCTTTTGGGAAAGGCAAGTTTACATTCTATTCTGACTTTCATCCTTGCTTTAGCGAGCGGCTGAACATAGAGAGCTGATGATCCCTTCTTTAGTCTTTTGAGAGGGGAATGCAGGCATCAGCATGATAGAGCTTTTTGCTTTCCAGGCTTATTTTAGACCGCCTTTGTAATGGCTTGCGATTATGTGAGGCAATGGGCACTTAGTACGGCATGATGCAATTATTGCTCATAGGATTTAGTCTAATAGCTCAGCGGGACTTGTTAGTGTGAGCAATTAATTTTGTTTGCGAGGACTCATTTACTTAAAAAAAAAGAGATTGTTTGCAGGATTATAATTGGATGATAAATTTTTCTTCCCTGGAGTATTTGGTGCCATCTATTTAAAAGATAAGCCTGCAATGTGCATTTTCTTTCCGCATGAATTAAGATGAATTGTCATGTGTCTGGGCTGATTTTCCTCATGCTGGAAGCATCAAGCATGTGAGGATGATGCGGCATATCTTTCTTATTTACCATTTTTTACTTATGGGAGTTGCATTTTGTGTTGGCCTGTTGGGTCAATTAGTCCTAAGTGGGTTAGTTGTCTGTAAATTATTGAGCTGTGCAGTAATGGGTCAGTTATGTTTGTGTTGTTGGTTGGTTATTGTCAGTTATTTGGGTCAGTTTACTTATGGGAAAAAAGTTGTTTGGGTTAGTCTCGGTATGTGGGTTTATGGACAGATTGGGTCGTGTTTCCCATAAATTGCTGAATTATCCATGAAAATTGTATCAGTTGTGAAACCAAAAATGATTGTGGAGGACTGGTGTAATGATCAAAGGTAAACTCAAGCTACTTCTGAACATATATTCTAAAAGGACTAATTAAGGTGCCCCTTGAAATCATTATAAATCGCCAAAACTTCTCCTTATTTCCACCCGTTCTCGTTAGACCATTCCATTGTAAAAGGCACAGCTCAAGCTTCACACTTGCTAGGGTTGGCCTTGATGACATTTGCAATGATCCAATGAAAGCCCAAGCCACATCTAGACTTATATTCCAAAATGACTAGTCAAGGCTACAATTTTTTTTAGACAAGTAGTCAAGGCTACAATTGGAGCATTGTTGAATCACTATAAACCACAAGAACTTCCCCCTCCCTGGAAATGTGGGTCTTATTTTTACCATCCTCTTATGCTCACTCTGTGATACTATAACTTGGTGCCCTCAAAGTGGCCTGACTCTTTATTATTAGCTTTTAATTTTCTTCCATTACAAGGTAACCTAACATTATAGCATTAGAGATGTCGCTATTCAAATGGCAGAAGACACTAGAATGAATCAGCTTGCTGAGGTTGTTGCTCAGCTTAAGGTGACTGGGCCCTTCTAAGGAGACCTATAGTCTCATGGGTGGATGCTGGCAGAGATCCTGCAGCAGATCAATAACGTCACTTCAATTTATGATTCATTTTCACTCTTATAAAAAAAAAAAATTATGCTTCATTTTCACTTATAAAAAAAAAAAATTTTGATTCATTTTCACAATGCAAAAGAGATGGAGAAGTCTCCTCAAACACCATTGTGCACCTAATGGACACTATTTTATTTTAGTTTTATAATTTAAAAAATATGATGGAACAATCTTGGCTCGATCTCCAAAATTGGAGCTTCTCAGGTTTAGTTACTTTGATACAATGGATGGCAAAGTCTGTTGCTTTGATTACTCGAGAAGAGTTTTGTCAAGTGATTACTTGAGAGGAGTTTGGACCCTATTTATTCGAAGACCCCATACCGCTTCTACCAAACTAAGATGAGTGGGGCTTATGGAAGGTTATCTGTATCACCCCTTCCCTCATAAGGTCGGGAATGCCACTTTGAAAAATTACTTATGTGCTAGGTATAAAAGATTTCATAAAACAAAAATAAACCAAACTTTATGAAGTTAAGAGTCATCAGTAGCACTTATAAAAAATTGTTGAAGTCTTGTACTTGTCAACTACTAATAATAAGATAATAAATTAAAAATCTCCATAAATGGTTTAGGTCTCTGCGGCTTCACTTCTTCTCCCCAAGCCAAGTCTTGTTCTACAGTTTCATATTCACATTTGTTTTTGATAAGTCAGTTTCATGTTCACATTGATTATTACTTAGGATGTTTAACACATAACAGTGAGTCAAATATTCAGTAAACAATACATCACGCATTAAACATATCATTACTTACTAAGCCTTTTCTTTTAAACATCATACATAAATTAAACATTATCGTTCATTCCATAACATAAAATCTAGTAATGATTCATGAAATTACCCTCTTTGTGCATGGGTTGATGATCTTGACGATCATGATTGCACCTGAGGCTCTGGGTAAAATCTTGTCAAAAGGAGATGGGCATTGCAAGGCGCACATCTAGTAAGCCATTTAGATGGCCATTTCCATTGACCCCACTATCGGTCATCAATTATCTGTCAGCAGTCAATCATTCAGCCATTCACCTTTCTTTTCTTTTCTTTTTTGATTCCTTTTCCCTTTTATTTCATTCATTTTCCCAATAATATTACTACATATACATTACAACATATACATTACATGGCATAGTGGAAGCATGCACCCATTTGCATTTACATGCTTTTATAATTATAATCATAGGGATGCATAAAAGGGATTATCAAGGAATTAGTTTTACATATAAAAATAATTAAACACAATTTGAGAAACGTGCCTTGCATTTACAAAAACATGTTTGTTATCTTGCAATTTAAACGTTAAGCAATTTCAAAGAGTGATAGTATAATTTAGAAAAGATGCGTTTCTAAAGGTCTAACTTTCATGATTTGCTTGTATTTGTTTCTAGTTCCTAATTAGGTGTAATCTGATGTATACTTCCTATGTACTTGGGCTATGCCTATTTGAACATCAATAAAATATCTTCATACTTACCAAAATTTTTCTTAGAAAAGATGCGTTTCAAAAGGATGTAGTCATATTAACTTAGATAACTCAAAGGTTGTGATCATATTAATGTAACTCGTAGCTCTATGCAACAATTAATGCGTCAATAATCATTGAGAGAATGTTGTGTAGTTTGGAGGAGGATGATGCGGCGGTGCTTCATGGTGTAGGATTGGGCCGATTGGCCAACATTGGTTTATGCAAAAAGGGACCCTATGCAACTTGGTTGGTAGTTTCTGTCCAAGCTAGAGGTGCAACTGGGGGTTGTGCTGATCTTCGGTTGCGTGAGTTTGAGCTTCGTGAATTTGAGGGACATGGTGGAACTAGAGAGAGGTGATGTGAGATAAATAGCAACGTGTCTGTTCTAAGGGTTTGGGCGTGGGGACATCTCTGCGCTTGCTTGGACTTGTGTTGTTATTGGTTATTACTTATAAAAAAAAATGTTGTTATTGGCTGTGCAATGATAGACGGCAAGAGAAAAAGCAGAGGGAGACAACATGTAATGCTCAAAGGGAAGGTCCTAGCCACCTCTGGGCCATACATCAAAGGGACCAATTAATGGTACATTGGAGCCCCATTGGAATCATTATAAAGAGCAATAACTTCTCCCTCCCAAGCAATATGAGATCCCATACACCATTTACACTCATAAGTCAATATGGGGTATCACGTAACAACTTGCTTTTGGTGGTCTTCATCGGCACTAGTTCTTGGGTGCAGAGAGATCGATGGGGTGAGAGCACAGGGATGACCATGAGTGTGCAAGTTTGCATTGATCCTGTTAGAGATAGAGAGAGGTGGTGTGGGGGATGGAGAACTTTGTGTGAAGGGTTTGTTTTATACAGAGAGGAGAAGGGTCTTTGGCATCATTATATGTTGTGGGAAGAAAAAATTCAAGGGAGAAAGACTGTGGAGTTTGAATTGAAATGGGAGAGTTGCAACAGTATGAGTCTTTTGTTGTTTGGGGTCTCAAGGGCTGTTAGGTTGATTCCTAATGGGCCGGGTTTATGGGTTTGTCATTTAAGAAGTCTGACTTATTCATTTAAAACATGGGCTTGTGGCTTGTCCAACACTTATCCAATCCGATAACTTCGAAGGGGCTTTTAGAAATTTATGGGCCCTTGGGCCAATAACAATATTCTCATTTCAACCCTAATGAAATTGGGCCTGGGTTTTACATGATCAATCATGGTTTGCAATTCATTCCAGTAGAATGCAATGGTTGCCTGAGGAGTTTAAGACCAGTACTTTCACTAGTGGAATAAAGGAGGAGATTACGATTATCGTTATTATTTTTAGCACCCCACCTTGATGGTAACTTTTGGCTTGGTTTGACTGTAGGAGAAGGATGCCTTGAGTCAAGAACACCCAAAAAATAGACCCCAACCATTTTCCACCATCCTCCTATAACAATGTTTATTGATATCTTTGGCACTATTGGATTGTGAATATTTTTTATTGGCACCCGATGTTCGAAAAAAAGTCCTGACTAATCTCGGGAGTGCACCTTAGTAAGGAGTTTGCCGCAAGTGCACCTTGGGTAATTCAGTGGAAATTCCTCTAGTCCGATGCCCCTAGAAATTGCTTGCACCAAGGGTTCTAACTTTAGACTTGGAGGGAGTATACCACCAAGACCAACGCTCTTAGCACTTGAGTCAACCCCTAGGGGTTTGTTGGAATGTGAATTTTCCTGGCTGCTTAAATAAAGGTGTGCTTGAATATCAGCGATTTCCTGAAAAAAATAAAGCTTGATATCAGCAATGGGCACTGAGACTATTATGCTACCTTTATTTTTTGCCCTGGTCCTTGGATCAAATGTCATACCATAAGTTGGGAGGTTGAAGATCTCAGGTGTAATCTTGTGAGGGTGTGCATGTTATACCTAGAAAAAAGGTTTTTTTGTGCAACTGCTTTGTATTAGGTTCCCTAAAAATTTGCTGTATCTTACATGTCACGTTTGTTTGTATTTAATATCAGTTATGGCTCACAGTATCAGTTTGGTTGTTTGTGATAGTTTTTCTTGTATTGTTCTTGGCTTTTTGCTGCCTGTTTCTTGAAACTTTATAGGATTTTTTTCTTCTTTCAACAGGGCTTATCACCTTATGAGAAGAAAAAATATGTTTGGAAAATGCTCTACATTTACATGCTTGGTTATGATGTGGATTTTGGTCACATGGAAGCTGTTTCTCTAATATCTGCTCCAAAGTATCCCGAAAAGCAGGTAATTTCATCTTGTGTATTAATTTTTTCAATGACAGGAACTTGGATCAGTTCTTTACATGCTATTGGCTTGGTAAAGCCCTGGTTTCGAGCTTAACTGCTGAAGACCAGAAATATTGAGATTTGGTATCATCGTGGCATTTTTGTATTATTTAACTTGTGGTTCTCAAAATACATCTTTTGTATCTATTACATGGTTTCATGTTTGATGTTAGTATATATTGCCTTGTCCTCTATGTTTAGAAATAACTTTACTCTCAGCTGTATTTCTGATTTTTATTGGACTAAAAATGGCTGCAGGTTGGGTACATTGTGACATCAAGTTTGCTAAATGAGAACCATGATTTTTTGAGACTGGCAATAAACACTGTGCGCAATGATATTATTGGTCGCAATGAAACTTTCCAGTGCTTGGCATTGACCATGGTATGGCAATAGGATAACTTTTTAAATTTTAAGAGCTCACCATTTATCTGTTTGCTTCAAACTACATTTGATTATGCTTATCTATTCTCTTTTTACCTGTCAAAAGGACCATGCATTTACTTTATCAAGGTGCTTATGGAATATCCTCCAGTGTAGCACATGTCTTGATGCATATTTCAATAATTTACTTATCATGATGGCAAATATGGCCTGTACCATTAGTAGCTGACGGACTGTTATGTTTGATGCTTTATACTCAAGGATGCTCTTTTTCATTTTGTATAATGATTATTCTTAACTTATTCCAAGACATCTGGTGTTCAATTTGTATATTTAATATTTATTAGGATGAGATAGTTTTGTTAATGCATGTGCTGTAATAAGTGTATTATGAAGGGTTGAGACATCGATGGAAAAATAGTGTTTTACTTTATTTGTTTAAGAAGCCAAGGATCTTCTATTTAGGAACAAGTCCATTTGAACAATGGCATTGGGATATGTGGTGTATGACTTTATGTTTATTAGGACAAGATGGACTCTCTTCTGATGTTTCATTCATGGATCTTTATTATGAATAAAAAGCTGAGCATGTCCTAGTGTTTTTAAACATTGAACTTGTTGGAAGTTACTAATTATTTATCACAGAGAAACAGTCGAGATCATGATGTGATCTCCTGCACAGTTTGATGTTCAGATTCTGCATTTTCCCATTCAACAATCACGGAAGCACTGTATTGCAACAACATCTTGTCAAATTCCTGACAGCTTGTGGAATTTCAATTTTGGAAAATCCTTCACAAGGAAAAAGGCTAAAGAATTTCCCATGCAACTGGGCAATTTGTTTCAACTGAATAAAGCCCAATTTGGACATGTTGGATTTGGTTAATCTCATATGGATCCTTTTCCCATTACATTCTAGGCCTTATGTGCCTAAGCATACCATCAAGAATGGCTAGGTTCATAGAATCATAGAAGGTTTTCTTTATGGCTTTCCACTGGCTAAAGTTGAAAAAAAAATATCAATAACATTTTCAATTACCTCTAAAAAAGAAAAAAAAAAGAAAAAAGAAAAAAATTCAAGCAAGCTGCATCTCCTGGTTTATGATAGCCTGCAAGGAAAAATAGAGCTGTACCACCAAGCCCTCCCCTTCATTACACATCCTTTCTGTTCTCTTGTGGATATTTGGCCACTTTAATGTAATCATATCTTCTCAACATACTTTATATGATGGTACACTGTAACACTGCTTCCATTTTCCTGGAAGTTTAACTCTCGATAGACAATGCAAATTCTTTAGTTACTGTTTTAGTGTAATGAAGGGAAGGACTTGGTACTATGCTTTGCAAACATGCAGAACTTGAATCATTATATTTCAGAATTTTACTATTATTTTATGATCTATCTGAAATTATTTGATCTACTTTTTATGGTATTTTCACTAATGAATTAACTCTGCAAAGCGTTTGTTTATTATTTTTTAACTATTGCATGTGAGAGAATGTAAAATGTTTTCTGACTTGTCCCTGCCACAGTGTCTTCTTTCTTAACTATCATATCATACTCTTGTTTTACATTAACAGCTATTGCTCCGTCATGACCTCACCTCATTTCTTAAACTCTGTAGGTTGGCAACATTGGTGGTAGAGATTTTTCGGAGTCGTTAGCGCCTGATGTTCAAAAGTTACTTGTAAGAGAACACAAATTTTTTTATTAATCAGTAATTATAGAAAATGATGGATTTAATGAAGTCTTTTGATTTAGATCTCTAGCAGCTGCAGACCGCTTGTGAGGAAGAAAGCTGCACTTTGTCTGCTGCGCTTGTTTAGGAAAAATCCTGATGTTGTCAATGTAGATGGCTGGTATGTTTGAATGTTCCTTTTCTGGCAAAAGGCTGCTTTAATGGAATATAGTTACTTGTGGTTATTTATAGTTCCTTTTACCATTTGTCTTAGGGCGGATCGGATGGCACAGCTATTAGATGAACGTGATCTTGGTGTCCTGACATCATCTATGAGCCTTCTGGTTTCCCTAGTATCAAACAACCATGAAGCATATTGGAGTTGTCTTCCAAAATGCGTTAAAACATTAGAGAGGCTTGCCAGGAACCAGGATATTCCACAAGAGTACACTTACTATGGTATCCCATCTCCCTGGCTTCAGGTTTGTGTTGGCTTTTTCCTCAACTTCTTTGTAATGGATGTAAATTAATGCATGGTTGCACAAAAATATCTGATTGCTGTTTCCCGAGACTGGACTCTTAGCTATAGAATGAACTGGAAACTGATAAAATCCTGAAACTGGTTGCAGTTTAATCAGATTGGTCATCCCTTGTACTCTGACTGATCAATAAAGACAGAAGAAGAATAGAAATATAAGAAATATCTATGTAAATAATCGCATCCTTGGTTGTCCAAGAGAATCTGAAGTGACCTGTTGATATGCAAGTACTTACATATTTATGAATGCATTGATGTTACTTATATGAATGCATTGATGTGTTTCTGTAGATATGTGTTATCTAACATCCAAATGCACCCATATTGTTCTGGCATTAGATATCATTTGAATTATAGCTGGAGAAGCAATAGTTTGAGGTAGAAATTAGCAATTTTTTCAAGACGCCACATAATATCTATGCAGTTTAATGTAGCTTACTCTAAATTGACTATCTGTTGATAATCTTGTATGTGTTTTGCATTAATCGAGTAAAGCAATTAGTTTAACCCTTAGGGGTTGGCTCAAGTGGTAAAGGCTTTGGTCTTGGTGGTATGCTCCCTCTAAGGTCCTAGGTTCGAATCCCATTGGGTGCAAATAATCTCTAGAGGCCATCGGACTGGGGGATTTTCCCCTTGAATTACTCGAGGTGCGTTTGTGGGAAACTTCTTACTGAGGAGGGCTTGTGCCCCTCCGGGATTAGTTAGGACGCTGTTCCCTAACATCCGGTGCTAATAAAAAAAAAAACTATTAGTTCTTCTTTTCTAGTGTCATCAATTGTGATTCCACTGAGGACTTCTTTGTCTGACTGAGTCATGTGTGGAATTCCAAAAGGAAGATAACTCTCTTTTGCCTTTTTTCCATCATTAACTTTGAATGCTGTTGGCCATTTCTATCTATGGTTGGCATCTTACCCATGGATCAATAAAATATACAATGCGATCAGCTAAAAGGTGAATTGGATATTGCGCTAAAATTTTTTATAAGTAATGGAATATTGTTAGGATGCGCAAAGGGGTGCAACCCTATTACACAGGAGGTATGTAAAAAGATACTGCCAACTAGTAAGAGGATGGAAAAGAGCAAAAAATATTTTTGCTAACTTCTGGGAATGCTAAAATTATCTGTTCTACACTGAGAAAAAAATTTCTATTCTGTGACATTAATTGTTTACCATCTGTGGCATACTGACTAGAGAAAGGGTGGCAAGTAGTCTGGTTTCAGATTTTTTTGTTAATAGTAGGTTTTTATTATATTTTATTTGTGGGATTTAGAAGGCCAAAGATATTTTCATCTTGGTGCTTCCCATGCTTAGCTTCTTAAGCATATAGAATATGTTTCCTGGTTTGTGTGGATAATCTACTGGAGCCCGGAGATATCATCCAACTTTGCCGGGGCCCTGAGAGTGATGACACTGGGGTGTTTTGCCTTAGCAATTGGCACTTACAACATTATCTCTCCTATATGTGCCAACAGTATTTTGTTTTAGAATGAAAGATGGCATATAATGTTTCAACTTTGCTTTGAAAGGATGCTATTCAACTATTCAAGGTAAGGTGGAATACGTGGTTCAGTCTTTACCTTCCCCCTAGATTGGCTTTTTGAATAGAATTTAAGTTCTATCTGGTTCAGGCATAAAACAATGGTTTTACACCCTTGAATGACAGTCTAACACATCATCATTCTATTATTTTTGGAAAATAAGTGAAAGCACCCGATTGTTTCTAAAGTCACGCACTCCCCCACCTTACTCTTTGTAAGCTATCTTTGCTTTTCCACCACTTTCTTTTCACTTTTCTTTCATTTTCCTTTAATGAATATCAACTTCTCTACTGAAAAAAAAAGAATATCAACTGCTCCTACCCCTGCCTACGATCGACAAAAATGGTCATACACGGTGTTCACTACCTCACCTTCGACCACGGCATTCGATTCGCATAAAAGGTTTATTACTCTTCCACCTTAGTTCCATAACTCTACTAAGTTTGTTGCCTCCAATGGGTCCTGTTTTGTGGTTGTTCAAGAGTGCTGTCAAAGAATTGCAGAATGGTATGTGGATTTTGAGAGTTTGTTTGGTTTTAATGCAAGGAGACTTAATGAAAAAAAGATTTTGGGTTTGGGAGAAATGTAAAGAAAACAAAAAATATGAAAACATATACTGCTAGGTAAAACAATGTCAAATTTACATAAATCTTTGGAAATACCTGTTTGGTCGTTGAGAAAATGGAGGAGAAATGAGGAAAATAAGATTATGGTTGCTGGCATATCTGAGGTTTCGATTTGCAAGCAATGAAAATGGATGCTCATTTGCTTAAGTTGGTAGAGTATTATAAATGAAATTACTATTTACTCAGTTCCGTAAAGAATTTTAGTTTTATAAGATCATTTGGAATGATATCCGTAATATGAATTTTAGACAATCTATGGTGTGCTGTTGATGAAAAAACTGGGGAGAAAGTAATGAGAAAACAAAGATGTAAAGGCATGAAGAAGATGACATGGAAGTTATCAATTGACGAGTTTTCTTCTCTAACACTCTACTCCATTGGTCGATTGTAATAGATTCCAATGGTTTGAATATTCATGAATTCCATGTATCCTTAGTCAATCATGCCTAGGTGTTGCTCTTTTATATGTCATGTGTACTTTGGCTATGCCTATTACTCGTCAATAAAATCTTTATTTACTGTTAAAAAAAATGTTATCGAGTGATGCCCTGTTTTTCAGAAACCAATGCATCACTGACTTGTCAACTTCTCATTAGTGGGTGTAAAGCTAGTCTTTACACCAATCCGGATCAAAGGGATTCCCTTTTGAATATGCCTTCAAATTCAAAATCTATGGAGTGACATGGAATTAGGTCTGTGTCAAGTGTCATGACTTAGGACAGATTGGGAAATCTGCTCATGGATGCTTAGGATGCACATTGGGTTCAAAGGTTGTGGTGTTAGGGTTTGAGTTGTATGTAGGGCTTGCGGTTTGAATTATGTCGAACAGGTGGGATTTTAGTGGCCCAATGGGGTTGTTTAAGCAAAAAGTTGTAGAATCTACTCTGGCAGCAGCAAACTATGGTATTTCTAAGGCTGTTTATTGGATTTATTTGGTAGGTTATGGTCTGAAAATTTTAGGGCTTGAAGGTTCAAAATATCTAGGAAAAAGGTTGAGGGTTTAAGATCAAAGAAATCTAAGAAGAGGAGTCATCTTGAAAGCTTTGGAATGTGAAGCGAATGGTGAGGTGAAAGTGGCCAAGAGAGAGAAGAATACCAGGGCTCTGGAAAGTGAAATCACACAAGGGCACACACATGCCTTCTATAAAGCAAAATATTCAAATTCTCAAATCAAATCTCAAATTGTTTTGAGTACAATGCCAAATCTATTTGAGATTGACTAAGAGCATTCACATCGAATTAGCTAAAAAATTGGCCAAATTGGCTAACGATGGTTACTATTTTGACTTTGGCTAACCTATATACCTTATTCTTCACACTGGAGTAGCTTCTTTTTGCATTATACCATTAAAATACTAATTTTTTTCTTTTATGATTTTTTTTTATCTTTGCCTACGGGTGTCAAGAGCAAGCCTAGAACCAGAGTTCTTCAACCCTTTTACCATCCACTTCTTGCTCCTGGAAAATAAAAAATGAAGAAGAATTCAACAATTGAAAAAGAAGCAGCTATCTGCTGGATTTATTTTGTTGGCAACAACGGAGACAAGCGACAGATGGGAAAAAAAGAAAGGAGATGAAGATGGGGGCTCTCCGTCTATGTGGTGCGGGTGAAACAAAGGAGAAAAAAGGAGAGAAAACACTGGAGATGAAATGGTTGAGAAAAAAAAGGAAGAAAAAAATGAAGATGATGTCATGGCGGGTGGTGCGGCAAGGGAGCTTCGTTGGTGAAGGGAGGGCATGGAATGAGCCCACTTGAGAGAGAGAGAGAGTGTGTTGCGTTTGGAGAGAAATAAGATTAAAAAAATGATGCATAGAGCTACAGTTGATCAACAAATATGTTGAGTTACTGTAGCTGATAGTCAAAATATTTTGCTGATGGCTAATCCAATGCAGATGATTTTTACCTCAAATTAGCTAAATTTTTGCTTGCAAGGACAAATGGCTAAGCCGATAAGAATGCTCTAAATGCCTAATTTGATTAATAAAATAAATCTAAGGCACTACATAAAGTCCAGTGACTATCAGACTCACATGCTAATAAAATATAGTCCAATTTGTAAAAATAATGTAAATTACTAAAATACATTTTTTTTATAAGTAAACAATTTTATTGAATAATGATAGGCATAGCCCGAGTACACGAGATGATATACAAAGGTACACCCTATCTATGTTGAAGCAATGTAGACAAGAAAGTCATGAAAGTCGAGGTCATTAAAGTCTACAGCTATGACCCATGTACATAGAGATCTAGTAAACAAAGCTCTTAATTCCTCTATTGTGCGCTCCTTGTGTTCGAACGTCAGTTCATTGTGCTCCTGCCATAGACACCATAAAATACATATCGGGACCATCTTCCACACAATTATGATTTGTTGAATTCCTCTCAAATTTGTCTAGCTTGCCAATAGTGCAGCCACTGTAGCGGGCATACCCAAGCTCCTCTAATCTGCTGAACACTTCATTCCATAACACTCTAGCAGTCTCACAGTGTAGTAATAGATGATCCATTGTCTCTCTAGCTTTCTTACACATGCAGCACCAATCCACTATAATCACCCTGTTTTTCCTCAAGTTATCTATTGTCAGGATCTTACTTAGGGAAGCTGTCCACGTGAAAAATGGCGCTTTAAGAGGCGACTAATGTTGCCAAATCCTTCTCCACATAAACTGATTATTCAGCGAGTGTGAGGGACTTATAGAAAGAGCGAACCAAGAATTTATCTTTACCTGCAGGTATCTACCACAACACATCAGCTAGCTGGTTGCTCGGTTTTATGGAATACAATAGGCTGAAAAAATCCTCAAAACTGCCCACTTCCCAATCTTGGGCCACCCTACTGAAATTGATGTTCCATTGGACTTGTTCCCCCTGATAGCACCATGAGATTAGCCATTGAAGCTTCTTTTTCACATGCCACCCGGAACATAGTAGGAAGTAATTCCTTCAGAGCACTATTTCCACACCATATGTCGCTCCAGAATTTAATCCTAGTGCCCTCGCCCAGAATGAATCTTGCATGTCGAGTAAAACCCCCCATCCTCGTCTAATGTGCTTTCAAACTCCCACTCCATGGGCCCCACCCACCTCTCTAGTACACCAACCCCCCCCCCCAAAAAAAAAAAAAAAAAAACTTCCATATTTGCACTCAATCACTGACTTTCATAGTGCTTCTGGTTCCATATTATATCTCTACAACCATTTTCCAAGTAATGCCCTATTAAAAACTCTCATATTTCTAATACCCAACCCACCAAAGGAGATTAGGGAGCATACCTTGTCCCAACTGACTAGATGGAATTTGAATTCATCTCCCACTCCACTCCACAAGAAATCACGCTGAAGTTTTTCAATCTAGGACGCCACACTTGCAGGAATAGGGAATAGAGACATGAAGTAAGTAGGTAAATTAGATAGTGTACTCTTAATTAAGGTAAGCCTGCCACCCTTCGACAGATACAGTCTCTTCCAGCCTGCCAATCTTCGCTCTATCTTCTTGATCACCGTGTCCCATATTGGAATAGCTCTTGAGGCAACCCCCAACGAGAGAGGCCAAGGTATTCCATGGAGGCAATCTTACATTCCAACGTGCTAGCCAACTACCTTATGTTGTTAATACTTCCAACAGGCACCATTTCTGATTTGTCAAAATTCACCTTCAAATTGGACGCTGCTTCAAAACAGAGTAGGAGGGCCTAAAATGCCCGAACCTGGTTTTGGTCTGCCTCGTAAAAGATTAGTGTATCATCTGCGAACAACAAATGAGAAATGTTAATAGTACCCCTATTGAGGCCACCAATTGGGAAACCCGCCATAAAGCCATTAATAACCTGTGACGAAATTATATTGCTAAGCGCCTCCATGACAAGGTCAAAGAGAAGAGGATACAACAGGTCCTCTTGTCTTAAGCCTCGGGTGCTGCTAATAAAACCAACTGGACTGCCGTTTATCAAAACTGAAAATTTTGCTGTTGATATATACCATCTGATCCACGATCACCATCTCTCCCCAAATCTGCACCTCCCAAGTAGGTATAGTAAGAAGTCCCAGTTAACATGGTCATAGGCCTTCTCCATATCCAACTTGCAAAGGAGCCCTATAGTGCCAACTTTTAGTCTGCTGTCCAGACATTCATTGACGATAAGAACTGCATCTAGGATTTGTCTACCCCTTACAAATGCATTTTGGGGTTTTGTAACAATCTTCTCCAAAACCTCCCCTAGGAGATTTGCAAGCACCTTGGAGATTATAGACCCACAAACTTAAATAAATTCAGAATTTAGACTAAATAATGTACCAAGACCTTAACATCTCTCGCATGCACTTCTTTTTTGACTAAAAGGTATTCTCAGATGCCATGTGATACATAGCTTTAGCCTTTGGGTTCCAAAGAGGACGTTCACTCTATCCAAGTATGTATGCGTCAACATCTCATATGCTTGTCCTGTTTCAGTATACTTGTAAGTCACAAGAATGCTATCTTCCCCATATTTTTTAATCAGAATGCACGAGTTACATCTAGGATTGTCTTCTTTTGGGAAGAATGATGTTTGGAAATTATCAACCTCCTCTTAGAACTGAAGTATTGTCGACTGATCTGGGCTTTGCAATGGCCTGGAGTAGACAGTAGACAGATTGGCTATTTTTTAATTGTGCTTTGACTTGAAGGGTTTAGTCCTTGTTCTTGTGCTTGTTTGGGGTTTCTTAGGTCTACACATATTTTCTTTATCTGCTTTTGGATATATGGTATGGGTTATTTTTATGACAGATTCTGGGGATCTATTATTTTTGCAGTTTTGTTGCTCATTTAGAAAGAGGAGAGTAGAAGATTTGTTGTTGGTGAAGTTAGCTTGTGGGTATGGAGGGAAGAATTATGAACCAGTAGGTCATTGATGTTTGATCATTAGGGATCATCATGTATCGGATATAGATGAACCTTCTTCTTCTATTTTGGCTTAACTTTATTTTACCTATGGGAAAATTGTTTATTTGCTTATTTATTTTTGAGCTACTACCTTGGTATATTAACCATAGTGAAAAGAAAATCAATGGCTTATCCTCATATTCATATGATTAATGTAATATCTCTAACCCTTTTTTCTGAAATGATTTTTTGATTAAATGTCTACATTTACATGAAAATCCCTCATTTTATTAACTTAGAATGGAAATGTACATGTATGATATGGAATTATGTTACTTTTTTTTATTGGCATCGGGTATCCAGGGACAGCGTCCCAACTAATCCGGGGGTGCACAAGCACTCGGCAAAGAGTTTCCCTCAAGTACATCTCGGGCAATTCAAGAGGAAAATCTCCCAGTCCGATGGCCCCTAGAGATTGTTTGCACCCAAGGCCTTTACCACTTGAGCCAACCCCTAGGGGTCTAAAATTATGTTACTTTACATAGGTTTAGACAATTTCCATTTTTAAGAAACAATCCATTGTGACTCGACTATTGGGTGACTTGTAATAGGTTGATGTATTCACAAGTTGGTGACTTGTAGTAGGTTTATGTGTTAACAAGTTAATATTAATGCTTCTTAGCACTTGGTTAATGCAGGTTAAGACAATGAGGGCTCTTCAGTATTTTCCAACCATTGAAGATCCAAACACCAGAAGATCGTTGTTTGAGGTTCTGCTTTTCTCAAGTGAAATGCTTTTTTGTTACATTCTGTTTATATTGACCTTGAGTTGGTAATTTCAGGTCTTACAACGGATATTAATGGGGACTGATGTTGTTAAAAATGTAAATAAGAACAATGCATCACATGCTGTTCTGTTTGAGGCTCTTGCTCTTGTAAGTTCACAGCCCAAATAAATTTAGTTCATTGCATTTTATTTTAAAATGGCTGATTGATTATTTAGTGACTTTTGCACATTCATAGTTCGTACATGCATACAAACAAATTACTTTTGTGCATGTGTATACGTGCACAAGTGTGTTTATGTGGACGTACATGCATGGGTATACACATATGGATGTACCCACTTACAAGCATAACTATGCGAACTGCAAAGTTATGCTTTCGAGGATAAGTGAAATCATGCAGATGCATGACCCCTCTCTCTGCTCTCTCTTCGTCACATATTAATACTGATGCTTGCTGTCCACATGCATTTGCCCAAAAAGGGGAAAAAGATGCAGAAGGATACTGAAGGAGTGGAGCTTTCGAATCTATTTTTAAAAATGATAAATTTACAGCTCTTTTACAGCTCTTCAAATAAAGGGTAGTTGTGTAAAATTGAAATTATTTTTAACAAAGTGGCATAATTACGTTGGTTAGTTGTAAAATTGTTGTAAAAGAGTTGTAAGTGTATCATTATCACATTAACCTTTGTAAATTTTGTTTGTGGGGTTGACTAAGGTTGTTACGGCATGTTTGGACACTTGGAGTATCTCAGAATTTTGTAGGTGTTTTCTTGTATACATTCAGTGTACTTGATTACTCCTTTTGATATGTATAATATTTTTACTTATAAAAAAAAAAGAGTATGGTAGAATTTTGTGAATTGTTGTGAAATGATTTGAGTGAAGATGTTTTATTTGGTTTTGGGAAATGAGAGAAAAAAAGTTAAATAAAAATATTATAAAGTTAAAAAATTGCTTGAATATAATTTTTGTTTTGAAGTTTGTAAAAATTGAATTGGTATTTTTGTGTTTGGATAATGATTAAGTAATGATTAGATAAAAAATTTAAAATTGAAAAGTGTTTTGTGTTTGAGTGATGTGTGTGAATAAAATTATGAGAAGTTTTGAGAATTTTTTACCTGTCCAAGCATGCCCTTAGATTGCCCTACTCTTTTGGGACAATTCTCTCTTTTGATTCTTAGGGGATGCTTAGGGAATGAGATGAGATGAAAATTTTGTGAATAGTAGTAAGATGGTTTGTGAATAATAGTTAGATGGTTTGAGTTTATTATTTATTGGGTTTTGGAAAAAAAGAGAGAAAAAGTTTAATAAAAAATATTATTAAGTTAAAATATTTTTAGAATATAATTTTTGTTTTGGGATTTGAAAAAGTTGAATTCTTTTTTGTTTTTTATTTGAAAGTATGGGAACATTGTAATGATTAGTTTGAAATTGTTTATGTTTTAAGGATGAGATGAGATGAGATGGGATGAGATGAAAACTTTTTCCAAACATCCCCTTAGTCTTTCCACTGTTTAAATCTTTGCTTCTTATATTTTCCTTTTCTAATAGGTAAAAGCATGGTGCTTTTGGTTTCAGGAAGTGATGTTGCCAGGGCAACACTATTCCTTTACTTATAAAAAGGAATATAGTTGTACTCTTCTTTAGGATATTTAGGGGCTATCTTGTTGCTTTTTCTCATGTTCTAATTGCTCTATCTCAGGTCATGCATCTTGATGCTGAAAAAGAGATGATGTCTCAATGTGTTGCCCTTCTTGGAAAGTTTATTGCTGTGCGTGAACCAAATATTCGATATCTTGGCTTGGTAAGTTGTAGAAACATTTCTTTTAATCCGTTCTGTTTTTACCTATAAAAAAAGATTATAGAAACACTTCTGTTAGTATATTCTCTCCCCCTCCCTTCTCTCTTTCCCTTCAATGCAACCCATGACCAATAATGCATGAAGAGCGTACTTTGTCTAAACTCAAAAGGGTAAATTTAATAGCTACTTTGTAACTGGATAACTTGATGTTAACATTGCTCTTGCGCAGGAAAATATGACCCGGATGTTGTTGGTAACAGATGTGCAAGATATCATCAAAAGGCATCAGGCTCAGATCATAACCTCATTGAAGGATCCCGACATCAGGTTGAATCTGTCGTTGTGTAATGTATTAGTTGCATTCTGAAGAATACTTGATATTGGCAGCTTTTCATTTGCAATAGACTTATTTTTGATGTGATACATATTCTATTGTTGCGTTTTTATTTTTTTGATTATATTGTCTATTGGTGGATACTGGCCTCAACTTAAAGTTGGGGATGTTAGGATTTCCCTAGCATGTGTGTTTGATGTGTAGGTATGTATGTGTTTATATATTTTAAAATCTGATTTTCTGACATCAATGCCCTCAGTATTCGTAGACGCGCTCTTGATTTGCTTTATGGTATGTGCGATGTTACAAATGCAAAGGACATAGTCGAAGAATTATTGCAGGTATGCCAATGGTAGATCAGGGCTGAAGTTTTTATGATATTGATAGAAAAATCTGTTTTAATTATATTTTTGTCCAATATTAGCATGCCAAATTAGTTTCAATCTCAAGTGAGTTTCATTTCATTTGCAGTATCTCAGTACGGCAGAATTTGCGATGCGTGAGGAATTATCACTTAAAGCTGCTATTCTTGCTGAGAAGTTTGCCCCGGATTTGTCATGGTAAGCATGGTTCCTGTGTGCAAGCAATTGGGATCGGATTGAATTAAAAAACTATGTTGAAAGCATGATATCGATATTACTAACATTATTAAAATGATATCTAAATTACGAAGGGTCCTCTAAAGCTTGTGACCTTTGAAAATGACACTTTGATAGCTAAGACAGTTAACTTTCCGGTTTTACTATGCATGTATACTAGACAATTTAAATATAAATAATGGGTTTTGGGTTTTGGGTTTTGGGTTTTCCACTTAAAGAAATGAGATGCTAGACCAGGCTGTCCTTTCTGCAATAATTTATTTCCCATTTGGAATCTCCATTCTTCATTGTTTTCTGCTCACCTGGGATGGCAGCTTGGTATTGTCATTGAAGGAAAACATAAAAGGTCACAAGAGTCTTGAACCTATTATTTCGTGATTATCGAATTCAAAGAGAATATTGGGGAAGATTTTGTAGATACATGCCTGGATGACTGAGTCAGATGCTCTCTCTCTCTCTCTCTCTCTCTCTCTCATTGTGAATTTTCATTTTTGCCCAGTTCATGTTATAAATAATTACTGAAAGTTAAATTGATTGGCTATTCCTACTTAGCCTTTTGTTCATGGTGAGGATTGGAATTTTGAGGTTCTATATGTGACTTAGTAAATTCTATTATTGGATAAATTAACAAGGCTCTAGATATATATTAAACCTTCAATTGAAGTTTATTGAGTGAATGTTTGCCTTTTATATGGTATTACGTGCATTCTGAATCCTTTGTCAATGATACCATACTGTTTTAATGTGGTACAGGTATGTGGATGTGATTCTTCAATTGATTGATAAAGCTGGAGATTTTGTTAGCGATGACATATGGTTTCGTGTTGTGCAGTTTGTTACAAACAATGAAGACCTACAGGTGATAAGATATTTATAATATATGCCTTATTTCTTCCTGTTTCTTTATATTTTTTATGTATTACATGAAAAACATCTCTATTTGTACTATTCAACTAATATTTCATGATTTAATCAGCCTTATGCAGCAGCAAAAGCGAGAGACTATCTTGACAAGCCTGCTATACATGAGACAATGGTGAAGGTCCGTATTCTGTACAATGGTTATCAATGGTTTCATGATGATATTGATATTTCTTAGTTAGATATATCTTTTAGTTCTTCTTTGTTTTGTCCTTTGCCTCTATAATGTGTAGCTTGTTGCCAATGTTCTATTGTCGAATAATTCATAAGGATCTGCAGCAGAGGCCATTGCCAATATTATTTTGGAAATTATTATTGTTTTTGGATCACTACTTCAAAAATTGAGAATGAATGTAATAGGCTGAATGAGGATTGCCTGAATTGGGAGCTATAACAAAATACTTATCATAGTTGCACAACTTTTCATTTTTCTACATGACTTATTTGGGCGTTCGAGTTTCATACCATGTCTCATGAAGGCTCTAGGGGTGGCAAATTGTGTTTTTGGGTCGTGTTCGTATCGTGTCAAGTTATGAACATTCAACCATATAGGTCAATCCGAACTCGACCCGTTAAGCTAAACGTGTCAAACTTTCATATCCTAACCCTACCCATTAAAATAATGGGTCGTGTCGTGTCACTCATTTTGACCCGTTTAATAATTAATTAAAAATAAGTCAAGATGACTCATTTAAACCCATTTCATGTGAATGGGTTGAATTAACACACATAACCCATTTGACCTGATTAACATAATTTCACATAAAAGTTAAAATCTATATTTATTAGTAGCCACAATATCTTTAAAAAAAAAAAGACTACTTACTAACAAAAAATATCAATATTTTTCAAATTTTGACATATAATAAAACCAATATTACAAACCCTACAATAACAAATATGAGCATAGGTCCAGAATTACAATCCCAATAATAAACACATAAGCATATTGAGAAATACTAATATTATAGCTCAACAATAATAAAATAGTAATTTTGAAATAAAATCTAAATGGGTTAAACCGGCTTGATTTCAGGTTAAATAGGTTGACCCATTATTGATCCATTTATAAATTGTCTTAACGGGTCATCAAACCCAAACTCACTAATTTTCTATCGTGTTCGTGTTGGGTTCACGGGTCATGTCACATATTGCCACCTCTACATGAAGCTCGTGAATGTTAGTCAGTTGCTCTGTTTTGTATATTATCATATACCTCCATATATTGGTTAATTCTCTTGAGCCATTCATAATTTTTTGAAATCATTTGCAGCTGAATAAAACATATTTGATACACTAGACAGGTGCCAATAAAAAAAAATATTTGATACATTCAAAGAAAATTTTAATTAGGACAAATGTCTAAATGTATTTTGGAATTGGCTTACGTGCAACAGGTCAGTGCGTATCTCCTTGGAGAATTTGGCCACCTTTTGGCCAGACGGCCTGGGTGTAGTCCTAAGGAATTATTTAGCATCTTACACGAGAAACTTCCTACTGTATCGTAAGGGCACTTACCTTTACCCCTTATCTTACTAATTTGTGGTTTCATTCTTCTACTATATCTTAGAGTCCATAATTTATTTGCAGGTCTTCTACCATTCCCATTCTCCTTTCAACATATGCCAAGATTTTAATGCACACCCAACCCCCAGACCCAGAGCTGCAGAATCAGATTTGGGGAATATTTAACAAGTGAGACTTTTAGCTGTGCACCTATTGTTGAAAATATACAGAATGTTGTAGGTTTCTTCAACACAATTTTTCATTTGTGTAGATATGAGAGTTGCATTGATGCTGAAATACAACAACGAGCTGTTGAATATTTTGCGTTGAGTAGGAAAGGTGCCGCTCTAGTGGATATATTGGCTGAAATGCCCAAATTTCCTGAGCGACAGGTACTTCTGGTGTAGTTTATTCCAGGACAATATACTTTTCTTGCAGTCACTTCATAGATAGCTTTGGTTAAAGGGCTCACTTGAAAGGTTTTGGTACTAACTTCTAATGTTATCTTTGAAATTTAGTCGGCTTTGATCAAGAAGGCTGAGGATACTGAAGTTGATACTGCGGAACAAAGTGCTATAAAATTGCGGGCCCAGCAGCAAACATCAAGTGCTCTGGTTGTGACTGACCAGCGTCCTGCTAATGGGACACCATCCAGCACCCAGCTTGGTCTGGTAAAGGTGCCCAGCATGAGCAGTAACGTGGTTAGTTCTTCCTTTTCAATTTTCTTTTTCATTTTATTATAATTTTTCTCTGTTTTCTCTGAGCCCTACCATTGTTAGCATATTCTCCCTCTCTAATTTTGGAATCTTAGGACTGAATCTATAATTTTTAGTTGTTTCAACTGGAATTGATGTGTGTTTGATTATCTTGACAGGATCAGAGTTTAGCAGAGAAAGGATTGTCCCATGAGAATGGGACTTTGAGTATAGTAGATCCCCAACCTCCTTCAGCTGATCTCCTTGGTGATCTTTTGGGTCCACTGGCTATTGAAGGCCCTCCCAGTAGTGATGTCCAGTCTCAACAAAATATAGTCTCCGGATTGGAAGATGTTCCAAATGCAGTGGAAGCCACAGCCATTGTACCTGTTGGAGAGCAGACAAAT
Source organism: Juglans cinerea (assembly GCA_961763995.1). Lineage (NCBI taxonomy): Eukaryota > Viridiplantae > Streptophyta > Magnoliopsida > Fagales > Juglandaceae > Juglans > Juglans cinerea. The sequence continues at coordinate 4,595,708 of CAUIVZ010000015.1, forward strand.
TCGGTTCAGGTACAACCGACTGTCATAATGAAGAGTCGGGTTACTCCCGCCCAGAGTAGCCCGCTCAAGTTGACCAACTGTGCATTTTAGGTTTTTTTTTTTCATTTTCTTTTCATATTTTTTTAATATATTTAAATATTTTAAAAAAATAAAAAAAAATCCCAATACACTTAAAATCACTTCCTTAATCACCAAGTAAAAAAAAAAAAAAAAAAAATTCTTGTCAAGCGGTCAAATGGAGCGGTACATGAGGGAGGCAAAGTAGTTTTATTCTATAATGAAATTCCGTATGGCTTATTGGATGAGGTGGGTTGAATAAGATGTTCCATATGCAGTGAAGTGACATAGTCCATTGATATGCAAACAAATTGAGCATTGCATTGCTCATGCTCATGCTTATGCAAACAAAATAGTTAGAAATTGATTTCAGCAGTGTACAGGTTGCTGGATTGGCTCACTTGCATTAGAAAAGCTAAAAGCTTCTCAAGTCAGCCCTGATGGTGTCAATCTTTTTGTTTTTTATTTTATTGGATAAGAAACTGATGTTGTCAATCGTAAGTTAAGCTCAAGCAGGTCAACTTATTTTTCTTTCCTATTCCTTGTATCTATTTCTCCTTAGCTCTAGCTAGGTGCATACTCTTGTATACATCCTGCATACTCAGGCTTCGCCTAGTCTTTTATTTGCATTAATAAAATTTCTTATTAAAAAAAATATTAATCTCAACTCCCTATGAATCTTTTTCCTGTTTTCTTTAATACTTCCCCAAAAATTACTGGTTTCCTCCCAAGATTGAGATATTCTTAGCAAAATCCTGTAGGGTTTTTTACTTGGATATATCAGCATTATTAAAACATGGCCTAGTATCACTAGTTATATGCTGTGAAATAGTGATGTACTTTCATTGTGGTTGAGTAGACTTTTAAGTAGCTAACTTCATTATTCTTTTTGCAGCCAATAGGAAATATTGCTGAAAGGTTTCATGCTTTGTGCTTGAAGGATAGTGGCATTCTGTATGAGGATCCTCATATCCAGGTCTCTCTTCCCTCTAAATGTTCTTTTGTCATCTATAATATATTTTTTTATAAGTAAAAGATTATATTAATAAGAATAGGCATAGCCCAAGTACACATCTATAATATATTTAAACTTGATGAGATGCAGTTTACCATAAGATACTTGCTTTGGTAGTATTTCATGTCTGCCCAACTATTTTTAAAGGTTAATTAGCATACTAGGCTTTTGGTAATTTTGTTATTAATTACTACCCCAGATTGGCATTAAAGGAGAGTGGCGAGCACATCAAGGGCGACTTGTTCTTTTCTTGGGAAACAAGAATACTTCTCCCCTTGTTTCTGTTCAGGCTATAATATTACCTCCGTCCCATTTAAAAATGGAGCTCTCATTAGTACCGGAAACCATTCCTCCCAGAGCTCAGGTGAAAAATTTGTTATTCTTGTAACGAATCATTGTTTGTTGGTTTATCTAGGGGCCACTCTTATCTTTTGTCTGTATGTGCTTCACAGTTTTTTGGTATTGTGTTGTTGTATAGGTTCAATGTCCACTTGAAGTTATGAATCTCCGCCCTAGTAGGGATGTAGCAGTTCTCGATTTCTCCTACAAGTTTGGTAACAATATGGTACTTATATATGTTATTCCTGCGGTCTTCTGCCAAAAATCAAACATGAAGCTTGATAACATCTGTGACTTTATATGTCGTATTTTTCCCGTCGTAGGCCAATGTCAAGCTTCGCCTTCCTGCAGTCTTGAATAAATTTCTTCAGCCTATACCAGTGTCGGCAGAAGAGTTTTTCCCTCAATGGAGATCACTTTCAGGACCGCCTTTGAAGCTCCAAGAAGTGGTGTGTAGAACTTTCCTCCTCTTTGGAATTGGAGTAAAATTTTTCCTTCCATGAATAGTCCATTCTTTGTTATTATTACCCCTCTATATGGATATTATGAATATCTTGTGTTTTACAATGGCTGGTGTTTTCTATTAATATTGTAACACCTAGCCCCCTAGGGTTAAGAATAAAGTCGTTTTTAGAAATCTAGGGGAACTAGAGTGTTACTAACCTTGACTTTAAAATTTTCTTCTTAACGAGTGCCAGATACAAAAGATTCCATAATTTAAAATGGTCATTTTTTATTAAAATACTGAAAATATAAAATAGAATATGCGGAAGCACTTGTTAAAATTTCTCAAACTTAAAAACCATAACTTAAAAGCTTTGTACATGATCTAGGCATCTGTCTCGCCACCCTAAGCCAAGTTCCGTTCGGCAGCTCCATCCTCATAAAGATCTCACCTAGGGTGGTTAAAACATGAAAACATACAAAAAATGAGTCAAATACTCAATAAGTAAACTAATAAACATAGGGTTTTCTTGAAAGCGTTCATTCTTAGGCTGTGTTTGGAAGATGAACCCAACTCAACTCATCTCAACCTATCTCAATCCAATCATTGATGGGACCCACTACTTTTGCAATTTCCCATAAAAAAAACTAAACCCATCTCAACCTACTTCATACATTTCAACCTAAAAAGTTAAAACGCATCTCAACCTAAAAAAATTAAATCCATCTTAATGGGACCCACAAAATACTACTATTCACAACTCAAATCAACTCAACTCAACTCATCTCAACCTCCAAACACAGCCTTAATAATTATACTAACATAAACATGCAACATGTACTTTGCACAACTCATTAAACTTATCTTTTCCTTTCTTTAATGGCCAGCACGCCTTAACCTCCTTGTGCAGGTTTGTGCACCGGTTCCACTGTCTGTGGCCACAAGGATAACCACTTAACTTATCATAACATACTATGGTGGACCATACTTAGATCCATGACTTGCACATCCACCAATAACTGCATTGGTACCATGCATCTCTTATGACCATTCTTAAAGCTTCTTTCATAACTTGTCTTTTATCTTTCTTACCATGATGCACATAGAATACATAATGACATAGCTTATCGTAATCATACATGAAAACATATCATGATGCATGTAAAACATATATTAACATGACAATGAAATTCACTGTCATCATATCTTAACTTGGTATGCAAAAAGGGGCTTCCAGTGAAGGACATACATACATAATGCTTTTATAAAAGACATGTTGTTTACCGTACATACGTGGAAGGGTATGATCATGCTACTTACCTCGTAGCGTTAATCCATTATTTCCGGGGCGAAGCCAATTACCTCTAAAATAGACTCGTAACTTGCATTAATTTATAAGTAAACACGTACTTTGAAATTAAAACATAAAATACTAAAATAACCTATATTCCTTGAAAACCTAAAATTCTCATAACCGTAAAATATCATTGGTCCCCCAATCATTGTTATCCACGTAATTTCTCCAAATAATTACATGATTAAACCCTAAGAATATTTTTCCATGTCCAACATCTAATTTTCCCTTGAATTTTATCGTCAACATAGCATCATAAAATAATAAACCCTAAGATGGTTTCTCTACAATTTCCACGTTAAAAACCTAGTGTTTTTAACCCTACCTCGATTTCCCTACACCCCGTTATATTCATTAAACCCTTAACCTGTGACTGCAAGTCACCTAAAATCAGGGCATATACGTAAGTTGACTGAGTCTCAAGCTTTACATGTACGTGTCTAAAGCTTCATGGTTTCAAATTACAAGGTTGATTTTATAAGCACTCGAGGAACCGATGGACTAGATGGCTTACCTGTAAAACTGGAGAGAGAGAGAGAGCCAACGTGAGGGATAGGGAGAGAGCTTACGTAGCTAGAGAGAGAGGGTTCATGGCTGGGCGCCGTCTTGGTGCTGCACGGTGCAACTCAAGACTTTGGAGCAGGGAGAGCGTTGGACGTGAAACCGGTGGTGGAACAAGGTGGGGCTTTCTGTTTGGGTGGAGCTTTGGGCGGCTTGAAGAGGCTGAGTGTGGGAGGGAGGGCCACGGTGGTTTTGTTTTGGTTATGGATTCATGGTTGTACTCGGTGCAACTACTTGGTGGTCACCGGTGGCGTATGTAGGGTGGCTGTGCAACTGACTATGGCTGAGCAGTGGCATCTTCTGTGGAGGTTGGACGGCTGAGGGCAGTTGTGGCTTGCTGGTCTGCTGTGCTTGGAGGAAAACTGATTGCTCTGTTTTAGGTTGTCACAACAGAGGACATCGGCTGCTGGTGTGGTGCATTTGGGCTGGCTCACAGCGGTGCGACTACTGTGGTTGGCTTGGCTTCAGGGTGCTTGTGCATGGTTGGTGATGTGGAGAGGGGGAGCACGACCAAGCGGACTGGGCTGTGTTCACGTGAAGCCTCTGCCGTTTGGCCGTGGACTTATCATGGATTGAGGGTGGCTTGCCTCATGGTGGCGTCGATTGGATTAAACATGTGGTGGCTCACGGCTTGAGGTGCTGCGGTCTGGTTCCATGGAGTTTGACATCATTTGGCAGTGGGAGGAAGTGCACGAAACTGAGTCTTGTGGTGACTAGCGACGGACGTGCATGGCTGGACGTTGGTCTAGGTTGTTTGTGGTGGTTTCGGCTTCTCTGGTGGCGACCAGTGCACTTGCAGACTGGCCTTGACTTGTAGCAACCATGGAAACTGAGATTTGAGCAAGGGACGTTGAGCAGTATCTACCCTGAACTGGTTTCAGAACACACACATATATATGGCCTGCCCTAGCTATATGAGGAACGAAGAGAGTCCTGCGTGTGTGGGTTTTCTCATGGGTTGGGTATCACATTTGGGCTTAAGGCTTGGGCCTTCCACATGGGTTTTGGGTCTTAGTTGGTCCATGGGTCACCAGGGTTTGTTCTTGGGTCCTTATTCAGGTTCTAACAAGTGGGTTGGGCCATTTTAAGGGCCCAACTAAGTTCCAGGACTTGCCTATAATTTCATTGGCTAAGTCACATAATAATCCTAACTGGCTGATTTTAAATTTCAAAATGATCCCAAACCGTCCAATAAATACTTTTGGTATTTTAAATAAAATCTTGGGCCTAATGCGAATTAAATATAGGCCCGCTTGGTCCATTAAATATTAAATGGGCTTTAACCTAATTATTGAGCCCAAGAAAAATTCCATAATCCACCCGTGGCCTATTCAAAATTATCCGATCAACCAATTGTGGTTCTAAAAAATTGGCCCATTGATACCATTTAAAATCATCTACTAAACCTTAATGGGCCTTAAAATAAACTTTTGGGCCTATGGACCCAACTAAAATTCCTAGCCTACCTCAATAAATAATAGCTCTTGGCTTATCCAATATGGCCCATTAAACATAATTTAGGCCTAGTAAAATTATCTTTATTTTGATCTTAAAAATATTGGACCGGGTCATCACAAATATCCATTTCTAATTGATGGGGATGAGATGCTAGGTATTGTCAACCTAACCTGCATGTGAATCAGAACGATTGTCTCATCATCTCATTGCTAGAGAAGGTTGAAAAATTTAACTACTTACCACTGTTCCATTTATTCTACTGTTGGAATTCTCATTCACCATCCAATATTATTATTGGACAGTGATGAGATGTTAGGTATTATCATCATAACCTGTCTTCTTCTCACTGTTGAAGAATAAAAGAGAAAATGTTTGAAATATGGTAACCAATTTATTAACAGTCTTCTGCTCTTTTTGTTGTGTATTTGCAAATCTCAGTATGCAGTGGTCTTTTGAGTAGCTACTTGTAACGCCCCAATGGAAGGCCCAAATCACATGGCCTATACTCCAAAAGGACTAGTCAATGATACAATTGGATCCCCACTAGAACCTTATAAAGAGCAAGAACTTCTCATTCCCAAGCAATGTGGGATCCCATACACCACCTACCTTTATCTATATCATATGGGGTATCACAATCTACCCCCCTTAAATTCTCGACGTCCTCGTCGGGCCTGTCCATTATAGGTGGCACGGCTCAAGTCCCACGTTTCTGGTTGTGATAGGCTCTGATACCATTTGTAACGCTCCAATGAAAGGCCCAAACCACATGGCCTATACTCCAAAAGGACTAGTCAATGATACAATTGGAGCCCCACTAGAACCTTATAAAGAGCAAGAACTTCTTCTACCCAAGCAATGTGGGATCCCATACACCACCTACCCTTATCCATATCATATGGGGTATCACACTACTGTGTTTAGTGATATTGATTAGTATCTGCACGCTCTTGTTTTCCTGTCAATCTTGCAGGTTAGAGGCGTAAGACCGATGCCTCTCATGGACATGGCAAATCTATTTAACAGTCTCCGGTTGATGGTTTGTCCAGGGCTTGTAAGTAGTTATTAAAAGGAGAGATGTCAATACTTTTCATGTAACTCTTGGTTTTGTGAAGCTTAACAATGTTTATTTCTCCGTTATAGGACCCAAATGCAAACAATCTTGTTGCAAGCACTACATTCTACTCAGAAAGTACACAGCCCATGCTCTGCTTGGTAAGGAATATCGATCCAGTTTTGGAATTTGAGTTTTACAATTGGATTTGATTTCATCGTTTTCATTATTGAATCTTACCTAGTCCATAAGATTGAGAGATCTGAATTTAAAACCTTCTGGTCAATAATTGGGGAAATTAACTTGCAAGTTTCTTAGTGGAAAGAGCTATTTGTAGAAATTGGGAGCTTGGAATGACTACTTGCTATCAGGTTTTTTTGGTTATGGATGAACTTCAATGATTCAAGGTTTGCTTGGATAAACTTGTTAGATATATTGTTCTTAAATACATGAGAGCCCCAGTTTGAGAACATATAGTGGCACAAGCAATGTTTATTAAAAGAGATGAAAATAGTTCATTTGGAGAGAGAAAAATGGACCTGGGATTTTGAAAAAATAAGGTAGAAAACGTGGAAAGTGGGCAAATGGGTGGGGGAGAGTCAATTGAAAAGGCGTTACCAATTACATTTTTACCAAGTTTATGATATTGTACATCACTAAAAGATGGATTTGAGATATTTTTGCAAAAGTCGCAATTGAAAACTTCCCAAGGGTTCTCTCCACAGGAAAAAGAATAGATGTGGATAATGCCCTAGTATGTAAGCTTAAGGATGCAATATTGTTTGTGGAAGGTCACTGTTTTGAATGCTTTTTCTTTTTTGATATTCAGGTTAGAATTGAAACTGATCCAGCAGACAGAACACAGTTGCGAATGACAGTTGCGTCAGGGGACCCAACATTAACGCTTGAGTATGTGTTTATTTTTCCCAGTCGCATACTGCTAACATAACTTTTGTTTTACCTAGGTGCATTTTTTCTGACGGCTGATGCGCAGGTTGAAGGAGTTCATCAAGGAACAATTAGTTAGCATTACTACGGCGGCATCCTATGCTCCAATGCCAGCACCTCCAGTACCTCAGCCAACTACTCCAGCAGCAGCAGCAACATTAACAGATCCAGGGGCTCTGCTTGCTGGTTTACTGTGATAAAGGTGAAGGTGAGTGACAGTGTGAGGATTTGTTCATTATACACATGTAAACCTGATTTATACGGCCGGGCCACCCATGTGTGCCTCGAGTTAGAGTGGTGGATGAAGAAATCAAGATGCAAGGGCTGGCGGAATTAGGGGTGAGATAATTTAGCAGCCGGCTGAGTGTTTGAGTGGGATTTTCATGGGTCGGTCCGTCGGGGATTATGAGATTCTTTCTGCACAAAGTAATTGTGCCTTGGCGAGATTTTTCTCTTTTGGGGTGAGGGTCTTTTATTGTTATTATCATTTATTAATCTTGATTTTTTCCCCTTCCCAGTGTCGCTGGATTGGTTTCTGTAGCATAATATTTGAGTGCATGTAAAAGATATTGGAAGTAGAACCGGTTGTAACAGTGCGTTTGTTTGTTAGTCCATAGTAATATTTTCGATAGAGCAATTACTGGAGGGTAGAGAACACTGTCGATGTGAATTTTTTTTTTTTTTTTTCAATTTTCCTTTTCCCCTTAATCCGAGATAGAATCTCTTAATAAGATCGAGAACTGCCTCATTGGGCAATATAATTACTAAAGAATAATGAGTAGCTTTAGTAATTACACTTACTCCATCTTAAATCTTATAATCTCAATTTACACTTGTAATGTAGCAGAATCAAGTGACTTCTTCTATCAATATCTTAAATGGCAACCACTTAATTGTGATTGACGATGAAGAATATCATTATTTGTATCTAAAAAGCAATGCGAATCATGCAGGCAGCAGTCATTTCGTCCATTCGTGTTAAATCCAATCTTTCATGTTAGCTAATGTGGTTAGTCTCTACATTAGTGTTAATAAACAGACTTGTTCATTTCTTCAAAGACTATTTTCTTAGATCTTTTACACAACTAACCTTGGCAAGCTAACACAACAGCATCTTTAGACGTACAGCCACCAAAACCACTGGATGGAGCCCTGATATCTATACATCTTTAATTACATCTCGAATCCCCAATAAACAAAATAAAATATCAACCAATCTACATGGAAGGGGGGGGGGGGGGGTGGATTTCATCGACCGCAGAGGACACATCATGGCTAAATCCTACCCATAAACACCCAGTTATACTTAGTAGGCCAGGCCAACCAAACCAGCATAAGAAATGTCACTTTACAATGAATAACACAAGAAGCCTATTGCCCGGATGTTGGCTGCTTTCCAATCAAACTTAATGCATGCATGCTCTCTGCTATTAACGTGAAGTTGTTAACCCCGACTGATTGCAAAATGTTTTAATAAAACTTTGATTTGTACAAGCAATTCAATGAGACAAGCACCAAAAAAGCCTGCTTATCTTCCAAGCTCAGTGATTTTTCTGTACTTTGAAAATGATGGCATTCCCTAAAATCGATTGGGGAACAAATTAACCATTGTATAATAAACTTGTGACCTAGTATCTCCACCAATCCTACATTCTAAAGGCAAGTCTTCCAAACTTCCCAATGAAAAAAACTGAATCCATCATAGAGCAACTGTCAGGAAGTAGCAACAAGTCATTAACCCCAGCAGCATTAGAAACTGCTCCACCTCTGAAACCACAACCACAAGTCATTAAACATTAGAAACTGCTCCGCCTTTGAAACCACAGCCATAGCATTTCAAAATTCTCTCCAAGGTTTGACAACAATGGAGATTGAACCATCCCCTTCCTAACATCATTCCAATCAATCAAATTGTAAAATGTATGAAACCATCTCACCACAGAGAGAGCTCCCTTAGAAAGTCACTAAGAGAAGATGAAAAATCCCAAAACCTCAAAGAGACTACAACTAGATCAGCTACCTTCACTCCTGGCAATTGCCACACTTCCAACTGCCTTCCCCAAATGATGATTCGGCCCAAGGTGAGCAGTTTCTATGTATCTTCAACCCACAAATCTGACAAGAAAGATCAGGGACTGGTTCCGTATGTGAACACCTCTGATAGTGCCCCATATTAATGGTACGCTTTACAGAAGCTGCAAGATTTAGTTGATCATTAAAATTATCCATTCTATACTGGTCGGGGATCTCATCAGGTGAAATTTTACAAGACGAATTTTTAAAGCTTCCTGACCAATCTCCAGATGTATTATCAACATCATCAGATGCCAGCAACTCAATAACAGTGAAGTAGGTCTGGGGTTCAAATTCCATATCTTCATAATTAAAACCTCGATAGTCTAACATCAACTCACTTTTAGCATCCCATTCTACATGAGGAGATGTTGCCTTCTCTGTAGGTTTCAAGTTATTTACTTCAACGTGTGTTGACACTTCAGCATGAGAAAGATTACCTCCAAATATACTGATGGGAACCAAAGTAGACCTATACTTAAAGATCATTTGCATGTTCTAGATGAGCTAATTAAAAGATCAAGAGCTAAGAAGATCAAGGAAGCAATGCAATGATTGGTGCAATCCACTTGGGACAAGCCTAGCAAGAGCCAAATATTTCAAGATGGGCTTGAAAGAAGGAGATCCAATGATCATCCACGTGATACAAGCTATGGAAGAGTGCAACATAAATTATGTCTTATTTCTTATGAACTAGGGTTTTTGGGAAGGCCTTGTATTTTGGCCAATGGCTTATTTGGAAAGTTACTTTTTAGGAACTAAGGATTAATGAGGTACTGTAGCAAGTTACTGTAGCCGCGGCACTATTCATCCAGTGGTAGTTTTGGAAGAAAGGGCCTTATTTTGGCTAGGATTTTAATTAGGTTTAGATTTAAATACTCTTTGTAGCCTCATTTTAAATAAGTTTATGAAATTTGATGAATTTATTCATTGTGAGTGAGTTTATCTCCTCTTGTTCTTAATTGAACTTTTGAACTTATCAAAGGTAAATCACAACCTTTGTAGCGTTCCTCCTTTGTAATCTGGGTTCTTGAGACGGGTTCTTCAACGGGTCTAGATTTTAATATAATCTAGGTTCTTGAAATGAGTTCTCATCGGGTCTAGATTCTCCATCCATTGACTTGATTTTGGCTTTCTTGGGGAGTTTTCAAATTGATTGTGGGTTCAAGAGATTCCATTCTCGCGGGTTCATATCATTTAGTATTCAGAGCAAGGTTTCTAATCAGGTCTGATTCTATCTTTTAATTCTTGTATCTTTAAATTTAATTCTAGGGCTTCATTGTTCTAGGGTTGCAAAAAAAAAAAAAGTAGGCTCCCGAAATTCTTAGGGTTTTTAGTTTTGCTGAAATTTGCATCACCTAGGGTTTCAGAATTCTAGGATTCCTTGCATCTCTAAGTTTGTCAATTTCTTGGAGTGTCATTCCATTGTTTCTCTTCTACTTCATTGTCAATTCTTGTGTACTTGAATTCAATTGCTTGATTTTCACAATTGAATATTGCCTTTTGTGATTGAATTGGAAAAAAGAAGAGAAAATAAAAAGAAAGGAAATGAAAAGAAAATAAAAGAAAGGAAATGAAAAGAAAATAAAATTCAAAAAAAAAAAAAAAAGAAGAGGAAGAAGAAAAGAAAAGGTAGCATATTCAAAAGTTGTTGCATAGTTACAACAAAGAGAAAGAAAGACATTTTGTTAATTGAGCTTTATCATCAAAGGGGTTGAATACACATCATTAAAGTTGGTATCTTGTCTTATAGTTACTCTTTCATTCGTATAACTTCCTTGATTCTCGTGTCTTTTTTTATTCCTTCCATGTTTCTCTTGTACTTGTTTTCTTGGACCAAATTACTAGTTGGGACAAATCAATGTTGCATTGTCTTGATTGAGTTCAATTAGTTCTTAAAGAATTTGAGTGGGAAAACTCTTGAGGTAAAAGACAAGAGAGTGTGAGACTATTATTGGAAAAAATCCAATTAAGAGTGAAACACGAGTGGAGTGCCATTATTCGAGTGTAAACACGTAAGAGAGTGTGAGGTTTTCCACTAACATACTTTTTGTGCAGCACATTATGATGTCTCATAGGAGCGACTCATCACCAAAGGGGATGGCAGATAACTCATCATTTGTGTTGCAAGCCATGCAACAACAGTTTGAGCGGTTGAACTTGGTCTTGGGTGAAGTGAGGGATATGATTGATCATCAAGATGAGGTAATTAGAAATCTACAGGGCAGGAGAGATAGGAGGCGACGTGAGTCTAATGTTGAAAATGGATATAAGAAAGAAGAGTATGGTGATTCTCTTGTTCCTAGGCGTGCACTCAATACACAAATTAGGATGGATGATACAGGGCAGCAGAGTGATAACATTTTTCATACTAGATTTTACATCAACAACAAGGTATGTAGTATGATTATTGATGTGAGTAGTTATATTAATTTGGCTAGCACTACTTTAGTTGAGAAATTGAATTTACCTACCTTGAAGCACCCTAGACCATACAAGTTGCAGTGGTTGAATGATTGTGAGGAGGTCAGGGTAAATAAGCAAGTGTAAGTTTCTTTTTCAATTGAGAAATATCAAAATATGGTCCTTTGTGATGTAATGCCTATGCATGATGGCCATATTTTGTTAGGGAAACCGTGGCAGTTTGATAGGAAGGTGATCCATGATAGGTTAAGGAAAATGTATAGTTTTGAAAAGGATGAAAAAATAATCAAACTTGTTCCTTTAACTCCAACACAGGTCCATGGGGACCAATCGAAACTGAAAAGTAAGGTTGCTCAAAAAAGAAAGAGTGAAAATGAGAGTGATCAAAAAAGAAAGAGTGAAAGTGAGAGTGATAAAAAAAGAAAAAGTGAAAAAGAGATTGAGCTAAAAAGCAAGAGTGAAAGTGAGATTGAGCTGAAAAGCAAGAGTGAAGGTGAAATTGAGAAAAAAAGAAATAGTGAGGCTGTAATGGAGAAATAGAGAAAAATGAGAGAGAAAAAAGAAGAGGGTGAGACTGAGACCTTAAGAAAAATAGAAAATGAGTTGAAAAATAATTGTGAGGTCGAGAGTACAAAAAAAGATGAAGAAAAAAAGAGTAGCAGAGAAAAAGAGAGTGAAAAGAAAAAAGAGTGTGAAAGGGAAAAAGAGAGTGAAAAAGAAAAAAAGAGTGGAAAGAAAAGAGAGAGTGAAGAAAGTGAGAGAAAAACAAAGAGAAGAGTGAGTTTTTATACTAAGGCGAGTCTTAATACTAACGAACTTGACGTATATTTGCCTATTATTGTTGTCTGTTTGTTGCAGGGATATGTGGTCGTGTTTCCTAGCGGTGTGTTTAGTGGATTGCTACCTATTAGGGAGATAGAGCACTATATTGATTTTGTGCCAGGTGCTACAATTCTTACCCGACCTTTTTTGAAGAACATGAGTCATTGACACACTTGATTGGACAATGTAAGTTGTTGACTAGAATGCATGCTAAGTGGGAGGACTGTATTGAGAATTTTCCTCATGTATTCAAATACACACAAGATATGAAGAATTTTGTGGTTGATGCTTTAGTATGAAGGTATGTCATTATCTTCATTTTAGATGCAAAATTGTTGAGACTTGAATATGATAAGGAATTGCATGCTAATGATGATGACTTTGTAAGTGTGTATGGAACAAGTGAGAAAGAATCGTTTGATAAGTTCTATAAACTAGATTGGTACTTGTTTAGAGAGAATAGATTTTGTGTGCCTACTAATTTTATGCGTAAGTTGCTTGTGTGTGATAGACATGGTGGTTTGTTGGATAACTTTGGTGTAAGGAAGACTTTCAATGTATTGCATGAACATTTGCGGGAGTATCAATTGCCTTTCATTGAGTTTGCACATAATTGGAGTGGTCATTTTTGTGTAAATAAGATTTTAAACGTGTTGCATAAACGTTTGTGGGAGTATCATTTGCCATTCATTGACTTGTTACATGAACGTTTGCGAGAGTATCATTTGCCTTTCATTGAGTTTGCATATAATTGGAGTGATCATTTTGGTTCGAGGAAGACTTTAAATGTGCTTCATGAACATTTGTGGGAGTATTGTTTGCCATTCTTTGAGTTTACATATAATTGGAGTGTTCATGCTACTACTAAATTTTCACCTTTTGAAATTGTTTATAGACTTAATCCATTTACTCATTTAGATTTAATGCCTTTACCAGTTGATGACAGGAGTATCTAGGATGGACTATTCCAAATTCTTGAACAAATTAATGATAATGCATATCAAGTAGATCTTGCAGGTAAGTATCATGTTTCTACTATTTTCAATGTTACTAACCTTTTTCTCTTTGATCCAGGTGGAGATTCGAGATCGAATCCTTTTGAGGAAAGGGGAAATGATGGGAACCAAAGTAGGCCTAGACTTAAAGATCATTTGCATGTTCCAGATGAGCTAATTATAATATCAAGAGCTAAGAAGATCAATAAAGCAATGCAATGATTGGTGCAATCCACTTGGGATGAGCCTAGCAAGAGCCAAATATTTCAAGATGCGCTTGAAAGAAGGAGATCCAATGATCATCCACGTGATACAAGCTATGGAAGAGTGCAACATAAATTATGTCTTATTTCTTATGAACTAGGGTTTTTGGGAAAGCCTTGTATTTTGGCCAAGGGCTTATTTGGAAAGTTACTTTTTAGGAACTAGGGTTTAATGAGGTACTGTAACGAGTTACTGTAGCTGCGACACTATTCATCCAGGGGTAGTTTTGGAAGAAAGGGCTTTATTTTGGCTAGGGTTTTAATTAGGTTTAGGTTTAAATACTCTTTGTAGCCTCATTTCAAATAAGTTTATGAAATTTGATGAATTTATTCATTGTGAGTTGAGTTTATCTCCTCTTGTTCTTAATTGAACTTTTGAACTTATCAAAGGTAAATCACAACCTTTGTGGCGTTCCTCCTTTGTAATTTGGGTTCTTGAGACGGGTTCTTCAACGGGTCTAGATTTTAATATAATCTAGGTTCTTGAAACGAGTTCTCATCGAGTCTAGATTCTCCATCCATTGACTTGATTTTGGCTTTCTTGGAGAGTTTTCAAATTGATTGTGGGTTCAAGGGATTTCATTCCTACGGGTTCATATCATATACCATCTGCATCCCTAGCCCAGAAGCAGTATTCCTTTCAATGTCCAGTTCTTAATCATGCTCCGTAATAAGCTCAACTCCAGAATGGGGTAAAAGAAAAGGATCATATTCTGGTTTTGACACTACATCCATAGGAAACAGTGGGGTCTCAGGTTCACATACTATAAATTCTTGACCCAAAACTTCCTTCATGGAGAACATCGGAGTTGCAGGTTCACACTCTTTAGATTCTTGTTTATAGTCTTCCTCCATGAGAAACATTGGAGGAGCAGGGTGACACTTGTTGAATTCAGAAATCATTCTAGAATCAGAGTCAACTTTCATACGTCCTTGCTTTATTTCTCTCAAGCGTGTCTTCTTGCCTTCAGGCAGCTTGTCTTTAGGGTCCATGTAAGGACACAATGGTGACCTTATCCTGCGACACTTGCAGCACTTGAAGCCCTTTACATCAAAGATTTTTGACTCATCAAGTTCGACAGCTTCAGCATGGTACCATTCTGCCATTGACCACAAACACAATTTGTGAAAAAAATAATAAAAATAACAACAAATAAATAACAAACCCACACATAAAGAGATGGAGATGGAGATAGGCATTTTCAGTAAAAAGCGTGTGACACATATAATACCCCAAAAGCAAACTTACTTTGGCAAGTTTCACAATAGATATACATAAGATCAGACCTATATGGCTTATGGCACAAGTGACAAACAGGTCCCAAGTGATGGTCATCCAAGCTGCCCCTCAAAAGAATATTTTTAACCTTGAACTCAATGCATGTGTCTTCACTCTGCTTCTTCTTCCACATAATACCCCAAGAACACAGCTTGCTGTGGCTTTTATTTGCCGAACTAGAATCAGAAGTATATTGTTTCAACTCAAAAGCAGTAGCCTGAGTTCAAACAGGTGCTAACGATTGATTATTACATGGAGGCCTTCCAGCCTTGGTGACTTTCCTAAAGTTAGGGCATTCTTGACCTTGCAATGCCAAGGGAGTGGTCGGAGATTCATTATTGCTATCTTTCTGAGCTAAAACCTTTGCATGGAAACATCGCTTGCATGTAATCAAGAACTCAACTTCCTCATTCATGGACATTGTAGAATTCAAAATACATCTTTCATGACAATAACCTTACGAAAATATGGCACAAACTATGATCATTAGTCCAGAAATTTCATTGATCTTAGGCAACAAGAAAGATATAAAGGCAAAAGCATGAAGTATTCTAGGCACATTTGGCATAAATACTCTCATAAAATAAAACATTCAAGATAGAAGAAAATATGATGGGCTAAGTTAATGCACTTTGGCATGCCCTGCACTTGACTGCATTCCTGATAATCACACCAAGGAAAAGTTCATGAGTTTGGACCAAGATGGCGGACTATAGAGAACTAAAACATGAAAAAATCATATAATTTTTTTTAGGAATAGTACCTAATTAAAACATCTAGCTGACATGAGGAACAAGAATGCACTTCCAATTTGTCTCTCCTGCAAGTAAGATAGAAAAATACATCTCGACGGGAGGCTTTCAAGCACCTTCTTTGTAACTGGATCGGTACATTCATAGGCTCCTCAACAGATGGCAAGAATACTTCATCAACACTTTCTCCATACCCTTTAATCAAATATAAAGGAATGCGAGACTCAGAAAACCAGTACTTGTGTTTTCCATCTTGACTTTGCTCAGTCTCAATGATATTCTTCATGATGTGTGAAGGAAGATGCTTTTGATTCCCAAAAAAACTGCATATCTGACTTTGTTTCTCACAATCGTTTCAGCACAAATGACAATATTTCTAAAAGTAGAAGCTTCTATATCTAGACCTTTTCCATCCTGAAGGTTCTGCTCAGGACGAAGAAGATCACTCCATTTGAAATGAAAGTCCAAGTATCTAACCTGATGCAAACTCCAATATAAGACCTATAAATTCGCCATAATGAGAGAGGTTGGCTAGAAAGGGATAAGCAACAACAAATAAAATAAGAACAAACCTAAAGCGCAAATTGTGATGCATTCTTACTCAATTCAAATGCAGCTCTCCAAACTAACTGCCTACTTCTTTTAGGAATCTCGGAGCTATCAACATAATAAATGCTAGAGATCTTTCTCCAACCACCTAATGGGCCAGAATTCCATTTACAAAGTATTAGTTTCATAAATGTCACAATCTAAGATTTAAAGATGCTTGTAATAATAGTGCAACATCTACTATATGGAGTTAGAGACTGATTTTAGAGAGAATAAAGATTTTAACATTAAGTGTGGTAGGATTATTATTTTCATGAAGGGAGAGCTAAGGCGTGGTAGTTACTATATTGTAGAATTACCTTGGCGAGCTGATTTTCTTACCACTGAGCGTGGCAAAATTGCTTTCTGGAATATAAGTTTTGATAGCTCTCCACCTAGCCACTAGGCAAAACTTTGGTCGTGGCAACTATCGTCTGTCACTTCAGATGCAGCAGACTGTTTCCTATTTCGTCTTCCACTAAGTCCACGTTTATGTGTTGTTGTGACAGTGCAAGTAGCACTTTGAATCACAGAAGGGTCAACTGACAAACCATCCACCAGTTTAACCCAATCCCCAGAAAGAGCAATGATACTAATGTGTTCCTCAAGCTGTAAATAAAGACTCGGATCATCAACCCAATTATAAATGCCACATGCAAAAATGTGACTAAAGAAAGATGTAAGTGACTTATATTTGCCTATAGGAATTAATACATTTTACATGCACAAATAGCACCATAAAACAATTTAGTACTGAAACTTGCCTATTTGCTGTTGAAAGACACATTACTGACAGTTTCAGTGCCATTCATTCAATGAGACTTTGGTATTACAAAATTTCAAGCAAGATTTTTTCAAAAATTACAAAGAGGCATTCGGTATATGTGAAAGTATACAAGAACTTGCACTGCATAAAAATATGGCATTTGTATATAAGTTTGATCTAATAGCTCAAAGCTTTTATATATTTGATGTCAAACACAGAATTAGCAACCAAAGGTCTGAAATGCAGTATGACAATTTGATATTGAAGCCCTACTCAAAATTAGCAACCAAGGCATGATCTTGATGGATAGGATGCACCTGCCACACTAATAGCTCCAACAAAAATTTACTTTAGGTCTAACAGTTTTTTTTTATTTTTCAAAACTTTATTTCACAATTCAAATATACCCCTTGATTAGAAATTATTTTATTTATTCAGAAATACCTTTCAAGCATATTACAATACCATAATATTTCTTTTTTGTGTGCAAAACTATAATATATACATTAGAAGTTCAAAGTCTAGCACTAAAAATAAGAACACTATTAACAAAAATTTCAGCATTCAAATTTGACTACAAATTTTGTGGATTTCTGACACGAGAGGACAACCAAGCTTCTGAAGTGAATCAATTGATTAGTACATCTTTTCAAATTTATATTACAACAGTTTAGAAATATTTTGGCTGCTCGACAAGGTTTGTTTTCATTTCCACTATCTGGAATTTTAAGCTTTCTAGCACTTCAGGTCTCCTTCCAATACTTTTGACGCCGATGCAACAAGGGATTGAGATGCATGAAAGTGGTGCTACAAGAATAATCCCTAGGGCCTTTTTTGCACACCAATGGCAATGGTGTGGCATCACTGGATGGCCTTGGAAAGGTAGGAAGCTCAATAAGTTCCACTGGGGGTTCATTTCAACATATAAACCAAAAGCTATTTTAAATTATGAAGCAGATCCCCTAAATTGCAAGAATCATATAACTTTAAATATCACTTCAACTGATAAGCTAAGAAGGCGCATCCTCTACCTAACAAACTGGTGCTTTATATGCAAACATGATAGTGATTCAGTGGACCATCTGCTCCTTCATTGCGAAGTAGTTAAGATTCTATGGGATGACATCTTCACAAGGCTAGGTATGGCATGGGTAATGCCTAGAAGTGTGGTAGAGCTTCTAGCAAGTTGGAGAGGACTTCGGGGTAAGGGACAAATCGTGGTTATTTGGAAAATGGTGCCTCTTTGTCTAATGTGGTGCACTTGGAACGAAAGAAATAGTCGTTGTTTTGAGGAGAAGGAGTGTGCATCGGAAGGGTTTAGGGACTTTTTCTATCGTACTTTATTACTTTGGGCCTCTTTTATTGTACTGAATGACACTTCTTTTAACAACTTTTACGCTGCTTTTCGCAACCCTTAACTTGTACTTAGGCACTTCTGTATACCCCCTGTGTACTCGGGTCTTGCCCTTTTCTTGATCTAATACATTTCTTTTTACTTATAAAAAAAATATCACTTCAAATAAGCCAGACACTATTGCAAATCAGCTTCAAGACACAATTGTGAATCAGAAACTAACATTTTTTATACAACAAATCCACCCCAAACAATTTTTTTTTTATCGGTTCGAATCCACCCTAAACATAATGCAATCAACCCTCAAAATATATACTTGCTCCCTGATATGGTCTTGCCCAAATACGTGCATTCATTCACAAGAATGAAAATTATGGGCATGAAAATAAAATTAGGAATCACGAATCTAATGCCGAATTATGAAACAAACATTGAACCATATTTAGCCCCCTCAAACATATTACTCTGACGCCTGATTTAGTATATCAAATCCCATATGACCATTGTAGAAGCCACTTCAGATGAAAATTAGGAAATCACATACACTCTATGAAACACATAGATAAAAAGTTACGTGTTACTGTGCCACATACACCAAAATGAAGTAAACCAAGAAACAAAAGAACTTACTTCAAGAAATAGAGTTTTAATTGCACGAAAAGTTGAAGCATGCTCTACTCATTTATGCCAGTGCTTTCTGTAACTAGCACTCTGAAAGGGGCCAACTAGCAGACCATGTAAACACTCTTCCATATATAAAATGTATGTTGCAATGCTAGCAAAACTCCCTTCTCCACTCTTAATGGGCCGAAATCCAGCAAGAATTTTCATAGCACATTTTGTGGCACACAGGCATGTGTAGTTTAAGATGCATCTCCTCTTGGTTGAAACAGAGGCCTTACAAGAAAGACACCAACCACAAGCTTCTTTTCAGAACTTGGCCAGAAGAAACGAGAGGTCATTACTGAGAACGATTTTGCCTATAAAAAATTGTTGGAAGATGCAACTTTCCTCGAGTTTTCGGAAGCATTACCCTATGGGACCCGAGTTTCCTATGATGAAAGAACAACCAGTTTAGTAGCAGCAAACGTAGCAAAATCTCCATGCATATAGTGATTTATGTATGCCTGATGTTTATAGAAAGACCCCAAGTATAAAAATTTAGCAACTGAATTGCCGTTACTCTTTCCAGAATCTGCTCGATCACCTTCTTTACTTTGAAAGGCCAAACTCACAGGAAAACACACATCATTTGCATACCTGGTAGAACTGCCTTTGATGTTTCTAGAGGTTCATGTAGTGAGGTCTACTACATTTGTTCTGTCAACTAAACTTTGGTGGGTTAAGTCCGATGGATCTGCTTGTTGGCTATCCGAACCATTAGAAATGGCAGATTCCCTTTTAATCCTCTCAGTCAGGTTCATATCCATGAGTGTAGATTTATCTTGTCTTGTGTCAACAATGGTATGAGGCTCAGGAAAGTCAGTTCGTGTAATCCCATTCAAGGAGATCCCAATACATGATAGGGCCGCATTGTTTACATTGTTTTGGTCGTCATTATACACATAATTCCCAGCCTCAAGCATAGCAGGTGCTTTTTGTTCTTCCTTGTCAGAAGGGAATGATAGAATAGAAAGGTTTGCAACATCCTTTATGCAGGCTAAGTTTCTATGCATTTCATTCATCACTGCAAGAGAGAATATACTTTCTGGAATAGACCAGTATTGCAAAATTGCCTTACACACCCCCAAGTATGAAGCTGTATGTTTCACAGATGAACAAAGAGCTTGCAGGACCATTGGAATGTCATTCTGATTGTAATATCTAAAACATGGCTCTATGTCTATAGAAGCCCTAAGCCTGCAATGATTGATATTTTGATATTTTGACTAAATTTAAATAACCAAGTGGTACACAAAGCTAAACTCTTATGATTTCAAAACAAACAAATAAGTTCATTAGTAACAATAAGGTAGTAGGGTAAAATAAATATGTTGAGAACATACACCAGGAGATGGTCATAAGTACCAAAGAAGACCTGATCATACAAATTGATGCCAAATATTTCTACGCCTTTAGTGATGTCCCAATTGCAACAATTGGCCCAATCTTATTGATAGTGCACTCTGGATAGTACCATGGCCCTTCTGGTATGAACATTTTCATCACGCCAATACACCTTGAATGGTATGCTGATGGACATCCATCACAGCAAAGCAAGATCCCATCCATGCCACAAAGCCGGCATTCATCACCATTTCTATCCACATCAATATCAGCAGCATCCACATCCCATTTAGTACCTTTGAAACCCAAGGAATTTGAGTTACCAAGTGAGTTCATGTTGTAGGTTTCTGCAATAATCCCCATCACTTCTCTATCCTTGCAAGCAGAAGTTTTGGAATATCTGGAGTGGACCCACCTAGGGACATTTTCATTAGGATTGGTTGTTTCTGTATCATAATCTAATCCAAATTCTGATTCCTTACGCTTATCAATCTCGACTCTTATTTCAGTAAACTCTAAGACGTCGTTACACAGGATTTGCAAAATCATTACTTCCAATCTGCTGGTAAGCAATAATACTCCATAACCAAAACATTGTCATAAAATCCTCTCCACTCAGGCCCCTTTGTGTATCCCATTACCGTTAAATAGTGGACCGATTAAACAGGCCAAGTCAATGTATCAAGCAAGCTCCAGTCAATGCACCTGAAACATAAAAAAGATGTGACAAAAAGTGAATTGCTAACAATGAAAATTTGTAAAAGAAGCACCTTCCATACGTAGTTTTAATAGTAAAATACAAATATAAATGATTATATGAAATATATGTTTATCTTAAAATATAAGATGTACGGGTGGACAGAGAAATGGACGTCTAATACCATCTTTTTTATAAGTAAAATATAATACAATCTTGCAAGATATCCAAGCCAAACTGAGTCCCACCATCTATTTTAATGGACAGATCAATAAAACTATCCATTCAACTGCTTGCCAACAGAGAAAACAATATATGAATTGCTATCCTATGAAAATAGTTCATTGAGTTTTAAATGAATGAAATAGATGCACCTAGCACAGTTAGCACAAGGTATTTTTGTATGGACCCATAAGTGGAAACACCTAACCCATTGCACCTTCTTCGGTGACCAAATGTAAAAATATGAAAAATCACTTTGTAGATTCCCCTATAGGAGGAATATTAATGGGTAATCAATTCCACCAAAATATCATTTGCATTAAAATGCTGAAAAAATAACTTAATTGTAGTTGACATTAAAAAATTAATATATATTGGCTTCATCAACAAAAGATATAAAATGAAAACAAATGCCACAAGCATTTTTCTCATAAGTAAAAAACATTACCTCAAACATTTTGAGGCAAGCTCTAAGCCATCCGATGAGAGCGTTTCAAGATGACAAGTCAATGCACGCATCAAAGCAACGTAAACCGCATCCAACAACGTATTTGCAACATAACAATTAAGCGACCCCACAAAATCATCTAAAGTAAAGAGGCTCAAAAACAAAAGGGATGCTAAAGGACTGCAAGAAACCATAAACAGATAAAAGATAGGAAACATACTTCTCAGGCACACCTATGGTCCCCAAAGAAGGTGGCAACTCTAGTGGTGGGATAGGTGGGCTCTCTACATCAAGCTCCGAATCCTCGTCCCTCACATACTCACACGAATCACTCGATGAGTTGGCATGGCCTTCATCCTCTCTTCCATCATTTTCAGTTGTCACTCCACCCCTCACCTCACTTAATGCAAATGTTTCAACCTTGTCCCCTCCATTTAATGAACTGAACGTTTTCTTCTCTGATTCGATCCGACTGTTTGCACTAGTTTTCGATACTAACTCATCTAATTTCTTCTTCCTTCTACTCAAATCATGGTCAAAGTCATTATCACCCAAAATAATGCCACGAATCTCACTGCTTTCCAAGTCCTCACAATCGCCATCCTCATAATTGACTTTATACAATCCCTGGTCGTAATGTACAACTTTCCCAAGAAAAATCACACTGCCATCGAATTCCTTCAGCACGTACCTTCCCACCAAAGCCACCGATCTACTCTCGACAGTCTGGTTCTTGGTTTCAGGCCCAAGAGCAATGTTTTCAGCCTCATTTAGCCTCCGTTTCCTCAACCTACCCCTTGATCTCACCACAGGAGGCTCCATTATCCGACCGATCTAGATCATGAACCGGCCCACAATCGAAAACAAATTGCAGTCAATTTCAATATCTATTTTCTCTATATCGCCTAAAGAAAAAATACCTCGTGGTGCAAAAACTGGGGCTCGTGTAGCCCCTTCAAACCAAGTAAAAAACGAATCGATAAGAATAAGATCATATAAATCGATATCCCCCCCCCCCCCTAAAAAAAAAGTAGGTTTAGTATTTGAATCAAATCAAGAAAAAAATAATGTTTCAAAAAACAGGTTGGAATTTTGAAACGTTATGTTGAAAAACGAATAGAGAATACCTGGTTAGGGTTTGATATCTGCTGATGAAGATGGTCTATTCGGCTATTTGGGGTTAGAGAGAAATAGAGGGAGAGATAGAGATAGAGAAAGGAAAAACCCTAATAGAAGAGAGAACTCAACAACGTCCTCTCTTCACTCTTCTACCGACTTCCATTAATATCAGCTCCTTGCTTTAGGGAAATCTGACTCGTAACTCGCTCACCGAGTTTCATGATTACAACCCGGACGAGTCATGGCTCGATCCTTTTGTTAAAAGAAAAAAATAATAATTTTCAATGCTTTTTTGTTTTAGTATTTTTTATTTTCTTTACAAATTTTTTATTTTAAATTTATTTATATCATTCATACTATAAAATATAATTATTAAAAGGAACATTGTTGAAATTAAAATAGTTTGAGAATAACATTGCAAATTATATAATGTATATATAATTTAGATGATTTGATGAAAAATTTAACAATTTGATTACCCAATATTTGTATGATACAATAAGCAAGACTTTAATTAAAAAAAATCAATTTTCTACATCACAAATACGAGATAAAGTAAGATCTACAATATTTAAATTTGTTAAATCACAGTGAGAAGAAAATGCACAAAATCAAAAAGATTTCGACTTTGTTGTGAATTTTTTTTCTTTCTTTTTCTTTCGCATATAACACTAATAAACCCCCAAGATATATTTATTGATATATGAGAAATGATAGTTGCAGTCGTGAGTGCGTAAGCACCGCACAATTATTTTAAAAAATATAAATAAATATGGGATCCACATGAAAAAAAAAAATTAATAGTAGATCTCACTATTTTTCAAAGCAATTGCACAGTACTTGAACATTCCACAACTGCATATAGCAATACTCTTGATAAGTTTAAATGTATATATATATATATATATGTTATAAATAGAAGTTTTACAAATTAGCATGACAACCTCATACTCCAATGGCACTATCATATCAGCCAATTAGTGATAATTATGTCCCATCAAGTTTAAAATACAAAAAAAATATATTAATAAAAATTAATTAAAAGAAAAAAAAAACCAGAGGGATTGTCAAGATTAGTATTACTAGTTACGTTTGAGTCGGAGTAGTGAGTCAACTCAAAGTTATGGAAATTTTTAGAAGAGTAATGATATACATCACACCACCATCTTATTTTTATCATATTATGTAAGATGTGGCATATTTATTACCATCAGATGATAAAAAATTATCTAATAAATTATCATTTAATAGTGATAAATATGCCACATCATGAATAGTGGGATGATGGTGTGGTGTATAGAATTTTCCTTTTCAGAATACCCGTAAGTGAAAAATGTGTGGGTGCAGTTACTACACCAAAGTTATATGTGAAGACCGAAATGGCGGGAATAACTTCACACTTCCAATGACAACCTTCCATCTTCAATATTGGCAACGGTCAGTAGGGCTAGTCCTTGTAAATTAGTACGATTTCTTAATTGTTCCATATTTAGACTGTTGTGAACTCATATTTTATTTACCTAAGCAAATTTTGCAATTAGCATAGTTTCTCATTTACTTCGATCAATCTCAATTTTTCTTGGATTTATTTTTTGTTAAAATTATAAATGATTTACTCATGGGACACTTGAATATCTTTGATCCATTGAGCAATAACCCTTATGCATAAGACTCCTAAATTCTTATAGTTGAATTTTATCTATGTTCGAAATGTTAGTCTCGCAATTAGACATGCTTACACCATTATGTTCACAAGCATAGCTTAACCTAAGCATACCTTTGTTATTTTTTGTGGGGCATGCTCCAAATGACCAATCCATAAAGGCTTTTGAATAACCTCATATGCTTAAATAGAGGAGTGCATGCAAATATGTGACTTCATGTTGAGGGAGCTCGAATTCCCTTTCTTGGGAGTATATGTCTCTTTAAGGGTGTTCTAAACTCTTATAGAAGATTCAAGTCTCATCATGAGTTTGAGAGTCTCTTTCAATAGTGTGCCGGTGATCCAACCTCAAAGGAGTCTGATCAGCTTTGTACATTGGATATAGGCCAAGCTAAGCATGCAACTTTGGTGGTGTGGATGGAGTGTCAATAGTATGACACTCATATTGTGGTGGCTTCGAGGCTTTCAGCCAAGACCAAAATTTGCTCCCTCCACAAAGGATAGTTTTTCGATTTGGGGCGGACTTTCATACTAAGCAATTATAAACAATACATAAATTATATTATTAATTTTTAACAAAAATCTATGAGTTTAAAGAGGATGCTTCCTTGTAAATTATTTAATGGTTTGCATTGAGAGTGAATGGTTGAAGAATTATTATGAATATAACAACTTTTTAGTTTTACTCGATGAAAGAACGTCGAGTTCAATTATTAAAACTAATATTTTTCTTTCTTTTCATCTCCAAGGGAAAATTATAACTTGGGCTGATGAGTTACCATCACTTTTCAAATTGCACTATGAACTACTAAAACTAGTAATTTACACCCTTTCATCTTTACTAATTTGCACCCTAAAATATAAAATTTTAGTAATATATGCATTAGTTAAGATCTAACTATTAGCTTTGTTTGTTTTCGAAGATGAGATGAGATAAAATGAGTTGAGATTAAAGTTAAAAGTTGAATAAAATATTGTTAGAATATATTTTTTTTAATATTATTTTTGTTTTAAGATTTGAAAAAATTGAATTGTTCATTTTATTTTGTGTGGGAGTTTGAAAAAATTGTAAAGATAAAATGAGATGAGTTGAGAGGAGTTATGGAAACAAACGAGATAGGATCAATGACAAATAGTTAAGATCTTGTCGCAAGTTATATTTTAATTTTTCAATATACAAATATAGTAGTACTGTTATAAGAAGCCATTTTTTTATGCAAAATATCTAGGACTTAGTCAAAAGCCACACACACATATATTCTATTTTATCTTCTTACCATATTTCACACCTTCTAATATGCACATGATAGAGGTGGGTGGTCATGTCTTTATTGCAATGTTTTGAATACCGTACCGGACGTCGTACTGATCAAGACACTGGAACGAAATATTTCGATACTGGTACTGTTTCGGAATAGTTGATATATGAATAAATTATATTCTAAAATAATACTCTATATATGAATAAATTATATATAAATACATATATATATATTATAAATAATTTAGTCTAAATTGTGGGTTAAAAAATGAGTTTGTAGTTTGAAAAAATGAAAAAAAAAAATTAAAGGCCGAAATATCGGCCGGTACAGATCGAAATATAAGCCGGTACGGCCGGTATTTGGGCCAGTACGAAATATGTGTAATACTTGTACCGGACCAGTGGTCGTACCGGCCGATATGGTACGGTATTTAAAACAGTGGTTTATTGTTGAAAGATCTCTTTCATTTGCCACCAACTTTGTGTTCTCTCATACTATGTTCTAGGGAGGGTTCTACAATTCTTTTGGGCTTTGGGAAACTTCTATTAGATGCATGCAGTGGTAAACCTACCTGATTTGTATTGTGATGGACCCTATGTGAATCAATCCCTAATTCTTTAACCCTTTTTTGGAAAGAAAAAACCTTCTTCCTTCCTTTTCTATGGTGAAGAAGTTTGAGGTGTGCTTGAATAGTCGTGGTGATGATAGAAAAGGATGGAATTTTGCCCTTTTGAAACCAAGCCCATGCCATCCACCCCTCTATTATCTTATTAAAAAGAATATTATGCTAAAGTTCCTAAATGAAACAATTATGTCTAATTAATAGCAAAGTAAGTAATCTTTTAGTTTTCTTATTTTTATTTAGTCATGCCTCTTCACTTTTTTAGCAAATGGATTAATAAAGGTAATTGAATTTTGGAGATTTTTTTTGTTTTCTTATAGGAGAATTTTGGAGAAAATTAGAGAGCCTACTTGTGATTCTTGAGGGATAGAGTTGCTTTGATACACTATATAGTTAAAGAGCTCTTATTCATTCTCTCTACTCAACCAAAATTCACTTATAACATAGAAAGAATAGAGAGTAACTAAAGGGATGAGTAATATTAAGGACAAGCCTCCAAATGCACAAATCTTGTTGAAGTCTTTTATAAAAAAGCGGAACCCACCAAGAAAAAAATGAGTTATTCACACTTTTTTTACCTTTTTATAAAAGGTATGTATTTGAGACTTATATATATCGTTATTCTAAAGGGATAGAAGCCTAGGTACAAAACCAAAATTTAATAATCAAAGTGCTAATATTGTTCCTCTTTTAGAAGTGTTGTTATTGTATATATAAAATATAGCTCAATATATGCCAATTACTTAATTACATGCATATACTATTTATCATTTAATAAATTGAATGTATTGCGTAGGTTTCAGCCAATCAGCCAATGATACATGCATAAGTACCTTGGGTTGGGCGATCATACATTAGCAAATAGCTTGTAGGTTTTGGCATCAAGGGTTATTTGTCTAACTGCTGCAACAGCTGCAATGAGCCCCAAGGTGGAGAAAACAACTGCGAGAATGATGTTCAACCAGAAAATGGGGCTCCGCTTGGATGGTTTGAATGTCAAGTTGAAGAACACCACAGGCAATATAAAGTCAAGGGGAATGAACCCAAAAGCTCCAATTAGCGCATTGATGTCTCCAAAGAATGGAAGCATTGCTGCTATGGTTGTCGCTATTACAATGGATAGTGACCGAAACATCAACCTGGGGACAACATTGCGAGGAGAAAACTCTTTGCTTTT
Organism: Juglans cinerea; assembly: GCA_961763995.1. Lineage (NCBI taxonomy): Eukaryota > Viridiplantae > Streptophyta > Magnoliopsida > Fagales > Juglandaceae > Juglans > Juglans cinerea. The sequence goes on from CAUIVZ010000015.1 coordinate 4,623,472, forward strand.
TGGGTCAGCAAACGCACGCTCAAGCACTTCATTTGTGGGCTGCAAGTATACCTGTAAAAACCCCATGGCCGGTGAAGTATTAATGGCCTGCAAAATTCCAGCAGACAGACAGAGACAGAGACAGAGACAGAGAGAGAAGCTCACCACACCAACAGCAGATAGCTGGAGAATGGTGAAGATGTTAGTCATGAGAACGAACCATTTAGGCACCAAAGGTCTGCCATTAATGTCCAAGAAGTTGCTGAGTACAAGGCCCTTAGCTTGGTTACCAAATGCCCAGTAGCCAGAGATGGCTACACTGAAGAAATTCACCGCCACTACTGCATAACATACACACAGTCCTTTGAACATCTTTCCCTTCACTGGAGGTGCTATCGTTGCCTATAACCACAAAATTCGTATTGCTGAAATATTGGGGCATTCATACTGTTCTTGACTTCATTTGTTTGTCCAAACCTCTTAAAGAAGTTGCACTCGAATCTAATAGAGTGTGAAAACAGATTGATCTAAAACATTTCAAACCTGGATTTCTGGAATTATTCCGTTTCCATACGATGTGGCAATGATGGCAATGGCATTGAAGATACCGAAGATGCGATCATCAGATTCACCCATTACAGAATAGTCTTTCTCTGGCGCTTTGGATGAATGTCCTAACAAAATTGATCCATGCTTTATAAGTTAAATCCAAATCAAGTGCAGCAACTACTATTTAAGGCATATAAGGATGAATAATACTTGCCAATAAATAAGATTACCATCAAAACTCTCTCTCTCTCTCTCTCCAGATTTCTTTAATCTCTCCATAGCAGCTCAAAGCTGATTCCTTCCAACTTTTTATCAAATACTTTAGGATCTCAAATGGGAGATATCAATATTTCGGATAAAATTAAATGAACAATAAATATTGTACGTAGGATCTACTTTATATATTTATCTTTTTACCAACTTCATTATAGTGATACTTACCAATATAAATGGAACCAGCAGTGGCACAGGCACTATAGGCAAGGCATAGAACCAAAGATACCAAGTTGATGTGCCTCAATGAGTGAAAAGATGGGATTTGAGCCAAAATCAACATAAAGCATCCAAATATGATCACAAATTGATATAGCTTCATAGTTTCATGATCTGGGTTCGATAATAAGTAAATTGTCTGCAATGAGGGTGGAAACAAGGAAAGAAGAAGAAAAGATGAGAGAATTTTCATTAAGCTTTTTTCCCAAACAATAAAAACAAACAAATAGTACTATATATAATGTATAGAGGCTAGGATGTGAGCATCCCTAACCCTTCGCCTAGATATAGAAAATATTGACATGGGGGCAGAAGGCCAGCCTTTTAGAGTAGAGATTGACCTTCATGCACTGTCCACCCAGAAGAGTAGAAGCAACAACAGCACCATAGCAAACCATGAATTGAATTGGTCCCACATAAAACCAACCCCATCTTGGTCCTGCCAAAGTCAATCGGATTAGATTTAGGTTGTGTTTGAGTAGGGAGATATTTTTAGGTATTCTGTTAATAGGACTGAAAATGTAATGAAAAAGTAATAATAGAATATTGAATAATAATGAATAGTAGTGAAAAATATGTAAAAAGTAATAATAAAATAATGAATAGTAGTAAAGTATTTTGAGAATCAGGTATTCTCAATACCCAAACTAAATAATTAGATGGTGCAAGAAAATATATATTATAGGAAAACGAGGATCATTTCCTATCATGCATGTTAAAAAAATTGAAATAAAAAAATATATATAAATAGGTTAAAAGAGAAAGCAAATTATATCACAAGATCATTAAGGTGCATAATATCTACCACATTTATATTTTGATGGCTATGCAGTTTTGAATCCTTTTGATGAAAAGTTTGAATTTGATTACATAAGAAGCTAGATACAATTTTAGAGTGTGTAAATGTTACGCATCTTATTTTTTTTTTAAAAAATGAAGTCTACTATTAAAAAATAATTGTTTTATGTGAATTCAGATTTATCTAGTTTTAAGGTGTGCGGGACTTGCATATCTTAAAATTGTAAATATCATTTCTCTTAAATTTTTTTCTTTTATTTTTTTTTCTAAGAATTTAAAAGAAAAGAAAACGTGGAGATGAATAGTCAAAGTTGAATTTGTTTAGAATAGAAACGTCAAATAAAAGTTTGAAATATATAAGAATAAATCTTCACAACCTCCTAACACTCTACATTATTTTTAATTTTTATTATTTTTTTCTTTTATCAAATATTTATTATATGAATATAATGGGATATTTTATTTCGATACCGGACGAAAATTATTGAATTCACAGCCAACAGGCCATGCATCTGTTCCCCTCCAAAAAAGCTTATAAAAAATACAAGATTTTAAAGATTTTTTTTTTATTATTATTTCATAAAAGCGATACTTAAAAATATCTAATCCAATTTTATTTCTTAAATTTTAATCTAAAAAATAATATTTTTCATTTTAGATTTTGAATACTTTTATGTTTTTCTTTAAAAAAATTGAAGGGATCACCTCCCGTGAAAAATCCCTACAGTGTCAAAAATAAATATCTTCGTGAAATATCATAAGAAGAAAGATTGATCATGATCTTCGTTTCTACACGTCACTAAAACAAATCCTAAGAGCAGCTGTCTCTAAAACTGTCGTATTAATCAGTCTAATCTCAAGAAAGTTAAAAGCCAATATTCTGGCCACCCACTTGCCTTGTCATCACAGAACTTTGGCCGGACACGAAGCGGTTTTGGAAGACTGCGTTTGTTTTTACGGTGGGGTGAGATAATTTTAAATGAGTTAAATAAAATATTATGAAAATATTTTTTTTAATATTATTATTATTTTAAAATTTTAAAAAAATTAAATTATTTATTATATTTTATATAAAAATTTAAAATTGTAATAATGAAATAAAATAGTTTATGTATCCAGTTAGCTAGACTGTTATTGACAAATCCTAAGGTTTTTTCTTTTGTCCAGGATTTAGTAAGCTTTTACATCAGTAATGTGCCAATTAATACGAATATAAATACGAAGAATATAATAACTTTTCAAAGATAAAGTTCGTATTCAATTGAAACAAGACTCGTTATTTTTTCATAACAAAATACATATGATATATTAATATTCTTTAATAAACGACTTCAATATATATATAAGTAATACTTAATTTGTAAGATGTCAAACTATAAATTTTCCGATAAATATGCTATATATGTATATATATTTATATATATATATATATATATAATAGAAACCATGTGCTAATTATTATGATGGCGAAAATCATGATAAGAGTAATATTAGGCATGCATTCAAATTCTTCCAAAAAAAGAGGAGGCCAGCTGGGGGAAAGGTGTGTTTATACGTACCCAAGATGTCATGAGCCATATCTCTGAACCTGAGATGGCGATGACCCAGTTGAGCATGGTGTTCAAGAACCATGGATATCAAGTTGTAGGAATAGAAGGACACTAGGGCTCCAATAAGCAGGCAGAAAATCCCAGCCGTCCATCCGAGGAAGGTAAAAGCATATGGAAGACTCAAGAGAGGTGGAGCAACAATGGATGTTGTCAAGTGGTAACCACAGTGCAGCCATGATCCTATGGAATATATATTTTAGGCACATGATCAAATTATTAGCACCAAACATATATATCATTATCATAATCATATGAGTTGCTCATGATTTTGACACCAATTAATAAAGTGGCACATAACCCCATGATCACATACGCAATGCAAAGTTGAGAAGGTAAGGCTCTTTTGTCAATAAAGTTTGTCTTCATATTTTATGTTTTACTAAAATTAAAAAATTAGCCTCACATGCACCACATGCACAAACATGTTATGTGCCCATTTATAAATGTTTAGAGAGAGAGAGAGAGAGAGAGAGCAAGTGTCTAGTAAATACTTTTTTTTTTTTTAAAGAGAAATACTTTTAAGTATAAAGTGATTATATAAAAGTAATTTAATAAATTGATGTGATGTGATATAATTTATCAGATTATAAATTTATTTTTATTATAAAGTAAATTTGACAGATCATATAAAACCATATTAATAAGTGGAGATTTTTTTTTAAATGGTGGTGGTAGGTGGAAATTTTGAAAGCAAAGTGAATATAGAGAGATCCAGATCTTTTTCAAACCTAATATATGTATATATACGTGGCCTGACTATTCAACATGATGGAATACTGAAGGTGGGTGGGGTGCTGGTTTGGTGCAAGCAACCTTTGATGTTTATCATGTGGGGGCGGGGAGTTAGCTAGGGATGCGAGTTCAGACACGCAGGGAAAAACAAAAGAGGATAGAGATGGAAAAAAAAAATCAAGAAGATGATGAGGAACAGCACAAACTAATTAAAGGAGACATGGATGAAGTGTGTGTATATATATATATATATATATATATGATGGTGAGGATGACATGATATTAATGGAGGAAGAAACAGTAGTTGAAAAGTGAGAATTCAGTTCGTAGCAACTGTTTTTAATTTACCTTTGGATTTAAGAACAAAGAGAGCACCGGCATCAAGGTCCTGCTGATTCAGTGCTTCTTCAGGGATCTTTGCATGATTTTCTCCTCCATGCATTGCTACTGAGCTTGGTCGCAGCGTACTCATCTCTCTCTCTTGCCCTTTCTCAGACTCAGAGGACAGACGAAATAGAGAGAGAGAGAGGACGCGAAACGACAAGAAAGAGCGGAAATATCAGAAACGAAGGCAGAAATAAAAAGATAGAAATGATAGCTGCAGTACTGGTGAGTGTAAGGCGCGGCTCAATGACTTAAATAATAATAATAAATAAATAAAAGATTTATATAAAAAGAATTAATTTTTTAATAATATATTTTATTTTTTTTAAAACGATTATATAAAATTTACATACTTCACAACTATATATAACATTATTCAATTAATAAATAATTTTTTATAAATCCATTTTTCATTCAAATAAATAAGTTAGTTTATACAAGTTTGATCTAAAATCTTTAATTGATATCTCAAATAAATTTTTTCTTGCTTAATGAAATCTCAAGGTAAAAGTTCTAAATTATTTTTTTTCCGTATAAAATGTCAATCTTAAATGATTTATCTAGTATTCATTTTAACTTTAGATTCCATATTAAAAAGTTTAGTATGGTATATAATCAAGAAGTTTGGGATATGTATTAATAAATTTATTATTTTTATATATTTAATTTTAATTTTAAACTTTTTTAGAATTTATCCATCAAACTAAAAGAATTAATAGGAACAAAGAAATTTATTTTGAAAGGACCACATTATAGTAACTAAATATACTATATATAAAAATTAAATAAAATGTTGGGACATATAGAAAAAAATTAGAGAAAGGCATTTCTATGAATATACATGGATTAGACTATTTTGAAGAGCACGCAAGGATTATAATATTTGTGAGGGGGTCAATTTCCATATATATATTAAATTTGAAAAAAATTTAAAAAAATATCATTTATAAAAAATTTAATTTATAAAAAAAAAAAAATGGAAGGGCGATACATGCCAGGGGTTCCGCCACTGCACGCAAAAGATTAGTCAAGCGGCCAGCTTTGATAGCCTTTTTTTTTCCGGAATTCCCTATTACTATCTTCGGACATAAACATTTTTGACCAAATTGGCCGCTCCAAATTCGCCTTTTCATTTTTTTTTAAATTTTTATTCATATTCTTTTATATTTTAAAATATTTTTAAAAAATATAAAAATATATATCAATACACTAATAGTCATTTCATTAATTATTAAAAAAAAGATAAATTAAAAAAAATTAAAATACATAATATGTCAAAATGAGAGGGCAAATTGAATGGACAAAATTGTAATACCCTCATATGATATGGATAAGGATAGGTGGTGTATGAGATCTCACATTGCTTGGGAATGAGAAGTTCTTGCTCTTTATAAAGTTCCAATATGGCTCTAATTGTATCATTGACTAGTCCTTTTGAAGTATAGGCCAGGTGGTTTGGGCCTTCCATTGGGGCTTTACAAATGGTATTAGAGACTATCCCAACCAGAAATATGGGACTTGAGCCGTGCCACCTACAATGGACAGGCCAAACGAGGACGTCGAGAGTTTAAGGAGGATAGATTGTGATATTCTCATGTGATATGGATAAGGGTATGTAGTATATGGGATCCCACATTGTTTGAGAAGGAGAAGTTATTGCTCTTTATAAGATTTCAATGGGACTCTAATTATATCATTGACTAGTCCTTTTAGAATATAGGCCATGTAGTTTGGGCCTTCTATTGGGGCGATACAAAAATAGTATTTTTCAACATCTTTTTAAATTTATACTATTTTTGACTTCTGAGTAAGGAAAAATATTACTCATTATTCTTATATTATATACATTTTTATTTAAAAATGTATAAATCTTTTCTGTTTCTCTAAATTATATATTATATTTGAATAAAAAAAATAAAAGGAGATATTTTAGAGCTCTGTTTAATCATTATTTTAGATAAATTTTTATTTTTATTTATATATGAATCGGATGTAGAGATTGCATTCCTCAATATCAGGCAACTTAATTAATATTCCTACTGGTCTATAATATTTATTAGTTATGAGTGTCCATTGCTTAAAAATTTGTGGCTATACATTGTTTATTGGGTGATGAAGAAATAAATAATCATTCTTAAAAATATTATTTTATGCAGAGTCATATACTAATATGATTATTTTATAATCAGCCACGAGTGTCAGTAAGTTGAGGTGTTTTTTTTACTAAACGCATTATTTCATATGAAACATTACGTTTATTTTATAATAAAAATAATTTTATATTTTAATATATCATAATAAATTATATTAATTTATAAGTTTATTTTTATAGTTAAAATATTTCTTTTAACTTAATAATCAATTAATACATTTATATAATTTTATTAAAATAAAATTTAAATTTATAAAAATTACCCTTTATATAATAGAGATGTAAATAATTATAAAATAAGTGATACTAAATATAATTATTGATGTCAATTTTATGTAATATGTTAAATCTATTTTATAATAAAAATAGTTTTATAATTTAATAAATTATATTAAATCATATTACAGCAAATTATATTAATTTATATAATTTTTTATAATTAGATCAAACTCTCATTTTTTTTTTTTTATCAAAAGAGACTCAATCAGACTTGGACGCGTTGAAAAAAGTGCAAATGATTGTAATGGGCCTAGGTGTGCTGGCCTGTTATTTATTGGGGTTGGCCCACACATTTATACCATGAAAACAACTTTGGGTCCCACCCGACAGTCATGCATAGTGATGGGGTGTGCACTGGACTTAAATGGCAGACTAGTGTATGGAGGATTGGTGCCAAGGACGACCGAGCTATAGCACGTGTTTTTATGTAATTTTTTTTAAGTAATTTTTTATATAGATTATTTTAATATTTTTAAAAAATAAAATCAATTTAAAACATCATTAAAAATACTTACTTAATTAGAAAGTAAAAAAAAATTATTAAAAAAATATTTCCTTAATCACGAAATAAAAAAAAAATTATTTTTTAAAAATATTTAAAATTATTAAAAAAATCTGTATAAAAAATAATTTAAAAAAAACACATATTAAAACTCCGGCGGGAGCTCCAGCAGGAGCCCAGCGGGTGCTCTAACATTATTCTTGGTGCCAAAGGAAACAATAGTATTGGCTTTGGTTGAGTAATGATGTACACACAATATATTATATAATATATTACATAATAATATTATAAAATGAGAATATTTCTATAAAATTATTATTTTTATAAGATGTTTTATAAAAATAACTCTCATTTAAAACATAATTATATAAAATATTGTAAAAAAAATATTATGCGTAAATCATTTTCTAATAGTTAAAGGTGTAAAAAGTATTCGAAAAACTGATTAAATCGGATTGGATTTGGTTTGGTCTGTAAACAGTTCAGTGGTAACGATTCTTAAGAATCAAAGATTTTAAATTAGTACTGTATTGATTTTCATATTTTAAAATCAGTTTAAATTGAATCGATTTTTTTAATTTTTTATATTATAATATATATATATATATATATATTATATACTAAATTACTAATTAATATAACATAATCTTATTATTCAAATCTATTAATTTTGTAACATAAAATTAATAAAACATGTGATGTAACATAATATTAATATTATAATTTAGAATATAAAAGTAATATAACATAAAATTTTAATTTTAAACATAAATTACATTAATATTAAGTTATTAATATAAACTTACTTTTATATTTATGACATAATAAATTATAATATTTATATATATATTCTTTTTGTAAATACATTTTTATACATTTGATCATACATACTTATATAAAAAGACTAGAACTTACATAGACTATAGTTAAATTCAATATTATACTAGTATGCGTTAATCATTATAAAATAATATACTTATACTATAATATAAATAGATTAATAGTTTAGTATATGTAAATATCATATTATTACTCACATAGATAATCCTTAAAATAAAAAAAATCGTACTAAACCGAAATAGAAAAAATTGGAAGTTTAGGTTTTGGTAGTGAATTAGTCTTTAAATTTTTAAAATCGGTATATACTGATTCGATTCTAAAAAATGTATAAAGCCAAACTGAATAAGACTGGTTACACCACTAATAATAATTATGGATTTAGAATCCAGGAATGCTAGGTACATATTTAAGTTATGCAAGTCAATATTTCGACCTGCATACCAATTAATATTTTAAAGCGGTTGTTAGTTGTATTAAAAAAAAAAGAGAAAAAGAGCAAAATACGATACAGGTGAAGTTGACGAAAACGAAAGGAAAGCTACCGACACACTTATCTTGAAAAAACGAAGAAAACAAAAATGAAAACTTGACTGAGCGTGATGACATTGATTCCCACTTTCGTCTGTAAGAAATGTTACCTCATAAACAAGCAGATGAGGTCATGGTCTTGAGCTTCAATTTGACTTAACGTGATGACAGAGAGGAAGATGAGGCAGAGGAGTGGGGTTTTTCTCTAGCATGGTGGGTCTGTCTATGATGCATGGTTCAGCCACACTACATCTAACCAGGCAAAAAATAAATAAAAAACTCAAGTCATAAGTTGGATTCATAAAAATATATTTTCAATCAATTTTATTTGAGAAAGATTTTACTGATATTGGGTTTTGGTTTTGGTTTTACAAGTGGTCCAAGGTTCTGTTAATGCTGCCATACTCTCTCTCAAATCGGTATGCTTCTAGGGATTATACTGCATGTCTTTTATGGTCTACTTGGGGAAGGGATTTGTAAACAAGCAGATCAGTAAGCTTGGGGAGGGGATTATACTGAGGTCTTTTATGGTCTCTTGGGGCTTGATTTCTAGGCTTTAAGAGTCGAGATTTGACAAAAGATGAACTTTTGCAAGATAGGGGTGAGGGCTAGGTACACATACCCGGCTCACTCAGGCTATGCTTGAGGTAGGGGAGGGAGCTAGCCCCTGGAAAACGGGGGGCGGGTGTTGAGTGGGGCATTGGCCCTACCCGAATATACATATATATTATATATATTTTAAAAAAATTAATGAAACGACTTCATTTTGAGGAGTTACAAAAGTTTACCAAAACGACGTAGTTTTTGTTTTAAGTTGAAATAAAGAGAAAGTCTATTTACAACAGGCCAAGGGAACCGCGGAGGCACTGCGACTCACGTGGCCGGTTGTTATAGGAAAAAAAATATCTTAAATCGAAGAATAATGAATCGAATAACTTCAAAACAATCCTAGCAAAACCACATCTAAAATTGAAGCACATGCGATTTAGAGCAATTAGATGACATTATTTAAGAACCAGTAACTCAGAGAAAGTGATGCGTTAATTATAATTTGAATACCTCCAAAAGGGAAGGAAAAGGAGAAGGGAAATGAAAGGAGATGTAAAGAGGAAAGACTAACCAGCTTGGATTGAGGAGAGCAAAGGAAAATAGAAGAAAAATAAACTAAAAGGGGCAATGGCATCTGCTTTTGATGCTTCTCCTTTTTCCTTTGAAAAAGAAATGAAAAGTGTGGTCTGCGAAGGAAGAAGAAAAATCAATTTGTGTGAACCTTTGTTGCCGCAGTGGTCTACTATCGATCGAAAAAGAAGGAAAATAGAAAATGTTGTTTGCTTCAAAGTGTGGTCTGCTACACCGAAGGAAGAAGAAAAACTTGTGTGAACCTTTGTTGCCGCAGTGGTCTGCTACTCCACCGAAGAAGAATAAAAATAGAAAATCTTCAAAGTGTGGTATGCTACCGATGGAAGAAGAAAAAATAAAAATTTGTCCTTTTCTTTTGCTTTTGCCTTCTTGCCTTTTTACTTTTTTTTTTTCTTCCACATAAGTTTTGCCACGTACAGCCGGTTGCATCCCATTTATGCATGCCAGTTGTACATAGCAAAACTGTAAAATAAAACCTCCCCCACCCCGCCCCCACCTCTCTCTTTCCTCTCTCTCCTCTCTCTCCATCGCCCCTCTCTCTCTCTCTCTTGTCGTCACCCTCAAGTATCTCAAACTCTCTCTCTCGTCGTGCAATACAGCTACTATGATGGTGGGTGGACGGCCCGTAGGCCAATCCACCCACCCATTGGGGGCAGGTAGGTGGCCTAGTAACATTTGCCATGTGAGATATTTTAAGCATATACTTTTTGAGTTGATATATGAAATTACTTAAAATTTGTCACATTACTAAGTGTGATTGGAGATGAAGACTAACATTGCTCTATATTTAAACTAAGAATTTGTGTATGGCCTTTCATGATCCCGTATTTCCCATAGATTTGTTTATCTTTGAGCACCTCATAACTCCTATTACTTGTCACTACAATTTGCAGCTTCACTCGATTCATTAAAGATTAGAGCATTCACAATGATTTAGCTATTTTGCATATAAATACTAAATGAGTAACCACTTTGTTAAAAAATACCTTATGTATAAATATTTTACTTTTTACTTCTTTCTCTTCTCTTACGCTTGGTAGTTAGAATATATATTGAGAGTTGAAGTACTTCGGACTTTTTAAATCCAATACTTTTCTAGTCCCAGTTCCGACTCTGATTTTAAACTTTGAAAAATCTGACTATTTAAAGTAGGATCATCACAGTGAAACGGAACAACTTTGAACAACTTTGGAGCTTCAATATATTTCCACATCCAGCTAAGGGGATATGAAGGATAAATGTAATGATAAGATATATATACTTGGAAGTAGGAAATTTGGAAAAGGTAGGTATAGAGAGAGCATAGAAGTAGGATTGTGCATCTGGGTTCCGGCCCGGGAACTCGGTATACCGAACTGGAACCCAGATTTCAAACTCGAGCCAGAACTCGGACCAGGTCAGACCTGGTCCGGAATTCGGATGAATCTAGGTTTTAAACCTGGAACTCGTGTTTAACCCGGAATTAGAAAAATTGGTAAATCAGGAACACGTGCTTATAATCCACGATGAACTGATGAGAGCATGTGAAAAGTCTTTTTTTTTCTCTATTTTTATCTTGATAATTCACCATTATGTTTCAACATTTTAATGCAAGAAGCGAAAGTTGAAAGATCTGTAGAAGAAAATACAAGAACGGGCAAGGAGTGAATAAGTGGCGCCCGGATCTTGAAGAGGAATACGAAGATAGAGAGGGTAATATCTACAACAAGAAGACATACAGTGATCTGCAACGGCAGAGATTGATTTGAGAAGAGCAGTTATTTCAAAAAAAAAAAAAACCCGGGTAGCGGGTGTACCTGGGTTTTGCAACCCGGGTTTCGGCCCAGATTTGTTTTGGGCCGAAATCTGATTTTTCGGGTTCCAAACCAGGCCGGGAAAAAAATCCAGTCCGGATGAATAGTCCTAATAGAAAGTTTTAGTAGGTTGCTCAGGAGGCCGAAGATATTGGAGGAGGACGATGAGGTTGATTTTGGTTGTAGGAGAAGAAATAAGAGGAAGAAAATTGACTACAACAAGATTTTGATCGACTTGATGATCTAAATCTTAATTTAAACACAAGAAGGTCCATGTTCAAACCATTGAATAGCAAATCAAACATATATAGAGTCAAATATGGACTAGAGTAGTGACAGAGTCAGACCAGCTAGCTCTCGATCCCTATTGCTAATTATGTGCGTTTATATAGCATGCAGCCTTATTAACGTAGGAAATGAAGCATAATCTTAAGAGCAATCATGCATACTGCAACAACTAAACCATAATTTGGTATTAATTATATAAGAATTTAATTAGTTTTTACCTTCAATTCAAATACATTGTCAACCGCAGCAGCAGTTCAAAACAAATGGAAAAAAAACAAAAAAACAAGAACAAACAAACAAACACGCCGCCATTGTCCCTCACTGTCGTTCTCTGGCGATTTGACGGTTCTCCTGTTTACTATCTATCTATGTTTTCGTTTCTCATAACCAAGGATAGTGGAAAAGAAGCAGTGGAAGTCTCATGTATGCAGCACAAATCTCTTCAATGTGACTTTCAGTCGTAGTATTACAGTCTGTTTATCAGATTGTATTAAAACCACTTTAAGCGGCTTCCCTTTGTGGGAAATGGGTAGGGGTCAAGTCATTGACCCCATATCCCTCTTTTGTTATTTTTATTTTTTGTGTTGTATTTGCTGGTTTGAGTTGAATGTTAGGGCCTTCCACCCAAGGGCGGAACTACTAAGAGGCTTGGGGGGCCAGCCCCTCAGAATTTTTAAAATTTGATGAAAATTAAGTTTTAAAATATATTTTTATAAAGTAAACTATATAAAAATCAGTATTTGTCCCTCTCAAAATTATTTTTTTTAACTTGGCCCCCCAACCTTTGCTCCCACCCTACGATTATATCATGTAATTATTAAATATATTTATAATATGTTTACTTATATAAAAAAACAAAAACAAAAATACAAACTTTTAATATCAAGTTGCGTTGAAGTTGTGGTCGAGATGCTACGTACTCGAATCATTTTCATACTTAATGATTACGATGCTCTCGTCTGAATGCATGCTAGTCGGCCGGGCTGCTTGTGTGAAGCGTCGTTCTTAAATTGAAGCAAAAACTTCAATCTTTAATGCATGAGCAGTACATGAGGTTGAGGCTTTAAGTTCAGAGTTGATGATCTCAATCAATGTTGGAATTTAATTAGACAGTGATTGTTCATGATGCCTGTCGATCGTACTGATCTTAGCAGCTAGTTAATAGGGGTGTAAATTTAAATCGGGAAACCAAAAAATTAGTCCGGACTGGACCGAACTGGACCGGTTAGTCCGGTTTTGAACCGGTCCGGTCCGGAACCGGTTCATATTTTATGAAAACCGGCCGGATCCAGTCCGGTTTCGGTTCCGTAGTTTCCGAGACTGGACCGAATCGAACCGGACCGGTTGAAAAAAATATATATATATAAATTAATTTTATATATTATACAAAATATTTATATATATAATATATAATTATATATTAAATTTTTATATATAATATATAATTATATATCATATATGAAATAATTTCATATTATAATTTATAAATTATAACGTAAAATGTTAATCTTAAATATGAACATTTGTAATTTGTTTGATCATATGTTATTAATATAATTATATATAAGATAATGTTGTTATAATTTATAAAATAAAAGTTTAATATTAAAGATGAAAATTTAATTGATCATATACTTTAAACATAATATATATATATATATTAAATTATTAATAACATATTATCATAAGAAGTAACACTTTATTATATGTTTTTTACATTTTAAAAAATCGAAAAATCGGACCGGACCGGATCGGAAACCGGTAAAGGTTTAGGAGGGTAACCGGGGCGTAATTGGTTTTGAAAAATGCAAAATCGGTACATACCGGTTCGGTCCTAGATTTTGTCCAAAACCGAACCGGACCGGATCGGTTACACCCCTACTAGTTAGTTTGTTTTTATAGATGAGATAAGATGAATTGAGATTAAAATTAAAAGTTGAATAAAGTATTATATATTAAAATATATATATTTTTAATATTATTTTTATTTTGAGATTTGAAAAAATTGAATTGTTTATTTTATTTTGTATGGAAATCTGATAAAGTTGTAATGATTAAATAAGATGAATTAAGAGTAGTTGAGAAAACAAACGAAAAGCACATGAAATCAAGGAAAAATAGCTTAGGCTGCATTTGTATGCTGAGTTGAGTTGAGTTGAGTTGAGTTCTTTATCAATAGTAGTAAGGTGAGAAGGTTGAGTGAGTTTTGTGGGACCCACTTAAAATGAGTTTAAATTGTGTTTAAATGTTAAGATAAGTTTTAATATATTCATGGAAAGTTGTAAAATAATTGGATCCCACCATTAAACAGTATCATTCATCTGACATTTTTGTCCCTCTTCCGGCGCCAAACCTACAAGCAAAAGAAAAAAAAATCAAAGGCAAATAACAGCAGCTGCACTTGTAGCCAAAGTAGGTTCACGTGGGTTTGTCAGGTGGGGTCCAATAACAATCTAAAATCTAAACTTTGTCAGGTGTGGGGCCCGGCCAATAATCTCACATTTAAACTGCATTCAAAAGAGGATGAAACATGTGTTTGGATATTCAAAATAGTTTAAAAATAAGTGTAATCAGCTGAGTTGTACATCCAAACGAAGTAATAATGCTTGGTTTGGAGAGTGAGTTGGGATTAGATGAGATGAAAGTTAAAAATTGAATAAAATATTGTTAGAATATTATTTTTTAATATCATTTTTGTTTTGAAATTTGAAAAATTGAATTGTTTATTGTATTTTATTTAGAAATTTAGAAAAATTGTAATGATTATATGAGATGAAATGAATTGAGATTCTTTCTGAATACATTACAACTTTATAAACACATTTCATCTCATTTAATCATTAAAACTTTCTCAAATTCTTACACAAAATAAAATAAACAATTCAACTTTTTCAAATCTCAAATAATAATAATATTAAAAAAATATTCTGACAATATTTTATTTAATTTTTAACTTTTATTTTAACTCATCTCATCTCATCTCATATCTTATGCGAAAATAAAGGAGGCAGTGTGCTGGAATAATTTCGTAAACAATTCTGCTATATACAGTCGCCGTGCAGTCGGCTGATGATGTGGCAACTACTGTTAATTTTAAAAAAAAAAACAAAGTGCAGTGCATTTCGGATTCCATTCCCGTTTCACTTCTCCACTTCTCATCTTCTTCCTCTGATTTTCTTCGACGATTTATGCTTCTCATCTTCAGCCATGGAGTTCTAGCTGCGGAAAGATCGTCTAAAGGGGGATCTGCCGAGTAATCCAGCCGTGGAAAGATCGTCTTTGCGCAGTACCGTGGAACAGAAAAACCCCCGCCATTGTTCGCATCCGATTGAGTCAGCGTCTTTGCAAAGAAGGTCGGTTTTTCTTGCGCTTCATACCCATTAATCCCTCCAATCCCATCATCTTCAAAGTCCAGCTCATTGGCATTCACTAGAACCAGTCTCATTTGCACCATTCCACTGGCACAGGCATGCCATAGTTGAGGATCTAAGCATTTTTCCACCTCCTTTAACTTCTCCTTCGAATCCATAAATATAATCATTTATTAGAAGAGAGCCCAAACCTATTTCTTACAGAAATCACAAATCGGACTTCCTCTGAAAAGCATTTCTTCCCCAAGAAAAAAAAACCCATTTATTAGATTTCATCCGACAATTAAGAAAAACGCTTTCTTACAGAAACCACAAATCGGCCTTTCTCTGAAAAACATTTCTTCCCCAAGAAAAACAAACCCATTTGTTAGATTTCATCTGGCAATGAAGAAAAACACTGGATTTCATGATTAACAGATTTCTCCCAAACCCATTTCAACTATTTCTCCCAAACCCAGTTTTCAGATTTTGTCCGAGTAGCTCTTGTAAACCTTTTGGATCTCTTCCATTTGATCTTTGAACTCAAATTTTTCATCAATTTTCAGAGGCTTTAGACCTTCAACCTTGGTTGCAGACTCTGACTCTTCTTCTTCTAAAATAGTATGAAGTCCCCCAGTTATTTGATTCCTCAGTTCCATCTTATGAGTGACAAATAAATACACCTTTATGAGTGATCTTTGTGACTGCTAATTAAGCATGAAGAACTATAGATCTAAAGAAGTGAAAAAAAAAATGGAGAAGAGGCTGAGCAGAGCACAACCTGTGCTTCGTGTGTGGAAGGTGCATAAATGGAAACGTAGAGAGAGGGAATTGAGGAGGGAAATTGAGGAGAGGGAAACTGAGGAAAGCCTTGATACGGTGCGCTCCAATTTTTTGAAGCGGTGCGTTTGCATTTTTCTACATCAGCCAGCATTTACGCACCGCTTACATGAGGCGCTTGTACTCAGCATTTTTATTTCGCAAAACCATTTTATGTCTATGACCCTACGTGCAAATGGAAAGAATAAGTATGATGTACTAGCCAGCCATCTTTTGATTTAAGAGCAAATTAGAGAGCACCAGCGTACGTTCATAGAAATTAGTATTCACGTCATCTCATATGATATGATATACCTTGATTTTGAAATTCCATCAGCCATGAATTTGAACCGAATCATGATCATAATAATATTTATGATTTTTGTAAAAATTTATTTATTGATTAATATTAATGTAATTCATTGTTGATGACATTAATAAAGCCCCATCAACTAGTTGACGTAACGATCAAATAAAATCCATTGGCCATTGGCCAACAATGCACTCTTCTTTTGATTTCAGCCACAGGCCCACAAGGCATGCATTATCAACTATGAATAAATCTATTAATGTAATTAAGTCCAAACGATTCTTTTCTTGATCTCTTAATCCCGATGAAAGAAAAAAGAACCAAGATTGATGATAAAGATTCAAGAAACCTATGGAAACATAAAAAGTAAGGAAGGAAATATGAACTCAACTAATAGCTTTTCTCCTATTAAAAGTACACAAAAGGATTTTATTTTTTTGTAATCGTACAATAAGGGTAAGAGGGAGTAATCGGGGGTGATCATAATAATAGTACCCTACCATTAAGATATAATATATATTATTAACATTTACCTCTTCCTATTAGTATAAGTTTTTGAAAATTGGAACAAGTTGTGATTTCATATTGTTAGAATGCACAGCGGAAAAATACCTCAAGCTCAGCTTAAAGAATTGCTCCACAAGTTTTTCCAGATTGATAAACTCCAAACGTTTCCTCTTAGTAGCGAAAGTGTACTACGTAGTGTGGAACTAGAGTAACACTTACAAATCCACAGCCTAAGTATTTTATCAAGAGAGAACAAAAAAGAGAGAGAGTCTTTTTTCTATTTTTCAGATGGTGCCAAAAACACAATTGAGGAGGACTATATATAGTCCTCCTATGCACGGCTCGCCTTAAAGGCCAGCTTGTGTAACGGCAGTAACGCATGGCTTTAAGCCATGCGTTACATATGTTACAAGTAACGCATGGCTTAAAGCCATGCGTTACAAGCAGGAGGGGGTCAGCCCCATGTGGGCGCCCCTCCATCCAATATCTCCCACTCGCACACAGTGGGCATGACCCCAGGTCAGCATCTCTCTAATGTTCTCAATCTTGTTCATACAAATAAATAGGCCGTGCGACCACGAAACACATCTGTAGAAAGGAGGGAGTACATACACCAAATCTCTCCCAGAGAAGACCAGCATAGTAACATCCCTAACGTGTCTGGTCATGTCCTAGACTTATTCGATCGCATCAAGATCAAGCATTTTCGAACCCTCTTGAGTTTTAAAAAACTCAGAACAATGCTTAACTACCTCCAAATATTTCAATGTGTTCACAACCTTTAGCCGCTACCGAGATGTAGCTTCATTTGTATGACGTCAGCAAACACTATCGAAGATACGATATTGAATAGTCTTCCCTTTACACTCATATCACTCAATTTTGGTCGAACTGCTTTCCCAACAATGCCTCTTTAGACCGTATCAATCATGGCCATAGACAGCATGCCAAAGTAGCAAACATCACAACCTCCATCTCGTGACATAGTTAAAAGTAAAGGACATTTTTTAAGAAATGAGACTCACACAGTGAGAAAGAGTGAAACATTTTACTCACTTACTCATATGGTCGAATAAGCACATATAGTATGAAACACATGCTACGGTGGATTTCTCTTTCTCAAAGAGCATATGTCTATATCAACACCGTACAGATCTCAGTCTAGCCGCTCCTTAAGCGTCTAACCCGAATACCTCAATTTGCACGTCTCCAAGGCGTCAAAGAGGAACTCGCATCTGGCTTACTACAGGCTACATGGATGGTGGGGTAACCCATACATAGTCCTATCAATGGACCTCATCTTAGCTCCCACTAAGGCGACATAACTTTGTGTCAACCAACTTATCCCTTTGGATAAGTACCTAGGGACACAATGTCTCATCTCTACTCGCTACTTAAGCGTTAGAGGCGATCGCTCGTGTGAGTGAGCCGATCTAAGCCTGTTGACATATCTTGTGTGTGTGTATTAAAAACAATACGATAAAGACAAGAACTGAATCATATTGTATTAATATCCCAAAGGAAATGTTACATCTTTATGTCATTTGAAACACAAATTACATTTATAGTCTACGCAGACCTAGATTCCTAACATGAGCCTCAAATACATCTCTTGCTATAGGCTTCGTTAAGGGATCAGCAACCATGCGACTCGTAGAAAGATGTTTCAGAACCACTTCCTTTTGCGTTATCATGTCTCTGATGTAGTGATATCTGATATCTATGTGTTTGGTTCTTCCATGATACTTTGAGTCCTTAGCATATGCGAGAGCTGCCATGCTATCGCAAAATATTGTCACCGGATCTGATGTATCTGTGCCAATATCTAAATGCTTGAGGAACCTCCGTAACCAAACAGCTTCTTGAACTGCTGCAGAACATGCTATGTATTCTGCCTCCATGGTGGATAAAGCTATACAGGGTTGTTTCTTGCTGCTCCATGTAATGGCGCATTGGTTGAGCAGAAAGACATACCCAGTGGTTGATTTGCGCTCATCTAGGTCGCTGCCCCAATCGGCATCACTGTAACCTCTTAGCTGCAAATCTGAACCCTGATAGCACAGCACATAGTCCGCAGTTCTCTTGAGATATCGCATAATCCTTTTGACCGCTTTCCAGTGAGCTAGTCCGGGGTTTGATTGGAATCTACTCACTAAGCCAACTGCATAGCATATATCAGGCTGAGTACACATCATTGCGTACATCAGACTACCCACAGCATTAGCATAAGGGACACAGGCCATCTTTTCTTTTTCTTTTTGAGTCTTAGGACACATCATTTTAGACAAGTTCTCGCTCCTTGCAACAGGGGTGTCAATGGGTTTACATCCATTCATTAGGAAGCGCTCGAGGACTTTCTTTATGTAAGTCTGTTGAGACAAACACAAAAGTCTCTTTGAGCGATCTCTGTAGATCTTAACTCTCAGAATGTATTCTGCCTCACCCATATCCTTCATCTCAAAATTGAAGGATAACCACTCTTTTGTGGCGACTATCAACCCTTTATTATTTCCAGCTAGTAGTATATCGTCAACATATAATGACAACATAATGAAACTCTTCTTAGACCTTTTGACATAAACACAATGATCCTCTGTGATCATCGTAAACCCATTCGAGAGAATGGCTCGATGGAATCTGAGGTACCATTGTCTAGATGATTGCTTTAGGCCATATATAGATCGTTTGAGCTTGCACACTTTGCGCTCTAGACCTTTGACCACAAAACCAGTTGGTTGATCCATATAGATCTCATCATCTAGTTCTCCATTGAGAAATGCTGTCTTAACGTCCATCTGGTAGAGTTCCAAATCCATGTTTGCTACTATAGCTAGAATCAGGCGAATTGAGGCAAACCTCACCACTGGTGAAAAAGTCTCCTCATAGTCTATACCTTCCTGTTGGGTATATCCTTTCGCCACTAAGCGAGCTTTGTACTTATCTATTGATCCATCCGACTTGCATTTGACCTTAAGAACCCATTTGTTCCCAATAGTCTTACGCCCTATTGGTAGATTAACCAGATCCCAGACCTGGTTAGTCTTCATAGACTCAATCTCATCATTAAGAGCTTTCATCCACTCATCTTTAGTAGAAGATGAGAGAGCCTCATAAATTGTCCTAGGCTCGTCATCATCATGCGGAGCTACCATAAAAGCTTCCCCTTCAATCTCAAAACGACGACGGGGAATACTTTCACGTGTGCTTCTACGCGGCTGAGGTTGTTGTGATTGATTGACAAGTGATGTGCTCCCACTCGGATTCAAATAATTTGTAGGAGCTTGAATAATTTCTTCTTCATTCTCAACTAAATTCCTTGGAGCACTTTCCTCTTGTTCCACAATCTCATGAAGTTCTAAACTCCTATCAACCTCACCTCTACTTGGAAACTCATCTTCAATGAAATCCACATCTCGTGACTCAATCTCAGTCACACTTCCATCAGATTGTTCACCTATTAATACATACCCTTTAGAGTTTTCTGAGTACCTTATAAAGATACACTTCTTCCCTCTAGGGCCTAACTTCTCATACTTATGAGAAAGATTGTGAACAAAACCCGTTGAACCCCATGGCCGCAAGTTACTCAAATTGGGTTTCTCGCCGGTCCATAGTTCATATGGGGTGGAAGTTACTGATTTGGAGGGCACTCGGTTAAGAATGTAGGCAGCAGTCAAAAGTGCATCCCCCCAAAAAGAAATTGGTAGGTTTGCTTGCGCTATCATTGACCTAACCATCTCAAGAAGTGTTCGATTTCTCCTTTCCGCCACTCCATTTTGCTGTGGCGTATTCGGCATCGTCAACTGTCTTTTGATTCCTTTTTCATCACAGAGCCTTTTAAATTGCTCAGATAGATATTCTCGTCCTCGGTCAGTTCTTAGAGCTTTTAAACTCTTTTCTAACTGATTCTCAACCATTCTTAGATATCGCCTAAAGCATTCCAATGCTTCAGACTTATGGGAGATTAAGTAGACATGACCGTAACGTGAAAAATCATCTATAAATGTGATGAAGTAGACACCTCCGTGTCTTGCCCTCACACTCATTGGACCACAGATGTCTGAGTGGACTAATTGCAGTGGAAAAGATGCCCTTGTGGCTTTTCCAAATGGTTTTCTTTTAGCTTTTCCCATTAGACAATGTTCACATGTGGGCAAGATGACCTTAGCAAGATTGTCTATTAGGCCTTCTCTAGCTAACCTAGCCATTCTATCTTGCCCTATATGGCCAAGCCTAGCATGCCATTTATATGAATCTAAATTATCAGATGTAGAAAGAAAAGCAATAGACTCATTTATATTTGAATATTCCAAATTCAAAATCATAAAACCGTCTTGAAGAAAAGCATTGCCATAAAACACATGGCCCAAATGAAAAGAAACATAATTGTTTTCAAATACAATTTGAAAACCAAGTCTTAATAAAGTGACTACAGAAAGTAAGTTTCGTCGGATTTCGGGAGCGTATAGCACATTGTGAAGGAAAAGAGTGAGGCCACCCCGCAAGTCCAGCTTGTAGGTACCAAGTCTCAGTACCTCCATGCTAGCTCCATTCCCCACCTTGATATCACGACTCCCAGCTGGAATCCGGCGATACTCAACAAATCCGACTCTGTCTCGCGCTATGTGTTTGGTCGCTCCTGAATCAACAGTCCACACAGGATATGAGTGAGCAACCATTACATGGCTAGTTACAAAAACAATGCGAGAAAAGTCAAAGTGTACCTTCTTCGGCTCAGTGCAGTCACGAGCGAAGTGGCCATTCTTTCCACAGTTGAAGCACTCTAATTTCGACTTGTTCTTCCCGCGCTTGCCCCTCTTGCTGCGCTGAGAAGTTCTTGACGCCTTCTTAATTTGTCCAGCAGCTACCCCATTATTGGACTTCTTGCGCTTAGGGCTTGATGCCTTACGCGAACCAGAATCAGCCACATAGGCCGTGTGATTGGGCTTGGCAGCCTCTAGGCGCTCAGCCTCCAATTCCAAGTGACGCGAGACATCATCAAAGTCTTTGATATTCTCGTTATGCGTCAGGTTCTGGCTCATATTCTCCCAAGAATTCGGCAGTGATCTTATCACTGCCTGGACTTGCTGTTCATCAGTCAGGTTGTTTCCTGCCGACTTAAGTTCGCGGATCATGGTTGACATAGCCCTAAGATGCTGCTTCATCGTGTGGTCAGAGCGCATCTTATAGGAGTCAAACCTCATGGTTAACCCACGCAACCTAGTGGCTGAAGTTCCACCAAACTTCAACTTCAAAGCCTCCCACATGCTTTGGGCAGTGTCGTAGATCTCGAACTCACACATTAGATCATTGTGCATGCTGCTTAACATTATTATGCGCGCGCACCGACTTTTCTTAGCCCATTGAGTATAGGCTAGTTGATCTATTTTGTGTTGTTCCGAGGTCCCTTCCCCGGGCTCAGTAAGGGAGTGAGATAAGGCCTCCAAGACCTCTTGCTCATCTAAAACATATTGGATCTTGCAATGCCAAATGTCGTAGTTCTCCCCATCCAATTTCTCCCCTTTGTTTAAATCGGCAACTATACTCTTGGATGCCATTTCACTACAATACGCAAAGAAGGGATATTACACACACACCTAAGAAATCTGCCGCGTCCATCCAAGTTAGAAAAAAAAAATAATTTAGACATGTCGCAAGATCGAAAAATCGCTAGGCTTCAGAATCATCTCTTGCGCCACAATATCCAATTATTAAATTTCTAACCTAATTCCCGCGCAAATTCAAAAAAAAAATATGGGAGAATTAATCATAAATCTCAACCATACTCCCACTATCTTAAGTAGTCATCTAGTCCTAGTCACAAGTAAAGACATAACCTACTAAAATCGCAGTAACCTTTTGGGCCAGTCTACAAGGACAGCTACTCCAACCACAGTAACCTGTTGGGCCAGTCTACAAAGATGGTTCATATAAGACCATTACAGTCCATTTTTCTTGTTCCATCAGTGCATTTACAGTTCTTACTGGGGTCACTGTGGTCTTTTGGCTATACAGTGCATTTACAATTCTTACTGGGGTCACTGCAATTTTTTTTCAGTCTATCATTTACACTGACAATTCTAACTAAGACTACTTAGTGGGAATTTTTATATTTTATCAATAAGGACTAATGTATAAACATTCAAGCCTAACATTCATAGATGATAAAATAATAACATATCCACATGTTCAATTCACATATACATGTAATCACATTTAATATAACAAATTAAATAAAAAATCACATGTAATATAACATAATGGAATAAAAAAAAATAGCATGAATATAACTATATATTCACATGTGATCACATTTAATCTAAAACATTAAATAAAAAATCACATGTAATATAACAATATATCGTAGCATATATTAAGTCATGCAAAACAAATTTTTTTTTTATTTTTTTAATAGAAACAAAAAAAATGTATAATAAATACATTAAAAAAAACCCCACCTAAACCAAAGGGAAGTCGCAACCCAGTGGTGCGCGCAGCCTTTGACCGGTGGTCCTGGGTTCGAGTCCCAGAGATGCCAATTTTTATCCCCTTCATTTTATTTTCTGTAAAAAAAAAAGGTTGGGCCCTTTTTTTTTTTTTTAAAACACTGAAGGGCCGAATGGCCCAAAAAAAATTGGGCCAAGCCCAGCCCGAGTCACCTTCAACCTTCAGAATCGGTACTGTTCATGTGAACAGTACCGAGAAAAAAACACAGTGACTTGAAGCCACCGTGACAATGCGCCACCGTCCTTGGGCTGGACGGCAGAGCACTCACCGGAGTGCTCTGAACGCCGTGGGCTGCTCCACACGGTGCGCGCGGCACCATGCGGTGCGCGCTGCATCACGCGTTGCGCGCGGCACCGCTAGGTGCAAGCCATACCCGCCAGGTGCTTGCGGCACCGCTGGGTGCGCGCGGCACTACCCAGGTGCGCGCGGCACTCCCCAGGTGCGCGCCGCACTCCCCAGGTGCGCGCGGCACCTCCGCGGTGCGCGCTGCACCGCGGTGGTGCGCGCAGCACCTCGCTGGTGCGACCTGCACCGCAGTGGTGCGCGCTGCACCGCTATGGTGCACAGCACCACCGCGTTGGTGCTCGCAGCGCCTTGTGGTGCGCGCAGCGTCTTGCGGTGGTGCACGCAGCACCACCTGGTGCGCGGCCATTTTTTTTTTTTTTTTTTAACAGATAAAAAAAAAAGAGGATAAAAAAGACATTTCATAAATTATCAAGCATATGCGAGAAAAAATTATAAACTGGAAGCAATTCAAAAAATAGCTCTGATACCAATGTTAGAATGCACAGCGGAAAAATACCTCAAGCTCAGCTCAAAGAATTGCTCCACAAGTTTTTCCAGATTGATAAACTCCAAGCGTTTCCTCTTAGTGGCGAAAGTGTACTACGTAGTATGGAACTAGAGTAACACTTACAAATCCACAGCCTAAGTATTTTATCAAGAGAGAACAAAAAAGAGAGAGTCTTTTTTCTATTTTTCAGATGGTGCCAAAAACACAATTGAGGAGGACTATATATAGTCCTCCTATGCACGGCTGGCCTTAAAGGCCAGCTTGTGTAACGGTAGTAACGCATGGCTGCGTTACATATGTTACAAGTAACGCATGGCTTAAAGCCATGCGTTACAAGCAGGAGGGGGTCAGCCCCACGTGGGCGCCCCTCCATCCAATACATATAATATCAAAACAGCGGTTTTGAGTTTGAATCTTAACACTATACTCAACCTCATATAATGAAATATTATACATGTTAACTTATAAATGAGGAGTCTAATTTACAAATGATGGGAGTGTTAAGATATAATATAAATTATTAAAATCTATTTTTTCCATTTGCTTAAATTTTTTAGATAGATGGTAATTTCACACTTACTTTTTGAGAACGGGACAAGAGGGTTTAGATGGCAAAAAGTCATAGTACTCCCTCAAGTTAGGTTTGAGTCATTACTTAAACTCCAACTCCACTAAGAAATTCAATGAATCTTCAGATTAGTACTAAGAGTCTAAGATGAATCTATTAAGCCACCACACCCTTAGTGGTATGTAGAAAAATAAAGTTATATATGCGACAATACAGTACAATGAATTCATTAGTTTTTACTTGTCAATCATTTGATAACATTTAGAAGATGTGATCTTATGAAGAGACTTGAAATTTAAAATTAATTAAGTATTATATTATTTTTATGAATATAATTTGTTAATTCCTAAAATTGCACAACAGTCCGGAAGGGAGGAATGAATTATTTCCAACCCACGACGGTGATTCGGGCTTCGATACGGTACTCTTTGCATTCATCCATAAAATAATAATAAATAACCAAATAAAAATAAATAAAGAGATACACAAAGATTTACGTGGTTCAGTATAAAAGTCTATGTCCACAAGTTGTTTGGGGTCAAAATTTACTATGATAGATGATTTTATAATCTCTTATGGTCTCACATATTGCTTAAAACAATAGAGAAATCTAAGGTTTCAGGAGATTAAGACGATGCCTCCCTTGAGAGAGATCTGGTGGAGGCACTGTGTATAGTGGAGTTTTATACGTAGAGAGCTTGTAGAGAGTCTCATTCCTTTGTAGAGATCTTCTCATTTTATAGAGATTTTGCCCTCAAACAACTCATGGACGTAAGTTTTTATGTCAAACTATATAAATCTATGTGCCTCTCTTTATTTATTTTTATTTGGCTATTTATTGTCTTAAAAATATAATAAAATCAAGTATGTGGTGATTTTGGGTTTCATTTCATTCCAACAAAACAAGGTAAAATCTCAAATCAAAACAATGAAACAAATCCTACACTAGGTGGTAAAAATGAACTACTATTCTGGCTCGGGTGCAAGCATAGTCGTAACCACACCATATCTGGTTCGCGATTATCCCACCCGCGGTCGGGTATAATACGATAGTGCAAACAAACACTCCGAAAGGGTGAAAAGAAACGGAGGCTAAAGAAACGGTATCGCCCGATCCCATCGCCTCTCCCTAAACAGTGTTACGAGTTTCATCTGAAAACAAAAAAAAAAAAAAACATCCTCAGAAACTCCAACAAAAGAAACGCAGGTTTCCATATATAAATACGATCCGACACTAGGTAAACAAATCAGTCTCCCCACTCTCTTTGTTCATATTGAAGTTCAAACTAATATTTGCAAATACTGCACAGTTTGCTATCAATGCATGATATATTAAGGTTTTGTGTTTGATGATTTTGTGCTTTTGCTCTGTTTTTTTTTTCAACCTATAATATAGGTGAATAGGGCAAAGGAATGCATTATATCAAGTCCGATAAAGATAGAGAAAGAATAAAGGGTTTGCTAAGAAGTGGCGAGTTGAGGTCAATGAGGTGGGTTTGGCAAGAAAAGCCGAAATATTTAAGTTCCCTTTTGGTTATCAGGAAACAAAAATAGATGGTCAATAGCTGATATCTTAGACGTTTTTTTTTTAGTAATTTATTTTGTTTTTTCCTTATTTTGGAAAGACCAAATGCGGGGTTGGTTTTTGCATCCAAAATGAGGGTAGGGTACATGGAATGGAGAGGGCTTTTGTAGGCTACTTTTGTGGTTGAGTGAAGATTTTTTAGGATGCAAACTGTGCTTTGTGATTTATAATTTTGGGTAGTTAAGATATAACTGCGTTGAGAATGCAGATCAGAATTGGGGAAGTTAAGATGGATGATTGACAACAAAGGTACAAGTTCCATTGTAAATATGTTTGTTAAAGTTGCCATTGGTTGAGGTCGGGGAAGAGTGTTCTAAGATGGGTTTGGTGCACGGGACCAGGGTTTACTCTGCAGGGTGGGTCCAAAGGGCCATGCCTGGGAGAGGTTCCCGACCAAAAAAAAAGTGTTCTGAGATGGTTTAGCCATGTGCTATTGATACTTATGAGCTATGAATGTAGGTTGAAGAGAATAAAAAGCATCAAATACGATTTGGCTCAAGGTGATGATAAAAGATATGATTTCTTGGGATGTAAGGAAGAATATGGCTTTTGACTACAGCTAAACTGTACAATTCAGTAACGTGGACTGGGCCTTTGGTGAATTGGTTTGAGTTGTACTTACCAAGCAGACAAAAGGCGGATAAAACATTGCAAGAGGGAGGTGATTAAAGAAGATCTTTTGAAGGTGTTTAAGGAGTTGTTTTCGTTTGGAAAATTTGAGAAAAGCCTTAACTCCACTTTCCTTGCCTTAATACCTAAAAAGGCCTTGGTTATTGAGATCACAGATTTTCGGCCTATCAGCTTAGTGAATGGAGTTTACAAGATTATCTCAAAAGTGCTTGCAAACTGCTCAAGTGAGATTTTGGGAAAGATTGTGACTAAGCCTCAAAATGCTTTTGTTAAGGGAAGACAGATCCTCGATGCGGTTCTAATTGCTAATGAATGCTTGGATAGTAGATTGAAGGCTGACAACCCAGGAATTATGTGTAAGTTGGATATGGAAAAGACGTATAACCATGTTCATTGGGACTTCCTCCTATATCTATTGGGTAGGTGTGGTTTTGGTGAAAGGTGGAGGTCTTGGATTAGCTGGTGCATTTCTACTGTACGGTTCTCTGTGTTGATTAATGGCAGCCCTGAGGGTTTCTTCCAGAGTTCTCGTGGTTTGAGACAAGGGGATCCGTTATCTCCTTTACTTTTTGTTATTGTGATGGAGGCACTAAGCAGGATAATCTCGGCTTTGTTGGCTAATGGTTTTGTTAGTGGTTTCCAAATTGGTTCTCCAAGCAGGGGTATTGCTACTATCTCTTACTTGCTGTTCGCAGATGATACGCTTATTATGTGCGAAGCTGATCGGGACCAGTTACGGGTTGTGAAGGCATGTCTACTTTGTTTTTAGGAAGCAGTGTCTGGTTTAAAAGTGAACTATGATAAATCTGAGCTGGTGCAGATTGGAGAGGTTCAGATTATTAGGGTTTTGGCTGACACGTTGGGTTGTAAGATAGCGTCTCTTCCTATGACTTACTTGGGATTATCATTGGGTATAGCTTCGAGGGCACGTTCGATTTGGGATATAGTAATTGAAAAAATAGAAAGGAAACTGGCAGGGTGGAAGAGAATGTACTTGTCGAAAGGGGGTCGGATTACTTTGATTAAAAGTACACTTTCTAATCTACCCACTTATTTCTTATCCTTATTCCCTATTCCGGCAAGTGTGGCGGGTCGTCTCGAGAAGTTACAAAGAGATGTTCTGTGGGGTGGATTAGGAGAAGAGTTTAAATTTCATCTTGTCAAATGGGAGAAGGTGTGCCGTCCTATCTCTAGTGGCGGTTTGGGCATTAGAAATTTGCGGTTGTTTAATCGGGCGTTACTTGGCAAATAGTAATGGCTATGGCGTTATATCAAGGAACCAGAAGCCCTATGGAGAACTGTGATCGAAAATAAATATGGTGGTTTAGGGGAGGGTTGGTGTACCAAAGAAGTTAGAGGGGCCCATGGAAGGGGGCTATGGAAGTACATTAGAAAAGGGTGGGAGGTCTTTCATCGACACACTAGGTTTCAGGTGGGTACAGGTGCCAGGATCAGATTTTGGAAGGATGCATGGTGTGGTAATAGTGCTCTCCAAGAGTATTTTCCTACTCTTTTCCTGATAGCGAGTGCCAAAGATGTTACAGTGGCGGAGGTTATGGGAATTTCAGGAGGGGGTATTCATTGGAATATTAATTTCAACCGAGCAGCACAGGATTGGGAGATGGAGATTTTTGCAGATTTTTATAGTCTTCTGTATTCTTGTCGTCCAAATATCCAGCATGAAGATGGTCTGTGGTGGATTCCTGCAGGGAGAGGGGTTTTCACTGTTCGTTCCTTTTATAAGGTCCTTGCACAAGTGCCGGAGGCACAGTTTCCCTGGAGAAGGCTCTGGCGACACAAGGCCCCTCCCAAAGCTTCCTTCTTTGTGTGGACAACGGCATTAAGCAAGATTCTTACTACAAATAATTTGAGAAAGAGGAGGATAATCATTGCAGACTGGTGTTGTATGTATAAAGGAGGGGATGAGTCGGTGAACCATTTACTTTTACATTGTGAGGTAGCTAGGACGCTCTGGAATGAGGTGTTTAAAAGGATTTATATAGCATGGGTTATGCCGGAATCCGTGGTGGATATATTGGCGTGTTGGACCTCTATCCGAGGTGTGCACCAGATCAAAGTGATATGGAAGATGATTCCTATTTGTATCATGTGGTGCTTGTGGCAGGAGTGAAATGAGAGGACGTTTGAAGACAATGAGAGATCTATGGCGGAGCTAAAAGTTTTCTTTTATAGGACTCTTTGTACTTGGGCCATTGCTGTGGACTTTAATGGCATGGACTTTCATGATTTCTTAGTTTCTAATGTGCCTCCGTAGAAAGGGCATGCTTTTTTGTAACTGGCAGTTGTTGCCCATTCTTGTTAATAATACTTATTTTACTTATCAAAAAAAAAAAACTTTGCAGGATTGCATTAAGTCATTAGTTTTGGGGAGCAAGTAGACAAAAGTGTTATGAAATAATTCTTTTATGGAGTACAGTTCTTATACTTGGCTTCAACTAGAGAGTATACAAGACCATTGCTTCTAAGAATTGAAAGAATTTCTCATAGAAGTATGAAAGCTTATTTTTGCTCATTTATTAAAAATAAAAAATCAAGGATTAAACAGCATAATAAAATAAAGAAACAATGAGAAGGGTGAGAGTAGAAGTTCTTTTGTATAATGTTTATTGGACATCACAAAAGTTGCAGATTGTGACAACCATTACGAGGATCATGAACGACTAGCTACCCAATTCCTTTGCTCAGATGTGTTTGTTTAAACTTAAAATCAAGAAGCACGAAATGTCATTTTTTATAGGCTTGTTAGGATATAAATTGGGGTACACAGTAACACAAACCAGAACAAATTTTTTAGGCATTTTGAGAATGTTTCCTGGATTTCATTGTTTAGGCCATTGTTTCTTGGATTCCATTGGTTTGTTTCTCTTGGATCTGATCTTTTTCATCTTGTTCTTTGAGTTTCTTAAACTGAGTTGAACCTTATAATGCCATCTTTAAGGGAAACTGCTCATCTTCAAAAACAAAAATAAGATAAAATTTATTAAAATTAAAAATAAGAATTCTGTGTGTGCTGTTGTCTTGCACATCTTGCACTTAGATCTAAATTTCTAATTAGAAGCCATATAGTTGTAATTAGACTACGAGATTACATAGAGACAGAGTTAGCAAATGATATTCAGCACTGTAGTCAGGATGATTGCTTTAAGAGTAACAATGTTTTATACTGCTTGATCTATATACATTCAATTATATCAAAACCTAAAAACCAAGTTTTGAGGAATCCCAAGATCAAGAGAAGTATATCTATGTTTTGTCCAACTGTAGAGATGACCTAACCCAGTTTTTATAACCTTTTATGGTCTCCTATTAACGTCCATTGATTTTCGGATTTCACATTCATTTTTATGTAAAATGAAACCGTTATAGATTATCTGTAACAAATGGTAGGGACCAGAACCCCTTCATGGCTATGGTTATCTGCCATGTTGTTTGTTTTTATAGTAAGTTCTAAGAATTTGCTCAATTAGATATATTGCAAAGTTGGTAATCTGAGCATAGGATTTAATAGGAGGATCAAATTAAAAAATTCCACCTTGGTGTTCTTCTATTATAACTTGCTCATTTTGTTCCTTATTTTTAACCTAGTTTGGTGGTATGCAGTTTCCCTGGTTCAAATTATGCCATCCGAATCTGATAAGTGGGGATGGAAACATGTCAGTGTGTTCGGTGGGTTTGACAAGGGAACTGGTACAAAAAGGTGGAAGTGCAATCACTGTAATCTACGATACAATGGATCTTATTCCCGTGTTAGAGCTCACCTTCTTGGGTTCACTGGTGTTGGGGTCAAAAGCTGTCCAGAAATAGACAGGTCTTTGAGAGAAGCATTTCAGATCATGGAGGAAGAGCGCCTTGCACAAAAAAAGGAAAAGACTTCTGGAAAGCCTGGCAAGCGCATTCGGACTTCACGACCAAGTCTTAGCAGTGTCACCAAAGAAGATGTTGATGATATTGTAGCAAGATTTTTCTATGCTGATGGTTTTAACATCAAAGTTGTGAACTCTCCTTACTTTCTTGAAATGGCAAAAGCCATTGCTGCCTTTGGCCCTGGGTATGAACCTCCAACAAGAGATGAACTTTCTGATTCTTATTTAAGTAAAGAAAAAGGAAGGATCGAAAAATCTGTGGCTCTAGTTAGGGAGTCCTGGCCTCACACAGGATGCACAATGCTGTGTATCAGCCGCTTAGATAGCTCATTGGGTTGCCTCCACATTGATATATATGTCTGTAGTCCAAGGGGACTTGCCTTTCTGAAAGCAGTAGATATAGATGCGAATGATGATAATGTGTTCCCTGGTGCCCTTACTGATGCAATTATAGAAGTTGGGCCCACAAATGTTGTTCAGATAATCTCACATTTGGGCCCAGCCTGTAAATCTTCTGAATCCCTTATATTGTCAAAGTTCCCTCACATTTTCTGGTCTCCGTGTGCATCACACTCTATCTGCAAGCTGATGGAAGAAATAGCTGAATTGGAGTGGGTTAAATCTGTTGTCGTGTGTGCTAAAGAAACCGAGCAATGCATCATGGCATATCAACGCTCTTCTTCAGGTATTTTGATTCAAAACTTGGAAGGGAGTTCTGACCTGCTTTCTACCAAGTTTGTACCATCCTATGGCATTGTCCAGAGGATTTTTCAGCTAAAGCAAACGCTTCAAGAAATAGTTGCTGGTGAAGACTGGAAGCAATGGAAGCTTTGTATTCCAGAGGACATTGCAAGTATTGAAGCTGCCATTACTAGTGATGATTTTTGGAGCAGGGTTAATTTATTCTTGCAGTTATGCGAGCCTTTTTTAAGTTTCCTTGCTACACTTAATACTGATCGATCTGTGATGGGTGATCTTTATGATTGCCGGGTTCAGGCTCTTGAAGCTGTGAGAAGCCAGAGAATCGATAGTGTCTCGAATCTGTTGGAGGAATTGATAGAGAACAGATGGGATGCGTTATTTTCTCCTCTTCATGCTGCTGGTTACATTCTTAATCCTAAATATTTTGGTAAAGGTCAAACAAAGGATAGAACTGTAATGCGTGGTTGGAAAGCCACTCTAGAAAGATATGAGGGTGAAGCTACTGCGAGACGAGTTCTCAGAGAGCAGCTTAGCTCTTACTGGCGACTAGAAGGATCCCTAGGAGAAGAAGATGCTGTGGATTGTAGAGATAAGATGGATCCGGTTGCTTGGTGGGAGAACTTTGGTTTCGAAACTCCCCACTTACAGACACTAGCCGTGAAAGTTCTGAGTCAGGTTTCAAGTGTTGGAATGTGTGAAGAGATATGGCAAGATAATGATTTCCCATGTCGAAGAACAGCCAACAGGTTGGAAGTGGAAAGAGTGGAGGATCTTGTTTTTGTTCGAAACAACCTTAGACTACATAGCCAAAGAAATGGGATTTCAAGATCCCCATCTTTTCAAAGGAATCAAATTCCAAGCAGCCCATCTGGAATTAAAACGTGGGATGGTACTCGTCTTGATCAAATAA
Organism: Juglans cinerea; assembly: GCA_961763995.1. NCBI lineage: Eukaryota > Viridiplantae > Streptophyta > Magnoliopsida > Fagales > Juglandaceae > Juglans > Juglans cinerea. Next base: position 4,656,103 of record CAUIVZ010000015.1, read on the forward strand.
AGACGATATTTAGCATTCATGACACGTCCTGATAGCTTGTAAGCCATTTCTATTTTGCTGCTGAAGTTAGTGGAGCCCTGGACACAGGTTAATTACTTGTTGAAGATAATGCCCGAGTAGCAATAGATTCCAGAGTCTTGAAAAGGTGAGTGGCATCGTTGCCTATATCTTCAGCTTAAGAAAGATTGTTGGCTCATAAACTTGTCTTTAGAAATGCTTTCATCCTGAATTTGTTTCTAACTTGAGAGTAATGACTAACATATTATGCAGGTTCTCATAACTAGAATGAGAAATGTTTGGTCCACACAGAGATTTTATATAAGTAAACTTACAAACTGACATGACATGATATGGTACATTTGATTGTAAATAATTTTTTATTTTGTAAAGTAGATGTAACGGATTGCATTAAACCATATCATTTTCTAAGCTTGCTTTTGTAAAATCTCTCTGTATAGATCTAGCACTTCTCAAGTGGGATTTTAGCAAAGAAAAAGATGATTGATTTAAGAAATGTGCAGCTCCATAAGGTTGTAATTCTCTTGCAGTAGAATATGTTGTACTCCAAACATTGCTTTGCACCCCATGTCCCAAGGACCCAAACAGATTTTTATCCATTGATGATAATTGAATTTCTTGTTAATATGGCATTAAATTTTGATGAGTTAGTTTACATACAGTCCCTATTTGAGAATTGTTCATGCAAGTCCATACAGTTATGTTTAAAAAAAGTTTTAAATTACAATAATATCTTTTTTTAAATGATATGTTTTTTTCCTTTTATCCTCATTTATAATGGGCAGTCCTTCACTCAAAACTATAAATAGAATTTCTCAAATTTGATTTACGTAATCCACATGGAAATTGATGGGATCTCACTTGCGTAAGGCCATCACTAAGCCTCATATTGTTTGCTATAGTAAAAGCACTCCTTATCCTCTATATATATATATATATATATATATATATATGTATATATATATGTATGTATGTATATAAAAGAGCAAATGAAAAAAAAAAATTCTCATTTTTATGTAAGCTCCAAAAAAAAAAAAAAAAAGTAGCATGTTAAAGAAGGCCCCACATGATGAAGAACTAGTAAATGAATGAAGGCATTTGACATAATATTTGAAGACTTAAGATTAGATATTAATGCTGATTTGGAAAAAAAAAAGATTAGATAGTGGCTGATGCATAATAAATCTCATTCTTACAAAAATGTGTTTTTCTTGGAATCAAAGCTTATTAACTTAAAATATTGTTGAAAGAAGTGCACTTGCACCGATCATGGTACTTATATATATCATGTGTACTAGTGGGAATGGGAAGTGGGTTTTATAAATATCTTCTCTAATGATCTTCATGAGGGGAAAAATGCCATTCTTTTTCTGCAAAATTTAGAGACTTTGAAAATCAAACCTAACATGCTTTTGCAGTAGATGGGAATAAAGTGGAAGCACTCATAAAGCATATATCAAGCATACAAGCAAGGAAATGTGGCAAAAACAAAAGGAGAAAAGGGAAAAGAAAAGGAATTTAAAAATAAATAAATAAAAACTTTGGCATTCCCAAAAGAGAATCATAAACTCAAAGATGATTTAAAGGAGAGGGAATGGGTCTCAGTGTCTAGGCAATAAATATTTGGTAATAATTGGCCCTATTTTCTTAGTGAAATCCATCTATTTTCTTTTACCATATGGATTTTACTACACCCTTTTTTCTAACTCTCTAAAAGCAGTGGCCATGATTATTGATTCTCTTCAGTAGAGATGAACATCATAACCATATAATAAAGTCTTCATATCAACAGAATAACAAATGAATCATAACTAGTGCAGGTGACATTTGTATCAATGTCAAAGCTATATATATATATATATATATATATTTATATTGTGAGATCAACCAACTCCAATAAATGCATTGACCATTTCTTTTTGTAAGAAAAATGGTAGTTCTTGCTACAACCCAATTGATAATATATATATATATATATATATATATAAAAGAACTACCATTTTTTAAATATATATATATATATATTTGGAAAAAAAATATACTAGACCTTAGCCAAGTTGCATTTTTTTTTTATCTCATCTGTTTGTTGTTTTACTTTATTGACTTTAAATATTTCATAAAGTATGGAAATGTTTTGTTAATCTTGCGTATTAAAGAACAAGTCCATGCATTATAGATTTTTTTTTTCTATTCCTTTTTAAAGAAACATATATAAATCCCAAAGACTAGGAGCTAAGGATATAGAATAAGATGCTGAAAGGATATAGAAGAATATGTTTGATCAGCTCAAAATCATGCATATAAAAAGGAAAAACCAAGTTAAAAAAAAAATTAATCAAACATTACAACTAGATCAATAACAAAAACATAATATTAGGAGTAAAATATTAACATTTTATGTCTTTAAGGTCTTCAACTTTGTTTGTAAAAATGTCTTAAATTAGTAGCTTCGTTTGTTTTCACAACTCATCTCATTTAATCATTACAATTTTTTCAAATTCTCAATAAAATAAACAATTCAACTTTTTCAAATCTCAAAACAAAAATAATATTAAAAAATATATTCTAATAATATTTTATTCAGCTTTTAACTTTAATCTCAACCTATTTCATTTTATCGGTAAAAAATAAACGAGGCAGCCTCGTTTGGATTCAGAGATGAGTTGAAATGATTTTAGATGAGTTGAATAAAATATTGTTAGAATATTATTTTTTTAATATTATTATTATTTTTAGATTTGAAAAAATTGAATTATTTATTATATTTTATGTAAAAATTTAAAAAAATTATAATGATGAGATGTGATGAATTGGATTGAGGTAAGTTTTCAATTCAAATCGGAGTTAAGAGTTGCACCGACATTTGGATACGTAGTTGGAACAAGACTCCATGATAAATGACAAAACATTTGATGGTGGCTCCTTATCTGATTACTTGACCCAAAAAAGCTGCTTTATAATTCCCAGCATTAAATTTTTGTCCAAGTTGTTTATTTAAAATTAAAAAAAAAAACCCCACAAAATACAAATGAAAATAGAATCCAAAGATTTTAATAATATATATATATATATATATATATATATATATATTTATGGAGTGTCGGTTGGGAGAGCAAATGCAAAGTCCTGGCTTGTTCAGAAAAGCAAAGGTCGCATAAAAAAGAGTTGTTGATAGAAGCTTCACCACCATCTATCTTCTTAATTAATTTGCAGCTTTTTCTTTCCTTTTTTTTTTTTTTTTACTTTTGTTGTTTCTTACAAGAAACACATGCAAGATCAGAGTCTGTTCTTTGAAGCCCACTTCCTGATTTTTGTTTACAGAATTATGGTCATGTCTTTGCTTTCAGGCCTAGCTGATGTAACAAGATTTTCTTAAATAAATATTTTTAAACTTAAAATTCAAAACACAAAATTCAATACCACTTCTAAACAAAACACAAAAATAATATAATTTTTTTAAAATTTAGAAACAAAAATAATATTCAAATAATTTTTTTTTAACTTTATGATATTTTTATTCAATTTTCTTTTTTAATTTTTTGAAACCCAATAATCTAATAAAACATCTTAACTCAAAATATTTCAGTATTATTCACAGATATTTTAAGTGTTCAAACTAGACTAAAAAGAAAGATCTTACCATTTAGTTTTACCAAATATGTCCATAATTAGCATTTACTGAATTGAAAAACATAAAAAATTAAAATTAAAAAAAAAAAATTAAAAAAAATTAAAAAAAAAATTAAATTTTTTTTTAAAAAAAGAGATCTGAATTAGAATAGGGGTGTAATTGGTAGAATATTCCACCACGCAACCACACTCAAAACGTGGGGTTCACATGTCTTAACTTTTGGCACATTATCCCTGTGATTACCTTCACCTTCCCCCAAGTATCGGAAACTAACACTAACAGCCAAAAAGATTGAAAAACAAACAAACAGAGATAAGGGTTAAGTCGATTTGGCCTTTAACACTACCCCTAACATGAAATGACTTTGGCTTATATTACTGATTAACACTTAATACCATGCTTAAGCTTTAGAATATTAAGGGGTATATATGCCTTTACATGTCCCTTACTTAATTTGTGAGTGAGTGGTATTAGATTTTGTTGTAGAGTATTCTACAAGTTTTCCAAAATATCATTTCATAAAATTAATTATGTTACATGATTAGTGATGAATTATAGATCCTCTTAATCGTTTGTCTGAAATGGGATATCAAAAGAGTACGATTCAAGTCTCTAATTTCAGGATAATGATCTTTTTCGTCTGAATTAGATGGTTGAATTAAAAAGAAGATCAATATTACGTATAAATCTTATAATATTACTCGTGTATTATGTAAATATCACGGAGACATTTAAGGATATGTCTTTCTATATTTGAATTAAACAATTCATGAAGAATTGAAAATGAGTGAAATCTCAAAATTAGAGATTTTGAAGCACAACTCAACTTCGAGCCTCAAAATATGCATGGTGTGCAGCTAGTGGTGCATGTGTCATCTTTATTATATCCATACAAGTATTAAAGTATCTCAATTATTTCTGATTAAGAAATATGGAAAATAAAAAAAAGGAAGAAAAAGTACCAGAAAATGACACATTGACAGACAGAAACCCTAAATCAAGGTTGTTTAGTAGGCTGAATTGGTACGCATGGGTTGTATAAAGTCTATGGGTTGGTTTAGATAATGAAATGAGATGAAATTAAATTAAATGATGTGAGCTAATTTTAAATGAATTGAATAAAATATTGTTATAATATTATTATTATTTTAAAATTTAAAAAATTTAAATTATTTATTATATTTTATATAAAAATTTAGAAAAATTAAAATAATGGAATAAGACGAAATAAATTAAAGATTATTTATGTCATTATGGTCCACATGTTTAGTACTCCACTTTTGAAGTCAAACATTCTTGGAAAAGATGGCAGCAAACTGCAAATTAGTTTTTGGAGGGAAACAAAGAAAAAAACACGTTTAAATAATGAGATCTTATAGTATGCAAGTTGCATTTAAAAAAAAAATAATAATACATATAAAATTTATATGAAAAAATTATTTTTTTAATAATAGATCATATTTTTCTCAAAAGGAGTGTAGAAGCTTGCACACTATAGAATTGTAAATAACATTGTTAAAAAAAATTGAGTTTAAGGCTTATTATTATTTTATAATTTAAAAATATTAAATTATTTATTATATTTTATAAAAAAAATAATTAAATGGGATGAGTTAAGAAATACTGATCAACACAATTAGAAATAAAAAATGTACGTATCACTTACAGGTCACATACACCCACGTGTATTAAAAATTAAACAAGACACTTAAAAATATTATGACATGTTAAGAAAACATTTAAAACCCCAATTTTTTTTTTTTTAAAAAAAAAAAATAGACTTAAAAATAAATGAATTAGAACTTTAAAATAAAAATATTAAAATGTGTAATAACCCAATTCTTTCCTGTTTTCAGTTTTATTTTTGTTTTTGTAATTTCCCATTTCAAAAAAGTTTCTAGCCTTTTAAGTGATTATATTTTTACTTTTTAAACCATTTTTTTAAAGTTTTTTTAATACATCTAGCAGAAAATGTTGTCTGTAAAGTGACACATGTCGAACTGTCATTGGTGTTTATATTACTTTTTTAACAATTTATTAATAGAAAATATGATGTACTGATCTCATTTTTATGAACTACTAAACCAACTTGCCTTTAGAATAAATTACAATGATCAGTTGTGTATTTAACCCTATTTCGTTTTTATACATTTTATTTTAATCATCAAAAGATTTTCAGTAAACCATTATCGTCCTTTTGGAAAGATGTACATAAAAATTAAGCAATTATAGTGATGGACTAAATGAAGCACCCCTTAATTAAATTGCAAAGTTCATAAATTCTCAAGCTTCGGGTTCATAAATTTCATCTGCTGCATGCAAATATGCAATGGTCCACTCCTATAATTTCATGGGGTTAGTTCAGGCTACTGAAAATGTCGTTCCTTGTTGAAATGATGAAGATAATTATTCCCTTTTTCTATCTTCTTTTAAAAATCCTGCAAAACCGTGATGCATCCTGCAGCCACTCTCATTTGCGGTTGGGACAGTTGTGAAAAGGCTTGGGAATATATATATATGAGTAACACTATACGGAATCCACTGTAGCGGTGCACTCAGTGCACTCAGTACGTGGATTTCATTTTTTTTTTAAAAAAAAAAAATCAAAACGTGCGTTTTGATAGAAGACTGGTTTGAAAATTCGTTTCATTCGTTTCTGCCATTTGAATTCATGCCGCGAAACCCCTGCTCCATCGCGACCCGCGTCTCCTTCCACAACCCATCACCTCCCGGCGACGCCGTCTCTCTCATCAGTGCCACCGAGCGGCAGTCCTCCAAGTGCCCAGTGCCTCCACTGTCCCGTGAGCTCGTTTGAACGGAGCAAAGAATATTTGAATCCCGCGAAACCCCCTTCCTCACCACGAACCGCGTCCGTCGGCTTCCGCTTGCCAGCGCCACCTCGAGACGCTCGTACGTCTACCCAGCGCCGCCGCTCCCCGCGAGCTGATCGAACGGACCAAACCAACGACGGGTAAGAGTGCTCTGTTTCGCCAAATGGTTTTGTAGGTAAATATTATACTACCATTTTCCCGTCCATACATGCTATGTACATCATGATTTTTGTATTTTCTGAGATGGGTATGCTTAGGGCATGGAGAAATTTCCAGAAAATGATATTTGCTATTATAATCTGTATTTACATGTGAAAACATTGAGGAAAACCTGTGTGTTGTCTCCTAATGTTATCAAGATGCAACTGAGGTTGTCATTGACAAATATGCTAAATTTTAATTTTCAGATTTAATATTTATGCTGATGTGTGAAAGCTTGATCAGAAGTTGTTTATTAGTGATCATAGTTAATATTTGAGCTTATTTAATTTTGGTTGCTTTAAAAGTTGTTTATTAGTGATCATAGTTAATCATTCCAATGAATTGTTCCGTCCGAAACATATATTTTTTTTATCATAGATTGCCATTTTAGAATAATAGAATGATTTATTTTTCAATACTTTTAGATTTGGTACATTTGAACATGACTCAGTAATCTATTACTCCTATCAGCTTCCATTTCTTTGACTTATTCATCTCATTTCTTCATTGCACATATGAGTTTATAGTTTGGTTGGGGTGATTTTTAAATGAAGTTTCCTTCCAAGATAAATAATGTTCTATTTCTTCATGTTGTTATCCAACTCTGCGAGCAATTGGTTCTTATGCTTCTATTTGAAAGTAATGTGTATTTTTTCTTTTCCGGGGGCTTCTGTAATGCTCGCAGAGTTGGCAATGGAAGCTGGTTTGCCTAATGGTGTCTTAAATATTGTTCATGGCACCAATGTATACTCTCTCTCTCTCTTCTCGACCAATGTATGCTCTTTAGTTCAGCACTATTTTACTAGTTGTTGGTTCACAATGCTCGGAGTCCCATGCCATTGCACTCAATGACACTCAGCACTCAGCATACATGTCCCATGCCATTGCACTCAATGTATGTTGTTTAGTTCAGCACTGGTTTTGGTGCTACTGGCCAAAGGTGCATGGCACTCAGTTTAGTATTATTTTATATTAGTCTATCTTTTATATTGTGCCTTTTATATTAGTCTATCTTTTATAATACTACTTTTGTACTTTGATACTTTTGTAGCTTGAGGGTCAATGTCATGTTTATTATACTGAATATAATAGTAAGTGCATGCTGTACGTACAAGTAATTGAAAATTTTCATTACTCTCATATCCATTACTTAGTCAACAGTTCCACTTTTATCTTGAAATAATCCTTGGTCATTATGGTGATATTTTTTTTTTCTCATCCTTTATGCTGCCATGTTACCCATTCAAGTTTTGGATTTCTTAAGTTCCTTTTTGCAATCTTCTATTTAACAGATGTTTTATTCTGAGAGAAGTCTATTATCTTTGTTCTAATGCAGCTTCTTGTTTCTTTTCTCGGTTCAAGTGAAGATGGTTGTTTTTGTAGAATGTTCCAAACATTCCTTGACACAACAATTCCTTGTCTTGAAGTAAATTAAGTCTAATAAATGCTGGAATGTGCCAAAGCTCTCAAAGTAAATGCTGGAACAGAGCCTGAAGTAGATCTTGGTCCTGTAATTAGCAAACAGGTTAGGACTATTTCCTGAGATCGACCTGTCTGTAACTAGTATTGGACCTTTCATAGTATACTATTAATTTCTTATGTTGTGTCTTGAATGGTTGATGATGTGATGTCTTATGCAAGAAGCATACTATATGTACTTTGCGATATATTGGTACCTTATGTGCATGTGAAACTGAAGCTTATTTTATGGTCTGTTGGTTGTTGCAGTTCTAGCATTTTCGATGCCAAGGCTGGAATTGCACAGAATGACAACTTTGTGAAGCTAGGCGCTTGGTATGACAATGAATGGGGTAACAGGTAATACACGTTTGCACAGAATTCACTCATTCTCACAACTGATGGGGAGTTATTGCCATAGTCTCATGGTTCTAAATTTTGGATGTTTAAAGTAGAGGTTTAGTGTCTATTTTTACTTATTTTAAACTGGTTGTTTTTGCTGCAGCACTGGTGTCGTTGACCTGATCCGACACATTGCATCTGTTCACTGAGGGCTGTTGGACATAGCAGGCTGAGATCGACCTGATGTTGAGCTTCCATTTCCTCCTGCTAGTTTGCAGTTGACTTTGTTTAAGGAGTGAGGTGTTTTGGAATAATGGTGTTTTTAGGAGGGTATTTAGTTGGTTATATCTCATCTGGTCTTTTATCTTCAAATGGGGTGGTCATTGTAGTACGAAATTCTTTTTTCTCCATTTGATGCATTTTGACCAAATCATCTTAAAACATTAATTGGAGATATGCATTCAGCAAAGGTTAACATCCTCATTCAGATTTTGAAGTTATAACATATTGAAAATCCATGGCATTTTGTTGTGAATTATTAGATGTTCATCATAATATTCATTCAACCAGCAGTGACACTTTTGATGCCTCTGGCGTGCTACCACTTAAAGAAGAATACAGTTCACAATATTTTTCATTAAAATGACAGGAAATGGATACATTCACATGCTAATTGAACCGGTGAATTCAATTAGCATACAATGGAGATGGGGAATTGAAAGCACGCCCTTTGGAGAATTATGCAGAATTATAGGGAAATAGAACTGGAATTATACAGATGAGATGGGTGACACAAATTCGGTTCTAGACATACTAATAATTCCCTGCCCTTCCACTTTACTTGTTAACCTTTGGAGCCAATGGCATGACCTTTACTTTTGCCAACACCCCAGTGACGAGTGAGTTCTTTTGGCGTCAATGTGAAGGGCAAATCTCCATAGCTATATTTCACAATGAATATGGAAAACCCAATCACAATTGAAGAGAATACAATACCTCAATTCACAATATTCACCAAAAAAACAAAGCCAAGATACTTGAAGAGAATAGATTCAGCTCATTTAATCGAGCTCAGCAGTAGCTTCAAACTGTTATTCTAACAGATTAGAGTAAGTCCTAATTTATACAACATGCTTTTTAATCTAATGTGTCTACATCAAAAATTACATAATTTATACAACGTGCTTTTTACATTACATTTATCCAAACCAAGCAAACAATATTACAAAGGTGATAATCCAGTACAAATACAATAACTTTCGCTTTTCCTTTTTCAAATTATTCGCTATCTCTCTCACTTTTTCTTCCCTTTTCCGAACGGCATACTCGCGGCATAATACATCATCCCATGTATTACGCTGCGAGTTCTGTTTTAATAACATGTTCTCCACTAACAACTGAAAAATATCCGCCCATACGAAGAATTCACACCTCGCATCTTCCTGCACACAATAAGAACTCCCAAATTAATATGACACAAAGTACAACCCGCAACAGCAAATCAATTAGTTTAATATGACAAATATTAAGTTGCTTTACCGTATTATATTTGGGGCAGGCAAAAAATCTCCTTCCTGGATTTTTCTTAGTGTAGGACGTCTTTAGTGGCGTTTTCAAACCACACCAACAAGTTGGTGACTCCATCACAAAATCATTATCTAAAGATGATGATTGAGAAGATGCCATAGTGATTCTGTCAAAGGAAAGACAACTACAAACACAAGAGTCTGTCTCATATGAACAAAATTGAATACATAGTAATATTGCCTAGTGAATGTTTGATTAACTAAGACCATCATCAAATTTAAACATAACTTGATTTCAAGTAACCCAACACTAGCAGCTCATTATCATGTTTATGACAATAACCACACACTTCCATTCAAGGATACAATATTTATAAAGTTAAAATAATTAATGATGTAGTTAGTCATGGTAAATGTATATCTAAGTACACATTAGTGTTCCCAAATGGATAAAGATGCCAAAAAGAATACAAATTTGGATATTCAAGTTGCAGGGTTCAGTTTTCAGCTAGGAAAGTCCAGTTAATTGCAACATGATTGGCCGTTTATTATTATTTATTTGTATGGTTCTATATACAAGTACAAGTAGAGAAGATTAATTTTGAGTCATGGAGAAAAAATAAAGTTTCAGGAAAAGAACAATCACAACACAAGCAAAGAAAGGTGAGTCTAAATAGACATGCATTTAAAATGTGCCATTTAATAGATTTGGTTAAAGAGACAAAATTTAAGAAGATGAGTTTTACTCATATCTCATTTCTAGGTTACTTTCACTGCAATAGCCTTATTGTGATGGCATTGCTACTCAAACCTTGGAGAGTGCAATAATTTTTTTTCTTCGGTAAGGGGGTTTAACTACACTAATAGAAAGCCATAGTCTAATTTTCTATTAACTAGTGTCAATAAAGTACAACCACATGCATGGTCTATTTCAAAGTAATCAAACCCAACCTAGGTAAGTGAAGAGAATATGCATTTTATTCTAATGAGAGTTGGACATATTGGAAGACAATAGTCTCCCCCAAAGCTAGTCCGAACCAGAGAGCTAATATAATAGGCAAAAACATCTCTCTTGCTGAAGATACTCAAGAAGCTTGTCTTGTTTTGATGACTCTCGAACCCTTGCAAAGCTCTCAGCTAGTTTGTTTCCCTATGCTTGCAAATATATATATATATATATATATATATACACACACACATATTCTCAGATCATCTCTGGAAAATGTCAAGTAGATTATGCCTTGACATTTTTTTTACTAAAGAGGAAAAAATAATAAGGGTAAGTTATATTGGATGAGCGAGTTTGGCTCCAAGGAAAAGGGGGGGGGGGGGTGAGAGGCTGGAAAAATGAACTGGAATTTACATATATCATACATACATAAATTATGGTCTTTTTTGGTAAGATGGCTGATCTGTAGCAGTTGGGGGTTTTCTAAAGTTTGGAGGACCATTGACCGAATTTAAGAAATTCAATTTTATAGTGATAATGCTTTCACTTATACATGGAGATAAAAGAAGAAAAGTCAGAAAGGTGCAATCATCATCATTGTCTCTCCCAAGATATGAATAAGAAATACCATTATTGTCTGGTCAGTTCTATATTCAGGTTTGTTAAGATGGATAGCCGATGGAAAAATTGTTTCTCAAATTTGTTTAACCTGATATAAGACATTAACACATGGAAGTCCACTATTGTACAAACCCTTTCTAATAATCTCTTTCAAGCTTCATCACAGATTCTTAAAACCTGTGCTAATATGCTTGCCTAGATAAATCTCAGACTGGAATGTGTTTATAATTGGTTAAAGAGACAGTTTCTTCTTTAAGTTTCATATTGTTTGCCCAGTTTGACACATTACTGCTATTGAGGATTTCTCTGCTTGTTCATATATTTGACCAGTAAACCTACAGCTCATATAACTAAACCCTAGAGGAAAAAAAATGCTGTAAACACAGAGAAAAAAAAATAATCGTATGACTAAACCCTAGAATCAGATAGGAAAAAAACGTAATACATGAAAAAGCTTCAGGAATATTATTTACAAGAAACTGTACATTACCCCTCCCGCAACTCTGGGCTTCGTGTCGGTGGATTGAGGGCTTCAATCTGAGTGTGTCGAACACAGAGAAAGAGAAGAAGAAGAAACCTTAGCGAATAAGTGTAAATCTTAGAGGAGGAGAAGACGAAGAAGAAGATATAACCTGCGAGGAGCTCGACCTTCGGGGGAGGAACTCAAAATCGCGGGACAGGGCCTCCCTTAGGGCAGAGGAGTCTCGGGGTGGGGGGGAGAATAAGGAAAGAGAAGGGATGGGAGACAAAACAGGGAGGGAGGAAACGCGGGGGGTTGGGGGAGAGGAACGAATGTTGAAGACGAACGAATGTTGGGGGTAAATTCAAAATGAAACGAAAACGTGCGTTTGGGGGGAGAGGGGGGGGGGGGGGCTCGAACACGTCATGTGTGTAAATGAGTGCAGCAAACAGTGGATGTATAATAGAGTTTTCCTATATATATATAAAGACATCAAAAACGATGAGAATGCGTCGTTGAAATCCAAAAATCCGAACCAGACAGACAAGAAGTAAATTATTCACAAAAAAGTAAAACCAAACAGTACCAAAAATGACTATATAATAACCCTTTCTATCTGTGTCTGCTCATCTCTCTCTCTCCCTCCCTCTCACTCGCAAGCAATGCCCCAATACTGTTTCTGTCTCTGCTTCATTTCTACAGTGAAAAACAGGAAGTATTGGCTGGCACGGAGTGTGAGAGGAGCCTAAGGTTGAGTGAAAGTTAAAGATCTTTTTTAATCTGCATTTACCATTTGTGGGAGGGGGGGAGATCTCCACTCGTAGTATAGTACCCTTCTTTGTCTTTGTATCCTTATATATTGAAGTGACAAAGCCACTTGCAAAGTGTCCCAACTCCATTACATTTTAGTAACACATAAACCCAAATTAGAGAGAGAGAGAACTCTTGGGTTTTAGGGGGCCTCCATTTCTGTGCTGAGACAGTGAGAGATGGCTGAGATTTCGCAGAAGATTCTGTTGCCGGAAACGTTTCAGGGGGTGAGAGATGAGATTTCAGGTCAAATTGGGATGATGTGGGAGCTCATCAAAGCGCCATTGATAGTGCCTCTGCTGACTCTTGGGGTGTACATTTGCTTGGCCATGTCGCTCATGCTCTTCATGGAGAGGCTTTACATGGGAGTGGTTATCATCCTCGTCAAGCTCTTTTGGAAGAAACCAGAAAAGCGATACAAATATGAGCTCTTGCAGGAAGACTTGGAAATGGGCAGCTCCAATTTCCCTGTGGTGCTTATCCAAATCCCAATGTACAATGAAAAAGAGGTGTGCTTTGTGTTTTTCTCAATGGATTTGTTTAGTTTTTTTTTTTTTCTTGCTTTCCTGTGTTTTTTACAATGGAGGTTCTCTTTTTGGTGCTATTTGTTCTTTTCTTGGGTTCTATGAAAGTTCTAAAGCTCGATGTTTTTCTTTGCCTTGTGTTTTCACGGATGTTTGGGTCAGGTCTACAAGATCTCCATTGGAGCGGCATGCGGACTTTCATGGCCGTCGGATCGTCTCGTGATCCAAGTCCTCGATGATTCAACTGATCCTGCCATCAAGGTACCCTCCATTTGTCATAAACCCATCAAATCACTTCCTAAAACGATACTAATAACTCAGTTTTGTCTTCCAAAGTTTGGTTATACGAGTGTTGGAAATTGCAATGGCGAGATGGGCCAATTCTCCATTTCTCTGTTTCTGTCACATACAAATTCAACTTCCAAAATCACGCACCCCTGAATTCCTACTCCTTTTTCCTGATCTGGGTCTATATATCTTCTGCCATTTAGTCCACTTTTTAGCAGTTCCTGATCTGGGTTCTTCTGCTGCAACAAAACCAAATTATGAAAGTAGAAACTAAACCTGTTTGATATATACAATGTTGCAGCAAATGGTGGAGGTGGAATGCCAGAGATGGGCAAGCAAAGGCATAAACATAACATATCAAATCAGAGAGAACAGGGTAGGGTACAAGGCTGGGGCACTCAAAGAAGGTCTGAAGAGAAGCTACGTCAAACATTGCGAGTACGTAGCCATTTTCGACGCTGATTTCCGGCCTGAGCCCGACTATCTCCGGCGAGCCATCCCTTTCCTCGTCCACAACCCCCAGATTGCGTTGGTACAAGGTCGCTGGAGATTTGGTAAGTTTTACCACTTTGACAGAGATCATCATTATATTTTAGTCGTTAATTACAGTCATTAAATTGGCCTAATTATCTTCGATATGTTCTTAAGAAAGTGTCGGTGCTCTTTCTTTGCTTTTTTTATATTTCTTTCTGTTGGTCGTCGGCGGGATTTGTTTGCAGACTGCATGGTGTCTACGAAAGGGGGAGGAACCCATTAATCACGGGAGTGGAGCCCACACTTTGCTCCTCTCTTTTCGACACTTGCTTGTCTCTAGACCGTACACCACTCACTCTGCAGTTAACGGGTCCAGAAATTTATTTTCTTGGTAGAATTAATTACTTTTATAATTATTGAATATCTTTTTATATAAATAATTAAATAAATATAATTGCACCTTTTTTATTTAATAGGAAAACATCGCAATTTACGGATAAAGAAAAGAGTCATCATATTCGATATTTCTATTGTGTGTTGTTGATGTGCAAGAGAGTGAGAAAAACAAGTGAAAATTAGAAAACTAGCGGTCCAGTGGAGAATAGCAAAAGAAAATGAAACTTGGGAGAGTAATATATAGTTATATAAATCTATCTCAACTAATTATTATAACTTTTTTAAATTTACACATAAAATAAAATAAACGATTCAATTTTTTCAAATCTCAAAACAATAATAATATTATAAAAATATATTCTAATAATATTTTATTCAATTTTTAACTTTTATCTCAATTCATCTCATCTCATCTGTAAAAAAAAACGAGACCCACTTGGGTGCAAGTTTTGAATACTTTCTTAAAAAAAAAAAAAAAAGGTAAATGTAGGATTCACAAGAAAAAATTTATTTTTTTAACAATGGATTTCAATTTATTTTTTTTCAAAAGGAGTTCTCGTGACTTAGGCACTGTAGGAATTTCTTTCATAAAATTTTGATATTTGAGTTTTGAATTTTAGCATAAATATAAAGATATGAACTTCATAATATTTATAATTCTTAAGAGGTAGATGTGTTATATAACATTTTACAATAATTGGTAAGGGGAAGGGGGGTTTTCTAAATTTGTGGAGGTGGATATTTTATCTATCAAGTGTGGAATTGGGTTCAAGGGGATTCCATCCTTAGATATTGTAGACAGCACCACACACTTCGCACCCCACATGGAGTGTTTTGAGCTTTTTTTATGATTGTATCGACTGATAAATAATTTTTTTATAAGAGCAATGCTACCTACAATCTTTAAATGGAAACTGCAATGCAAGTCTAGGTAATTTTATCTTTAAAATTTTTTAAAATTACAAAAATATTCCTCTTAAAATGATTTTTTTTCATTTAATAAAAGGTTTGCATATACAGTTCTCAAGTGAGGATTACAAATAGAATTTTTATTTTTTTATAATGTTATATATTATACTACCATTTTACTTTCATTCCATTAAATATGATGTGGAACATTCATCACTATTAGATGATAAAAAAACATGTAATAAGTTATTATTTAATAGTGATAAATGTGCCACATCATATTTAATGAGATGAAAGTGGAATGGTAAAATTGAGTATAGAATTTTCATATATATATATATATATATATATATATATAGAGAGAGAGAGAGAGAGAGAGAGAGAGAAGTATGATTAGAAGGGGAGATTTCATATTAGTCGTATTAAAAAATATTTTAATGGGCATTAATGTTAGGATTTGTGTGCAGATTTATGAGCTGTGAATGTATTGGACATAAATCTCCCGACCTAATTGCATTATCATTCAGTTTTTAATGCATGTTTCCTTTTTGTATCGGATTGACGTTACTGTCCTAGCCCTAGTCTTTTAGACTCAGTTTCTGAATGTTTGAGGTTGGGCTAGTTTTGTCAGTTGTTAAGTTCTGCGTTGCATTTGATCAACGACCCGGATCGTTCAGTTGTTAAGTTTTGCCTTCACACGTGCTCATATATATATATATATATATATATATATATAGTCTTAAATGAAATAATTGAACGAAGAGGTGGGTCCCAAGTAAAAATAAGAAAGAAATATATGAAGTGGTCAGGACCACCTGTCCAAATGGTGGACCTCTGTCTGCTTGCCGACACTTAGACTTTAGTATCTCTCCCTCAGACGTGGCAAATTTTCATTTGGCTCACGTGAGGACAGCTCTACTTCATGTGAGGATATCCCCTACTTTCCTCTTTTTTTTTTTGGGAGAATCAAATGGGCGGGTGCCAGTTCATCAGTCATAGGGGATTCGTGAGGGTGGGGCCCTACCTGATTTCTGCCCCCTTTGATGAGAAGCTTTGACTGGAGAACTTCTACCGAAAATAAAATAAAAAAACATTTCATTTCTTTTTAATTATTAATGCTTTAAGCAAAATACATATAATCTTTGCACTGTTCCTGTAATTCTTTTTTTGATTGATTAAAGTTTGTGAATATTTACCATTTTATGATTGATAAAACAGAATTAAATTGTTTTTGCAGTGAATGCTGATGAGTGCTTGTTGACAAGAATGCAAGAGATGTCATTGGATTATCATTTCACAGTTGAGCAAGAAGTTGGGTCTGCAACACATGCATTCTTCGGTTTCAATGGTAATTTCGCGTCACAATACCCATTCGATCTGCATTAATCGATGAAGTTAATCCATGCTACTTAGACCATATCAACTAATGAGATTGTTCTTTTTACTATACTTATTTAATGCACATGAACTAGAATAGATAAACTAATCTTTAAAAATAAGATGAAAAGAGAGTGAATAGTTTGAAGGATAGAACCCAAGACATTGAGTGACAACATGTGACTGGTTCAATGTTTGAGAACTGAAGGGAACTTAGTTGGTCAATTGCATGTGCTAATATGCTTTGTGAGGGTTATTGTAACTGGTGAGAAGTTTAGGTAAAGATAAAATTCACCTACTCTACAAAACTATTAATGGGTTTAGTCTATTCTTCAGAGTATGCTTTATGATTGAACAAATGCATTTTGACTCTCTCAAAGCACTTTGGTTGAGATCTTCTTATGACCAACTGTTCTTATAACTTGAGCTATTTTGCTAAAATTTAAACCATTGCTATGATATGGAATTTTGAAGTGGTGGGAAAAAATTTGTAGGGCCCATCACTCACAATGATTGTTCTCATTGTTAACTCCCCCAAGAAAATGACCCAAGAAATGGAAGTTAAAAGAAAATGACTCTTAAATTCTAGAAAAAAAAAATCACCAAGAAATGGAAGTTAAAAAGAAGTGACTGTGAATCGAGGACTACGAGCGCATGTGAAGTTAAAAATAAAATGCATTGGTTAGCATTTAAAAAGTCAAAGTGATGCCTTGTGAAATGTATTCTTGCTTTGTTGTTAATGTTACATGACAATGGATCAGAAAGTTAAGTTCCCCTGTTCAATTTACTTTAGAAGAATCTCAAATGATGAAACTTGAACCCAAGGCACTTCCTTGGCCAAAATAACATAAAAATGAACTGTTTATATGCTATGAGTTTTTAGGGAATAATTTCAAATGAGTTCTATCATTACTGCCACCAAACCCTAACAAACATGTGCATTATTATCACCATGAAGAGAAGTAATGAATTCATTTTTATATCTGATCTTTAAGGGACTGCTGGTGTGTGGAGAATTGCTGCTATTAATGAGGCAGGCGGTTGGAAAGACCGAACAACGGTGGAGGATATGGATCTTGCTGTCCGTGCCAGTCTTAGGGGCTGGAAATTTTTGTATCTTGGCGACCTCCAGGTATCTAGCATGACAAAGTTGAAGTGGTTATTCCATTTGTCTGTCTTTAGCTTGGTTGCAGATGCGAACTGTGTCTTTTAATACATCTCGATTTTAACTTACCTTTATCTTAGTGAATTGTAGCATTTACTTTATGGCTTAGATTTATCTTGGTGGATTATTACATTTACTAAATTACCAATTATCTTAATGGTAGGTGAAAAGTGAACTTCCTAGTACTTTCAATGCCTTCCGATTCCAGCAGCACCGTTGGTCTTGTGGTCCTGCTAATCTGTTTAGGAAAATGGTGATGGAGATCATTAGAAATAAGGTTGGTTTATTGAAATAAACCATATATTTGTTTTGCGAAAAGTGAACTTCCTAGTAACTTTCAATGCCTTCAGTTGGCAATCAATTATCCTTTCAAAATGCAGCTTCTAAGTTATAATAATATATGTTTTGTGAATACCACTGCAGAACGTGACAGTGTGGAAGAAACTATATGTCATTTACAGTTTCTTCTTTGTTCGGAAGATCATAGCCCACATGGTCACATTCTCCTTTTACTGCGTAGTACTTCCTCTGACCATCTTGGTTCCTGAAGTTCATGTTCCAATCTGGGGAGCTGTTTATATTCCCTCCATCATCACCATTCTTAACTCAGTAGGAACCCCGAGGTCTGCCATGTTGTATTAATTTTCGTTTACTTACCCATTTTCTTAGATTCTTTAGTCCACTTGCCGAGGCAAGAACTACATTTGCTTAGGTAATCTCAAACTTGCAGGTCAATTCACTTACTGTTCTACTGGATTCTTTTTGAGAATGTGATGTCTTTGCATCGTACCAAGGCAACATTAATCGGCCTGCTAGAAGCAGGGAGAGCCAACGAATGGGTTGTCACTGAAAAACTCGGAGATTCTGCTTCAAAGAAAGATGCCAACAAGAACAAGACACACACCAAAGGACCTGCTAAAAGACTAGGATTTTTTAAACTTGGGAACAGGTAATTTTTCATTTGAACGTTGAACTCTTATCTGCATGGACTACAATCAGCATGACAAAATAATTTGATTAATACTAAAATTATCCAACTAGTAGATGGCGGTGCTCTTGATAAACTAGTAGTAATTCTGATCCTTCTATCCTTTCAATTCGTGAGACACATCAACACTGGCAGACGGACATATGTAGTTCCCACCAAAATGGTGCAAAACTTTAAGAGAAATTCCACATACTTCCAGAAAGTAATGTTTGTAACACTGCAAATCCTACAAGTCCTAGAAACCAGTTTGTTCTGTTGGGTTTTTCTTTATTACAGTGGTTCTGAATCCTTGTATTAGTAGATTATTAAGTAGGAGCATAGAAGTTAAGAGATTCTATTTTATATGAATATCTCCATTTATTCTTTTCATTTTCAAATGGAAAATGGTCCTGCTCTATCTATACTCTACATACTTCTCTCGAATGCACATGGCAACGAAGGAGACGAAACTCACATGAGGTTGTGCAGAGCGAGAATTTTATTGTAGTCTGTTAGCTTGTAAATACTAGTTGTCAGTATCACATGTTGACAAAACCAAGAAGGTATATTTTGTATTATATTGTGCAGTTAGATTCCATGTTGATGTAGGCATTATATATTTCAGTTTTCTGACGTCTTTGCATCTAATATATGCAATTCCATGTGCTGAAGGTAAAAGGTGCGTGCTTATATATTATCCTAATGCCAATTTTCTTTTGTTGTTTCTTCTCGGTTAAATTCAAACAGGATGCATACATTGGAGCTGGGATTTGGAGTTTTCCTCTTCTTCTGTGGATGCTATGACTTTGTACATGGGAAGAACAACTACTTTGTATATCTCTTCCTCCAAACCTTCACCTTCCTCATCACAGGATTTGGTTACATTGGCACCATCATTCCCAGCTCTTAGTGGCAGCCTGCATTTTTAAGTAATCTACATTAAAACGGCTCATCATCTTTGTGTTTGCCATGCCGTTTCGTATCTATCTCGTCTACAACAAGAAGTTATATATAATTGGGAGGTTAGTTCCCATGAGCAACGATTGATTGCAATTTGTATGATTTCAATTCATTCAAGAAGAGGCCATTCGTCATGTTGGGCAAAAAAGTTCTTGGCATGGTCTCCTCAGAATATGTCACCCAACTACTCAGAAGTAACCTTGGAAAATCACAGAGAGACAATGTTCAAGATATTGGAAAAAGACACTATACAGAACCAAGTGCAAGAAAACAAGGAGATTATGTAATTTAATTTGTTTGAATAGAATGTAATTGTGAGATTTTCTTCTTTATTTTTTTCTGTTTCCTATTTGTTAGTTTTTCTAAGTTCTGGTCAATAATCTTATCAAACAAAAGGATGAACTTGTAATCAAAGTCAATTACATTTTTTCCCCTCAAGCACTACCCCACTGTCAATTGCCCCCCAAGTATTTTTGCAATGAATAATGCTACCATGCCTCCTCAATTTGCCTCTTCATTTTGATCATTCATGCATTTAATTTTTTTTAATAGTTAAGAAAGTGACTATTAGTATATTGGTATTTTTTTTTATTTTTTTTTTAAATGTTTAAACATGTTTAAAAAAAGTTTGAAATAAAAAGCAAAATTAAAAAAAAAAAGACTTCAATATTTTTGATGAAATGGCACCATCAAATTGGTAGATTATAAAATAATTGTATAAATATCATTATTATTCTGTTAATTTGACAGGAAAAAAATGACTATAAAGATGATTGTGCCACCAAAACAATTTTTTAAAAAGTCTAAAAATTTAACAAAATACTAATAATTAAAAAAATTAGAGAGAGGAGAGACAAGAAGCTTCCACCCCAGCTAATTAAAGGGGCCACCATGCCCTTCTGGGCTTCCCAAGTTATATCAATGATAACTAGCATGCAAATTTTTTCTCTTTATTCCTTCTCTTTGTCATGCTCTCTCTCTCTCTCTCATTACAACTGCATTTAATCTAACCAGTGTTGTTGAGCAAAGTTGGATTTCTATCAAATCAAATAAATAAGTATACCTCTTCCTTCACCAACATTTAAAGTAAAGTGAATTTCATGGGGAACATTTTCATGTCTCTTTCCATGCCTTGTCTCACTCTCTCTCTCTCATGCCCAGTCCCAATATTATATATGCAGCTAGCTATGATTTGCATGAATTGGGTTTAATGATCCCATGTTATATCATTGCTAGCTACACATTTTGCTTCCTTGTCATTAATGCAGTCATGTAATTAAAGGCAACATTGTTTACTCTTTCTTTTTGTTTTTGGACAGAAACAATGTTTGCTTTTGCTTGAGGGTTATGTAGTCTGCATTACTTCTAACAGAAGCCTCATTATCTTTCCTATCCTTTTTCTTTTCTTTTCTTTTTCCTTTCGCTGCACCCAATGAGAGCAGTGTCAGCATATATTAATACTAAAAGAAAGATAGCACATTTAACTCTTTGATTAGATCCTTTGGGAGGGCAACATGATTTTTTATTTTTATTTTTATTTTTTAAAATAAGTTCTTCCAAAGATACCAATAATTGGTCTCATGGATTATGGAAACTTCCAAAGCAAGTTGTTCTGATAGGCTTGTCATAAAATGATGAGGGACCAACTACCATCTTATATCTCATCATGCATCAACCTTTTTAAAGCCTGTTAGAATTAGGACAATGACCCTTCCTTGGGGTTACTTGCTTGGTTGTTTCTTTTTTATTTTTATAAAGGTTCTATCTTGGTGGTGGCAATAAAATAATTAGTAATTTGTCCCAAATTAGAAATCCTTAATTAATTTTAATTGATGAGAAAATATAGGAAAAGAATTCAAATCTTGATGCAGGCTATAATTCCAGTTAGGTTTGCAGTAGACAAGACTCATGACCCGTTTGGATAGTGAGATGAGTTGAGATGGTTTGTAAATAGTAGTGAGATTATTAGTTGAAATTAGATGAGATGATCTCACCTCAGTATGTATTTGTTTTTTTTTTTTTTTTTTGTCATTGGATATATCTTGTTGAGCAAATGAACAGAAGAAATAGACAATGATAAATAAATAAATAAATCGATCTTGTCCATTCATTTTTATTAAAAATATATCTACTAATTTTTTAACTGAAGGTAAGCCTAAATCAGAATTTTGCTTCCATGATTATAAAGCAGTTCAGGGAAGAGTTCCCTTGTAAATACACCCAGTTTTGGCTGTTCAACTTTGAATCACATCACATCCAATTACTTTTATGGATACGTTCTAGGAATTGCTATTAATCTTTGTTTTAGCAATCACCAAACCAGAAAAAGAAAAGTAAAAAGTTGTACAATAATGAGTGAATTTCATTTATTTTAGGAACAAATTTCAGGCAAATAAAAACTAACTCTTAAAGCTCCTTTTCAATACCATGGTTTAGGATTGATGCTGTTTACACTTATGTTGGTATTGATGTGGTAGACAATAGTCATGCATTAGTAATTAAAAAAAATTGAAAAATCAAATCATAACCACAAAACTTATCCACCACATCAGTGTGGTTAGGTAGGTGCCACCTTGATAGTGTTACAACTAGTATCAATCATGATGATTTAGAGACAGCAAGATAGATCCCTATGGAAGTTCTATAAAGATCAAAATACTTATTTAATCAAGTGTTGGATCAGGTAAGTAATTAACAAGCATATCTATGTATTTAAATTGCCTTTTACTCAAATCTCAATTCAATTTTAAAATTCTTGTTTCTCTCTCAAAGCTTTGGAGATTCATTTTTTCCCGAGCACTTTCTCCCTCCTCTTCTACTATTTTTTTTATAAAAAACTTTATGTATCAGTCACTATTCACTACTCTATATCTCACTTCCTATAAAAAACACCCCCCACATACTATAAAAAAAAAAACTATAGATGTATGGTGTGAAAGTGAATAGTGGCTGATGCATAGAATTATATATATATATATATATATATATATATATATATATATCATTTTTTCACTTAAATAACATTATCCATTTATTTTTTAATCAGGATGTATTCAGTAAATTTTTAACCGGATATAAGCCAAACTCATCGAAAAGAGCAAATTTAATTGTAATGCAAAGTTGCTTGAAAAAAAGAGTACTATATTAAAGTGGAGGAGAATGTATAATATATTTACTTACCAATGTAGACAACTGCGCCATGCAAGTGAAAGAAATAACAACAAAAGTACTGAAGTTCCTATTTATTAATGTTTGGCTTTGTTCGTTGATTTCTGCAGGGAAGGAAGGAAGGAAGGAAGCTACGAAATGCACATTTTCCTGCAACCTTTTTCTAATCATATAATCCAGTTGATACAAATTAATGCAGCGTGAGAGAAAACGTAAATGAGCTGTCTTTTCCAGATCATTGGTTGGTTGTTTTTCAATCTTAAGAGCTCGCTGGTTCTTTTCAATGCTCGGTCCCATGTTGTCTCAGGACCGACAATCCCAGCAAAGATTCATTCATTAACGTTGAAAGATTAATAATCTTTCCATCGGTTTAAACTGTTTTGAATTCGAATACGTAAATATGATATCGAAGTCCTGCAATTCAAGTTCATTTGTTTTTTGTTTTCGAGATAGGGGAAATGCTTCCGAACACACACGAAGTAAAACACGTGATGCCAGACACACACACACAACCAAAGTATTATTTGAGATGTTAGATGATAAATCTGTCAGATGATGAGGGGTCCTCCTCTCACATGGTTAATTTCACAGTCTTGGGCTGTTGATTAGCATTGTCTTCTTCTCCAATGAAGCATCCAATGCAACATTGACACATGATCATGAGATCTTCTTTTTAGTCAGACGTTGTCCATTATTTGTGTGAAGCTTAGGCCCATTCTCTGCAACATGGGGTCAGCTCGTCAATGTCAGATTCAGGCGCAGCAACTTCTTCTTCTTTTGTAATATTCTATGCTTTCCATACATTAAATGGACCGATTTCTTAGCCACCCAACTTTCTCCCTAGCTTGATTCCAAATAACATAAATGTTAGATTTAATTAGAATGTTGGAGTTAAGAGTTATTGCATGTTGGATTTGGGTATCGTGGTAAAAAGATAAGAGACAGAAAGTAAAATTTCGTAACATTTATAGTTGATCGAGTGAATTATTTGAATAACAAGTAGCATTAAATATTCAATAAATATCGTCAGATTCATTTTATATATTTATATCTTTCTCACTTTAGACCCTAAAATTCGGACAAAAATTCAGTAAGATGTAAATATATCCTTGTTTGAGCACCAAAAGCTTCCCCATTTTGGACTGCTAGAACTGTATGTGTGTTTTGATGGCTTTAAAAATCATGTTTGCAGCTCTCCACTTGACATATATTCTGCAGCATTTGCAAGCTACTGTCCATTTCTGATAATGCAGCTTTATTTGCTGAATGTACACTAGACGGATGCTAAAACTTAAGTGAAGTACGTACAAGACGGATGTTTGGTGCATTATATGTAAATCTCTAAACCAGGGATGGACAAATCCAACATACCTTTTCACCACAGAATTGCCAAAAGGCAGTATTGTTTTTTTCTCTCTTACCTCATCCCTCCCACTTTCCTAGAACTCACTCCTTTAGTGTCTTTTTGCTGTATCATGAACCTAGTACTCATGCATAATCCTGGCATCTCTAGATATTTGAGTACGTACGTGAGTCTACTGGACCACTAGCAAGTTACTAAATTGCAGTCAAATTCTTTAACCAACAATTGCAGGAGGTGATTGGAGTTTGGTGACTGTTTTTGCTGCACCCTTTCTTCGTCGTCGTCTTCTTCTTCTTCTTCTTTTGTCTCTTTAGTCCAGAAATATTTGGTTCATCTTCAAATATTGATGTAGTTTGTCGTGACAAACGGCAGATTGCAAAACTATTTTTACTATAAAGTATATCTAATGCATCACATACAGTAGCGTGAACTTTACTTCTTTAAGATTCCTTCGTAAACCTTACGTGTAGTTGTCTTCTTTCATATCCAGCAACGTCAAAACAAGCACAAAAGTTCACAAGCCCAATCGAAGAGGTCAAGAAAATATTGGGTTTGGCATGAATATGTTTTGAGAGTTGGTTTATTTTGGGAAGTGTACAATTTCAGCCCAGTGAGTTTATGGGACAGAAAGAGACGGGGAAAGCTTGTTTAAGGGCCAATAAAACCAAACAAAAGTCCTTTTGCTGGGCTGGACTGGGCTCAATTAAGCATCGGTAGGGATGGCATTTAAACAAGGACTAGAGAACTCGAAAGGAATTGGAACTCAGGCTCCGGGGTGGGTAGATCCTGAGTGGTTTGAAACTTTGAAGGATGGTGAAAGAAAGGAAACAACAACTACAAGCAGCTCAATCAGCCTACTTATCCCTAGCCGTGGTGAGATTGGCCCGTTTGTATGAACTTAAGACTGCATTTGGATGCTAAGGTGATGTCAGATGATCTGTTAATAGTATTATTTTGTTGGTCCCATCAATAATTGGTTTGAGATGGGTTAAGATCACTTTAACAACCAAACATAGCTTAGCAAATTTACAGCCGATTTTCGAGTCCTAAAATAAGGAAAAACACCATCCCATCAATAACAAAGAATTTGCAAAACCAAAGAGAACAACCATCAAGAATGAAGAAGAGGTGTGAGAAGGGTCTATGTTACACTTGTGACGAGTGGTTTAGTCCCGTCACAAGTGGAGAAAACTATTTTTGACAGAATAATTTTTTGAATAATGATGAGGAAAAGAAAGAAGTGAATAAAAAAAATGGAGAATGCAGTTAAAGGATGAAAATAAAAGGTCGGGTGGAAAATGATGAGGTGAGGTGATGGTGTTTACAGACACCCACAGGCAGTACACAATTTTTTATGTGATGCTGTTGTTGCACAAAAAATTGGGTTAAATCTACTCAATGGGGGGAACTTTGAGGTAGTTGTTGATAATGAGAAATCCACTCAGATCAACACAGAAAGCTTGATACTCATTCCTTCTTCCTACAAGTTTCTAGCACTCCTTACAATTTCCCCAAGTTTCACTCCCACTTTAGCCTTTAGGGACCAAAACTACTTTTTGATTCCCTATTCATATACACCCCACAATAGCTTCTTCATTCTTTCTTTATATCAATCTAATATTCTATTCTTACTTGATTTTTTTTTTACTTTTTATGATTTCTTTTTATTATATTTTTTAACGGCCATATTTTCAAACGATTATTTTTATGAAAATTATAATCTCAAATGGTCCGTATTTTTCATTTGGTTACATTTTCGAGGACTATATTCTTCAAGAACAGTGCTATATGTACTTATAATATTTCAACTTATTGTTTTACTTACAATACTCATTTTGTTAGTTTTCATAATTTTCAGCATATCAATAATTGACATGTGGATAAATAAGTATTAAACTCGCTTGGGTGTGCTTAGTATTTCTTTGGAGGGTTTTTATTATGTAAAAATAGAGAAGGGGATGGGGATGAGGAGTCCGATAAGAGTGTTCTAAACTTCCTATCTCCCTCAACAGTAGCTTACCAGCAAGGAACGGAGAAGTAATGGATCGGTTTGCTCCTTCATTTTTCCTCATTTCCTTCGTTTTCCTTCCTCTCATTATTTTTTCTCTAGTTTTTCCCCGATTGATCCGGTCTTTAAAGGTTAGATGATCTATGGAGATCCGCCAACCAAAGCCTTCACATGCCTCACCATGATCAACTCCACCACCTCCTACTCTTCATTTACATGTCACCGCATGCTATCGAAACGACATGCTTAGCCTACTGCAAGAGAAAACATCCCCCGCTTGGGAGCGAGCATATTACCAAGTTTAGTTTAATTCCGCCAACTTCTTGATAAATTTGGCTGCAAAAACTCTCATAAGATTTGAGATCCACGTTAATGAATAATGACCATGCCAATCAAAGCTACAATAGTGGAAACCTGTTTGAGCATTAGCATTGGATTCATCATTTTCATCTTCAAAATTTGATGAAAAGTACATGTTTTTTATAAATCCAAAATCTTTCTATCTATAACTCCGCATTGGATTAGCTATTGGATTATCAAAATAATAATATAATATTATTTTGTTAATAATAATATTTTTAATTTATTTTTTTTATATTTTACAATTACACTAACTATATGTTAATTAATAATTTAATTTGATACTTAAATTGTTATTTTCCAATTTAAATATATTGTGGCTCAAAATTGAGAAACAATAATTTAAATAAATAAAATAATGGTTATAGAGTGTGAATAGTGAGTCTTCAAATTTGAAGATGAAGGAAAATATACTGTAGCTAAAAGCTTGACATTTGAACATATGGTGAATCCAATGCCAAGATTTTAAATCTAAAATCATCAAATTTTGAAGATTGGACTCATTTGATGAGTCCAATACTAGTGCTCTAATGCAATAACAAAGGCAAACTGTGTACTTAAAACCCATGTAGTGACAAAAGAAAAAGTCAAACTTCAAGACTTGCCTCAAGAGACCAGCTTCCTAGAAGTTGACGAGTTCCACAAACAATTTATTATTATATACAAACTATTCACTACTATTTACAGATCATTTGAGATCACCTCACCATTCAAACGTAGTCTTAATAATCTAGGAACACTGCTTTAAAACCCTAGTTCGATCATCTTCTCAAGAGATTGTAAGGTATAGATCCTTTTACAAGTCACATTGAAGATAGTTAAAGGTCAAAGTAATTTCACATGTTAGTATTAATAACCAACTTGCGAACCAAGATGAAATTAGAAACATTCGAAGTTGTTAGGAGGTGAAGGACAACACGAGGAGTTCAATCGTGCGCAGATAGTTTAGTGGTATGATCATTGATCAATAAGGTGGTTAAGGTCAGGTAAAACTACATGACTTGATCTGATCCGTTAGATATACTTTACATAAAAATAACTTTATAATCTGACAAATCACATCAAGCCACATCAATTTGTTAGATTACTTTTGCGTAATCTTTTTATGGTTAGTATTTCCCAATCCACATTGACCCTTGAAAAAAAAGGCTACCTGGTGCCACTTACAGAAATTAACCATCCAAGTTACTCTAATTAATTGTGTAGCAGTCCAACATGATAAAAGCTGATTAAACCAAAATATGATAAAGACAAAATCACCTCCTTTAAGAAAGGTCCAAGAAACACAATGGGGATGGGACTGAATTCTGAAAGACATCTCCAAAAACTAGAAACCACTCTTCGACTCTTGAGTACTAAGCAAAACCCTAATAAAAACTCAGCTCTAAAATCCGACTCATGAAAAAAATCAAGAGCATGGTACAACAGCCATATATTGAAGATAAATTAAATCACCCAGTTACTTAATTGCCACTGTGTTTGGCCTTTGTGTGAGACTGAAGTCCAGTTTCTGAGCCGAAACTCCTGCACACGAGAGAAAAAGCTGTTAGAACAAAATGAACCTCATTTAGACTTGGGAGTCGCACTTTCCAATATCGAAAGCAAACGTACTTGCTGCAAGATCTGCAAGAGTATTGACCGCCAGATTTCGGGGTCTGTGCCTTGGATTGATCACTATTAACAGGAGTCTTTCCAGCCTTCTTGGAAGGATGCGGAGTTGCTGTATGAACACCCTTCTTACCATCTATAGCATATATAAAACAGCCATCATATCAAGGTCGGCCCTTGCTTATTCTAGCCATAATTGATTTCAATGCCAGATAAATTTCGAAGTAAACAATTGGACCTTTAATGCAGGAGCACAACTAGGCATAGATAAAATTAATCCAAACTTAAAGATAAAAACACCCACAGAGAGATTCCCAACACTCATGTTCCACGTAATTTATAAACTCTTGCAAACATTGGAAATCATCAATCAATCAGAACACACAACATCAAAATTGGCACGCAACATGATGGCAATGTTTGGTCACAGGGACGTATCATTAGTGCCAAAATTAAGTTACAAGGCACACAATCAGTTTGGCATTAATTTAAAAAATAATCAGGGATATTCTATTAAGAATATAAAATTAAAATAAAAGATAAAACCCATAGCAAAAAGTGAGATTTGTGTCAGGGATATTCTATTAGGAAATAGAATATAAAAAAGGAAATGTAAGAGAGAAAGGTAATGAACATCATTGGTATTATGCCTGCTGATTTACACTACATACAGATGCAAATGGTCAATTACCTTAAAATAAACTAGAAAAACCCATCTAAGCAATGTACACATGCAAAACCAAATAAAGGCATTTTTCTAATTGCTATAAAGTAAAGCACCCACTAAGTAATGGAATCTGTGACCTCACTATGCACCCTGTCATATATGATAAGGTTTACAGACTATTTGTAGAAAAATCGTATTTAACAAACATATGACGAGAAAAAGGCAAATAAAATCACCTGTCTTTTGAGGAGTAGCTGATTTTGCCTTTTTAGCAGGAACAGGAGTTTTGGTTGCAGAATCAGAGGGTCTCTTCTTGCCCAGTTCAGCCTTCAACAATACACACAAGGTTAATGATATTATACAAAAAAAGATTTTAATTAGTAAGATTATTAATATTATAGAAAAATATACCGTCCAAATATTTTCAAAGAAAAATGTAGAAAAGTTTAAAACCTTCTTAGGTGTTTCTTCATCCTCCTCATCAGACTCATCACCAGACTCGAATAACATCGCGTCGTCGTCGTCATCATCATCATCATCCTCATCCTGTAACAATTAGTTTTGTAAATTCAAAGCTGGTCAAATAATATTCTACTAGCACGTTAAAAAATAATATATATACTCTAGAGAATATATGACTATATGAGGGGTTTGCGGGGGGGACAAGATTGAGACACTATGGATTGAACCGGGTGCACATGAACACTAAGGCCTTGTTTGGATTCAAATAGTATCTCAACTCATCTAATTATTACAACTTTCTCAAATTTTCAAACAAAATACAATAAACAAATCAACTTTTTCAAATTCCTAAACAAAAATAATATTCTAACAATATTTTATTCAATTTTCAACTTTCATTTCATCTCATCTCATCTCATCTCAACTCACTATCCAAACCTCCCCTAAAAAGCCCAAGATGCTTGTTCTATTATTGGGAAAAAAAAATGAAAAGATGATGTGTGAAGAGTATTCTGGAGATTGCAATAGCTGGTCATGAACTTTTCTGTTGCAGTTTCATGTCTCCAAGGGTGGAGGAAACAAAAAAAATTCTGCTATTAGGAAAAAACTTGTGACTTTTACGCTTAGCAATATAAAGAATTCTTATTTATATCAATATTCATATACGGTATAGAAGATATAAAAAGATTAAACAAAGTGCAAAAGGTTAAATAGTCATATATAGCACAGCTGGATGAAGCATTTATTCAACAATATAACAACTGAATACCTGATCACTAGAATCATCATCCTCATCATCTTTCTTTGGTTCTACAAGCTTAACCTTCTTTTCAGAAGACTCAGACTTGGAAGCAATGCTTTGAGTTGTAACAATTGAGCCAGCCTTACCTGAAAATTATTAACCAGTCAATGGCAGAAAGGGATAAAATATCAAAAGAAAATCACCTAATAAAACATTAAAATGCAGTGGCAGCATCCACCATTATCTATGCTGTTCAATGGCAAATCCTCCAACTCATCCTCTGAATCAGAATCAAAATCTGTACAATTAAAAAAAGGACATTATTAACAGTCAAAATTGAGATAAGTTAGAGAAAAGGACGTTCATAACACTCACCATCATGATCCTCCGTGGCAAAGACGACATCAGCAAGTCAAGGAAGCACAAAAAACTAGAGGTATGAGCACACTAGTTATAATAACTACTACCATCAAAGGAAGGAGATATTTGGACCTCAAGTAGATAGCATGCAACAGGCATTAGCATGATTTTGCACACTTTCACTGAGAAAGAGAGCATAACTTCAATGCAGACTTCAAAAAGAACTCAGAAGTTATAAAGAACATCAATGATCAAATACAAGAAATTCAAGGTCTATCAACCAGTTTTAAAAGAAGTATCAAATAATCATTCACTGGGCAGGAAGGAAAAATGTGAAGGATATTCCTCGGGGGTAAAAGCTTTGTAGCCGAAAAAGTAGACACTCCCATGTTTCCAGTTGTGAGAGAGCTCAAACTCCTTTTCAAAAACCAAATCAAAAGATAGCTGAGGGAAGTTCTCTGTGGAAAGGGTTCCCAAGACAAGTTTCTGATCACCAAACTTCAACAAGAGAGGAACGGATTCATTTCCCTTGGCCTTAAACTCACCCAGAGATGCCTGCACAAAAAGCAGCATTTCAGACATTCCCAGCACGTGCAAAATAACTGCATATAATGTTCAGAATTACCCAAAGCAAATATTAGCACAATTACAAGAACACTTACCTGTGAAAGATGTAGGACCTTATCCTCGCCAGGTTTTACTTTTAGTGGCTGTCCTGCCTTGACTTCAACACCTTAGAGAAACAAAAGCACGATTCAACATGTCTGTCTGTCCATTGATATGACTAAATAGATTCATTATAAGAGTAATCACACCACAAAATGAATAGATTTGAGTGGATTCACCAAAAATCCACAAAACCCTTTTTTTGTGAGTGGCCATAATCCACAAAACTAATTGCAGAAGATGTTAAAAATGTGAGAACCAAAACCAAAAGACAAATAATATGCAAAGGTACCTAGAAGTTGACAATGTGTTTTTGGGGAGGGAGGCAGCATTATTTCAAGGGACAAAAACAGTGGAGCACCCATAACAGAACACAACACTCGACATCATCATATTATCAAGCAACACACAAACAGAGAGTGAAATAAGAATAATAAGACTTCATCCTTACGTCTCTTCGGTATTTCACTATTTTTCTTCTCATTCTCTCTCAGGCCCAGATTCATCTACTTTAGCATTGGAAAACAAAAGCTTAAATTTTTTTTGCAACACATGTAAAAAATAAAATAAAATAAATTTCCAGCATCTTACAAACAAAAATTACGCGACTGCAAGCAGCTAAACCTGCAAGGAATAGATACATTACCCGGTACCCTTTAACATAAAGAAACAAAAACAAACTTACCAGCTCCAAGCGACAAACACTTGCAGAAAAGAAACAGAAACAAACTCGTAAGAAAAATTAGAACGTAGTTTTCCAACACAAAAGGAAATGACAGATAAAAGACACGCCCATATACTCTCCCTTATTTCAATAAAACCAAACATATGGGAAGCCAAGACAACGAAAAAAAAATTTCACAAAAGAAAAATCCAGTTTCTCAAGATGAAAGCACAAACTCTTAGAAAAAGAAACAGATAGACACAATCAGATGTACTCCATATGCAAAAGAAGAAACCCGGACGGAAAATCATGAATAAGAGAACACAGTCCGCGAGAAATGAAAAAGATACGAGAAACCCAACCCTAACAGTAGGATAAAGATGATTGAAATGGAGCAGCAGAGAGAGCAAGTGGAGGTAGCTTACCCCAAAACTCCATGGACGGCGACAAAGAAGAAGGCTAGGGTTTGGAGAGGGTTTGTTTGAGAGAGAGTGTGTGGAGACTGACAGTAGGGCTGGCTTCTCGACGAGACAGAACTACGAGGGTTCGGAGGGGCTTTTATAAGAAGGAAAATGATGCGGTTACGAGTTACGACCCTTTTTACAATTCTTATATAATTATATTTTAACGAGTTTTGTTACTCATTATTTATATATATATATATATATATCACGTCATATTTATTTTTAATTTTTTTAAAAAAATTATTTTATTCTTTTTAAATTAATTGAATTCTTCTATTCATCATCCATACATCACATATTTTATAAAAAGAAAAATATAGTGCGTGAGAATGATGAATATAACTTTTCTATTTTAAATTATGAATATTTAAAATAATTTATAAAAGTAATGCCAATTTACTTGGAGTGGAATACAACATACACAAAAGAAGTATTACGGCTATAAACTGACGTGGTTTCATATGATCCGTTAAATTTATTTTATAATAAAAGTAATTTTACAATCTGACAAACAACATTAAGATACATCAATTTGTGAAATTACTTTTGTATAGTCTATTTATGACTAGAATATTTTTCTTATACAAAGAGAAGTGTTAAACCCTTATTTTAATGAATGAGAAGTGCTAGAGAGCATCCATTGTAGTGGTGCACACAATGCACACACTACGTGGATGTCTATCATCCACTTTTTTTTTTCTTCCTTCAAACGCAGCGGCTTCTCTCTCTCATCTCTCTCTCACCAGCGTCTCTCTCTCATCAACTCTCTCTCATCATCTCCGCTCTCTCTCTCATCTCTGCTCTCGCTCTTTCTCTCATCTCTGCTCTCGCTCTCTCATCTATGCTCTCGCTCTCTCTCTCCTCTCTGTTCATCTCAATCTCTCTCATCATCTCGATCTCTCTCTCATCTCCGCTCTCTCTCTCATCTCTGCTCTCTCTCTCTCATCTCGCTCTCTCCCATCTCCACTCTCTCTCCTCTCTGCTCTCTATCTCATCTCTGCTCTCTCTCTCGTTTCCACTCTCTCTCATCATCTCTCTCATCCATCTCTAATTTTAAATTTAACAAATGTGTGGTGTAAATTTTGACACATAATGTGTGCAAAAATGGCTGCTATGAATAGTGGCTTCTCCCAGTAATATTTCTTTTAATATATGACTGTATAAAAAGTGATAAAAACAAAATATAAGTGCTTCAATACTGAATATTGAGGCCATGTTTTTTTTTTTATTTAATTTTTAGACCTACTTTAGGGATTTTTTTCCGAGTCACAGAGAAAGTCTGTCCGTGCATTACTTGGGCCCGATTGTTCTTTTGGGCCTGCCAAAAATAACAAAAAGATGGTTCAAGATTCACTCCATGCATGCAATACAATAAAAATTGGGTGATGCATATTTTGAACGTGTGTCTTAAATACTTTTTTTTTTTAACTTAGTAATTAAATAAATATTTTTTAATGATATTGTGAATTTTTTATTTTTTAAAAAAATATTTATGATGATTAAAAAAATACATAAAAAAAAGAAAAATAAAAAAGTAAAATATACTGTTCGGGAGATATCTTTGGGCAACTTTTTCGGTGGCGGTAGCAAAGCTCTTGTCTTACATTTATCTTTAGTGTAAATTATATTTTTTTTCCAAATATTTTTTAAACATTTAAAAAAAAAGATAACATTTCACTAATAGTCATTTCATTAAAAATAAAATAAAATAAAATAAAATATCTAAACGATAATTTTGAGGGGACAAGGCAAAATGCAAACTCAAGTGACCAAGTATCATTTTCCATAAAAAAATTGTGGTGCTAACTATACGAACAAGAAATAAAAAGAAGAGTTCTTTCACTCAGTAATCCAGTACCATACACCTATTGAATGAGAGTAATATTTCATATAGTCGTAGAGTGAGCAAGCGCCGAACAATCATTTTGAAAAAGAGTAAAATTCACTATTAAAAAATAAATTTTTTTATGTAGATCCGTATTTATTCAATTTTTTCAAAAGAATTGCATGACATTTGCGCACTCCACGATTGCAAATGAGTAATGTTATATACAGTCGTGAAGTACGTAAGCGCCGCGCAATCGTTTTGAAAGAGTGGGGTCTACTATTAAAAAATTATTATTTTTATATGGATCTCGTATTTACTCACTTTTTTCAAAGAAATTACGCGGCACTTGCACAACTCATGACTGTAAATATCATTTATCTTTCCAATAATAACAATATAAGGTAGAAGATGTGAAACGAAGATGTTATCGATAAAAGGATTGTAAAAGCTATTTAGGCCTTATTTGGATATATAAACGGTTTTATTCCATCTCATTATTATAACTTTATTAAATTTTTATAGAAAATATAATAAATAATTTAACTTTTTCAAATCTCAAAATAATAATAATATTAAAATATAATATTTTATTTAACTTTTAATTTTTATCTAAAATCATCTCATCTCATCTCATCTCACATCTATACCGTGCCTTAGTGGGATTGTGTGCATCTGAATCGACATTACGTTGACTTTCGACACGGCATGTTGTGAATGGCTTCGAATTGATAGCGATCGATATTGATCTCAACTTTTTTTTCCTTTAATTTTTTCTCTCCTTTTTTTTTTGCATGAGAATTCCTAAATGGTTCCCTTCTAACTTTGATTGTCTTTAAAGGAAAATAAGTATTAAGAAGCTTCTTTTTCTTTTTCCTTTTTTTTTTCACCTTTCTCCTCTGCTATTCATCTGCTACAATGAGATGAGATCACATAAGTTATACATGCATTTATATCAGCAATAGCATGGATAATCAGGCAAAACACTTTTAGAGAGAGAGAAAAGAAAAAGGAAGTTATTTTCTTTTAAAGAAAAAGAAAAAGAAAAAGAAAATAGATGTTTAGTGAAAGATAAATGATATTTGTAGTCATGGAGTGCGCAAGCGCGTAATCCCTTTGAAAAAAATGAGTAAATATGCTACCTACATAAAAAAATAATAATAAATAAAAAAAAATTAAGTTTTTATAGTGGATCCCACACTTTTTCAAAAAAATTGCACGCCGCTTAAACACTCCACGATTGTATCTAGCACAAGTGAAATGTGAGTACTTGTATTCAATTTATAACAGTTTCTATACAAAAGATTGCAATCAAAGTAATACAAATAAATTGATTCACTAACAACAATTTGCCCTCTAGTTGTGAATACAAATCTGTGACAACTATGTAAGGATTAACACCCTTTCTCCCCTGAATACTATTGATCTATATGCTATCCATCAAACTCATTCTTAGCCTCATATAGTCCTCTCTTTCTAAAGTGGCAATGGGTGGACTCCTTAGCTTGACTACTGCCTCTGATGCTTGGACTGTTCTTGAGAACTCATTTTCTCATAAATCCAAAGCTAGAGGATTAATGAAGAATGAGGCTCTCAGCTATGGGTTGTTCTGTTGATGACTCTAATAAAGTTCACTGGTTTTACGCGGATTGGGTCTAGAATTTTTTACCTATTCCACCACCATGCTATCCCACTACCATCTTTCAAGGACATTATTCCTAAAGCATAGAGCTATGACTTCATCAGATTTCTGGAAGGGCATGCCACCATTGCAGTAGCGTTCTCTGCTAAAAAAGGAGGTCAAAATGGCCATCGTGGTGGTGATCATCATGGGGGGACCTCGAGGTAATCATACTCAAAGCGCAATAGGTGTGATTGCAAACTCAAGCTACAAAACTCCTCCAGTTCTCAGCAAACTAAACTTGTTTGCCAAACTTTTAGCAAAATTAGTCATGTTATAATCAAATTGGTCATGTTGCAAATGGTGCAGGATCCTTTTCTTCCATCAATGAAAACTCTTCTAAGTACACCAATAGTGTTGCCTCTACTCACATGACCAATGATGCTACCCAACTTGATACCTCCACCATTTACAAGAGCACGAATCAAGTTTTAGTTGGAAATGGAGCTTCGGACCTTCTCTGCCAGTTACATACGGTGGTTCTCTCAAGCCCCTCCCTTCTGCTTCTCTTCATGATGCTCTTATTTTTCCCAAATCACCAAAAATCTAATCTCTATTAGTAAGTTAACTGCCAATAATCATTGTTCCATCAATCAAGTTTTTTGACTTTGGATTTATCATACACAACATGCACACTGGAATTGAGTTGGGAACCGGTAGATGTGTTGATGGCCTCTTATGTTCTTAATCGTGATTATCAATCCTTCTTTGCTCTCAGCAACTCGGTGCCTCTTTCTCAATTCGGCATGCTCAATTAGGGCATATATAAAATCATGTACCAGAACTCTTAAATAAAAATGGACTTTTATCTGTTACATCAATCTTGCATACTCCATCTTTGTGCTAGCTATCAATTTGGAAAATGTCACAGGTTTCCTTTTAATATCAATGAACATAGTGGTACTTCGTTTTTAGACTTAACACATTGTGATTTATGGGGACCTTCCCCCTTCCTTCTTCCTCTAGCTTTCGGATTTATGTGATTTTCGTTAATGATCACTCAAGATTTACTTAGTTCTGCCCATTAAAAACCAAATCTGACTTTTTTGATACATTCCTAATTTGGTTCCAAAGGCTTGTTGAAAATCTAGTATCCTCTAAAATCAAAACAATGTGATGGTACTTTTGAATTTACCAGCAATTGTTTTAAAACTCACTTAGATAATCATGGCATTCAACAGTACATCTTTTGCCCATACAAACCTGCTCAAAATGGCATTGCAGAGCACAAACAAAGGCACGTCACTGAGGTTGGTCTAACTATGTTTTTCCATTCCCATACTCCTTCATCCCTCTAGTTGAAGCTTTCTCCACATCTATCTTCACCATCAATCGACTACTAACTCCAATTCTCCAAGGCAGCTCCCCATAGTTGTTTATACTTTTCTTTCTTACGTGACTTTAACTCCCAAAAATTAGCCCCAAAAAGTTCTCCATGTGTGTTAGTGGGTTATAGCTCTGTTTATGAAGGCTTTCGTTGTCTTGATCTAAGTACACGTTGTGTTTACATTTCTAGACACAGTATCTTTGATGAGCATTATTCCCTTTGCAGTCACCTCTCAAAACTTCTTTCTCTTCTCTCGTTCATTTTTTCATTTATTTATTTCTATGCTCCACACATCTCTGTGTCAGCAATTGCAAGCAATCAAGTACCTACTCCTTCCAGTGCTGCTGATCAAGACTCCCTACTTCACAAAGCTCTCATTCTCATCTTAAGTCCACAATTTGCCTCCCATGTGCACTTAATCCCGCCTCTCATGACTCAGTAGTCCCTTGTCTTCCCTCTTCCTTAAACTCAACTCACTCTCAAGGCCATACCCTAATTGCCTATTGAAGCTGGTCATTCTTCATCAACTGTAACTCCACCACCACCTTCTACTCCAGTCAAGCATAAATCTTATCATGCGACTACACGGGCATGCCACCCTCACTAGTTTTACATTCTCTTTCAAACTATCTCATTACTATTCACAAACTACTCACTACTTTTTTTTACTACTATTCATAACTTTTTCACTACTATTCAGAGATCATCTGAGATCACCTCAATATCCAAACTTATAAAAGAACCAAAAGCCCTCAAATCAACCTTAAAGCATCTTGAATAGATATGTGCCATGGATGAAGAAATTCATGCCCTTCATCAAAGTAAAACTTCAACCCTCGTGCCTCAGAGAAACTACCTGGTTATACTAATCCAAAATCTCCCCATCATGTAGTTGTGCTTATTCTTTTCTCTTTGTATATCCTAAACCTACAGGAACTACATACTTGTTACTTTATAACCTATATACTA
This sequence comes from Juglans cinerea, assembly GCA_961763995.1. NCBI lineage: Eukaryota > Viridiplantae > Streptophyta > Magnoliopsida > Fagales > Juglandaceae > Juglans > Juglans cinerea. The sequence continues at coordinate 4,694,344 of CAUIVZ010000015.1, forward strand.
TATATTTTATAATTGTTTTCACAAGTAAAAACAACCAACTGCTCAACACCTTCATTGCTCAACTTAGGCACTGTTTCTTGGGCACTATTTCTTGGGCATTGAAGCCCAACACCACTCTACTGGTTTGTTCTTATCCCAAACAAAATATGCTCTTGTTTTACTTAAAGAGATAAGACCTGGTTGATAGAAAACCTATTGCCACTCCCAATTTGTCGGGCAACAAGACATTCAAGTGCAGGAAACCCCTTCTCGGATTCCACCTTATATAAATCTCTTGTTGGTGCTCTTCAATACCATACCATAATACGGCTCGAGTTGTCTTACTTTGTTAACATCGTATGTCAGTACATGCATCCATCAACAGAGGACCATTTTAGAGCTATCAAAAGAATTATTAGATATGTCAAAGGTACTTTGCATTCTGGTTTTAATATATCCTCTCAGATTGATGCAGACAATGTTGCTTACTCGCGCAGACTCTGATTGAACTAGTTGCCTAGACACACGACGCTCTACCTCAAGTTATGCAATTTACCTTGGCTCTAACTTGATTTCATGGAGTGCAAAAAAGTAGTCCATAGTATCTAGATCAAGTGTTGAATCTAAGAATAGATCACTTGCACTCAGTACTATAGCTGGGATCACATGGATAATTAATTTTCTTCATGATCTTCGTGTCCACATTCTCGGATGTCTTTCTAATCCAATATCACAAGCTCAGTCCAAGCACATTACTTTGAGTTTTGACAATCACTAGCATCAAGTGTTGAATCTAAGAATAGATCACTTGCACTCAGTACTATAGCTGGGATCACATGGATAATTAATTTTCTTCATGATCTTCGTGTCCACATTCTCGGATGTCTTTCTAATCCAATATCACAAGCTCAGTCCAAGCACATTACTTTGAGTTTTGACAATCACTTTATCAGAGAGCAAGCAGCTCCTGACACCTTTGTGTGTTAAGTTCATGCCTTCTAATCTACAACTTGCTAATCTCTTTCCTAAGAGTCTCTCAATATCACAAATTGTGCTATTTCAATTCAAGGTTACTGTGTCACCACCCCTAGTTAGCTTGAGGAGGGTGTTAAGGATACAACTGCTAAGGACTCTAGATCTATACAAGGAAACTCAACTAATGACTCTCAATCATAGCAAATTTGTATAGCTGCACAATTAGTGTGCAAAGTACTGTTGTTAGTGAACCAAATTGTTTTTAAGGAAAAGCTTATTTGCCCTCTATAGTTGACCGCTGGTCAATTTTTTTTTAGTTAGTGATTAAGAAAGTGATTTTAAGTGTATTGATGTATTTTTTTATTTTTTAAAAATATTTAAATGTATTAAAAAATGTGAAAAGAAAAAAAAAAAAAAAAGGCCTAGGCAGCACGCACAGCGGTAAACGCTAGGTAGCATAGTAGCCTTACCCTTGTTTTTATTACTTTGATTGCAATTTTTTGTACTAGGAAAGTTAGTAGTTGTTTGGATGCAAAAAACCTCTCAACCCATCTTATTTTATTCTGTTTAATCATTACAATTTTTTCAGATTTCTACATAAAATACAATAAACAATTCAACTTTTTCAAAATTTCAAAATAAAAATAATATTCTAACAATATATTATTTTATTTAACTTTAATTTTTTACAAATTTTTTTGTGGCGCATTAAATTGTAAAATAATTTTTATTATATACAGAAAGTGAAGTACTGACTCTCAATCATAACTGTCACGAATATATAAATTTGTATAGCTGGACAATTAATGTGCAAAATGTTGTTACTAAATTATTTTTATTACTTTGATTTCAGTGATCTTTTGTAAAGAAACTGTTATGAATAGAGTACAAGTACTCACCCCTCACTAAGGTTGTGAGAATTATTTCCAATCCTTCTCACTGAATATTCTCAATAATTCTATGGGACTCATTTTTATGTGCAATTTTTTCCCACTTCTAAGTCCTCAATTTATAAGGAATCAAAATCCTAGAATCTTATGTATTTAAACTTGAGAAATTTTTGTTTCACAAAGAAATCTCATAAAATAAAACTCACAGATTGACGTGTCTCGATGTGATGCATTATATTGTAAAAGAATTTTGTTATAACATAGCCTCTTTGGCAACCAAGTATTATTCAAGTTTTTATCTAATCATTATTCAAACATAAAAATCAGTACAATTTCTACAAACTGTAAAACAATAAATGATCTTAAAAGATATATTCAAGCAATTTTTCAACCTTATCTATCCACTTTTACAAACACCGACACAATACTTATTTTAAAAAAGATTTTTATTCAAGATTTTCTCTCTCATTTCACAAAACATAATCTAAAAATTCTCAAATATTTCCAAACATTTTTGGGAACCAAACATGGCCAAATATATAAATGTATTACATATGGTATTTTTTGGTAAAGATATAATTTCTTTAAGATGTCTAAACATAATTAATCAAATATAATTTGTTTAATCATTCTCAAACGTGGGGTTAATTACATTTCTAAGATTCTATATTCACATATATTACAATTTTGAAGATGTAAATGTTGAAGAGAATGCTAGATTTCTTGAGTCAAACAGTCAAATAATATTTTATCTGATACTTGGAAGTAATTTTCAACCCCACACAACGTTCTCAAAATTCCATAGAACTATGGAATTCTCAAAATTTTGACATTAGATGAAAGATGATTTGGACTAAATTTATGGATAGACAACGATGTTCTACGTACCATTCTGGCATTCCAGTTAAAAAAGTGGAAGGAAATGGTTAAGGTAGATTCACTTTGGAACAATAAGTTTAGAATAACCTTTCTCTACTCTTAATTTGCCATTTTCTTCTTTACCGCAGGGATGAAAATAAAAAACGGTAAATTGGCTCTAACCGAACCGGACCGGACCGATGTATTCGATCCGGTATAAAATCAATTTGGTCTGGTATCAGTTTTATTTTTTCAAAATTGGTTTTAAACCGTTCTGATTCCAGTTTTAGTTTTTTTTTTATTTTTTATACCGGACCAGACCGGTTCATATATATTTATTATATATAAATAATTTTTATATAGATTTATTTATATTATATTCTAAATTTCTAATTAATATAACATGAAATTTTAAAATCTTAAAATTTATGTATAATAATTTAATAACATAAAATTAATATAACATAAAATATAAATTAATCTTATAAGTCTTATTATAACATTTGATATAGTATATAAATTTAAATTTTATAACCTAAAATCATTTAATTTTAATTTTAAGGAACCATCATATTATCACTAACATATATGATAATATGATTCTTATAAATAATGTATGTATAATATAATAGTTTTGCTATAATTATTATTTTTTGTTGCATATCACTTTTATATTTAGACAATTTTTTTTAATTTATCGATTTGTTGTTCCAAGCTCGACTTTCTAAGCGCCCAACCTTGCTAGTTCATTGGAAAAACTGGTAAAATTGGACCTAACTGGACCAAAATCGATAAAACTGAAAGTATCAATTTTGGAGGTGAATCGGTCCATTATCGATTTTTTAATTCTTAAAATTGGTGTATACCAGTTCGATTTTAAAATATATCCAAAATCGGAAGGGTTACACTCCTACTTAACCATAAGACTACAAGCTCTTTTAGTTCCACAGTAATGTTGAGCCAAATTTTGGGATATTTGTTGGGCCCATTAGTTGTTGGCAACATATAAAAATAAATGGTAATAATAAGATAAGAAATATTTCATCTATAAAAAGAATTATATTATAAATTAATGTGATTGATACGGTATAATAATTGTAAACTTCATTTTATTATAAGATAGATCTAATGCATTATATCAACTTACGATTAGTTTATAAATTTTGTTTTTCTCTTTGTAAACCAAATATTTTGAATTATTGATCATTAATGTCAAAGTATCTTATCTTTCCTCACCAATAATAGAGAGCATCTTTTAGATTTTTAAGAGAGAGTTTAGTATGAAATGGCTCAAAATTCAAATAAGTGATGCATGCAATGATTGGAATACAAAAATATTTTAAATATAATAAATTAAAAAGTATAATCCATTTAATAAAAATATAATACTTAGGTTTCAAATGTTTAACAATAAAATTATTTTTTAAAATTATTTATCCTACTTTGAATGATCTTTGTTATTTCATCTTATTGCGCTAGCTATAGTGTGAATTATTCATAATTAATTAGAGCGATATTTTTTTAAATTAATAAACTTAAGAAGTAATAAATAATATCACATCAATATGATAAAATAAGAATATAGTAAATATATAGTATCTTTCTTTCAACGAACATTCATGGAAAGATCAGTTATATGATTGACCCTTTTGGTCCTAGTAGGAGTACTGGTCAACAAAATGGAAGAAGTAGAGTACTCCAACTCAAAGACAGCCTTGACTACAGAAATATAAAGAATGAGTAATGCTACTCATTGAAAAAAAGTAGCAATGGTGTAAGCGTCGTGTAATCACTTTGAAAAAAAGTAAGATTTACTATTAAAAATTTAATTTCTTTTCATATTAGTCCCATATTTATTCACTTTTTTCAAAGCGATTGCATGGTGCTTGGGCACTCACGACTGCAATTATTATTTCTTAAGCGAATAAATAAATACGGGATCTACATGAAAAGAAATTAAATTTTTAATAGTGGACCACACTCTTTTTCAAAACTACTGCATGATACTTACACACTCCACGATTGTACGTAACATTACTCCTATAAGCATATAAGAATAGAAGTGTCAGCTATATTTATTTTCAAACATTTAATGATTTGATTTCCACATAATGGACATATCCTAGTCACATTAACGTGTATTCATCTCACTATAAGCATGTTTTTAAAACGTTGGATGATTGATTTGATTAATATTGTCAGTTACATGATGTGAATCCATATGAATTATATAGAATTACTATTCATATATGAATTATATAGAATTACTATTCATATGCATATATAGGGACCCATTTTCCATTGACATGAAAAAAGGAGAATAATTAAATGGTGTCGTTTCATGAGTTCACGTTCTTAACTGTTCAATACTTTTAAGTCCCCGAATTCTAGGATTTAGAATAAAAAAATATAGATAAATAAATCAGATTTACAGTCGTGGAATGCGCAAACGCCATACAGTCGCTTTGAAAAAGAGTGGAGTCTACTATTAAAAAATTAATTTCTTTTCATGTGGGTTTCATATTTATTCATTTTTTTTAAAGCGACTGCACGACGCTTGTACACTCATGACTGCAAGTATAATTTCTCATCTATTTTATATGTCTATTTCTCTCTCATAATTCTAGAGAATTCAAATCCTAACCACCTGCTTCCTTTGTGGTCTCTCCTTTTAAATTTAGGAAATCCTATTTTCCTCTTTTTTTTTATTTATTTTTAACTATCTCTTTTTCACTCCTCATGAGAATATGCTCATTTCTAGCTATGGACTGTATTTGATAAATGAAGTAGTCTTAACTATTCATTATTATTTACAAATAGTTTGTTACTATTCATAAATTATTCACTATTTATTTATTTATTTATTTATTACTATTTACAAATTATTTCACATTACCATCCAAACATAGTCTCAAACTACGAGCTGTCCTATTGCCCACCATCTTGCCAAGCTCGCCGATGGCATGTATGGCACTCATGCACTACTCAGGCCAAACATCTCTTTTGTCATTTTTAAATGGAAAAATATTTGCTGCAGCCTACATCCTCAACACATCATGTTGAGTTGAAGAAAAAAAAAAAATTCTGAAAGGTGTGCTGTGGCTTCCGGCTGGTGCCCGGCATTAGTCTTCCCAAATTTTAGAAAAAGCTCCGAACTCATCCATCAAAATGCTTGACGTCAGAGTCAGAGACATGGTTTTAGGCTGTATAGCCTCTGTTTGGGTATTGGATTATTTAATATTTTATTATTATTATTTAATATTTTATTATTACTATTTACGGATCAACCATAAAGTAATTTTGAAAAATTAAAAAAAAGATGAAAAATGGGGGCAAAGTTTATATATATTTACAAGCTCGAAATATTTATGATTTATCTGTAATAACAACAAACAAAGGTTGGAACAATGATCAAGAAACATGCAAATCTTAATTTTGCATGCTTTTGAAAATGTTTTTTTTTTTTTTTACAAAAATCTGGAAAAACCACTAGCAGATTTCACACTGACAATAAAAAAACATGAAAAAGAAAAAAAAAAAAAAAAAGGAACAATCGGGTGGTGGCAGTAGCAGCAGATACTAGCCGATCACAGCAGGAATTCCATGAACTTGAGCCAAGCAAAGCCGCCGATCTTCGAAGCTTTCTCAGCCTGTTTGGAACATGATGGAGACGGAGACGGAGACGGAGACGGAGACGGCGTCGTTTCGCCACCGTCCAATTCTCTCTTTCTGACGCACAGAAAATAATTTCTCGATCCCAGTGCCATCAGCTTCTCCTCCCTATCCAAGCCTGGCCCCACCAAACAAATAAGTCAATCATCACCTCACACGTGGCTAAGGATTACAAAATATTTATAAAAATACAGTAATCGTACGGCTGATATAACACGAGATACATGCTTTGTGTCTGTGAGGCTTACTTTCTAGGCTGAACTGCGAATAATGGAGGTCGAACATGGAAAGGTCGGTGGTCGGTAAGATTGGCCGGCGGCACTCCTTAGCATAAAGCCGGACTGACGAGGAGATCAGGTCGCTGACAGTAGATTCCGGATTCATCACCACCTGCACCGGCCCCAGGCTCCCCTGAATCGTCACGTTCAGTAGCAGCTTCGTTAGCCGTGGCCGTCCCTCTTGCGACGTCGTTACGGTCGCCCTCTTGTCGGAGAGTAACTCCGGCAGCGTTTTCGGCCGGCGAAGCTCAGCCGTCATAGTGACCGGAATATGCCCGTGAAACGAGGACGATTTATGGGTCAATTTGCCCCTCCGGTTCTTCTCCTCTTGTCCTGATCTCCGATGGCTCTTCGAACTCGACATGATATGTAAATATACTAGTAATACTACACAAACGGAGAAATCTGGATTCTACCTCAAACGCCGGTATCGGAAGAATCTGGGGCGAGGGAAACCGAGAGCTGGGGATGAGCTTCTGCTCGCTGGTTTGCGGTTAACGGAAGCTATCATAACCTGAATGCTAAAATCTTAAATTATGAGGAAGTGCAAAGGGATCGAGCATGGCAGCATGAGACGCAGAGAGAGAGAGAGAGAGAGAGAGAGAGAGAGAAAGAGGTGCACGAGGAATCAACAAAAGCACTTTCCCCTCCAGTGTGTTATATACGGAGAATGAAGAAGATAAGGGGGCATCGAGGAAGGAACGGGGGAAGGATTTTTCTTCAGAGAGGAGACGGGCTATAGCCGGTAGGGGAGAGAGAGTGTTTGGTCAAAGACAAAGACAAAGGCTCCAAACAATTTGTCGTCAGCCATCGAGTGGTAACCGGGTAGTGGGCGTGCACCCGGAGCTCGAGTGTGGTGGTCCGAGGGTCTGGGTCTGGGTCTGGATTGTCTGTTCTGTTTTTGTGTGGTTTTTATGGAGTTTTTTTAAAGTGGAGGGAGGTGGTTAAAGATTCACAGTGAGACAGAGAGAGTGTGTAACCGTAAAGTTGGTCTGGCTGGTTCAGCCGTTTAACCTAGGAAGTAGGGACACATGGCCGAAGCAAATCGGTGGTCCCCTGCCAGTGCTGGGGTTGGCTTTGAGACGCATTCAATTATTATCGTTCGCATAAGGCGGCTGTCCGGTCCATGTTGGTAATGTAATGCATGGCATGCCGAGTTTATAAACCCGTCTCAATTACTACTCTTCAATTTTCTGTATTTTGAATCTTTAATTTACAACAATTTATATAACTATATTTTAAATAAGAAATATTTTTATAATATATTTTATAAAACTTACATTACTTTATAAAAATATACTTATTTTTTAATATTATTGTGAAATATGTTGTAAAAATATACTGTGTGTATATCAATACTCTTAATAACAACATTCTTGGTTTAAAGTAATTATATTATATTTAATTTGAAATATAAATTATAAAATTTAAATATTATAAATCAAATTTTATTAAAATTATTTAACTAATATGAATGACGTGATTTTACGTATCGATTTGGAAATAAAATAATTTTTAAAAAAATGGATAACGATAGGATTACCCTTTGTTGGCCTAAGTCTAACCTGGCAAGCCTTGCGATGGCGGCCTGTAGCCATCGCACTACCCTTTTATTAATTTATTTTACTTCTTATGTCGACTATGTATTTTCTTATCCTTTATAAACTGATTGGTTGTAAATATATACATAGACTCTTTTAATTATTAGCTATAATGTGGCAGTTACGTACGCACAATGTTAATATTTTCTGTTAAAGCTCCGTTTGGGTAGTGAAATGTTTTGAGAAGATTTCACTATTATTTATTTTTTATTATTTTTTTATTATTTTATCATTATTTTTTTATTACAGTCATGAGTTGTGTAAGTGGTGTGCACTCTTTTAAAAAAATAGTAGAGTCCACCATTAAAAAATTAACTTTTTCACGTGGATCTTATATTTATATTTTTTTTCAAAAAGAGTATACGATACTTGCACATTTTATAATTACAAATATCATTTCTCTATTAAATATATCAACCAAACCACAAGAGTAGGTTCAAAACTTTTTAATCTACGAGTGTAGTCTGTAAAAAGTTCAAACTACAAGGACTTGTGATGAAAATTTATCGCCTAAAAAGTAAAAACTTTATTTAGATAATTTAGTCAACTTATTATTTTGTTAACGGAGATTTGAGCCAATGAACTTCGATCTAGTTAATACTTAAGGCAAAAGTCTTTTAGCTATAAGTCAAAACCTTGATAGTGAATCATTAAACAAAGGCACTTATATATTAATTACCCAATAAAGAGTGATAATTAAGTATTATATGAACCAAATATATATATATATATATATATATATATATATATATTCTATAATTAAAAGTGGCTATCGATTTGAAACAGTGATAAACAGTAACTTTTGTTCATCCATTTTTCTTCCATTTTTTTTTTATTGAGAAAATATATTTACAACCGTGAATTATGCAACCGCTGCGTAATCACTTTGAAAAAAGTGAATAAAATATGGGACTCACATGAAAAAAATTAATTTTTTAATAGTAGATTCCACTTTTTTTCAAAGCGATTACGCGACGTTTACGCACTTCACGATTATATGTAGAATTACTCTTTTTTATTTTACCCATTTTGTTGCTGCCCATGTGCACAACTATGCTTTTGTCCTCATTTGCATAATTACGTTATTGTCCTCTAATTCATGTTTAAAAATACAATTAGATTTTTTGTTCTTCTATTTTTAATTAGAATATAATAATAATAATAAAATATTAATACCTTACAAATAATCTCAATTGAAGATTTTTGTTTATTAAATTTTTGTGGAACAAATTAACAACTTAGGATATTTTTTTTTTATATTTCTTATTAGATTTTAAAATAATAGTATATTTCGCATATAATATTATTTGAAAAATTAACAATTATATTCATATTATTTTTCGTAGTAATTCATAAAAATAAATCATAATCATTGGACTAATAATATTTTCATTTTACAAAATGCAATTTTTATTTTTAGGTTCCAATCTATGCATCAGCTTATAATTGGTATTTAATTTATTATATTCACTATTTTATTTTTTTTGATAACGCGTTCCATATTAATCTATTTTTTAATGCATTTTTAAAATTATTATTAAAAGAATTAATAACACTTTTTATCCTTTGAAAATTATTTTGGTAAGAACATGCTTTTATTTTCTAAGATCGATATTGCAATTCCAGATTTAAAAAGAATAATAATATTATATTTAAGTTAAAAAATGAAAATATTGTCTTTAAATTTAAAGAATAATATTTTATTACTATAGGATATCTTTTCAAAAAAATAATAATTGTCTTCATATTATTTCTCATAATAATGAATCATAATAAATCACTTTTTAAATTAATAATATTTTCATTTGAAAAAAAAACATTATACTTTTTTAAATTTCAAATTAATACTCTCTTTTTATATTTTATCATTCCAATAACGCTTACATCTATGTAGTTTTCTGAAAAAATTAAAAATATTATTATCTTATTTTATTTTCATTTATTATTATTATTATTATTGTTATTATTATTATGTATAGTCTAATTGGTCTTATAACCAGTGAAGCAATACATATCCTATTATGATTTCAATATAATTAGTTAATTTCCAATATTAGATTTGTTATGTGTTCAATAATTTTACATTTTTTGTTTTCTTAATTTTTTTAAAATATATTTATAATAATTTGTAAAATTTTTTACATAGATTTATGATTATCTTTACATTTATCATACGTGTTGTTTTAATTAATATACATCTTAAAATTCATATTTACTATATTAGAAATGCAGTAGCACTTTCAATAAGAAATATGTGCCTTGCACGTAAGCTCTTATCTAGTATATTAAAATTAAATCATCTAATTCAAATAGAAAACAAAGCCAAGATGATAAAAGAATATTCAAATCACTTAGTTCCATACATTACAACTCTACAAGAAAAATTAGCAGTTATGACGAGTTATTTGTGACAAGAATAAACTTATTTTGGTAGAAAATAACTAGTCATAAATAAGTGTTTTTCTTACAATGGGTGGGCAGCGGGGTCGCCCCGCCCCATTTCCACCCCGCCTCCGTATGGGCGGGCGGGCGGGCTACCCCGCTCCGCCCATGCGGGGGCGTGGTCCCCCGCCCCGCATAGAGAGGATCTAGTGGGGGCAGGAGGCGGGATGACCCCAGCGGTCTACTAAGTCCCACATTGCTTATGGATAACTATTGTATTGCCTTGGCCTCTTATATAAGATTGGTCTAGGAGGTCAAATCAATCCAAAATCTAACTCTAATGAGTTTAAGTTTTTTTTATATTTATAAATTTTAATTTATAATTTAAATTATATTATAATTTGAGTCTAAAAAAATATTTTTGGATCAAAAAAGTTTTTTTTAAACACAATGTGGTCAAAAGGCGGGGGGCGGGGTGAATTGAATTTTTTCTCCCGCCCCCCGCACCGCAAGGCGGAGGGCGGGGGGAAAACCTCCAAACCCCGCATGGTGCGGGGCGGGGTGCGGGGTAGGGTACTCCCGCCCCGCACCATGCGGGTATCACCCCTAAGTGATACTAGGGGTAGGCTGGCCTCGTTTGGCTTGGGAGACTCATCTCATATTATATAATCATTATAATTTTTTAAAATTTATACACAAAATATAATAAATAATTCAATTTTTTAAAATTTTAAACTAAAAAATATATTATAATAATATTTTATTCAATTTTTAAATCTCATCTCATCATACACCCAAATATTTTGTTTGTGATGGAAAGAAATAGCCATTATGGTACTGATTTTTTATTTTATTTCTAAATTATTACTATAAGACTCCAAACTTGTACAATCTATTTGGATATAGAGGAATTCTTGAGATCTGCCTACACTCTCCACACACTGCACTCAAATTTTTTTTTTTTTTAACTCAATACACTAAGTGTGTTGAGTGTGTGATAAATAGTAGAGTGTGAAGAAGATATTTTCTTTTGGAAAATTTTTTCTTGGATATATCCCACTCGAGCATATTATATAATATTTCTCTTATTTATCAGAAACTGTTTGGCAAAAGTTTTGCTTATCGAAGTTTTCTAGATTAGGAGGCCTCGTTTATTTTTATAAATTTTTTTATCTCATTTTATCTAATCATTACAATTTTTTTAAATTTTTATAAAAAATAAAATAAATAATTCAATTTTTTAAATTTTAAAATAAAAATAATATTTTATTATAATATTTTATTTAATTTTTAATTTTTATTTCAATTCATCTTATCTCTTTTATAAAAACAAACTAGGCCTGTAATTCCAGTTATTTCCTCATCCATACGGCGCATATGGATTTAAGAATCTGGAACAGTAGAAGTGGCATTCGCACGATATCACACATCTTTGTTCATCAACAGTGTAATAAAATTAGATTAATATTATATATAGTTTTAAGAAAATGTTAGTGGAATCCTTCAAATTTACTGTTCAAAATTAACGCTTAATTATTTTAACTATTTTATTTTTTTATTTTATGATTAAGAAAGAAACTATTAGTGAAATTATATATTTTTTTTAATGATTAGGATGTTAAAAAATTATGGAAAAATAAAATGAAAGGAAAACAAATAATTTAAATAAACTAGAAAAAGGACCACACAATTTAATAAAAGAAAACAAAAAGGAGAACCTACAGGAATTTAAGGTGACTTTGTTTAAAAGGACCACGCAAGCCTGCTCATTACAAGAAAAACGTTTATTTATAGTTAGATATTTATAGCGAAAACGACTATATTATTATGAGAACATACTTATATCTTATCACAATTGGTTAATTTCATCTCAAATAACTAGTTAAAAATAAGTTTTCATCATAAGAAAAACGGACTTTTGTGATCAATTTATTACAACTAAAAGACTATTTACAATCAGTTTTAGTTACAAATTATTATTTCGCTAGAATTAACTGGTCGCAAATAAACAGTTTTCTTATAATATTTTATTTTTTTATCTTTGTTGTGGTTGCAGTAGAAAAGCTAGATCTTTTATCTTTTATCATGATGTTTCATCAATGATCAAACGTGGTATATTTGTTTAGTATATGTGAATTAAATAGGATGGATAGAATTAAATTGCTATCATCCTACAATTGGTTAATTACCTTCCTATCATATGGCGTTTTGTAAAATTTATAATCGACTTACGTGTTCTTTACTCGATCGGGACAGAAATTAATATTCGATGAAAAAATTTTCCAAAAGAAAATATCTTCTTCACACTCTACTATTTATCACACACTCAACACACTTAGTGTATTGAGTTAAAAAAAAAAAAAAAAATTTGAGTGCATGGTGTGTGGAGAGTGTAGGCAGATGCTTAGAATTGCTCATCTTGTTTTTCTTGTAGTGGGTTTTCTTAATATTTTGGACCACTAAGACAAATGATCTTGATAACAATTTGGTTAATTAACTTCTGTTCTTTTCTTTCTTTCTTCTTTTTTGATCAATTATTTCTAATAAAAATGATTATTTTCTGTTAAAATAAGTCTATTTTTATCGTAAATAATCCGTCACATATAAATATATATATATATACTTAATTGTAAATGAATTGAGATATATATAGTTGTTATCATATGTGCATTTTCCTTAAACATATGGTACGTAGTATACATTTAATGATTGCTGGGTTGTACATGATCAATCATTGAATTAACTATTAAATTTTAAGCAAATAAGCAAGCCTGGGCTATGATCATCTGGTGAAGGAAAGGAAACATTCGCATGCGAGTTGCGTATGTGGAAAGAAATTAAAGACGTATGTGGTGGCCTCAATTGCGCCAGCTCCACATAAACTTGTTACACGTGTATGGAGGTGGCCGCAAACTGATCATCACACATATTTATTTAGATCAGTTTCGTTTTCCCATGCCCACACACTCATTCATGAACAAGTGGGCAAGAATATATACGCGGCTTGTCCTGCAAATAAATAATAAAAACGTGGACAAGAATTGTAGTTTGTGGACAAGAAAATAAAGAATAATATATATATATATATATAAAAACATTCATTGGAGAATAGTAAAATGTCGTTAGTTTTTTTTTTTTGGATTGAAAAATGTCGTTAGTTTAAAAAAAAAAAAAAAGAAAGAAATGATACTTGCAATCGTGAGCGTGTAAGTGTCGTACAATCGTTTTGAAAAAAATAATTAAATATGAGACTCACATGAAAATAAATTAATTTTTTAATAGTGGATCCCACTATTTTTCAAAACAACTGCACGGCGTTTACGCATTCCACAACTATATGTAACATTACTCTACATTCAACCTTTTGTATTAAAAAATCTTTTTTTTTTCTGCAAGATTCAAACAACATTAATTTGAGTTTTAGAACACATTTATATCATGCATATATTATTCAATGTATTTGGGAGAGACAACTTGCATATAGGTGGGTTTTTTTTTTTTTCTCTAAATATCCTTTTAAGATTAGGCTTATTTTAGATTTTTTTGGGTTAGTTTATTTATTTATTTTTTTCTTAAAAGTCAAGGGAGAATAATATTTTTTAGAACTTGTTTAGGGGATAGGATCATAGGAAAAATAATCAAAGTGCTTTTTTTTTTTTTTTTTTTTTAGATATTTGGGATGGAATAAACCTCGGAATCTTTGATCAGTTTACTTCATTAATGTTAGGACATATGGATATCTATTAATATTGAAAAGTGCCATTAATATTCATATGATACGATGTTAGATCTAATTTATTATAAAAATTAATTTTATAATTTAATATATATTATATTAAGTCATGTCAATTTGTGAATTTATTTTTATAAAATTTGTTTATCACTGAAGAATTTATCATTAATATTAGGCCAAGTGAGTTTTGGGATCGGATTATGTTTAGTCTTGTACGTCTCTCTAATTTGCAGTACCGTCTGTTGGAGTACTATTCAACATGACCATGTTTAGGCACCTCTCGATGGCTAGCCGCAAACTCAATCTTTGGCGTGTCGGATTATATTCTAAATTTATTTTGACGTATACATCTCTTTCTCTCTTATAAATAAGTGTCAATCTACACTGAATAGTAATTTTTTTTATTATTTATTTATTTATTTTTGTTAACTTTTCTCATTTTTCTATTAAGTCCTATTTTACCAAAAGGTTTTTAAAACTTTTGATCATTTGACGTGTAGCTCCATTATAAAATTTAATGAAGGATCATGTTTTACTAAAAGGTCCTTAAGTCCTTGACTATTTGACGTGTAGCTCCATTGTAGAATTTAATGAAAGATCATGTTTTACTAAAAGATTCTTAATATTAAATTAATAATATTTTATTATTATATAGATAGTAAATAAATAATCCAATATGAATGCAGACTAATACACATATTTTACTGAAGTTTAGATTTTTTTTTAATTTTTAATTTTTAATTTTTATCTTTCTTTAATCTTATATTTTCTTTTCTCAGATAAATAAATTATTGACTTTTTTATTTTTTTATGTAAATTATTACGTCAGATACACTCCGAGGCTAACGCACCCTGCCGTTCCCTAATATATATATTGTCTATCTCTGGACTATATTAATGGCCGGTGTTAGGATATTGAGTAGGCCGGTGTTAGGATGTTGGGACATTGGATTACCTAACAACTCTTGGCTTCCCATCAGACTAATTTTGACGTGACTATTCGTTTGTTTTGAGGTTTCTGCATGCGTCAAGAATTTTACACTTTGCACCTTAGAAAAAGGTTACTTTACCAAAAATTTTTTTTTTTACTTAATGATTAAGGAAGTGTTTTTAAATATATTGATATATTTTTTTTTATTTTTTAAAAATATTTAAATATATTAAAAAAATATGAAAAAAAAAGAAAAAAAAACGAAAAAAAAAAAAACGCGAGGCGGCAGAGTAGCCCCACTCTTGCACCTTAATAATTGATGATGCATTGTACCATCATTCATAAAGTTCTACACTCCAATTCAGTTATGATCATCTTTAAGGGTTTTAACTTTTTAGAGTGTGTATATAGAATGTCAGTTTATAATTGTTTGAGAGTACAATATCTCACTTTTAATAGTTTGATCATGTGCAAAATGCAAAACTCTTATGTTTCGACACTTAGATGAGATGAGATGAGATGAGATGATTTCATTTTAAAATTTTTCATAATTTCTTTTTCAAATATCACTCAAATAAACTTATAAACAAAACACAAAAAATAATACAATTTTTTAAAATTTTAAAACAAGAATTATATTAAAAAATTCATATATTCAAACAATTATAATTTAATTTATAATATTTTTATTTAATTTTTTTTCTCTGATTTCTCAAAACTAAATAAAATATATTAATTCAAATAATTTCATTACTTTTTACAGAATTATCATATCATCATCTCATGATTACCCAACCACGCCCTTAATGATCAGATAGTGCAAAGTGTATATTTATGACAAAAACCAATAAATGAAACAAGAGAAGATGGAGGAAGTTGGGTTGAAGTAGTTGTAGCATTTAGCTACAAAATTTAAGTCTTGCTTAAAATTAGGATGATAATCAGTTTTTTCATACAGTGAATGGAGACATATCATATAGAACATATATCTTCATAAGCAGTTGTGGTGGAGCCATAATAAAGAGAAAGGACAATGATATAACACCAGCTACTCCATAATTTATCTACAATTTTATATTAAAAAATGATTTCTTTTCACTTTAATTCAAGATTATTGTCCTAGAAACAGTTTAAAATACATGGAAAAAATAATTATTTTATCCTTAGTTGTAAATAGAAATAGATTTTAATTAATAGAGTTAACTAAAGGGATTTTTTTTTTTTTGGACTGTAACTAAAGGGAATTGGACTGAAAATCAGTGTGCAAAAAAGGACAAAGTCTTCAGAGCAGCTTGCTTCATTATTTTGAAATGGTTTTGGCTGAATAGAGAAGTGGTGGTCCTCCTTATACTTATCTCGTTTTAATGCCTCAATCGAAACGGTCACGGGTACGATATTTAAAATATCGTTCATCACAATTAATAAGATTATACAATTTTGACATTTGTAATTCTATCCATCTGGATGAGAGATTAAGCATCTGCCTCCACCATGCTGCACTGCAATTTCCCCTATATTACTTTTATTCACTAATATTTAATTTTTTTTTCAAGAGTAATGCTAGATATAATTTTAAGATGTGTAAGTCTCGTACATTAATTTTAAAAAAATTAAGATTTATTAAAAAAGCTTATTTTTCATGTGCATTCTAGATTTCTTCTACTTTTTCTCAAATAGAGTGGGCTGAAATTTTCATACTCAAAGATTGTATAAATTATTTATCTTTTTCTAATATTTAGATTGATTATAAATATTATTAGTAGATAATATAAATCTTATTTAACTATAGATATTTTATTTATGTCTTTTTAGAATATAAAAAAATAAAATTAAAAAGTACTAGAAAATCATATCCCTATATCTTCTTCTTTTTAGTTAGGGTGTAAGTTGACCGATTGGGTTCATAATATTTGAATCTATTGAATTTTCAATTTGCGTGTATAATTTTGAAACATATTCTTTTATTTATATTAAACCAACCTCAGACCTAATTTAAAATTTGATTATATAAATTAAAAAATAATTTGAAAGGTCATATCAATAAGTTTATGCAATTGCATGTATAATTTTAAAAGAAATAATTTGTACAAGTTCTAAATTGATAAATCTCGTGCAATCCTTTTATAAAAAGGTGGATCCACACTAAAAAAATATATTTTGTATGAAATTTTGAAAAAATTATAATAATAAGATGAGATGAAACACTTTCACTAAATAATTTTGTGCATGAAATGAATATTTTTTTTTAAAAAATTCTGGAATTGGATTTTACCAGTAGCCATATTCTATACCCGTATCCACTCTCGGGTATGGGCGGTAGGGAATCTGGTTATCGGCCCAACAATGACCAGTTTGAAACCGGATTCTGGATCGGAAAAAAATCTGACATGAATGAATAATCAAACGACAAAGTCACGTTTTCCTCTCCAGATTTGTGTTATTATAATTAAAATATAAACAATATATATCATTAAGTTAAACTGATAAAATGTAAAGTACATATCTAATTTAATTAATAAATGTAAAGTATTGAGAACTAATGTGTTTAATTAACTCAACTTTTCCCAACATATTTAAATAAGTTCATATAAGCTGCTAGCTTGATAATCATAAGTTTTAGATTGATCGTAATTGAAGAAGCTCTGCAAAAATTAAGTACCCTAGAAATTAAGCATGAAGAATGAAAGAAACATGATATGGGTCTGGTGTAGGTTACGTCCACAACTTGGGAGCAACCCTCCTACCACAAGAAGACAGAAAAGCTTCGTCCTCCTCCTGCATGATTGGTGAAGTGTGGGTCTCTTGACTCGGACAAAACATGCGAGGAAATAGGGCCAAGTCATTGTCTCTCTTCCTCTTTTTGCCACCATTTCTGGTCTCTCTTCATTATTACCAAGTTGTTGTGTTTGTTGACAAATGCCAGTCGTATTAAGTGTTTTAGGCAACAAGTGGGCAACAAGGCTTCTTTGTTTTTTTGGTTTTCAATGGATGTGCTAACTTGGCCATGACAAGTAGAGAAACAAGTGGGTGTCTTTGGATGTTGAGAAGTAGTGAAAAAGTTCGGATAGTTTTTAGATAAAATGTTTGAGATGGAAGCTTGATGGATTTTTGTGAAAATTGTGGGTCCTATGATATATATATATATATATATATATATATATGAGAAATGATAGTTGTAGTCGTGAGTGTGTAAGCGTAGTCTAACTACTTTTAAAAAAATGAATAAATACGGGATCTACATGAAAAAAAATTTTTTTTTTAATAGTAGACTCTACTATTTTTTAAAACGACTTTACGACGTTTGTACATTCCATGACTGTAAGTAGCATTACTATATATATATATATATCACTCAACTAATGCAAACACTCGAGCATACAGTCTCATCTATTTGAAGAATATTCAACTATTGTGTGCATCCCCCCATTAATGCTCAGCCACATTTCCAAAATTTTAAGAACCAATAAATTGTTTTGTTTTCACGAAAGAATCATTAGGTGTTTCTAAAATATAGATGATGTGATTCTCTCGTCTTATACAGAAACATATAATGCCATTAAAGTGACCTACACAAGTACTCATTTCTAATGACATAATATCTTATAATTGGATAGAAATACCACGTATCTGTATTTTAGAACTATCTAATGAATACTTTATATATTCACATGCTACTACCACGTCTTGACAATTTTACTATTAAGCACTAATTCGCTAGATCTATAGCGTCTATATATAGGACAGGTCATGAGATTGAGCATCTGTGTAAGAGCTTTGCTGTTAAATATTAAAGGAAAAAGTACGTAGCTTAGCTTGTAGTTTCCTGCCAATAGTTTGATATATGATTTCAAATTAAATGAATAAAAAACGTTTATGTTGGGTTTTTTTTTTTTTTTTGTCCTTCGACTGAAATCAAACACTTGTTCGTGCAAAAAATGAGAGAACAATGGTGCTACTAGTCACGGTTTTTTATTTTGCTGGAGGATAGATTCCGGCTCAGATTTGACTGAAATCATCCATCAGCCCCTCCGTCGACTTCTCCCCAGCTTTGCGCTCAACAAATTCCACCTCCTCTGCACCACAAGTCCGTGCAGTCCACAAAGCACGTAAATCTCACGTCCCGCTGAAACGTAGTAGTTTGTCACTAAGATTACGTTTGGATGTTGAGTTGAATGTTTTTTATGAATAATAGTGAGTTAAGATAGTAGAGTGAGTTTTGTGAGGTCCACTTAAGATGAATTTAAAAGTGTTTAGATGTTTAAATGAATTTAGATGTATTTATAGGAAGTTGAGTGGTTAGTCTGAGTTGTTTTTTGAGTCCACCTCCTTTGCATTCTGTTTAAAAAAGCACATCACTATGTATCTTGCTAAAAACAAAGCTGCTGTTTCCTAGGTTTGTCCTGCTGGAACCAAAGCCTAAATAGGGAAGGCATTGTGATTACACCTAATGTTTCATAAAAAACCAAAATTGGTGACTCGTCTTATTTAGATACAAGAAATATTTCATCTCAATTCATTTTATTTTTACAATTTTTTCAAATTTCTATAAAATAATAAACAATTCAATTTTTTCAAATGCTAAAATAATAATATTCTAATAATAATTTATTTTACTTTTAACTTTCATCTTGACTCATCTAATTTCAACTCACTATCCAAACGGCACCTTAAAAAAAAGCATTGAAAAAATTCTTATTCGTATTATGGTCACCAATCACCAATCATGCATGCGCTTTAGGCCCCGTTTGGATTCAGAAAGTGTTTCATCTCATCTCATTTCATCATTATAATTTTTTCAAATTCTCACAAAAAATATAATAAATAATTAAACTTTTTCAAATCTCAAAATAATAATAATATTAAAAAATAATATTCTAATAATATTTTTTTTAACTTTCATCTAAAAACATTTCATTTCATCTCTAACCAAACCAGCCTATATCAACTCCAATTATGTTGATGTTATGATGCCCTTGAGTAGCTCTCGTTCAAGGGATTTGAAAGGAAACAGAAAACAGCACTCCTCAAGGCACAGACAGCAGCATGTCTTTAAATGGCACAAAAATAACATATGAATCCAAAGGGTTTTCATTTTCTGGTTTTCGTTAATCGCCTTAAAGTTTAAACCAGGAAAAGCTAAAGTATTCAATAAAAATTGGCCAAAACTCGGCAATTGCAAAATGTTAAAGAGAAAGAGACATTGGCTCACCACATATTGTCTTCCTATACGGTTCCAAATAATGTTCAGGTGTGTGCAAAGACAATATACTGTCAAAATCCCTCACCGGTGCTTTATGCAGCCAACCATTGCTCATACTTCTTGCCTCTGTAAGGCTTCTTTTGGATTTCGCAGAGCCTGATGAACGTGATAGAATTTGAGATAGCGAACGCAGTTGAGACAACCTTACATTTGAGTGGCTTTGTACTTGGACTTTCCCACGATCCTCCACTATAGCTCTCAAGCGTCCTCTTGAGCCAAAAACTAGAGGAAAACTGACCGAGACAACTGTTTCCGGGAGGCCACTGGGGGCCTCAACCTCCAATGGAGAAGCTGCCCGTAACCCTGATCTACCCTTCTTCCATGCCAAGAATGATCGTTGTAGCATCAATGGCACCTGCAAAGGTAACAGGAAAATATATTTTTTCTCTGAAACTGGCAAAAATTATTCACTGAAAAAATTAGCTACAAACTCCCAAACAGATGCCTGCTTGAGCAATACATGAGATCTCCTGGAAAAGGGTACCAATATACAGGTCAAGGACCTGTTTGGATTCAGAGTTGATCTCAACTCAAGTCATCTCATCTCATCTAATCATTATAACTTTCCCAAATTCCCACACAATATAATAAACAATTCAACTTTTTCAAATCTCAAAACAATAATAATATTAAAAAATAATATTCTAACAATATTTTATTCAACTTTCATCTTAAACTCATATCATCGCAACTCACTATCCAAACGACACCTAAAAGAGTTAATCAAATAATAATCTATCATCTCATCTCATTTTTTGTTAATGATAAAAAATGCATGATCCAAGTAACAGGGGGCCTATACGTCAGATATATCTAACTAGAGAAAGTAAACAAATCAAGCAAATTCGTGAAATAATAATTTCATGAACAATATTTAATTGGATCACATTTTCTGAACTAAATACAGCAAAAAAGAAAAGGATATAAATTTCATGGTCCTTTTTTTTTCCAACCCTAATCCTCACTATGAATAGAACTATAATATAGAAGATAATACATGAGAATTTAGAACTCACCCCTGAAATAAGGCTACTAGAAGCAAATGACAGTGAAGATGTTGAAAATGGAGATTTTCCCCGTTTGTTTCCTTTCTGGTCATTCTTTGTTGAGTCCTTATCCGTACCAACAGACCCAAAACTTGAAGGCGCAACATCAACATCGTCCTCATCCTCGTCTTCGTCTTCGTCTTCGTCTTCATCTTCCTCCTCTTCCTCCTGTTCCAATGCAGATCTCTTGTCTTGGTTGTTCAATGCAGAAGTATCCTTGTCACCCTGCAAATCCACTCCCACCTTCTCCTCCTCCTCTTTCTCTCTCCTTTTCAACTCCTCATCCATGTCCTCGATGGCCTCTTCCAGACACAATTCAGCCTCTATTAGTTCAAGTTCTTTTTCTATCAGCTTCATCTTCATCTCTGAAGCTCTCTTCTTCTCTTCAGCCCATTTCTCTACTTTATCATATAATGGCTTGAACGTATTTTCCAGGGCTTGGATGATACGCATCCATATGTTCTCTTTCTTCACAGTCACATCTCTTCCAAAAAACTCATCATACCCTAGGGGTAGGAATTGAACTTTTTCTGGGTCAATATCTTCCCCATCTTTCAGAGGTGGCTGCCAAAATAAGCGAAGCCCATACTTCTCATCCTCGATATAGTTTATTAGCATTCCGGTTGGTGTGTGTAGTATGAGGGGATCTTCAGTATATATAAGCTTTGATGGATCTTTTGGATCAGGCTCTGGTTCCTTGTTGATGAGAACAAATTCCGGAAAATGATCTGATCAAGCAAACATAACTTATATCCATAATAAATCACACCTTTTCCCTTTAAGTGGAAGGATGAAACAAAACAGAAATGTTTCTGAAACTTCCCAGTTTTTTTCAGTATTTCCGAAACTTCAGACTTAAGCAGCATCTAACTCATTAAAGCAGAATCAGTAAGGTAAACTGGATAAGACAGAAGTACGAACACCAAAACAAAATTGATACCATATGAAACCATATACTCAAATATTGAGTATCTTATAATATTCATCTCTTCAATCATTTTCAAATTACCCAACCGCTACATCATTTGTTTTCACCTGCCAAATCAAACTTGATTTTTTATTTATTTATTTATGACAGGGGAACCACCCCACAGAAAGGCCCTTAGGACTCACCCATGGAACCTAAACCCCCGGAGAGACTAGCACAGGAACCCACCACCATGGCCTCCCACTTAAATTGCAGTTTAATCTCAAGTAGAATCAAACCTGTGACATGGGGCACATGCACACAAGTTTGCCCTTACCACTGGGCTACCCACGGGTGGGTCCAAATCAACCTTGATATCCTTTTTTGTCTCCCATTCACCCTGTTTGTATAAACATTGAAGTTACCAGGTGAAGAGGGCAGTCCCAAGCCATTAATTCAGGTTTTTTTTTTTTTTTTTTTTTATTGGCACCGGGTGTCTGGAAAAAAGTCACAACTAATCCTGGAGGCGCATAGGCCCTCGACAATAAGTTTTCTGCAAGTGTACCTTGGGTAATTCAAGGGAAAATCTCTTGAGTTCAATGATTCCTAAAAATTGTTTGCAACCCATGGTTCAAACCTTTGACCTAGAGGGAGCATACAACGAAGACCAATGCTTTTACCATTTGAGCCAACCCCTAGGGGTTCTGTTTGTTCAGATCTTTATTACTACTTTCACTCTTAATAGAAAGAGAAGTGGAAATAATTGCTTTCATGCATGTATCAAGTAAATTCTTTCAAATTTCTTAACAAAGACAAATAACTCTCTTTTGTAAAACAAAATCTCTAATTTTCAACTCAGAACAATTTTTTTATTTGACTCTCCAGATAAGAGTTGATACCACACTTTACTAATTATGCATATCCTTCGATGACCAACAAAAGAAAAGAAAATGCTAATAATATTAGTTATAAGAGGAAATGCTGCCAGAGTGCATTTCTAGGCCTCTTTTCTTGATAAGGCAATTTCATTTCTCTGCCCATTATCTCAGAACAACCACACAAAAGAAATCCTTGCAAGTGGAGGGAGAGACAGAGAGAGAAAACTAATACCTTTGGACCACCAATGTTCAAGCTCAGCAGGCATAGGCAGTCTTAGTGGTGCCTTGTAGAAGGAATTTAACCACATTTCTCTTTCCTGATCCACCTCACTTACATATCTTTCCCAAAGATATGGGACCTGTGACCAAATTATATTTATTTCTAATCTCGTTGTATCATGTAAAAAAAGTTAAAAGAACGAATATGACTTACCTTATAGAACTGGTTAATGAAGCCTGGTGCCATCCAAACATCTTCTTCTTCATAGAAATAGGGATGTTGAGGATCACTATATGGTCCCCTCTCTTCCCTAACCACTACAGGGAAATATGAAATGTAAGTCACAAACAAAGGAGATATGATATGCCAAACAATCACGACATGAATTCTGATGGAGAAGATCTCTGCATATGCAGAAATTATAATTGATATTAAAACATGTACCAGGAATCTTAATATTTAAAAATACACTTTCAATTTAAAACTGCATGACAAATCATAGAGTCAGGACCCAACAGAATTATCCATGTTTAAATCATTGATAAATGGGATGTCCAAGCCGTCAATTAAAATGTCTTGGGAGAATAATTACCAAACATGGAAAAAGTGAGTTTTCTTGAAATGCTTTAGCCAATGAAAACTAAAAAGAAACTCAAAATCCCCTCTTACACATAACTCGGTCCACCACATATACGCACCTATCTATACTACTAAGATTACACGTCAACCAATATGAAGATGATGAAGCAAATAAAGTCACCGTCCCATATTTCATATGAGATGCTTTGCCATCCAATTACCAAGAACTGAACTGACAAGTCACATGTAGAACATGCCAATCATTATGACATTACATTTAAGACTAAATAGGATTAAACTAGCTTAAAAAATACATACTTCCATCAGGCTTGTTAACAAACATCCGAGCCTTAGCAGCTGCTACTTCCGCTATACCTGAATGCACCTGAAAAGAACATAATGCAAGAAACATTTTCTTCAACAGCTGGAAGACATTATGAATGATACATTGAACCATGAAAAAACATATGATACCGCACAAGTATCTTCATCACAACCAGTAGAATCCTGCAATAGCTCTCCAAAGTAGAACCTACCCTGCAAACATTCAACACAAGTATTTGTTAAATTCACTAACCACACAACAGTTTCAATATTAAATTAATTGTGAGAACTGGATTGTATAAAACATGGTGACTTCTACTTAATTTAAGGACTATGCATATATTGACCCATCAACCCTCTTGTTGAATGTTGATAAGACCCTTTTTTGCATCTTTAGACCACCTACTATCTCACAAAAATGTATCAGAGATTCATTTTGCATTCTCAATGGATTAAAGTTGAGCCCTCCAAAGTTCATGAATTTTGTAAACATATAGTGAAATCAACTAAGTTCGGCCCTCAAAAAATGATGGCCTATTTTTCATCCACCTACATATATGGTACGCTCATTGACATCATAAACACCACATCCATGCATTCTGCCATGCTTCCACTGACCAGCATATCGGTATCGACCCTTCTCCCTGTGATATGAGTACAATTATCAATAAACCCATAAGATGCCTTCAACTAGAAAATTTTGAGTTTGTGGCTTCAATGTCAAAGACGTGCCAAAGATTTAATGTCTTGAGGACGATACAAAGAAAATCATACTAATCAACAAGCCTTTCTTCAGACAAGAGGAATGTGTTCCAAAGATTCAATCAAATTGGTATCTGCATTATGAATAATTAATTTCCTTGAACTAGACTCTAACTGGCACCTGAGGTTCAGATCAACACATGAACAATTCAATGGCCTTTGTATTACTCTTATACAGGTCAAGTTACTATCCTCATTACCTACAAATTGAAGCATAAGGAAATTGCCTCACCAATAACACCTACTAAATGCTCAAAGCATAATAAAGTGCTCCACCAACTACAAACTTAGATGCCAATCTAGTAGCGCCTTCATATGCACAAAGTCAACATAGTTACATATGAATGCAGTGGCTTCCTGCTTAAGTAAAAGTCAATGGTTAAAATATCAAGACACCAGTGATTAGTGAGTGGTTGATATTCAAAGAAAGTACAATATGGTGGATAAAAATCAAACTATACAGAGAGCATAGAATCATTATGATTAATCTTGAGAAAGAAACAGAGAGGTCAGAAGTAAACGTACGGTTTCCTCCCAAATTCTTGGATCCACTCATCCCTTTCATAAAATGGTACTTCATACACCCCGTCAGCAAGACGAATGCTATCTTCGATATCCATCTCCAGCCATTCTCTGTCCTCTGGGGTCATATAATCCCTTGCTATTATTTTCCCTTCAGCACGCATCTTTGCTTCAAGCCTAGAAATATGGTTAACAAGCAACTTACAGTATTTAAAACATGAACCTGTTATTGGGGTCCTAAATGCTGAGAGATGAACCATATGGTATGACCCTATTGGCACATATTCAGGAATCATAAACATACTTGGAGCCTGGCACAGGTTCTATATCGGGTATGTCAACTTCAATAACCCCATGGCCCTCCATTTGGTTTTGAAGCCATTCACCTTCATACCTGTCACAAGGATTGGGATCATAAGAAAACTAAGTACATTGTAAGCTGAAAAAAGAATATTCTAATGAGCTGATACACCCACAAGAGGAAAAAAGGGATAATAGTTCATGCAGTATCAGAACCTTAGTTAAAGCAGCCAGGAAGTAGGTAACATAGCACAATCAAGGAGTATTGCACAGTCAGGTCGATATAAAGGACTCTAAAATCTGAAAGCGGCATAGCTTGAGCATATACATGGGTCATGCCTGCTACAGTGGTAGAGTTATTGGTTTGCTGGGTAATGCCGGGTGGTGCTCCACAAATCAAAGCTGTGTGGAAGATGGTTCCTATTTGTATTATGTGGTGCATATGGCGGGAGCGTAATGAGCGGACATTTGATGATAAGGAGCAGACAATAGAGGATCTTAGAATTTTATTTTGCCGCACCTTACTTCTGTGGGCTAGTGCTGTAGATTTTAATGGCCTAACTGTATATGATTTTCTTCTTTCTTTTTTAGCAACTAGATAGGTCCTATCTCTTGTATTCCACCTTGTATACCTGGGCTTTGCCTATTCTTATTTATACTACCGTTTACTTATAAAAAAAAAAGATATTTGTAGAACCAACTAATCTTGCTCGAATCAATGCCCTCCTAATACTGCAGAATGTCTTTCCACCACTATTTAAAATTTGTGTAAGGAACCTCAAATACAAAAGTATTCCTTCTCAATTCTTGACTTTGGGAGAAGCCTTTTCATCTCATTATAAATGAAACTTTCTTATTGGCATTTACATTACTAAATTTACAAACAAGATTATCGATTTATGGTAGATCTATGCCTGTGGAGATTTGAGGCAAACATAAGTAATATATAAGTGTTTTGAATTTCTCAATATCAGCGTATCCTTATCAAATGAAACCATTATTATAAAAAAATAGCTTGCCTTCATAGATTACCAAGTATTTTTGGGTTCTCAACTTCAATATCACATGCCATGTAGCTATGTGAAACACTGATGTGGTATCCACTTCAATGGAATTATGTACTGATTTTATTACTTCAACGTTTCTTTTTTTTTATAAGTACTTCAACGTTTCTTTCTTATTATTCTGATTTTGCTCGAACTTCATTATATAATTCGGCAATTCTGCACCTTGTTACCGTATTGCAGGGTCCTATTGGTGAACGTGTGAACATTTTGATCCCAGCGGACTGATCACTAAATAGATTCCTGATAAGGGCATGGCTGAAACCACTCTCATGAAGAACAAACATACCTGACAAGCCCCTGTTCAGCAACAAATACACCTTTTCCATGTGCCAAGTCATCCCAAACTGTGCCTTCATACCTTCAAAAGAATAGCATTTTGATATAATCAGCAACATAAAAAGCTGAAGCTGGGCAAGTGTCAACATAATAACAACAACAACTCCTGTAAGATACGAGGAGAACCAGTCATCTAAACAATAAGGTTGGCACTATGAGAAGCAAACATATCATACAGACGTCATAAAACCACCCATATACCATGATGAATTCAACAAAAAAAAGAAAAAGGTGGATAGACAACAAAATACACCAGAATTTCAAAGACATCCAAATCAACTGGGCAATCAGTTCAATTTTGCTAATGGCTGAAACTCAAAGCAAGAGGCAAGATGAGACAGTCAAACACCAAGAGAACCACTATTTCTATACATTAATAATCATAAACTCAATAACACCAATAGTTAGGAAATCTTTAAATTATTATCTTGTGATTGACCTGTTGTCAAATGCCAACGAGTTTAAGAACATACACTCTCATACAATCAGATAGATTATGATAATTGAAGTTTGAGCAACAAACCCTCTTAATTTGAGAAAAATAAAGCAAATTATAAAAGATGGAATAAGCTACAACAGACACATAGAAATTTAATTTTGACCAACCACGATTAAAAGAGGAAATGTCACAAAAGATCCAATGTCTTCCACATGCAAAAGTGTAGCTAATTCAAATGGAATTACGACTATGAATACACGCTCTCCCACAAAAAATCATTATACAAATATGTTATCCAATAAAAGATCCCACTCCTGAAATGGTATTCTTACTGAAGAGGGCAAAATTTTAAGTGATCTTAGAGTTGTAACGACTAAACTCGATACATGCACTAAGCAACAAATGATCATACAATATAAGCCAAATTCGAAATTTAGAATTCTAAAACATACGAATATCTATCTGCACGTCGAGAAAAGGAAGAAATATAATGAATCCCATCTCATAACATGTGACAAAAACCACAGAAGACACAAAGTAACCACACCCATCCAACAAAATTATATATACAGAGGTTCCAACGAAATTCCCAAGAACAAAGAAGAGAACACATAAGCACATACGAACTGCCATCCGCGAAAATGTAGCTGACCCATTTGAGAAACTCCTCGATCCTATCCAACTCCTCGACCGCCGCCTTGGGGGTCGCTACGTCGTAGTTGTTGTCCGGTATAACTGGGTACGGCTTCCGATACGGCAAGTAAAATGGCGCAATAGGCGGGTCCCGCCCAGCCTTAACCTCCTCGCTCATGACATCCCAGTCATCCTCATCGGCCCAGACAGGGTCCCATCCGGGTTTGGTCATTGCCAGCGGAGCGTCCGCCCAGATCTCCTTCAGGTCCTCCTCCGTCCAGTTCTCCGGGTCTCTGGGGAAATCAAAGACATCCTTTTCGTTCACCATTTCCCGGTCCTCCTCATCCAGCTGCTTCTTAAAATAATTGCTATCCAGGATCCGGTTTAACCGCTTTATGTTCGCCTCCGCGGTGTTCTCGGACGCGGGCCGCTCGTCTCCTGGTCGGACATACGTGGGGGTTTCCTCATCCGAGTAGTCCGTGTAGTAGGAAGAATCGTCCGTGTCCGACTCGGACTCGTCCGAGTCTTCCTCGGAGATATCTTGGTCTTCTCGCGCTGGGTTGTTCTGTTCATCATCTTCGCCTGCCATTGTGGTCTGTGAGCGAGTGTGAGGAGCAGAAGAAGAAGATAAGGTGGGAAGGAGGAAGTGAGCAGTGATAATTTCGAAGGAAATACAAAACTCTGGCTCCACTCCAAAATAGCATCGAGGGTTTTGCGTGGGCTTATTGGGCCGGCGGTCATGATTTAGATAAGATAAATGATTTGTAAAAATTTAAGCCTCGTATAAGGTTATGTTAAAAAGTATATTCTACTTAAAAAAATATATAAAAAAATTATTTTTTATTAGTACAATTTATTTTTTATAAAAGGCTTAGCTTCGTTTGGATTCAGAAATGATATGAGATGAGTTGAGATGATTTGTGAATAGTAGTAAGATTGTTTAGATGAAATAGTTTTTGAAAATTTTGTGTATTTGAATTAGAAATGAGATGATATGGTTTTAACTTTTTGAAGATGAGATAGATGTGGATCCCACAAATTATTATATAGTGTTTGTAATGATTTTGTTTTATTTATAAATATATTTATAAATAAGTAATAATCATTTATAAATTACCAACCCAATTTTTATTTTTTATAATATATTTCATAATAATATTATAAGATGACAATATTTTTTTCTAATCAAATTATTTTGTAAAATATCAAATAAAAATATTAATTATTTAAACAATTAAAAGCATCTCATAGAATTGGATAAACGTGTGTTTGGATTAGAAGGTGTTCTACTGTACGAGATGATCTCAACGCATCTCTGAATCCAAACTGAGGCTTATATAAAATTTTTCTATTTGAAATTTATACTTAACATTGCTCTTTAGTTAATATTGTCTGTATCTAACAATTTTTTTTAAGATTTTTTCAGAATTTTTTTAGAAATTTAACAAAAATACTTTTGTATATAGATTTTCGATAAAATAATATGATTCGCAAATATTTCTGCTTAAAAATTAGAGAAACTAGAGAGTTGGGCTCTTTGATCATTCTCCAAGTTTGCTTTACTAGAAGGGCCTTGTTAAAACTGCTGAGATCTCTAAACCCCAAATCCCCTTGATTTTTAACCTCTCCCAATGCCCTCCATGATCTCCAATGAATACCTTTCACCTCTGCTTTATTGCTCCACCAGAATCTAGCCAAAATAACTTCTATTTCTTGGAGAAGCTGCCTAGGCAGCTTGAACACGCTCATGGTGTAAACTGGGATGGCCTGTAGCACACTTTTGATAAGAATCTCTCTCCTAGTTGAAGACAAAAGTTTGGTTTTCCAGCTGTTAATTATTTTCCACACCTTTTCCTTCAACATTCTGAAAGTGTTGTACTTGGATCTCCCAACTAAAGTTCGGAGACCAAGGTATCGGTTATAATTATTGCATCTCGATCCATTCACTTGTTGCAAAATAAAGGCCTTAGCTTCCTCCCTAGTGTTTGAGCTGAAAAACACACTAGTTTTTTCCTTGTTTAGAGTTTGGCCCGAAGCTTTCTCATAAAGAATTAGTAAGTTGCAGATAATATACCACTCCACTAGCCTTGCTCTGCAGAAGATTACACAGTCATCGGCAAAGAGGAGGTGATTTATCCTCGGCCACATCTTGTTACTGCCACCCCCTTTATAAGTCCCTTAATTTCTGCATTGTACATTAATTCATTCTTTTAGCCAATACTTTGGAAATAAGTTTATAAATCACGTTGCGCATAGAAATAGGCCTATAATCATGCATGTAGTTGGGGGAGGTGACCTTTGGAATTAACACTAGGAGGGTATGGTTTAGGTCCTGTGGCATCTTCCCTTTTTTGAAAAATTCCAGAACTGCCTATGTCACTTCATTCCCCACTAGGTTCTAGTGTTCTTGGTAAAACCCTGCACTTAATCCATCGGGCCCAAGTGACTTGAAGGGTGACATTTGCCTTAGTGCTACTTCAACCTCCTTCTCTGTAAAAGCTTGCTCTAGCTGCTGTCGTATTGCTGTTGGCAGTCTAGTATTAAGCCCCATCAGGCACTGACCCACACAATCTGAGTTTGGCTGGCCAGATTTGAAAATAGATGAGAAAAAGTTCTTAAAACCATCTGCTATCTCTAATTTCCCAACTAAAATTGCCCCATTCAAGTCCGAGATTTTATGGATCGAGTTCTTTTTTCTCCTTTGGTTCACACATGCATGATAGAACTTGGTGTTTCTATCCCCTCCTAACAGCCAATGTTTTTTTGCTCTTTGCCTCTACCATGAGTTTTCTTGGTCTAGAAGGAAATTTAAATCTTGTTGAAGTCTTTTTTGTTGGGTCATATTGCCAGGTCCACCTTCCATCTGCAACTTGCTTAAAACCTTGGACTTTTCCCAGATAGCTTTGGTTCTGTTCCTAGCCAAATTTTTGCTCAACTGTCTTAGACCCTTCTTTGTTGCTTCCAGCTTCCCCAACACACTATCCATTTGACTTACCCCCCCTTCTACTCTTCCATGCCTCAGAAACCACTTCACTGCAATCCGCCTCCTTGTTCCAACCTGATTCATACTTAAAAAAACTATGATTCCTCCGCATAGATGCTCTTTGTTGCTACAACTCAGAAGAATTGGGCTGTGATCAGAGCACACAGCAGGAAGGGATTCAACTGAGAACTCAGGGTAGTTGGCCCCCCAAACACTGTTGGCAATGGCTCGATCTAGCCGTTCTTTGGTGAAAGACTCGTCTTCATGGAGATTACACCAGGTATACTTATTCCCCTTCCACCCCAAATCAGTCAGATCTCCTTCCTCCATCACCCCTCTAAACATGCTCATTAACCTTTCACTACGAGGACTCCCCCCCACCTTCTCTTCCTTGTATAAAATTTCATTAAAATCCCCTATAACCCCAACCCCCATTTAAAGGCCTGAAGGAGGATAAAAGCTTCCAA
Organism: Juglans cinerea; assembly: GCA_961763995.1. Lineage (NCBI taxonomy): Eukaryota > Viridiplantae > Streptophyta > Magnoliopsida > Fagales > Juglandaceae > Juglans > Juglans cinerea. Next base: position 4,726,366 of record CAUIVZ010000015.1, read on the forward strand.
GTCTGGGTTCTTAGGCTTGCATTTGGATGGCCGTAAAAACAAGATATCAACCATTTGAAATCACTCCTTTCATCATTTACCAGGACGTTAATATGGTGGTGGGAGTAGTTTACCAAATCAATTAAATTATCCTGGTTCCACATGAGCATTAGTCATCCGCTCCTTCCTCTCGCCTCAACTACAATGCATCCCTCAAACTTTAGTCTCCTAGCTACCTTCATACCATTCACATAAGACAATTTGGTCTCCATTATGAAAACCAAATCGGGTGACTTCTCCTTCACAATCAAGCAAAGGTTTTGAACTGATGAAAGGAGTTTCTTCGTTTATTTGGAGGAGTCTATGCGCTAGTATGGAACTGATCAAGGAAGGGGCTGTGTGGAGGGTTGGTAATGGCAATAGCATTAAGATTTGGAAGGACAAATGGCTGCCTAGCCCAGTGACTCATCAGATTCAGTCCCCCATCAAAATACTGGACCCCGAGGCTAGAGTAGACGAATTGATAGAAAAGGGAAGCTGCACTAGGAAGGAAGAACTGGTGACATCAGCGTTTAATGAAGAGGAAGCAAAAATTATATGTTCCATGCCACTCAGCAGCAGAAGCTCAAGTGACAAACTGATATGGGCGGGGTCAGTCAAAGGAATTTTCACTGTTAAGAGTGCATATTTTCTGGAAACTGTGATCCTAAAGAGGAAAGTAGGAAAAACCTCATCTAGGAAGGAGAATTAAGAGATGTGGAGAGATATGTGGAAGCTTGAAGTTCCGGGCAAGGTTAAGATGCTTATCTAGAAGTGCCTTAATAATATTCTTCCTACAAAAGATAACATTTTTAGGAAGAACATTAGTGAAAATAACCTCTGCCCGCTTTGTACAAGAGAAGTGGAAACAGTAATACATGTAATGTGGGACTGCCCAGCTACAACAGTTGTATGAGGAAGAGAGACAGGCCAGTTCTGTAAATGGAAGAGAGTCCATTCTGATTTCCAAATACTATGGGTTGAGATGAGGAACAAGCTGAGTAAAGAGAACTTAGAGTTGGCATCACTTCTGTGCTACCAACTGTGGTTAAGGAGAAATGCATTTGTTTTCCAAAATCTGTTTATGCACCCTGGCATACTGGCTAAGAAGGCCCAAGCAGATTCAAAACTCTTTAAAGAGACCAATCTGAATTACTTAAAGAGTACAGAGGGGAATCATGAGAGAGGACCAACCCCAAGATGGATTCAACTCGCTTGGCCTTTTGTAAAGGTGAACTTTGATGCAGCTTTCGAAAAAGCCAAGGGTAGGATGGGCTTGGGAGTAATCATTAGAGACTCAGTAGGCAAGCTGCTAGTTGTGGTGACAGCCCCCAAGGATCATATATCGACTGCTGCTCAAGCTGAAAGCACCGCTCTTCTTAGAGCTATGGTCATCTGTACTGAACTTGGGTTTAACCAAGTTTGTTTTGAAGGGGATGCCAAGGTGGTAGTTGATGCAGTAAATTCCAATAATGAAGATAATTCCTGGATTGGACAGATGACAGAAGACATGCAGCAGATGATGAAAAGGAATCAAGCATGGAGTCTTAAGTTTGTATTTAGGTCAGCAAACAAAGCTGCCCATACGGCAGCTCAGTTTGCTATTAGGGATGTTGGTGAAAAAATATGGTTTGAGAATGGCCCAGTTGAGGTCTGTAACTCTTTATTGGAGGAGGTTGCTATGCTTGATGTAATGTTACCTGTTTAATGAGAAACACGACATTACTTTCAAAAAAGAAAGAAAGATATATTAAGATAGAGTAAATTAGGAAGTGGAAATAGAATCTTACGTGATATAATTTGACTTAGAAGATAAATTTTAAAATTTAAATTTTATATTAAATTTTATCATTTAAACAATGTAGACAGTATACTCTACATGCAAACTTAAGAGTAGAATAACTCATCTAAACTAGACTTAAAAAGTAAGAAATAAAAATGAAACAATTCTCTTGAGTATTTTAAATTTCTAAACAAGGTTGAGTGCATTCGTTTTTTTTTAAAATATTTTCTTAATAAAATAAAAAAATTGAAAAATCCAAAAAACACGGCACAAGGGAAAACTCTATCCAATAAAGTTACAATTTTTTTTTTTTAAAAAAAAAACCCTTTTTCTTTCCTATTCATTTGTATGGGTATAATCGGTCCGATTCGGTTCAGTTTTGTACATTTTTTAGAACTGAACCAATATACATCGGTTTTGAAAATCTAAGAACCGATACCAGACCGATTCATTACCGAAACCAAAACTTTCAGCTTTCCTAATATAAATCCGGTCCGGTCCGGTCCGATCCGATTTTACGGTTTTATGGATTATTTATATTAGTAATAATATAATGTTCACATCTACTAAACTATTAGTATATTTAAATTATAATATAAATATATAATTAACACATACTAGTATTGTTACACTCCCTTCCTGTCGGATAGAGATATTACTAATATTCATAGAATAGTGCCTAATAAAGAGATTCATATCTTAAAATACCTCATTTATTGAACCATCAACTAAACTGAACATAACTATTTTTGAAACATGAAACTGAAAACATAAAGAAAAACATAAACTAATCTAATTCGTGTGTAAATAACACTTATTCCAACTATGCGTCCTCACAATCATCATCTGTGACAGTTAAACATAGAAGAAACAGATAAACAAACAAAAAAATGAGTCAAATACTCAGTAAATAGAATATCATACCGTAAACATTAGCTTAGCATAGACTTTTTTTTTAAAGACTTTTCATAACATACATACATCATCACATATTCACAATCATACCGTAAACATAACTTAATTTAACATAGGCTTAATTTCTGAAAACTTTACATACATACATATATCGTCATAGATTCCCATAGCATGTCTATTCATCATTAACATGAGTGGAATCATACATAATCATGGCAAATATGTAACGTGAATGCATAAATGACTGACTTCATGCATTTTTTTTTAATGGAACTTCATGCATTTTCTAACAATCATACATGACTTGTTTATCTTGTCTTTCACTTATCATATGGTGAACCGCCTTTGAATCTGTGGCACCGCATAACTTGTCATAATATGGAGTGAATCACGCTTGAGTCTGTGTTTCACCGAACATATAGTGAACCACACTTAGGTCTGTGGCACTGCTTATTATAACTTGTGGGGAACACACTTAGGTCCGTGTCACCCTTTAACATATCATGGAGTGAAACACGTTTAGGTTTGTGTTTCACTTAATATATGGTGAACCACGCTTAGGTCCGTGACATCGCTTATCATAACTTGTGGTGAATATGCTTAGGTCCGTGTCACCCTTTAACATATCATAGAATGAAACACTCTTAGGTCCATATTTCACTTAATGTAACGCCCGTCCTTATGGTGAGACTTTTTTCAAAATATTTTTAGAAAAAGACGACGGGAATTACCGTCCTATTTAAAACTTTTCACTTGCATACCCAGGGTGCGAGACACCACGTTTATAGATTAAAATGTGCTTTGACAATAAAAGAGGTTTACAGCGGAAAACATAAATCTTATAATAAGAAGGCCTCTCGTACGTTTAAAACTCGTGCCTAGACTTCCGTGCTCTTCCCCATGGGCCGTGTCCGTCCTGATCGTGCAGTTCCTGTGAGGGGGAGGGACATGCATAAAAACTAAAATATAACAATATAGGTTTTCATTCATGTATTCATCACTCGTACATACTATTACGTGCGTGCATACGTGTCTTACGTGCGTTCGTTTGAAAACTTCACTGGACGGGGTTTTTCTCTTTTAAACATGGGCTTCCTTTTCGTAAAACGTTTCTCCCGTCAGTGCCTTTATTTCTTCAAGAGTTCGTGCATGTTTACGTGCGTTCTTTTGAAAACGTCACTGGACATGGCTTTTCTTTAAAAACACTTTCCTTTCTTTAAAACGTGTCCCCCGTCAGTGCCTTCATTTCTTAAAGATTCCTGCATTCGTGCGTTTGTACATGCATGCATACATCCATTCGTTCTTATCACTTTCATAAGCCAGTACACACTGTTACGCCCCATGTGTTTGGGGTTAGCGGTCTTCCTTTGGACCCGGATTCCGCCCGTGGCCACGGGTGGGGAATCCCTTTTTCATAGGGGCAGCACTGGGTGCACTTCCAGTACTACTTACCCGGCATTGCAATCTGCCCATTCATTGGTACCCTTTCCTTTCAGTCATGTGGCCGTTACGTATCTTCATACATTCATGCTTTCATTTCTTTATTTCTTGCTTTTCATTCATGCATTCATTCGTTCATGTCAGCTCGAAAGAGCTGACGCTTTCGTTCGGTTATTTATTTCATTTATAGTCCTTTCTTTTCATGAGAAAACATTTCTTTTCGTGAGAAAGCATTTCTTTTCATGGATAAACATTGTTTGGTGCGTAAGCCCAAAAATCGTCTTTTCGTCTTTCAGTTCATTTCAGTTCTATCTTTTTTTTTAAAGTTTGTTCTTGAAAACTTCATTTGAGAACATACATGGGCCTAAACGTCGGCTTTCGTGGCATTCCATAAGCATCACCTTTGAACGTTGTCTCTCATGGTATCAACGAGAGTCACCTCGAGGCGCACATGAGAGCGTCGGTTCGTAGGATCCACAAAAGCATCCGTTGTCATGCCTTTCATGCATCTTCATCACTTTATGGATTTTCTATGAAAATACATACAATAGATACAGCGTATAGTCATCCATTCACATGCGTACAATTAATACTTTGGTTGCGTAAAAAGGGGCTGCCAAGGAGGGGCCGTACAGACTTATACCTTTTAATAATTAGCATTTTCTTTCTTAAAACGTCTTTCGTTTCTTTTCATGAGCATCTTAAAGGAAAAGCGTTTCTTGTATCTTTGAAAACTCTAGAAGAGTATGAACGTAACACTTACCTGGACTCCATGCTACTTGCATGTCATTCAGTCCATTCATGCTTGTCAGATGGCAACCTACATGCATACACATACCTTAAAGTCATTCTCTATCTAGTACATAAGCAACTTGAACTATAAATAGAACTACGCTATACTTGGAACACTCTCCTTCTATCCATGCACTTATGTGCTCTTTACTATGTTAAAACTTTCGGGACCCATTACGGTCACCCCATCTTCCAACTCATGTCTTGCCTCGAGTGCTCATCCACTAAAGTGAACTCATGATTCACCTTAGGATTAAGACACTAAGGCCTCTGTCTCATTCTTCTCATTAAACTCATTCAGACGCATGACTCAAACCAACTAAGTCACGCATCCCGTCCTTAGACAGTACACCCGTCACTTTCTTCATGCATCTTAGCCCATACAAATCCTCATTCCCATCCAGACAAGCCATACGGCTCTAAGCCAACTCTGAGGCTTAAGTACCGTGTAACTATACTCAGGATAGATTACCCATTACATATGGTGAATCCATCCAGCACATGTGTCTAACCAGATTACACATGTACTCTACCCCTTATCACCTAAGATCAACATATATAACACGTTGATCACCAGCTTCGAGGGACAAGGGTCATATTCCGATACCAACCTTCTCTTAACCCGGCTAGCATGGCTCCTCATGCTACCCGTCCCTTTGACAGTTCATCCCAATACTTAACACGACAAGACTCCAATCACAACCATGTCTTATGCCACGTCACATAGCCCGAGATTACACCCAAGCTACACCATGACCTTGTCGCGTTACCCAACATTCTACTACGTCAACTCCTGATTCATCATGAGGACGGTTCCTCACGTACTCCCGTCACATCGTGACATCTTGTCACGTTCCCGTTACGCCATTCCTGCACTCTAACATTTCACCCATCATACGCATGACTTCCAATAACCACGTCACTTTGTGACGTTGCCCAGTCATGCTTCCTCTGCGTACTCCTACACTTGTTCCACTACTTCGCCCATCACAAGCACGACTGTCAGTAGTCATGTCATTTCGTGACATTCCTCAGTCATGCTTCCGCTGCGCACTCTTATACTTGTTCTGCTACTTCACGCATACTCTTAGCCATAAGTCCATTACAGTGACACTTGCCACCTCAGACTACAGGCTACGCCATAACTACTTCGGGACACTGTTCCATAGTTCCCGACACTATCCATCACGTTCCACTTCCATCAATTACATAACCATCCTTATCTCTACGACACGCCACACGGAGTGTCGCTGCCACGTGGAGTACACTCCACGTATACTCCCTTTATACATACTACGCCACATCACCACTATGGCATATTCGCCATATGGTACATCACTATATCACATGGAGTACACTCCTTGTGTACTTCATCCATATGCATTACGCCATATCACCATTAGGGCATATCCGCCACATGGTACATCACCCCACTGCATGGAATACACTCTGCATATACTCCATGCACGTTACGCCACATCACCACTATGGCATACACGCCATATGGTGCATCTCACCATCATATGAAGTACATTCCACTTGTACTCCCCATATACGCTCCATCACCACTATGGCATATCCGCCATATAGTACATCACTATATCACATGGAGTACACTCCTCGTATACTCCCTTCATACACACTACGACATATCACTATTATGGCATCCCTGCCATATGGTGCGTCACTCCATCACATGGAGTACACTCCTCGTACACTCCATTCATACACACTACGACACATCACCATTATGGCATCCCTGTCATATGGTGCGTCACTTCAACACATGGAGTACACCCCGCACGTACTCCCTTTATACACACTATGCCATACAGAGTACACCTCACACGTACTCCATACACGTTACATCACTGCACCACTCAAAGTACACTCATCGTGTACTCGTCTCATTCTACATACACATCACCATTATGACATATTCGCCATACGGAGTACATTCCACATATATCCCCTTCATATATCATACCCCACACAGAGTACACTCAGCGTGTACTCTTCCCGTTCCACATACACCACGCCACATCACCATTATGGCATACACGCCATATGGTGTATCAATCCACCACATGGAGTACATTCCACATGTACTCCTTTTACACGCACTACCCACAGAGTACACTTCTTCGTGTACTCATCTCGTTCTACCATATGCCAGGAGGGTATATTTTACATATACTCTCATTGTCTCACATTACGCCACATACAAAGTACACCCAATGTGTACTCTTCCCATTCCACACAACGCCACGCCATCCATACAACACATGCCCCACAACTGCATTACACAGCACAGTTCACAACACTTCACAATACGCCCAACACTTCACAGCACACTACACGGCACAATGCACCTCCATACAACACAAATAAGCCCAACACTTCACTACACAGAATGCCCAATACTTCATCACACAACACCACATCACAATGCCACAACTCCATTAATACTAACAACACAGTCCACAACCTAGTCAACTAATCAATATCTAACATAAATACGAGAGATAGATGGTTATACCATCGACGGGATAACCGTGTTGCTCATTGACCGTCATAGCCGATGATGTCGGAAGAGTCGTACATGGCGGCTAACTCACGTACGGTGACCATTTAGGCGTTTGGATAGCTAGGTGTGGTCGTGGAAGGGCTCGTGATGGCCTTGTGATGGCAGTGAGGGGCATAACACGGTGGCTCTAGCCGTGTGCAGTGGCGGTCAATCACACGCAGTGACTGTCCATCACATGCAGTGGTTACCCACTACATAAAGTGATGGTTTGGACCTAGGGCTTGGCTAAGGGAGGTGCGGTGGATCTCGTAGTGGCGTCGAGGTGGCGCCATGGTGGCTCACGGTGGCAGATCTGGCCATACTGTGGAGGAGAGGCCGTGGGAGAGTGAGAGAGAGTGTGCTCTCGTGGGTGGCAGATCGGGGCCGTGGGAGGTTGGGTTGGCTTGGTGGCGGCCTGAGGAGGCTGATGACGGTGGTTACCAGCCGTGGGTGGCGGTGCACGGCGTGCAACCCGTGCGTGCGTAAGAGGGGAACCGTGAGGTGGAGGATGGAGCTTCTGGCCGTGGGTCACGTGGAGGAGCTCGGGGAAGGGGAGAGGAGGTCCATGGTGTCACAAGGTGGCAGTGGGTGCTGCACACGGCGGCGCTAGGGGCCACGCACGGTGAAGCCGTGCGTGGGTCTCCTTGTGCGTGTGACGGAGGTAAGGTGGCTGAGTAACAAGGGTTGAGTTCGCTGGGGAGTGGTGGCCGGTGGCAGAGGAAGCTGCCGTGGAGGTGGTGGCGTTGGAGGGCGGCGCACGGCGGCGCTACGTGCCCCAAGCCCATATGGGCTGTGCACTTCCGAAATGGAGAAAGGGAGAGCGTGAGAGGGAGGGGCTGCCATGGTTGAGCTCGCCGGCGTGAGGAGCAACCAGTGGTGCCGGCGGTGAGAGCTGGTGGCTCACGACGGTGCGGGGCTGAGGCCTTAAGCCGTTCGGCGTGGAGAGTGAGTCTGCGTACGTTGTACGCTTGGGAGAGGGAGGAGAGAGAGGGAGCTGAGGGAAATGAGGGGAAAAGAGAGGGGGTCTGGGTATTTAACCCAGTCTCTTCGTCCGGGGATCCACGTAATGATCTAACGGTAGATCTCAAACACTGGTTTAAAATACATTAACATATAACTTAATTAAAAGTACTTAGAGGAATTAAGGTAGAATATTATTTTAAACTAACTTTAGTTTATAAAATAATATTCTTCATCATTAATAAAATGATGAAGTCTCACTTAACATATTTAAAAGGATTAAACCATTTAATTTAATAAAATTTCTCAACATAATTTAAATATCATAATATCTTAAATAATTGAAATCATTTTAATAATAATATTAAAATGATTTCCGGCAATTATAATATTTTTGAAACTCTTCAAGAATATTATGATTGTCGTATTTAAGATCAAATCTTAATTCAATAACATTGGAAATACTCCTTATAAATATTTCCCAGCATATTTAAAACACTGGGCGTGCCCTAGAAGTCACACAATATCTTTCGAGACACCCATAATGGTTCAACACGCATAACGTGACTCGCAGTCACTAGTGAGAAAGGCAGATGATCCCATAATCTCTGCCTTCGGGATTTGCTTACGTCATAAAGACGAAACATACGTCAGAAAGAAGAAGCGTACGTAAGAAGGAAGGACTGTACGTAAGAAGGAGCAGGATATCACACTTAACATAAGGTGAACCACGCTTAGGTCCATGGTACCGCTTATCATAAATTGTAGTGAACATGCTTAGGTTTGTGTCACTCTTTAACATATCATAGAGCGAAACACACTTAGGTCTATGCTTCACTTAACATATGGTGAACCACGCTGAGGTCCGTGGCACCGCTTATTATAACTTGTGGTGAACATGCTTAGGTCTGTGTCACCCTTTAACATATCATAGAGTGAAATACGCTTAGGTCTGTATTTCACTTAACATATGGTGAACCACGCTTAGGTCCGTGACACCGCTTATCATAACTTGTGGTGAGCATGCTTAGGTCCGTGTCACCCTTAACATCTTATCTTTCTTAATGCATGAGAAATTTGCTGGACTTCATGAACTTTTCTAGCATGACATATACTTGTACATAGCATAACATAACATGACACGACATAATGTGATCTGAGCATAAACATTCCACGTCATACATGATCTGAGAACTACATGAACATTACATGACTTATATGATCTAAATACTTCATGGCATAACATTGCATGGCATATATGTGATTTTCATGATATATTATCTATCAAATCGCAATCCATAATAGCATAACATACATAGGCTCACTTACATGCATATAATTATAATTTATTGAATATCATGATAGGGATCTAACCTTGACTTAGCTTGTAGCGTAGCGTAGACAAATATCACATTTTCATATACAATTAGAACATTTACAGTACACATGCAATTATATAATCATACTAATTACCTCTTAGTGCTACTTCCTGGTTCCCACGTCGTAGCTCGTGACCTATACGAGACACTAATCGTCACTAACTTTCTAGAAAAACGTGTCGTAGCGTTCAAAATACTTAAAATTATATATAGAGATAATTTAATACATATTCATTTATATAAATATTACTACAAAATAATGTTAATCAAAACTCATAACATATTCCTTAACTTCTATTTAAAAAATATAACTTAGTAGTTTTATTAAAAAAATATAGTTAAAAAGACAATTAGAATATTAACTAAAATAATAGGCTCAAAAGTATACCTTAAAATATATTTTAAAAATATACCTTAAAAATATACTTTAAAATCCCTTAAATACTACTTGATAAAAATAAGTTTATCAAGTAGAAATGAGGAATATGAAGAAAATAGAGAGATGCGTGCACTCAAAAAGAACAATTAAGGCTGCGTTTGGATGTTGAGTTGAACTCAGTTGAACTTAGTTTTTTTTATGAATAGTAATGACTTAAGTAGTTAAAGGAGTTATATGAGACCCATCTAACTAAGTTTAAAGTATGTTTGAATGTTAAAACGAGTTTAATACTTTTTATGGAAAGTTGAAAAAGGTTGTGGGTCCCACGTGTGAGGAGATTTTGAGTTGAGATGAATTTAGTAATTTGAGAGTTGGATGTTTGGATGTTAGATTTAGTTTAAAACTAGATTGAGTTCAACTGAGTCTTACAACCAAACGCAGCTAGTAAGTTGTCACATGCATGGTTGGAGGGGTAATTTTGACACAATACAAAAAGTTTAAGGCCTTTGGCCCTTTACAGTTTACAGGAGGTTACACGACAACTTTTAATGGCAATATTTGTAAATACTACCACCTACTTATGAGTACAACTGACAGGACCAAGGCCTTTAAGATCAACTTTATTTATTTATTTATTTTTATTTTTTTTAGAAGCAAGACCTCCTTTGGAGAAATGAAGAAAAATCGAGGTCACATGTGTGGGTGATGGAGAAAAGCTTACCGAGAGAGAAGGTTGATCTCGTGACGGTGGATCTGGAGGTAGAGGGTGACTGGTAGCAACTGGCCGATTTTTGAAAATCGAAAGGGGTGGAAGGTGGTGCTGGTTGGCAGTTTCTGTGATGGCTGGGAGGTGGTTTGACGTCTTGGTGGTGGTCGGCATTAGCTAGGCAAATATACAAGGCCTCTGCGAGAATCTTTGTTTGTTTTCGCATATAAGATGACATAAAATGAGTTGAGATTAAAGTTAAAAAGTTAAATAAAATATTATTAGAATATATTTTTTTAATATAATTTTTATTTTAAAATTTAAAAAATTTGAATTGTTTATTTTATTTTGTATTGGAATTTGGAAAAATTATAATGATTAGATAAAATGAGATGAAATGAGAAGTTTGCTGAAAGCAAACGAGTCTCAGTCTCTTTCTAGACTTGTTTGTGTGATTAATTCTGAGGTCTCGTGGGTTTTTTTTTTTATAAATGAGGGGAAGTGAATAACATGAGTCTCTAGGAGATTGGATAGAGTTGGGAGTTGGAGTTGGAGTTGGTTTCGATTTAAGGATCTTATTTAAATTGGAGCCTAAGGGATAACTACAGGCCAGGAAATGCTGATAAGCGAAGCAAGTTAATGAGATATAAACTCTGTTTAATCTGATCAGTTAACCTGTTTTGAAGATAAAATAAAATAATAAATAGATTTTGAGTCCATATATTAGTTTCTTGCTCCCCAAGTCTTCGGAATGAGGGTCTTTTTTTTCTTTTCTTTTTCCTTGTGAATTGTGTTCCTCTACAGTACGCTACCTTAATTGCGTATTAGGAAAGCACGAACTTTCCTAGTTAACAAAGGAAAACAACTCCTACTTTTACTTGGAAACCACGTTTGATTCTTATATAAGCATAGCAATAGTCTTCTTTTTCGTGTATTTCTGCAAATCAAAGTCACATTCAAGAGAGGTTAGCCGGCCCTAATGGAATGGTGCAGTCACTGCCAAAGAAGCTACGGCGAAGTATGCATGTTTGGCTTCATGTAAGTACGTAGTAGTATTCTCGCCGCCTCTTCTCAATTAGTGGCCTGTTTCATAGAAAGTTTTATGATGTCTTTTCTCGTGATGATCCAGACTGACTAAGACGATCAAGCATTTTTCGATGTCGGCCATTAATCTTAAACCTGTTTTAGAATCTTTTCGTGCGATATTTTTATTCCATAAAAGTTAAAGAGAAGTTTGTTGTGAAAGTTTTTATTATAATCCACCAAAAACATTCCCAATTGTTTCTGAAGTTCGAGTATTTTGGTGTGTTTTCAGCTCCTTTCGATATTCTCATGAATCAAGGCTGTTATGTATGTTTTGCAGTTCCTGTCCTACATGTGGAAAGGTTCTTGCTGAAGTTAGTGTTTGGAAAAGTTCTTACTATAGATTAAAGCCAGACAGAAGAGAATGAAAAGAGTAAAGAAGGAGAAGGAGAAGAAGAAGCCAGCAGATGCAACAGAACCAGACTATTCTAGTTGTTCTTCGAGTCCCTCAATCCCTGAAAGAAAAGTTTCAACTAAATGTTCCCAGAAAGCAACCGACAAGAACTAGATCATTGAAAGGTATAATTTCAGGTTCCTTTCCTTTGCTTTCACAAAAAAGTCTTTGACTTAGTTCTAAGACATTACAAAAGACTAAAGTTGTTGTGTGTTTCACAAAAGAAAATTAGCAATACCAGGATGATGTGGTGCAGCCACTGTCTCAAATTCTGCTATCTTAGAATGTTGTGGTGACGCCATGTAAGAAGTCCATGTAAAATTTAATCTACTGAAATAGGAATATTCAACTATCATGAAAATCACAAAATCATCTCTTATGCAGAAATAAATATTTCATAAAATATACCGGAATCATCCATAATAAAATCTCCTTCTTGAAGAAATCTTGTAGAAATTATTTCTCTCACTTAATCCCTTTTCTTTGCTTCACCAGAACGTATGGGAAAATATGATAAAATGAAAATGTGGGTAGAGAGAGGACAATTCCTTCGTACATATATAAAAACAGTTATCCTACTTCCTATAAAAGTAGGTAGATAGGAAAATAACTTCCCATATTATCTCTCACTAATTAAGTAACTGTGCATCTCTTTTCCAAAGCCAATAACCACCTTATCTCATTAAGTCTAAATAATGTCCATATTACCCTTTCATGTGGGACATATTTTAACATTCTCCCACTTGGCCCATATGAATGACACTTATTTGGATTGACAAGGTAAACACAATTTGTGCATAACATTAGCTTATTCACACTTTAGTTAGATTACAATAATATCATAATTAAATAATTTACCAACATGAGTCGTGTCGGTAAATATCAATAAAGTGACATCTTTCCTTTTATGCACTACAATGCTAGCAAATCACTTAATTATAATCTATAATAGGAAGTAATTGTAATGTCCCCATAATGTCTTTGTCAAAGACGATTCCTGTCATCAATAATCCATTTTCATAATTACGTAATTGGTGGTAAGCAGGAAAAAATGTTAGAAACACAATTAGTGATATCTCTATAGATGTTATAGAACAAAAAAATATAAAAATGCACAAACATACCTTAAGGATTGCAACAAAGAGCCATGTGATCAACATATTCCTTAATTGTCTTTGGTGCTAACCCTTTAGTCAAAGGATCTGCAATCATGAGCTCAGTCTTAATATGTTCTATAAACACTGTTTGTTTCTGAACTTCCTCCTTAACGGTCAAATATTTGAGATCTATGTGCTTAGCGCCTTTAGAATATTTGTCGTTCTTGGAGAAAAAGACTACTGCGGAATTATCTCAATACATTCTTAGCGGCTTGGCAATGCTGTCGATAATTCCAAATTCCGAGATAAAATTTCGTAACCATAAAGCAAGAATTGTGGCCTCAAAGCATGCCACAAATTTAGCTTCCATAGTAGATGCTGCTATGATAGTCTATTTGACGCATTTTCCATGATATTGCTCCTCCAGGTAATAGAAACAACGAACCAAAAGTTGACTTTCGACTATCAACACAACAAGCAAAATCTAAGTTGAAGTAGCCAACCACCTCCAACTGATCAGACCTTCAATACGTGAGCATATAGTGTCTTGTTCCCTTCAAGTATCTTAAAACTTTCTTTGCAGCTTTCCAATGCTCCATTTCGGGATTACTTTGGTATTTCCCGAGCATTCCAACTACAAAACTAATGTCCGGTCTTGTACAAGTTTGAGCATACATCAAGCTTCCAACAATAGATGCATAAGAAATATTTTCCATTCTTTTCTTTCTAATGCATTCTGTGGACAATCCTTTTCATTGAACTTGTCCCCTTTACAAATAGGAGCAAGAGTGGCCGCACATTCAGCCATATGAAATCTTTCAAGAACTTTATCGATATATCCATTCTAAGACAACCCTAACAATCCATGTGATCTATCATGAAATATTTCAATTCATATCACGTAAGTTGCCTCACCCATATCTTTCATTTCAAAGTTTATAGAAAAAAATCTTTTGGTTTCATTCAGTAAACCAAGATCATTACTGGCAAGCAATATATCGTCAACATACAGAATCAAGAAAATAAACTTGCTCCCACTGACCTTTAGATATGTACACCGATCAACGGTATTTTTCTTAAATCCAAAGGACGTTATGATATCATTAAACTTAAGATACCATTGTCTGGAAGCTTGTTTAAGTCCATAAATTGGCTTCTTTAATTTGCATATCATATGCTCATTTCCTTTAATCAAGAAACCTTCAGGTTGATCCATATAAACCTCTTCATCTAAATTCCCATTTAGAAAAGCAGTTTTCACATCCATTTGGTATAACTCCAAATCAAAATGAACCACCAGAGCCATTATGATCCTAAGAGAGTCCTTATTCGATACAAGAGAGAACGTTTCTTTGTAATCAACACTTCCCTTTTGAGTGAAACCTTTTGCAACAAGTCTAGCTTTATGTAGTTCAATATTGCCATTGCAGTCGCATTTGGCCTTAAAGACCCACTTACACCCGACTGTTTTAAAACCTTTAGGCAAATCAACGACGTCCCAAACTTCATTTGGTTCCATTGATTTCAGCTCATCATTTATAGTATTGATCCATTTTTCAGAATCACTACTTTCAATGACTTGTGAAAATGAAACCAGATCTTTACTTGCAGCTAAATCATAATCAGATTCTTGCAGATATACCAAAAATTCATCTGAAATAGTTGATCTCCTTTCTCTTTGAGATCTCCTTAATGTTATTCCTTGTGATTGTTTTGCTACTGGTTCATTGGTGACATTCTCATTATGGAGTGATTGATCACTAGATTGTTGTTCAATGTTATCATACTGTTCGACAACTGGAGAAACAACAATTTTTGTTGAAGTTACGGGTATCGGGATAGGCACCCGAACTTCTTCGATGACCACATAATGTGATACATCACTCCCACTAATTTCACCATTATCAAGGAATCTGGCATTTTCGATTTCAACAATTCTCATACTATGGCTAGGGAAGTAAAACCTATACCCTTTGGACTTCTCTAGGTAACCAATAAAGTACCCGCTTACAGTTTTAGAATCCAACTTTTTTTCATGTCGATTATATATCCTAGCCTCTGCTAGACAACTCCAAATATGAAAGTGTCTCAAACTCGGTTTCCTTCTCGTCCACAATTCAAAAGGAGTCTTTTGAACCGCCTTACTAGGAACCCGGTTAAGCAAATAAACGGCTATCTTAAGGGCCTCTATCCACAATGAAATGGGTACAGAGGAATTACTTAACATACTTCTAACCATTTTCATAAGAGTACGATTACGCCTTTCAGCCACACCATTCTGCTGAAGCGTACCAGGCATTGTGTATTGTGCACAAATACCATGCTCTTCTAGGAATTTAGCAAACGGTCATAGACATTGTCTTATTCCATCATACCTTCCGTAATACTCACCATCTCTATCTAATCGAACGATTTTCATCTTTCTATCAATTGTCGCTTAACTTTAGCAATATATGCCTTTAAAGCATTTATTGCTTGAGACTTTTCATGCAACAAATAGACATAACCGTAACGTGAAAAGTCATCGATGAAAGTGATAAAGTATTTTTTTCCACCAAAAGACGGTGAGTCGAAAGGTCCACATATATCAATATGGACAGTCTCCAAAAGTTTTCGACTTCTTGTGACGCTTTTCTTTATATGTTTGGTTTGCTTTCCTTTAATGCAATCTACACATACATCAAAATCAGTAAAATCAAGATTTGAGAGAATCCCATCTTTTACTAATCCCTCCATTATTTCTTTGGATATATGACCCAGTCTTTTATGCTACAAGAAAGAAGAATTTTCATTAACTCTGCTACGTTTAGTTCCAATATCATGATGCAGGGTGAGGAGTGTTTTAGTAAAATTCTTGTTAAGATTAAATCTATATAACCTTTCAGATAAACCACCAGAACCAACAAATGAGTCATTTCTCAACAAACAAAAATCCTTATGTTCAAAATACAAAGCATAACCATCATAATCAAGTCTTGACATGGAAATTAAATTTCTAGAAATGGTAAGAGCATAAAGAGTATCAAATAGGTCCAAACAATGGCCTGACTCTAAAAAGAAACGTAAAGTTCCAACACCAACAACTGATACTTGAGTTCCATTTCCCAAGACTATAAAATGCTCATTTTCCTTTATGTTATGGATCGAAAGGTATCCTTGTATCGAATTTGAAACATGAATATTAGAACTAGAGTCAATCCACTATGTATTAGAAGGAACTTGTGTTATATTTGATTCAAAACATATATAAGCCAATACCTTACCCTTCTTCTCGAACCAAGCTCTATGTTTCGGACAATTTTTCTGTAAATGCCCATAGCCATGACAGAAATAGCATTTCGGTCCATTATGTTCCCTCTTGCGAGCCTCATTGACATGAGAAGGTCACGCAACCTTCAATGGATCTTTCTTGAAACTCTTCTTTAGTTTATTTCCTTTCCTTCCAACTCCATGACTCATAACAGTAATTGAATGTTGTCCTTGTTACCTAAGCCTTGCCTCTTCTTGAATTAACATACTCGCCAATTCATTCACATTCCACTTTTCTTTAATAGTGTTATGGTGAATATGAAATGACCCATACTGAGCAGGTTAGAAATTCAGAATGAACTGAACAAGAAAACTTTCATCAACATTCATACCCAGAGATTTGAGTCTGGTAGCTAGATTGGTCATTTCAAGGACATGCTCATTCATTCCACGGCTACCATCAAATTTCATGGTGGTAAGTTCAGCCATTAATATCCCTCCAAGGGACTTGTCCGCTGAACGAAATCGATTTTCCACAGCCTTGAAATATTCCTTTGCATTTTTAATTTGAGGAAGCGTTGACTTATTATTGTTTGCAATACACATTTGCATAAACATGACATTTAATCTGTTCGATCTTTCTCATGACTTAGACAAAGCATGCTGCTTTGAACTGCTTGTTTCAGTAATAGCAGCCGGTTTGTCAATTCGTAGTGCTAAGTCAAGATCCAGTTTCACCTTGATCCAGAACACCAAGGTGAAATTGGATATGTTCCTTCCAAATTAGTTCTATTAAAGATCGGAACAGAAGAAGCTAGCGAATGAAGCGAAACAGGAACTGACACTGCAATAAAATTATCACATCATTAATGCTTTGAGAAAATCACTTCCATTAGTAATATTGCGTTCAATCTTTGGATTAACTAATGCAATATGCTAATATTCAAATTTAATGGTGATTTTCACTCACCTAGGCATAATTGATAACCCTTCAAAGTTTGTTTGGCTTGTCACCTTTGGGCATCCATTCCAATCTCACTATCATTCTATCAGTTATCCTAATTAATTTAATGACTACTTGAAAGTTGGTGCACCTTTGGGTCAAGCCATAATAATAAAATAATCATTCCATAATAGTTTTGCAAAGTCATAATTCAATTCAATATTTATAACTTTTTCCAACAAGATCACTTTGGTGACAACATGCTAACCATAATATAAATATTGATTGATAAATAACCAAGCAAAAATCTGTCCACGTTCAAAACAGATAAATAATATTCCAGAATAAAGATATTATCATGAAAGAGAGTAGCTCAATTGGTAAGCATGCTTTGTTTTGAATACTATGTTCTGAGTTCAAAAACCCTATACCTATTATTATCTTTTAATTTTCTCAATTACAAGCAAAATCCGGCAAATAACAGTTCAGCCCATGCATGCATAAATACAATTATTAACCTAATACAAGTGAGCCCATAACGTAGCCACCATTACTAATTTACTATCATAAAACATGTAAGTGGCCCATACGAAATCAAACAAAAAAAAAATGGTTTGCATGCATTAAACCATACGGCCTAACAAATGCTCACCAAAAAGTAATCATTTAAACAAAATAGTGAGTCCAATAAAACTTGGGGTCGCAATATATGACACGACCCGTTAATCCAATACGAACACGACACGATAAAAGCAGGTTAGAGTTTAGTCTTAACGGATTCGGGTCAAAACGGGTTGACCCGTTAAGACACGATTGCTTAACGGGTCACCAACGGGTCAACCCGTTATGACCTGTTAAGAAAATTGAATTTACCTTTATACCTTTAGACCAAACAAATTCAAAAAACCCTAACTACCTAACCCATTTCCTTCTTCAAGTTCTAAATTTGTTTAGATTTGTGTTTTTAATTTTTTATTATATTTGGGATTGTAACATTAATATATTTACAATGTATGTTTTGTTTATTATATTTGGGATGTAATTTTAATAATGAATATTATTACAAATTGTGTAGATCATATTTGTTTGGATTGTAATTTTAGACCTGTAGTTAGTTTTTTTATTTTTTTTTATAGATATTATTTATATTTAAATATTTATATAAAATCAATCAGGTCAAACGGGTCATGTCGTGTCATATCGTGTTTGCTCAACCCATTAATGTAAACAAGTTGAAACGGAACGGGTCGAGTCGTGTCGTGTCAATTTATTTCTTACCGTGTCATGTTCGGGTTTGAAATTTTGACACGAAATCCTTAATGAGTCGTGTTTGTATTGACCCATTAAGTTTAATGTACATACCTTGATACGACACGAACACGACCCGTTAATACGATTTGACATCCCTAAATAAAACAAAGAAGATGGCCAGCGAATATCAAGACTCAAAACAATTAATGGAACATTTATGCCAATAATTCGACAGTTTGAATTGTGAGTAAATGAAGTCATTATGCAGCCAACAAATTCGAAATCAACTCATACGAAATCAAACTGAAACATGCTAATAAATATCCACACGGAATCATGATATTCTAATAACGTAAAATCCCAATAAATCCGGCCACTACATGCGGAATCAAGATTTCATTAAATCCAGCAAACATCATAGGAATTTTCGAAATCAGTGAACAGTGAGTTCCGAACATTATGAACACAAAACATTGCACATAAAATAATAGCAAGATCGAAAAAATATTAATGAAATTGATCTCTATATTAAAAAGAAAATCATGATAGTTTCAACCTAGCTCTGATACCACATGTAAAATTTAATTTACTAAAATAAGAATATTCAACTATAATGAAAATCACACAATCATCTTTTATGCGGAAATAAATATTTCATAAAACATACCAGAATCAGCCATAATGAAATCTCCTTCTTCAAGAAAGCTTGTAGAAATTATTTCTCTCACTTAACCCCTTTTCTTTACTTCACCAAAACGTATGATAAATGAAAATGTGGATAGAGAGGACAATTCCTACGTACATATATAAAAACAATTACCTACTCCCCATAAAAGTAGGTAGATAGGAAAATAACTTCCCCTATTATCTCTAGCTACAGGAAATTTCCCTTCTCGCGGGGAGCAAGATCCTCGCATTTTCCCTATTTTCTCGCAGCAAATTTCCAGAAACTGCGAGAATCACTCTTCGCTAATTGGTCGAAAGTAAAACGTCTGCTCAGAGGAGTTTCGGTGAGAAATCATGGGTGGCCGCAATTGCTGCAGCTAACTCGGCCGACATTTCTCGCAGCTAAATCGTCTACCCAATTTGGGAGAAGGGCAATTACGGGGAGGAGGTCGCAAATTTGGGGTCATTTACGGCAATTTTGCAGGGCTGTAAAATCCAATATACGGCGATTTTGGGGCTGGCAGTAAGAAGCTTTGTTCCCATTTGCGGTGAATTTGTAGACGCCGCATGAGGGGATTTTATATACGGTGAAAGAGCGAGATCCCCGCAATTTGTTTTGATTCTACATGCGGTGAATTCGATTACCACACCGCAATCTCAGATATTCTACATGCGGTGAGTAGTGATGGCGCAAGAAATGCCAAATATCACCGCTTGCTAAAATTTACAGCTGCGTGGGTTGGATATGCGGTGAATAAATGAAAAGAACCCACTCGCAGAATTAGATCTATGGGTTTTCCAAACGCTAGCTTCAAACAATAGTTGAGAGCAAATTTATGGGTTTTTGGAATGCATGCAACAATGTTATTTGAAAGCTCATGTTTTGAACCCAGGTATGTTTGTAAATCAATCGATATATGCAATTAATTGAAATAACCTCTATCGCAATTCCCCTGTATCTCATCTTGGCATATTGATTCTCCACCAATCATAAAATAAATGTTTAAAATATTGATTATTTGCCATGATGATGATCAGCAGGCTGTGTGACTCATGAATTTGCCAAAAATAAATTACAAGCTCGGAGCAATATTATATATAATAAGAGCTAGGGAAATGGCATATATTAGCATATAGCAGTACTTCAAGTCTATTTAGAAATTTAAGATGAGATTCTCATTCCATGCATATCGATGATTCTTTATATAAATCATGGAATTAAAGAAAGTTAGATACAGAAAGGACCTTTACAACTAATTTTTGCAATACTTTGCAGTGTTTATAATTAATTTCTTAAGATCTTGTTGGTAACATGATCTTATTAGATTAAGCTAAATTACACTGCACTAACTCAGGAAAAAATAATCCATGATCAAGAAGAAAGAACTCTAAAGAGTAGTAACGTACGTAATCAAGGAATAATTTCCCAATAGCAAATTAATACATCTTTGAGATTCCTCTCATTTTTGTACTCTGTCAACCTATATTTGAGGACTTTTGTTTTAGATTTAATATAAACCAAACACCAGATATTTTACCAATAATTTACATGTATTGCTATCTAGTTTTCATACAAATAAGCTTGAATGTGAACAGTTCATTTACTTTCACATCATACATTATAGCAGGTTTCTAATTGTCAACAATTGCTTAAATTCCTAAAAATGTCTACTGCCACAAAACACATGAAAAATATGTGCATCTCATTGGAATGGTTGTCAACATGGCTATACATTAATTTAAACCTGGGAGTGAATCCATATATGTAGATCCAGTAGGCTCATTGGTGAATCAAATTCTTCCACTTGGCTGATAGCAGCATTTGGACACTTATGTCTACCTGCAAAATACACATGCTTCAAACAATTATTGATGTGCTTGAAGTAATTATTAATGTCTACCTGCAAATTACAAATAATCAACCAAAAACAAAACTTATGGCATGAAAATTTGAAGGAACAAACTTTGCCAGTCAGGGATATTACAAACTAAACTAAGTAAAAGCCTCCAATAATAACAAGTTTATAAAATCTGTTACTTGTATTTATATTTCACAGGAAAACAGAAGATGCATCAGGCAGTGGCATGAATTTTTCCAGTTCAGTGCACTAGGCTCAAGAATAAAGACCCTTCTGTGTTTATCAATGTACAAACATAAACACAGAAGGGGCATGAGCTCCAGGAGGAGAACATATCAACCCTAAACCAAACTGACATATTTTCAGCCCTATATATGATATGAAAACTATATAATAATGCACACACCTAAGCACAAAACTGTCCAAGTATGGTATGATATGATATCCAAGTATATGATATGCACAACATTTTCAACCACTACATCTGAGGCTATATGGTATGCAAGTATTTAGCCTGTCCAAAAACAGGGGAATGAATGGTGGAAATTACCACCTAAGCCCAAAATTCTAGCAAACGATATCTTCATGCCATTTTCCCTTCTCACACATCACCAAATATGGAAATATGATTACCCAATTAGTTTTCTGAAGCCAGATTATTATGTATGCACGCAAGGACTAATTTTCATATGATATACACAAAGAAAACACCAACATTGTTTAAAAATTCTCAATAACAACAAGCCAAAGCAATTACATAAATTAGAACAAATTCTTGTTGACCCCACCATAAATCCCATTTAATAGACAGTCTTATTTTTTAAGTTTACCTAAATACTCTCATAGAGTGACCCAATGACTTGTTCTTGTGAAGAAACATTGTTAGACCTGATTATACAAATCTCCCAATATAATGCAAAACTTGCTTAGTTCCATGATTTTTGGCGAGCTATTCAAATGACAACAAATGATTAAATATCTTAAACTTTATTTGCATATTCAACATAAATCTCCACCTATAGTCTATTACATAAAAAATTACCAAACATTTCTTTGTACCTAGTATACATCTCTCAAGTTGCTGGGTTTTAATATCACCAACATCATAACTAATCTTATAGAATATGCATGAGCAACTCTCTGAGAGCAATGAATAATAAATTCTTATGCTATTTCAACCAAAACAATACTTATTACCATTGTTCTCAGGCCTTGTATTTGGACCATTGCGAATTTCAGGAAACTCAGTACCAAAAACCATCTCTGGGGGCTGTGTTGAGTCTTCCGATGATGAGCTTTGCTCAACTATTCGTGTCCACCTACTAGGTTGCGACTGAGGTGTTGGACCACTCCATGGCAGCCCTTCACTTGTGCGTATGTGAGTTTCTGTCATTCGGGCATGTCCACCAAGTCCTCTTCTTGTTCCTCTCATGGCAAATCGAACTTACAGTTGATTGGAAATCAATGAATAATATGCAACTGTATTGTAAATATTCCACTGTCATGTAAAAACCTATAAAGAATAGGGTGATCATCATGACCCTATTAGTTTAAGCTTAAATTAAGCCACCAACTTGGCAGCACTGTGGACTTCAGTTATCTTCCCCACCAATTCAGCTTGTATAGAATAAACTCAGTAGCACTGTGGAAAAAAAAGATGCAATGTATTGTCAAATAAATAAATGGAGTAGAAATAAATAATCAACTAAATATAATAAATGGAGTAGAAATCATATATGTTTTGACATAAACACCTCATTTCCTTATCACAAACCTTAGCAGCATCCTAAGTCTGGCAAAGAAGAGAGTTACAATGGAGACGAAGTCTAAATCCTGAAATTTTTAATGTTCTAACAATGAAAGCGATGTAAAACCTCAGCAACAATGCTGAGGTTGAAACAGGAGAGGGCAATTTAAACAAGGGGGACATGGTACAATCAGAAGTCATGAATCAGATGGGAGCCTCCATTGACTCACTCAACAAGCATTGCCAAACTTCAATATATATATATATAGTCCAACATATATATAAGCTCAGTTTGCACATTAATTTCCATTAATAAATCAGCGCATATATATACCAGCACTTCCCCCAACTTACTGGGTTGGTGTTTGTAGAAGGTACGTGGATGCTAGAGCATGTTATCATCAAGAATAAAGAAGCAGCTTATACCACCACACCATTTATATGGGTTTCCATTCAACATGCCCATGGGGAGTTGCAAGAAGAACAACCAACTGGCCTCAGGCCTTGGTTGCTGTACATAATAAAGATTAGACAAACAACTGGCCTCAATGAGACAAAGATGCAATTATTCCAAGCCCATGAATTACCAGGAATATTTTATTATATGTGTTCTCAAATATTCCACTACACAAAGCCATGTCTAGATAAGCTAATAAATTTTTTTTATTGCAATAAGGCCTTCATTTATTGCAATAAGAAGGTATGGTCACAGTTATAAGACAGATTAAGAAAATGATGCACTTGTATACCTCGTGTAATCTGACCATGTCCACATGTTTGAGGAGCTTCAAGGTGGCAACCTCCCACTATTATCTACAACACCATATATATATATATATATATATATATATACACACACACACACACACACACATTAGTGAAAAAAGAAAAACATTGGTTACCATCAATGGCGTATATATAACTGAACAACATATAGGGTTGATTTGATTATACCTTCGAAAGAGAGCTAAGTCCGAATATCCTTTTCTATTTTTCTCTGTTCTATTTCTTTAGCCTCAAAAGCTATTCTGTTGGGTTAAGTTCTTTCATTTTTCTGTGGTTTTTACTTTTTTGACACTATTTACAGTCAAAAGCAGGCCAAAACTTGCTGGAAACAAGCTAACTTTAAAAAAAAAAACCTCCATGATTTTCTTCACAATCTTTGCTTTTCTACCAAAAAGGCTCCAATCCAATGATTCTTTGCATGACAACAACAACTCCACCCAGCCTAAGCCCATAACTTTTATATTCAGAAGCTCTCAAAATTTCAAATAATCATGAAATTATTCTTATCTAATTCAAGATATTTAATTTTGTAATTAATTATCATGACATTTTTCTTATCTCATGCCAACGTGATTTTTCAATAAATAAGGATCTGTGCATTTATATTCCATGTTCATTTTATTGAGAATCTTCATGTGGTTGAAGTGCTTCCCGAAGCTGTTGTACGGCACAGATTTAATTAAAAACTCAGAAACACCGGTTTTGATATTCGAACATAAATGCTGGACTTGAAGACAAGTAATTGAATTTCTAATAGATGGAGCATATGAGTTAACAGATCCTCAAGACTTTCAGCGCTACCTCACCAAAGATAATTTTCATCAAAAAGTGCTACTAAATGCATCACCATCTTAATTTGCCAATATATACATAAGGGTAAAGTTAGCATCAACAGGGATATTAAATGAACCAATTAGGATGATCTTTTCCCTCAAACCAGTGCAGCCATGTCAAAATCCAGTGTCCCATGATAAAGCTCATATAAGATGCTTGCTATATGTTCTTTAGGGCTTAATACTCTAAAAAGGTTTGTCAAGATTATATTTAGAGTTGAGTTCCATGAAATTGTTATCAAGCCCGATTCCACGAGTCACCCAAAAATGAAGGTATCAATATGGGATGGTATTTAATGCACTTTTATCATATCCAAAGAACATTTGCCCATAAGACAAAAGAAACTAGTAGATAAAGTTCCTAATGTAGATAAAGCACTGTAATTTGTAACAGATTCACAACCAATTTAAACTAGTATTTGAAAGTTTGTATGTAAATGAGTTTACCTTTCACTTGCAAATAAGCCCAAAAAAACTAGCTAAATACAGATACCCAAAGCAGAGAGAGGTAGACACGGAGTGAGGGAGAGAAGTACCACAAAGATTGAAAGGAGGGGAGAAAGCTTGCTGAAATAGGGACTGAGCGGAGGAGGTCGTGCGCGACGGTGGGCCACGATGGGGCAGCCTAATCACGGAGGAAGAGAGATTAGGGACTCCAGCGAAAGTTATAGAAATAGAGAGAGAGAGAGAGAGAGAGAGACGGACGGTGAAAGATAAAGAGAGACAGAGGAGACTTACCGGCGACCGCGAGGAGGCGACGGCGTGCAGCAGATGGACGGTTTCCGGAGGTGAAGTCGATCTGTCACAGAGAAGACAGAGAGAGTAATGGACAATTGCGGTGGACTGTGGAATGTAATTTTGCGGAGAGGGGTTCAGGGTTTTCCGTCGATTTGCACACTTTTATTTCATGCGGCGATAAACATATCGAAAAAGAACATAAGTTGCTATTTCAACAAATTTTACGGCATTTTATTTGCGCGCAAAAAGTTGTTTTTTATGGCGAACCTCGCAATCGCCAATAGAAAAATGCCGCTACAGTAACTTATGGTCTGATACGACGAAAAATGGCTCGCCTCAATTAATTTTGGCAGCAAAAACAGCTTTTTCTTGTAGTGGATCTCACTAATTAAGTAACCTAGGGGTGCTACCCGCATGGTGCAGGGCGGGGGCACCCCCTCCCCGCCCCCCGCCCCGCACCATGCGGGTGATGGGGGTTTTTCCCCCGCCCCCCGCCCCCGGGAGGCGGGGGCGGGGTCCCCCGCCCCGGTGCCGGGGGGCGGGGAAAAACCCCCATCCGCCCCGCCCCCCGCTATTATATTAAAAAAAAAATTTTTTTGGTCTAAAAATATTTTTTTAGACCAAAATTATAATATAATTTAAATAATAAATTAAAATTTATAAATATGAAAAAATTTAAACTCATTAGAGTTAGATTTTGGATTGATTTGGTCTCCTAGGCCAAAACAATCCAATGACTTGAATATAATTTTAAGTCTTTTATAAATTGTGTATATCTATATACAATATATTTATTTAATATATATAAATAAATTTTTTTTTTTTAATGCGGGGCGGGGGCGGGGGCGGGGCGGGGCCCCGCTGGGGTCATCCCGCCCCCCGCCCCCGCTATGCCCTCTTTATGCGGGGCGGGGGACCCCGCCCCCACATGGGCGGAGCGGGTTAGCCCACCCGCCCATGAGGGGGCGGGGCGGAAGCCGGGCGGGGCAGCGGGGGCGGGGCCCCGCTGCCCACCCCTAAAGTAACCGAGTATATCTTTTCCAAAGCCAATAACCACATTATCTCATTAAGTTCAAATAATGTCTATATTACCCTTTCATGTGGGACATATTTTAACAGTCTATCCATGACCTCTTTATGATCATATTCTTATGAACTAAATTTATTTATTTTTTGATGTATTAAATATGGTTTTTCTCTCCTAGCTAGGCAAAGTATTTTTGGGATCTTCTTCTTGATCCTTATTTATTTTTAAATTTTTTGATTAGTACTTTTTGATGGATGAATTATTGTATGTATGTTGCAGATGCTGTTCTTTCTGTGGAAAAGTTTTAGAGTCAGTGATCAGGAGAAATTGTAGCTAATTAATGGCTCCATCACTGGAAGTTGTCCTTCATGGCTAAGAGTTGTAGCTAATTAATGGCTCTTTTGAGAAATATGATTAGTACTTTGGAATGCTGGAAGGTAGATATTTTCATTTTCTTTGTTTCATTTCAAATACAATATCATGTATAGGGACGGGGAAATCCCCCACACCCAATAACTTTCAATACTGCAATTAATGGAATTTTTGTTACCAAATTAGGAGTGCATCAAATGCAGTTTTGCTTCAAAGATTTTGCTACTTATAAATTGTTGTTTAGAGGCATGACTTGCAGTGAGATTCATTGGAGTAATGGATCCAGTTGGATACAGTTTTAAGGTGTGTAAGCAAATGAAGATAAAATTCACTATAAAAAAGTTGATTTTTTCATATTAAGATTTCTCGTACTTTTTTCAGTAAGGGCTTGTTTGGATAGAGAAACCACTAGTCGTAGTAACCTCAAATTTTAAATAAAAAATTAGAAACAATTCAATTTTTTCAAATTTCAAAACAATAATAATATTAAAATATAGTATTCTAACAATATTTTATTCAACTCATATAAAACTATCTCATCCAATCTCATTTTACTATCCAAACGAGCCCCAAGAGTAATATGGACTTGCATATTTTTAGACTGTATGAATAATTTTTCCTTTCATTATAGTTAGAAAAAAAGCTAAAATAATAAATATTTTTTATGCATTGTTGATATGAAAGTGTTTTCACGAAATTTTATTTTTTTGCAATATCGATAACTATTTTCTATTTTAAAATATGGCAAAAGTATTTGCATTCAAATTAACTTAAATTATAAGAAAATTTATAAGACAAGCTACCACTTTTCAACAATTTGTACCATTGATTAAGATCAATGAAAAATGCGCTTTCACATTAAAGTATAAAAAATTTATTAGACAAGTTACCAGTGCTCCTCCCTCATGACATCCCAATCATCCTCATCAGCCCAGACAGGGTCCCATCCAGGTTTGGTCTTTGCCAGCGGAGCGTCCGCCTAGATCTCCTTCCGGTCCTCCTCTGTCCAGTTCTCTGGGTCTTTGGCGAAATCAAAGACATCCTTTTCGTTCACCATTTCTCGGTCCTCCTCATCCAGCTGCTTCTTCAAATAATTGCTATCCAGGATCCGATTTAACCGCTTTATGTTCACCTCCGCGGTGTTCTCAGACGCGGGGCGCCGCTCGTCTCATGGTCGGACATATGTGAGGGTTTTCTCATCCGAGTAGTCCGTGTAGTAGGACGAATCGTCCGTGTCCGACTCGGACTCGTTCGAGTCTTCCTCGGAGATAACTCTGTCTTCTCGCGCTGGGTTTTTCTGTTCATCATCTTCTTATTCTAACTCAGTGGGTCTAGTCGAGTCTTCGCTTGCCATTGTGGTCTGTGAGGAGTAGAAGAAGAAGATAAGGTGGGGAGGAGGAAGTGAGCAGTGATAATTTCGAAGGAAATACAAGACTCTGACTCCACTCCAAAATAGCATCGAGGGTTTTGTGTGGGCTTATTGGGCCGGCGGTAATGATTTAGCTAACAGAAATGATTTTTAAAAGAAAAATTATAGACGTAAAGCCTCACACTCCTGCTTCCAATGCACACCATTTTTTTTTCTACATTTTTTTAAAATTTGTTTTCGGTTTTATTATTCTTAAATTTATTGAATTCTTCTATTCATCATCCATATGCTACACATTTGATAAGATTAAAATAAATAAATAGATAAAAGTGTGATGTGTGGTGTGTGAGGATGATGAATATAATTTTTCTTGTATAAAAATATATTCTACTTAAAAAAAACTATTCATAGAATTTATTTTTTTACAAATAATTTGTATGAGATTTGTCTATTTAAAACTTGTACCTAATATTATTTTTTAGCTAATATTGTCTGTATCTAACAGTTTTTTTTAAGGTCTTTTCAAAATATTTTTTTAGAAATTTAACAAAAGTACTTTTGTATATAGATTTTCGATAAAATAAGATGATTTGTAGAAGATATATTAAGATATAGTAAATTAGGGAGTGAAAATAGAATCTCACGTGACATTATTTGATTTAGAAGATAAATTTTAAAATTTAAATTTTAAAATTAAATCTTATCATTTAAATGATGTAGACACAGATTTAAGAATATAATAACCCCTCTGAACTAGACTTAAAAAGTAAGAAATAAAAATGGAACACTTCTCTTAAATATTTTAAATTTCTAAACAAGGTCGATTACATTGGCTTTTTTCTTTTTTTAAAAATTTTCTCCTAATAAAATTAAAAAAAAAAATTGAAAAATCCAAACAACATGGCACAAGGGAAAACTCTGTCCAATAAAGTTATAATTTTTTTCCAAAAAAACAACTTTTTTCTTTCCTATTCATTTGTAGGAGTATTATCATTCCAATTCGATCCAGTTTTGTACATTTTTTAGAACTGAATTGATATACACCGATTTTAAAAATTTAGGAACCGATATATGACCAATTCACTACCAAAACTTTTAGTCTTCCCAGTTTCGGTCCAATCTGGCCTAGTTTTTCTGATGTTATGGATTATTTATGTTAATAATAATATAATGTTTACATATACTAAACTATTAGTATATTTATATTATAGTATATTTATATTTTATAATAATTAACATATACCAATATAGTATTGAATTTAACTATATATAAGTTTTAGACTTTTTTATTTTTATATGAGTATATATGATCAAATTTTTAAAAATGTATTTCCAAAAAGAATATATTTATATTATAACTTATTATGCAAAAAATGTATTTATTATATATATATATATATCAAAAGTAAGTTTACATCAATAACTTAATATTAATGTTTATGTTTAAGATTAAACGTCGTTTGTTTTTATAGATGAGATGAGATGGGTTGAGATAAAAGTTAAAAATTGAATAAAATATTATTAGAATATATTTTTAAAATTTTATATTATAAAATTAAAATTACTATGTCATTATTAAAAATTATAAGATTATTTTTATATTATAAGATGAATAGATTGGAATAATATGATTAGAATTTCATGTTATATTAATTAACAATTTAGCATATAATATATATGTATAATATAATATAAAAAATATAAATATATTTACCGGTCCAGTTCGGTTTAAACTGGTTTTCAAAATATGAAAACAGGTACCGCACCGGTTTAAAACCAGTTTCTATTCTTAAGAATTGATACCGCACTGAACCGCATACAAATCGGACCGAACCGGTGGATTCGTTCTGATCCGATCCGGTCCAACCCGTTTTCTAATTTTTTTTTTACACCCCTATTCATTTGCATTTGTATTCTTCTATTCATTGTGATAGATATTTTATAAGTAATGCTATATACAATGGTGAAATATGTAAATACAATGTAATTGGTTTAAAAAAGAGTGGGACTCACTTTTAAATTTTTTTTTATGTAAATCTCATATTTATTCAATTTTTTTTTAAAGATATTGAATGAGGCTTATGAAATCGATATCATTTTTCGATATGCTATACCATATATTAGTTTCTTGCTCCCCAAGTCTTCGGAATGAGTGTCTTTTTTTTTTCTTCTTTTTCCTTGCGAATTGCAATCCTCTATAGGAAAGCAAGTACTCTCCTAGTTAATAAAGGAAAACAACTTCTACTTTTACTTGGAAACTACATTGATTCTTGTATAAGGATAGCAATAGTCTTCCTTTCCGTGTATCTTCTGCAAATCAAAGTGTAACACCTGGCCAATCACCAAGCCTAGGCCACGGCAGGTGCTATAATTTTTTTTTTTTTAATTGAAGGTTAACATGTATAGAGAGTTCACTGGAGATTTTTTTAATAAGTATTTTTTAATAGGCCATGGTCCAAAATTTATTTTTGGCGGTATATAGATTTTTATTGAACTTGAAACTTTGGTTAAAATTTTTTAATGGACGAAGTGAAAATCATTTTTATTTGAGAATTTGCCCGAAAAATTTACTGGACAAATTAGATTATCTTTTAACAATCGAGTTGAAGCTTTTTTTTTTTATTATTTATCAAATACGTAGTGCTCACTAATGAAAATACGTGTAAGAGACATTTTTTAATAGACTGCTGGGCGTGCCACTTAGCACAAATTTATTTTTTATTTATTTTCTTATTTTCTTATTCACATTTATTTATCATTTTTAAATATTTTAAAAAAATATATAAAAAAATATTAATACATTAATAATTACTTTCTTAATTATTAAGTAAAAAAAAATTAAAATATAAGAGGTGTCAAAATTAATTGTCAAATTAACATTTTATTTTCTCTAAAACAGAGAGGCCCAACGGCCAAATCTTTTTAGAAACTCCCTCACCACGTACGTTCTCCACGCCATGCACTCTTCCATCCCACTAGGGTTCACGGTAAGGCATCTATATTTACCCACGTATTCATGCAAACTTTCAGTTTTACCCTTCCCTTCACACACGGTATTGATCACGTTTCACGCCCGTTTTATTCACTGCATGCACGGCGCCAACACTTCCGTTCCCACTGCATGCACGCCTCTTTTTCTCTTTTTTCTCTAGGGATTCTAGTCATCTATATATATAAGTATAGAGAACCTCGTCACAGCACGTAGGAAAGGACCC
Source organism: Juglans cinerea (assembly GCA_961763995.1). NCBI lineage: Eukaryota > Viridiplantae > Streptophyta > Magnoliopsida > Fagales > Juglandaceae > Juglans > Juglans cinerea. The sequence continues at coordinate 4,757,933 of CAUIVZ010000015.1, forward strand.
ATTCAGCCTTCCGCCGCTGCACCTTGACGTGCGGACTGAGAGAAAGCCACGGCTCAGCCACGTTCAACGTTTGCACCGTAACACTCCTGCCTAGCCGCTGCCTAGCCGCGAGAAACCGTAGCTCACTGCGCAGCTCCTCCTCTTTGCTGCCGTGCACCACCATTATACCCCATACTCAGCCCGTTGTCCCCTGTTTTCCCACCCACGGAGAGCCACTTCACGAGAACCAGCCATACCCCTTCTCTTTTTCTCACCTCAACCACCAGCCGCTTAAGCCTCCGCCCTTCACCTCCGTGGCCAGCCACCGAAAACCATTGACGGGTGTGCCCTGTTCTCACCATACCGAAACAGAGGAGCCCCATTCCCTGGCTCTCGGTCCCGTTAGGTGCCACCAGCCACGGCACGGTGAAGCCCAGCGACGCCGATCAGCCACCCTTCCGTCACCCACGTGCCACTCCGCGATCTGCCGCGCGGCACCCCAAGCCACCGCTCCCCTCGGTAACAGCTCACTTCTCCTCCCACGGTGCTCTCTCTCTCTCATCACTCTCTCTCACTCCCACAGTGCGCTGCTGCCGCCGCTCCCAGCAGCGCCGCCGTAGAAACTCACCCAGGCCGCCGCCACACGAAGCCCTCTCGGTAAGGATCTGTCATACTTTTATGCCCTTAGTTATAAGCCAAAATGTATTTTTATTTTTGGACGTGAATTGTAGCTTGGCCTCAACTGGTTTGCAGAAAATTTGTAAAATGTTTTTACTGGCCTAGTCTCGCTTTATATTGCTACAAGAATTATATTTTACAGAAATATTTTAGAATTAATGTATTGTTCGGAGGAGTTAAATGATATCGATGAAATTTAGGAATAATGATATTTTAGGATTAAGATAATTATAGACAATTAGGTAAAATATGATATTTTAGTATTTGGGACTTAAATATCAAAATATGGATTTGATTAGAGATTTAAGTAAGTTAGGTGTTTATTTTATAGGTGACTATTAATATTTGTTCGGTACTGTTTTGGAAATATTCTAGAAAGTTAAAAAATCTAGGTAAACGTAGTTCTTATGCTAGACTTTACATAAAAATAAAATGGGCTGATGTTGATTTTTAGAAAATATGTATGTTTTGTTATGAAAAGAAATTTGAAACAACCTTAGTTATTTGTTCTGCATTACTCATGAAATTCTATATGAGAATAAAGTATTTTCTAGCATAACTGGTGTAGACATGAGCTTATTTTTGGCATTTTGTGATTGAACTGAGAAAAATGAGCGTATATGAAAATTTGATAATTTTTGCATGTGATGTGAAGATGTTCTGAATTTGTTTTGGAAAATTTGAAATGATATAAATTTCAGTACTCTGTTTTGATATGATGTGGCATCTGAAAAACCTTTGGCATGACTTTCTAATTATGTTCTGACTCTGATTTTGGTTCTGATATGGTGATTTTGATTATGTTTTGCTCTGATATCTGGCCCTATTATAGGATATAATAGTGACCTCTAGCCTTGTCAAGGGATACAATAGTAACATTTGACCCTGTCACTTCATGGGATATAATAGTGATCTCTGGCTCTGTCACGGGATACAATAGTGACCTCTAGCCCTGTCACGGGATATAATATTGATCCCTGACCCTACCATGGGATATAATAGTGGTCTCTACTCTGAATGCAATCGTTTTGGTAACATGGTGATTTATGTTATGCTCGGCTCTCTGTAGAATGCATAACCCTATCAGAAGAGTTAACCATGGTCTTTGTTATGATATGATGCTTTGATATGATATGATAAGATGAATATGTTTAGTCATGTTGTGCCAAAGGGGTCTTTGAATATGAAAAGTTGGTTTTTTGAATATGAACAGTTTGAAGTGTAGCTCTGATTTTCTGATAATATATAGTTTTGAGATTTGCATATTGAAACTGAAATGTTTTGTTTCTACATTCTGAATTCTGTGAAAATGCTCATGTTTACATATTAGCATATATTCTCTACTTATTGAGTTATTGATAACACATTCATTATCTTCACAATATTTTTCAAATGAAGTGAATGCTTAGACTGAGGATCGATAATAGAAAGCGGGCACAAGATTGCTAAGTGTAGGGAATAAGTACTGAGATTATTGAAAGGCTATTATTTTGTAGATTGAACGATTGTATTGACTAGATTTATTGGGATGTTGACATTAAGCCTTGAGTTGTCGTATTTATGGTTATAGAGTTTTTGAAAATGTTTGAGGATATGTTTATGGAGTTTTGGAATATTTATTTGTATTGTGAAAAAGGATTTAGGCGACAGGTAATAACTCTCCGACTCCATTCGGGACCAGGACGTTACACAAAGTCACGTTCGAGAGAGGTTAGCGGCCGACCACAATGGAATGGTGCAATCACTGCCAAAGAAGCTGCGACGAAGTATGCAAGTTTGGCTTCATGTAAGTAGTAGTATTCTCGTCGCCGCTTCTCAATTAGCGGCCTATTTCATAGAAGGTTTTATGATGTCTTTTCTCGTGATCCAGACTAATCTTAAGATGAGTACTTTTCGATGTCGGCCATTAATCTTAAACCTGTTCTAGAATCCTTGGTTGTGCTTGAAATCCTAGGTCTACCTAGCAATTCCCAAATTCAAGTTTAATAATCTCAACACTTGACCTAGATTTGAGACACTTCTCTTTTATTACTATAAGGTTATTGCTAAATACATTTTTATGATGTGTAAGTTAAAAAAAGTATAATCTATTATTAAAAAAATAATATTTTCATATGATTTCTAAATTTATTCACCTTTTTTAAAAAGCTAGGAGTGCATAGGACTTTTGCACATTGTAAGACTGTAAATGTCATATTTCTTTGTAAAAAAAAAAAAAAAACTTGTTCTAGAATCCTTTCGTGCTATATTTTCATTCCATAAAGGTTAAAGTGAAGTTTGTTGTGAAACTTTAATTATAATCCACCAAAAACACTTCCAATTGTTTTCTGAAGTTTGAGTATTTTGGTGTGTTTTTAGCTCCTTTCGATATTCTCATGAATCAAGGCTGTTATGTATGTTTTGCAGTTCCTGTCCTACATGTGGAAAGGTTCTTGCAGAAGTTGGTGTTAGGAAAAGTTCTTACTTGATTAAAGCCAGACAGAAGAGAATGAAAAGAGTAAATAAGGAGAAGGAGAAGAAGAAGAAGAAGCCATCAGATGCAACAGAACCAGAGTATTCCAGTTGTTCTTCGAGTCCCTCAATCCCTGAAAGCAAAGTTCCAACTGAATGTTCCCAGAAAGCAACCGACAAGAACAAGATCATTGAAAGGTATAATTTCAGGTTCCTTTCCTCTGCTTTCACAAAAAAGTCTTTGACTTAGTTCTAAGACAGTACAAAAGACTAAAGTTGTTGTGTGTTTCATATGTTCACAAAGGAAAATTAGCAATACTAGGATGATGTGGTGCAGCCACTGTCTCGAATTCTGCAGGACAGAATGCTGTGGTGACGCCATGTAAGTACTCCATCCATGACCTCTTTATCGTATTCTTGTGTTCTAAATTTATTTATTTTTAATTTTTTGATTCATTGTTTTCTTAGTACTTTCTGATGGATGAATTATTGTATGTATATATATGTTGCAGATGCTGTTCTTTCTGTGGAAAGGTTTTAGAGTCAGTGATCAGGAGAAATTCATTCTAGCTAATTAATGGCTCCATCGACACTGGAAGCTGTCCTGCATGGCTAAGAGTTGTAGCTAATTAATGACTCTTTTGAAAAATAAGATTAGTACTTTGGAATGCTGGAAGGTCGATATTTTCACTTTCTTTGTTTCATTTTAAATACAATATCATGGATTTATGTGTAGGGACGAGGAAATCCCCCACACCCAATAACTTTCAATACTGCAATTAATGGAATTTTTGTCACCAAATTAGGAGTGCATCAAATGTAGTTTTGCTTCAAAGATTGTTCTACTTATAAATTGTTGTTTAGAGGCATGACTTGCAGTGAGATTCATTAGAGTAATGGATGCAGTCCGATATAGTTTTAAGGTGTGTAAGCAAAATAAAATAAAACTCACTATAAAAAAAGTTGATTTTTTTATGTTAAGATTTCTCATACTTTTTTCACTATAGGCTTGTTTGGATAGAGAAACCATCGCATCTCATCATTATAATCTTTTCAAATTTTCACATAAATATAATAAATAATTCAACATTTTCAAATCTTAAAACAATAATAATATTACAAAATAATATTCTAACAATATTTTATTCAACTCATCTAAACCATATCATCTTATCTCACTATCCAAACGAGCCCTAAGAATACGCTGTACTTGCATATTTTTAGACTGTAGAAATCATTTTTCCATTCATTATAGTTATATAAAAAAAGTTAAAATAGTAAATATTTTTTTTATGCATAGTTGATATGAAAGTGTTTTCAGGTAATTTTATTTTTTTTGCAATATCGATAATTAAACTTGCAAATAGATTTTTTTATTTTAAAATATGGCAAAAGTATTTGCATTCAAATGAACTTAAGTTATCAGAAAATTTATAAGACAAGTTGTCACTTTTCAACAATTTGTACCATTGATTAAGATCAATATGAGAAATGTGCTTTCACATTAAAATATAAAAAAATATATTTTAATTTTCCGAGGAGCTATGAACAGTAGATACCTGTCTTAATGGACTTGGACTAAGTTAGGGTTAAGGGCCGGGCCCATTATTGGACTAAGTTGGTGGACTTGGACATTGGGTTGCCTCATACATAGGACAAGAAAGGAAAACTTAGGAAAATTATATCTATTAATATTTTGAGGAATTGCATGCATGTAAATGTTCTTTACTGAAATATGGACCACCCAACATAGGTCGGGTCATTAAGGACTGATTTTACAATTAACCCCAATACTTAGTTTGAAATGGACCCTATAATCCATTCTATTTTTTAATAAAAATGATTGAGATCAAGCTCTTAATTTTACTTGAGAACTATAATTAATTATTTTGGCCAATTGTATATTGTGGCCATAAGGACTATAGGGGTCGCATGTGATAAATCATAATTTTTTTAATCACATTAATGATGAAAAACAATGAACATGAAAAAAGATGAAAAAGAGTTGTTCAATGAGACATTGTGTATGGTTTTTTTCCATTTATATGCTCATTGTAATTTTTTCTAAACAAAGTAGGAAACTATAGTTAGGGATGCGCTATGGGTCTCTCACAAGCGGCCCATTTGCCCAAATCGCGTAGCCCAGGGCATAGGATGAGTAACCTGCCTATCACCATGGGCCGAGTAGCAGCCCTAAATTATATTTGCAATCGCCAAATATCTATTTAAATGTTAAGAGTATCTCATATGATTTATAAATGATAGTGAAATAGTTTGTTAATGATTTGTTAAAAGTCGATGAATAATATAGTAAAGTAGTGTGAGAACAGTTTTAGATTTTGAGTCTCCCAAAGCAAGAGGCTCCGCTGATAGAATGCCTTGTTCCGTCCTTGTAGAGCGGCAAAGGCTCCAAAATGACCTAACATTATGTCATGGTTTGTATTTAGAAATGAGTTGAGATGATTTTAAATGAGTTGAATAAAAAATTATTTTTAATATTATTATTATTTTAGAATTTGAAAAAATTAAATTATTTATTATATTTTATATGATAATTTAAAAAAATTATAACAATGAGATGAGTTAATTTTCGAAACCAAAACAGTAGATCGATTTACCCCATCTTAAAAGTTAAACTGCATAATTGAAACTGAGGCCTGACTTCCCAACTGTTCATTTACTTTCTTTAAAGCATAATCCCAAATTCAGCTACCAAGTTTTGGAAGTTTCTGCATGGCTTTCCTCGTCCCATTTCTTGGAACTTGAAACTACTTCTGGTAGTGGTTACATCCTTTAATGAATCCTTACGCTTTCTCTTACTGCAAGGAGTAAAGTTGTTGTTCTCTTTCCTCTTAGATTCCTCTCGTTTCTAAGAGTTTTTCTTTGTTAAATTAAGAGGATACTGATCCTCCTCCCAACAATACCAAAAATGTCACATGTTAGAAAGAGATAAACGCAGTTTGTAACATTGTATCGTAGAGAAAATACAACCTCAGTTCTACTGATCTATTGACTCTCCCAGTGTTGTAGTCGAATATACATCACATTCTGAAATATTGAGAGAAGTGCTGTAAATAAAATTATAAGGAACTTCTATTTTCTTTGGAGTTTCAAGGCTTGTGGTGCTGGGTGTAGATGTAGTCCAAGTGAACCTCTGTAAATATCCTTCTCTGTAAGCATTCTTCATCCCCTTTATTGCAATCTTCCATCCCCATGAGCTCCTGGAAATCATTTCAAGACATAAAGAAAGTGTGAGCCATAGTTCAAATTTGTTAGAGGAAAATGAGAAAAAGAAGAAGGAGAAGGAGACTATATACATTCATGGGTTTACTGCCTTGATCCAACTCTACAAGGGAACCTCCAGGAGTGATTTCGTTGAGCTTTACTTTCTCTTGTTCTGCAAAAGGGATCCAAACTTCAGTATTAGAATGCAGTTAACTGAAAGAAGAGTAAGAACAGAAGAAGACAGCAGCTATAGGGTAACCTTGTCCGACTGGTATGGAACGGGCAGATATTTCTGAGTAAGAAATAAGGAATAAAAGGAAGAGAAGAAGAGCATTAGATTGCAAGCTTTGCTTCATGGTGGAGAGAGAGAGAGAGAGAGAGAGAGAGAGAGAGAGAGAGAGTAATACAGCAGGGTAGTAGACAGTTGGGAATTTGGGTGGAGGTAAGAATGAGAGCTGATGTTGGATATAAAACATGCGGATCGAGAAAGCTAAACTCTGCAACTCACATGAAGCTCTCCTCAAAGGCATCTACAGTACCTTAATGTGGGCCCAACCCAACCCAACCCACCATCGTCATATTGTACTATACTCCATTCTTGTTGTGACAAGTTGACAACACCACTACTATGGATTCTGAAATATATGAATGTCTCAGAGAGAGAGAGAGAGAGAGAGAGAGAGTGTCAATAAGTCATTGTCTGCCATAGTGGTCCATGAAAAACAAAAAATACCAAAAGACCAAAAATCAATGTAACGAGAGTGTCAATAAGTCAACCTTTTAGACATGCTGACAGCTGTTGCCCATTTTCACTTGTTTTACCTTTCAATCTCCTTTTTACACTTGGATACTTCACCCATGGAAAGACAACATGGTAAAGCAAGCATGCCTGCACAACTATAGTGCTAAGTGTCATGCTTGAAATTGCTTCCAACATGTAAGAAACCTGTTTGAGTGGCTACACCACCCAATTTTAGTGGCACCAAAGCACCTTTCTTCATTTTTTTATGCAGTATTGTTCAATTCTATCTTAGTATAAGCTCAAAACCAGACTATGAAACTTTCCACATGAGTTATTCTATGGGAGAGCTTTGCTTTGCTTCCTGATATGCATGGATGATCCAAGCAACTGATTGTTTTGGGAGAGAATATTTTTTATACCAATGGTGGAATGCCACTCAATTATAGACTTATATAGTTCATCGATGCGCGCATCTGTCCTTTTTTTTTTTTTAAATATATTAGGATGGGTAATTTTTTAAACTGAAGTGGAGATCATTATGCTTATCTTTTGGGGGGATTTGAATCTGATCTGAGTTCTTGCTGGTGGAATAAACTAATTCAAAAAGCTCATTGTTGGGTTTGGATTCTGTAGAACGAGTATGTTATGTGATCTAAATTCTCTTGAGCAATGATTTGGAATACCGAGATATTGTGTCTGCTACTCCCAGACAACATGTGGCTGGGAAACATGAGTTTTATCTTTTCTGCAAGTTTAAAAGCCTGGTTCTTGAGAAGAGTTCAGACCATGTCTATGTGATAGGAACTAGAATGATAATCATCACATACATACATCCATGCATATATATATATATATATATATATACATATACACAAACATGTATATGGATCCATATTAAAATGATCCAAAGTGGCAAAACTTTGATGCTGTATCATCACATGGATGGCAGGCAAGTCACATCATCTTGGTCATGTGTCTACTATTTTCATAAAAATATAGGAACATCTTACAAAGTTCTTGAACTTGATGATATGATCTTCTAAGAGGTCAAAAAATCAAGTACTAGACCTAAATTTCTTCTCATTGCTATATATATATATATATATATAATTAATAGCTTTTACTTCTTTTATCCATTTTTCCATTTCAGGGATGAACTTTTTCTCTTTGGAAGAAGCCCCGTGTCACCATGAACAATGTGCACCTCTCAATTATGCAACAAATTAGTCTTCTTTAATTCGATTGATTAGATTTAGATTGATCACTAACCTTTAACACTATAATTGAGCTATATCATCTGTTCCATGATCACTATTTTTTTTAATTATACTAATGTATTATAATTCCTTTTTAGTTTTTCTTTTGAAATCTTTCCCCATTGCTCTTGCATATTTTGTCGGACGTGCTGGCACATGACCAAACTCTCTTTTTTATATCCGCATTATGCTTGTTTATTTTGTCGGACGTCTCCCTTAATTGCTTGTTTGTATTCTCTCAAGTAGTTCGGAATAAGAATTTTAAGAGAGTTGTAAAATTGTTTAAGCAGATGTTTGTTTATTTTTTTTTTAATTAGATTACTGCATAATGCATGGAGCTAGCTGAGTGGAGCTTTGCTTGAGAGGAAATGCAGAACTCTAAGTTGATCTCCAACTACCAAGTCCACAGACATTATTGCTTTAGACCTTTGTCAGAATCACCCAAAAAATACTACAGCAAAGAATATGCCGCAAAATATTCCATGCAATTGAAATCTGCACCAAAGATTTTGCATGCAAAACAAATCTATGAAGTGCCCACTTTCTGTGACTCCTGGCCCTTTTCCAGCTTCCCTATCTCTCAAAAAATAATGGCGTTTCTTTTGCGAGTAATGGTAGGTACAATTGTATAGTGTGTAAGTATCGTGTAGTCGTTTTAAAAAGAGTGAAATCTAGTATTAAAAAATCAATTTTTTTTCCATGTGAATCACGTATTTATTCAATTTTTTCAAAATAATTATGCGACGCTTGCACACTCAAACTGTAACTATCATTTCTCTTCTTTTGCATTCCATTTTTTAGTGCACTGTCCAAAGTAAAGCCATGCTGTTAACACACTTTCTTTCTCCGTTTTATGGGCATGAAGATCTGAACTATTTACATCTTTGGAAGTGATTCTACTCAGCATTCCATTCCTTTTTTTCATTTTCCCCTTTGGTGCTTCATTAACCAAAATGCATTCCCTTCTACATATAAAGGAAGATGCAAAGGATATTCTGGTGACAGCTAAAAGATAACAGAAGGAAGAATTTTGAGCCAAGATTTGTACTAGACGTGATTCTAGGATTGGTTTTGATCTTGTATTAAATACTCTGTTTTGAAATAGTGTAACGTTTGTACTTAAATGCTCTGTAATGTAGGATTGTAAATTCCTAACATAGTTGAGTCAAGTCTGTATAACAACTTACTATCAATAGCAATGATTGTGTGTCAAAATTCCAAAAACCTTGTAATGTAAATTCTTTACATGGTATGAAGAGAGCCAGCACTCTAATGAGAATTTCTTTCCTTCCAATGGTTGCTATTATTGGTTCATCCTCAGATAATCCCATCATCACTATCAATCCTGCCACCACCATAAATGAAAAACTCACCCCTGCAACCTTCCCTCAATTTGAAGCACTGCTCATAGGTTATGATTTGATTGATTTTGTCATCGGCAAGAGTCAATGTCCTGCCATTGATGCAACCCAATCTGCCTTTTCAAAAGTAGCGAATTCCCACTGGATTCGTCAAGATAAATTAATTCTTCATGCCATTCTTGCTTCTACCTCCACAACAATCACTCCACTCCTTGCATCTTGCAAAAGTTCTCATGAGGCCTGGACAGCTCTCACCCGTCTCTATGCGAGAAAATCTCGAATACGTGCAATGCAACTTAAGGAAGATTTAACCTTAAGTACCCATGGCACTCGCTCTGTCACTGAATTCCTTCAAGCTGTGAAGATAATTGCTGATGAACTAGCAATCATTGATCATCCTATTTCGGATGACGACTTGACACTCTACATCTTGAATGGCCTTGGTCCTGAGTTTTGGGATATTGCAGCCCCAATCCGTGCTCAAGACACTTCTTTGAAGTTTGAAGAAATGCATGACCTTTTAATTGGTTATGAGAACTTTGGTTGCTACGACAGACTATAGTCACTGAAACGGAAGCTACACCAGCAATGACGACTCTGCAACTCAGCGTCGGTCATCTTCAAGCAAAGGGCGTGGACACAACAAGAGGACCAATTCAGGCTCGGGCAAACATAAGTTCAAGCCCAAATGCCAGTTGTGTGAACAATTGGGCCACACGGCCAAAAGCTGCCCAAAGTTTCACTCCAATGAAATTACAGCTAATTGTGCAACTTCCTCACATGGGAAAAATAAAAAATGGCTCGTTGATTCTGCTGCATCGCACAACGTGACAACAAATCTCTCTAATCTCTCAATACACTCTGAGTATGATGGTATTGATGAGGTGGTAATTGGTGATGGCTCAGGTTTGCCTGTCTCTCATGTTGGCTCATTATCTTTCATTTCCCCTAATCGTGTCTTTCATTTGTGTGATACCCTATGTGTCCCTACCATTCAAAAAAATCTTGTTTTAGTTCATAATTTCATGAAACATAATAATGCTTACTTGGAATTTCATCCATTTTATTTCTTGGTGAATGATCGGATCACGGGGGCGACACTACTCAAAGGTGAATGTGAAGATAGCGTGTACCCTTTACCGGAATCTATGGAAATGGCTTCCAAAAAGGTTGTTGCTTATGTTCATGAGCGTACATCAATTGATGGTTGGCACAAAAGACTTGGTCATCCCTCTTAAAAAATTGTCAATCATCTTATCCGTGTATTTTCATTACCTAATAAAAATGGTACTTCCCCGCTTTGTAATTCATGTTCTCAAAATAAAGCCCACCGTCAACTTTTTCATTCCTATGGTTTAAAAAGTATGGCTCCACTTGAATTAATTTATTCGGATGTTTGGGGTCTGTCTTCGGATATTGGTGTGGATGGTTCAAAATATTATGTTATTTTCATTGATAATTTCACCAAATATATTTGTCTCTATCCTATGTCTACTAAATCTAGTGTTCAAGTCATTTTCCATCAATTTCGACATCTTGTGAAAAATAAATTTAACACTAAAATTAAGAGCCTATACTCAGACAATGGTGGAGAATATATTGGGCTAAATAATTATCTCTCTGTTCACGGAATTGGCCATTACACAACTGCACCTCACACTCCGCAACAAAATGGCGTGTCTGAAAGACGACATCGTCATCTTGTTGAAATTGGCTCACTCTCCTTACTGATGCCCATATGCCTCGCTCGTATTGGCCCTATGCATTTCAAGTTGTTGCATACCTAATAAATAGGATGTACAGCTCATCGCTGCAAAATAAAACTCCATTTGAGAACCTGTTCAAGAAAAGTCCAAATTACCTCAAGCTTAAACAATTCAGGTGTTTGTGTTATCCTTTAACACGATCCTACAATCAAAATAAGCTTGAGCCCAAATCAATTTCGTGGGCTACTCTCTATCATAGAATGCATATCTCTGCCTTGAGCAAAAAAATGCATTGTATGTACAAATCGAGGCATGTCTTATTCTATGAAGGCACTTTCCCATTTCAGGAATCCAACCCCAAAAATCCACCGAACTCTGATTCTCATCCTTCGTGTGTGTTGATCTCCCTGCCGAAAATCACTTCTCCACTGCCTCCAAGCTCTTCGGATATGGGTACTGCTGCTCATCCACTTTCTGGGTTAGTCTCCTCTCCTGTGCCGAATGCTTCTCAGGTATGTTCCTATTCGCCTCTTATTTCATTTCCGTAAGAAATACCATCATCACACACCTCAGAAATTCCAGCACCTGTCCATGCACAAAATGAGTCTGTGTTACCATCTTCATCTGAGTTACGCACTCACAATATGGTCACTCGGTCTATGAACAATATATACAGACCCAAAAAATCCATTCTAGTCACCAAACATCCAATACCTCCCTCCTTGGAGCCAACTCGTGTAAATGATGCACTTTCTGACCCTAGATGGTGTAATACCATGTCCTCAGAGTTAACAGCTCTTATGGGCCATGACACTTTGCAACTGGTTCCACCACTAAAAGGCTGTAACATCATAGGATGTAAATGGGTGTTTCAGATAAAAGGAATGCTGATGGGTCTATCAATCGGTTCAAAGCAAGATTAGTGGCTAAAGGTTTTCATCAAAGGCCTGGTTTGGACTACAAAGAAACATTCAGCCCTGTAGTTAAACTTGTTACAATTAGAATAGTTCTAACACTGGCTGTGATGCAGGGATGGTCACTAAGACAACTAGATGTAAATAATGCGTTCTTTCATGGTCATTTGACTGAGAAAGTCTATATGAAGCAACCACCAAGATTTCGGAATGAGGAGAACCCAGATCATGTGTGCTACCTTCGAAAGGCCATTTATGGGCTTAGACAAGCACCACGTGTTTGGTACTCAGCCCTCAAACAAGCTCTTAGAGAATTCGGTTTTGTGAATTCCAAGTTTGATTCCTCCTTATTTGTATACCATCATGACTCAATACTTGCATATTGTTTGGTATATGTTGATGACTTGATCATTACAGGGAATCAATCTGACTTTGTGGCAAGCATAATTGATTAGCTTGGCCAAAAATTCTCTCTCAAAGATTTTAGATTCTTGAATTTCTTTCTAGGTGTTGAGGTAGTTCCTACAAAAGAATGAATGTTTTTATCTCAGCACAAATATATTCGTGAAATTCTTGCAAAAACAAGTATGGATGGTGCCAAAGATGTGACCACACCATTGTCAACTTCGGTTTCTTTAAAGCTTGATGATGGGTCTTCATCATTTGATCCCACGGAATATCGTCGAGTTATTAGTGCTTTGCAATACCTATCACTAACCCGGCCTGATATTAGTTTTACAGTCAACAAACTCTCTCAATTCATGCATTGTCCAACCATAAATCACTGGACATCAACAAAGCAACTGCTGAGATATCTGAAGAACACTATTTTTCATGGCATCACCATCAGAAAATCGACAACACCAGAACTCACATGCTTCTCGGATGCGGACTGGGCTGGCAACTTGGATAATAGAAGTTCTACATCTGCATATCTGGTTTTACTTGGCTCAACACTAGGGGTGTAATCGGTCCGGTTCGGTCCGGTTTTGTATAAAATCTAGGACCGAACCGGTATGTACCGGTTTTGTATTTTTCAAACCCGATTAAGCACTGGTTACCCTCCTAAACTGGTACTTCCGATTTTACCGATTTCTGGTCCGGTCCGGTTCGATTTTCCGGTTTTTTTAAAATATAAATTTCACAATTAGTCATTAAAAATTTGTTTATTAAAAAAAAAAAAACTGATTTAAAAAAAACTGTTTTATACTTTTATTAATATATTAGACTATATAATAGTATTAATATTAGACTATTGGTATAGTTATAAGTTATATATTAGTATTAGTTATAAACTTTTAGTGATTTAGTATTAACATTTTATGTAATAATTTATAAATTATAATAAGAAATTATTTCATATATGAATATATATAATTATATATAAAAATTTCACATAAAAATTTATAATTATACATTATATATAAAACTTATATATATTAATATTTAATATATATAAAATATTTTATATAAAACTTATACATAAAAATATTATTTTTTATTTTTTTTAATCAACCGGTCTGGTCCGGTCCGGTCCAAAAACTCTCGGAACCGGAACCTAACCGGAACAGGCCGGTTTTTATATTTTAAAAACCGGTTCCGGACCGGACCGGTTCAAAACCGGTAAAACCGGTAAAACTGGTCCGGTCCGGTCCGAATCGGTTTTCCGGTTTGAGTTTACATTCCTACTCAACACCCATCTCATGGAGCTCAAAAAAATAACGAGCTATTGCACGGTCGTCTACCAAAACTGAATATAGAGCACTAGCAACAATAGCAGCCGAATCAATGTGGATACTTTCTCTATTCAAGGAGCTTCAGTGTACACTCTGAAAACCACCATTGCTGTTATGTGATAACTTGGGTGCAACCCATGTAAGTTTTAATCCGGTGCAGCACTCAAGAATAAAACATATTTAGATTGATCTACATTTTGGCAGAGACTTGGTTCAGAAAAACGCCATTCAACAAACTGATCTTCTCAGAAACAAGATCGGCCTCACTGATGGTAGCCTGTTCTTGTGGGGGCGTATAAAAGAAGATGCAAAGGATATTTTGGTGACAGCTAAAAGATAACAGAAGCAGGAATTATGAGCCAAGATTTGTGCTAGATGTGATTTTAGGATTGGTTTTGATCTTGTATTAAATACTCTGTTTTGAAATAGTGTAACGTTTGTACTTAAATGCTCTGTAATGTAGGATTGTAAATTCCTAATATAGCTGAGTCAAGTCCGTATAAAAACTTACTATCAATAGCAATGATTGTGTGTCAAAATTTCAAAAATCTTGCAGTGTAAATTCTTTACACTACACTCTAATAATAGAAATTCTATTTGCAATCTTGAGTAGGGGACTACGTGCGTGTGCAGTCCCATTAATAAATGAGGGTAAAAGGAGAAAAAAATATCATTTTAAAAAATATATTATTGTAATTTTAATTTTTTTTAAACATAACTATATGGACTTGCACATAAGAACGTCCCCATTTGAGGACTGTATGTAGACTAACTCCTCTGACAAACATAATGCTGCATGGAAGAAGTCCTTGAAATTCTTTCTTTCAGGAAATAAAAATCGAATGTTCTTTTGAAAATAGAAAATTGAAAGTTGAAAGGCCTTTTATGCAACAAATAAAAAATGTAATTAAAAGAATAATAAAATTAAGGAACCAGTGAGAAAGTAAAAAAGCTGACCAAACTAGTTGGGATCAAGTTGCATGCTTTAATGATTTAAACTCCGATGATTAATTTAAGAGTAATGTTATATACAGTCGTGAAATGTGCAAGAACCGTGCAGTCGCTTTGAAAAAGAGTGGGTTCCACTGTTAAAAAATTAATTTCTTTTCATGTGGGTCTCATATTTATTCACTTTTTTCAAAGCGACTGCACGGCGCTTGTACACTCACGACTGCAAGTATCATTTCTCTTAATTTAATAAACTCCATCCGTGGTCTTTACACTTCAAAAAGGGCATAAAAACCCATCATCAATATTTTGTGTGAGTAAAAAGAATTTTTTTCGTTTATTTATGGAGTCCATCAGTATTTTGAGGGCCATGAGATCAATATACAATATTTAATTTGTTAATGAAATGAGAAATGTTTTAACCATAAAAAGATCTTATAAAAAGAAATCCACAAACTTGATTTGGTTTGATATGATACGTTAGATCGTAAAGTCACTTTTATTATAAAGTAAATTTAATGTATTTAAAATAAATAACCTTAACATTTTAGTTTAAAATGAGAAAAAATAGCAATTCTATAAAACTAAAAATATTAAAATGATATTTTCCTTGGCCTAAATGAAAAAACATAATGAAAATGAAAAGGGAAAATACCGTCTTATTTGGTCACCATTAATGGTAGATATGAAAAGACACTTATTTGTTAAACAGTGCTGCTAAGGTGCCGCCAGCAGTGACTATTGGGCGTGCTCTCTAGGGAAAATTTCTTTTTTTAATTTTTCTTATTCATATTTGTTTAAAAAATATAAAAAAAATACTAATATACTAATAATCACTTCTTTAATTAGTAAGTAAAAGAAAAAAAATTAAATGTATGAACGGTCACATGGGAGGTATTCTTTGTGAAATCTTAGAAGAGATATTGGTTGAGTAATTTTACAAGTATGATTTAAATATTAGATGTCACGCAGCAGTTAACAGATATGTTGAGATGGCCGAGTTGGTCTAAGGCGCCAGATTAAGGTTCTGGTCCGAAAGGGCGTGGGTTCAAATCCCACTCTCAACATTCTCTTTTTCATTTTTTTGTTCAAATTTCTAAAAGGCATGTCTTTCATTAGCATTAAGCAACGACAACATTCTCTTTTTCATTTTTTTTTTAATTTCTAAAAAGCATGTCTTTCATTAGCAACGCCACACATCAATAAAATGAGACTAGGCTCCGTTTTGGCAATAAAATATTTTATTATTATTTATTATTTTATCATTATTTTTTAACTATTTTTTATTACATTTACTATTATTCAATATTTTATCGTTACTTTTCATTACCTTTTCTAAATGCAACCTTAGTCCTTATTCCAACTAAAAAAAAGATCTTTTAGAGCATTCCATTCGGGACTGCATATCTCTTCTATCCTTATAACTTAGGAAAAATTTTAGGGGTTTGAACAAAAACCCCTCCAATCTCAATCCCCATTTTAAGGTTAGGGCTTACGGTTTGTACATGAATTTTCCATATTTGGAGAACGACTGTACATCCCATCGTCCCAAACCCCATTCGATTTCCCCTTCGTCCCGCGTCTTCTTCTCTCTCGATTGGCGCCTCCCTCGCAACGCAGCACCAACGATCGCAGCCTCTCTATCGACAATTTTTGTAAGTGAAATTTGGTTTCTTCAAAATCGTATGTTTCTCTCTTCCCTCATTTTCTTATATTTTTCTTTTCCTATCTCTCTCGTTCTCTGTTCTCTCTTCCCCTTTTTCTTCCACTCGACGCCATGATCAATGTAGAATGAGATGTTTGCCTACAACTCTCTCTGCGTCAGCGATCTCTTCAGTGTTTGACTACCGAGAAAGTTGAGATGCATTCACCAAAATTTGTTTTTTTTAGTTTGTCACTCTCGTTTACAATTTTGATTTTGGGCTTTGTTTGAGGAAACTGCTTCTCTTTTTTTTTTGTGCCGAGCTTTGTCTGTGTATGTTTTTTGCTGTTTACTATTTGGCTGCCAAGAAAGTGATGATGCTTTCACACATAATTTTTTTTTAAGTTTGTTTATCTCATTGCTGTCCAACTGTTTTTTTTTTATCGATTTATTCATTGAGGCTTGCAATTGTGGCTTTTTGAGGATTTTGTGCGTTGGGTTTTTGGCTGTGTTGACTGTTTGGCTGCCGAGAAAGTGATGATGCTTTCACACATATTTTTGTTTTAAAGTTTATTTCTCTCATTGCTGTCCAACCATTTTTCTTGATCGATCCATTCATTAAGGCTTGCGATTGTGGCTTTTTGAGGATTTGGTGCGTTGGGTTTTTAGTTTTGAGAAGAATTTGGTGGAGTTTGTGGTTATGGAATGGGCGAATCGTTGTTTGTGGTTATCCATTCATTAAGTTTGTCTGTATGTTTTTTGCTGTGTTGGGTGAATTTATTGCATATCCGAATTGCTTTTTTGATATCCAAAAAATGCATAGTCAATTCCTTAAACCAATTCACTTTCATTGCTCTTTCCATGGGTAATTTGTTCTGTGTTGTTGGGTCCTTTGCAGTGTTTCGTATCTCTTGGGGAAGGGGGCCTGTTATTAGGCTGTGATGATGGTGTTATAGTGCGGATTAATTCACAAGTGTTAATGGGGCCCCATCGATATGGCGGGGTAATCCTCACCCGGATGACCATATTGGTTTTTGTGGTACTTTCCACAAATGACAATCGCAGTTCGGGTGGGGTTTTGCAGCCATTTGATGTGAGTGGCTCATTGCTTACACATGCTGTCAATATTTCCACCATTCTAAGCCCCATTTATTTATACATTCGATATAAATGCACTGGATGAGAATGCTCTTATTTAACATCATTGTGATTTGCATGTTGTTTGCTTGTTGTTTTGTGTGAATATGTGAATTGGTCAGTTCTATTACAATGTTTTTTGTTGTGTCATTGCTTTGTGTTATGTTGTGATAGAGAAGATGGAAAATGACAAGGAAAAAAAGCTAAATAAAATCCGTCAAGAGGACGAAAGACTGAGGTTGGAGGCGGAGAAACTAGAGCTCACCAAGAAGGAAACGGATCAACGCATTATGATGATGGACGTGAGTGCCATGCTAGGACTGCAGCGGTTATATTTCCAGGAACTGCAGAGAGAAATCATGGCGAGACGCAATGCTGCAGCACATTTGGATTGATTAACTCAAATATAGTTTATACTAACATAAAAGAAATACGAATTAAAATTTGATTAACTCAAATATAGTCACTATAACATGAAGGAAATACCAATCAATTATGCGACATGTCTACTGTTGGAAATATAATAGCCATTGATGTTCAATTAGATCTGCTTGGAGCTAATGATGTGCCGAGCTGTCTCTAATATGATGATGACACTGGATGAAGTCCATAAGCTCAGCTGTATGATTGCACGACAGTTTCGAGACTTCATCATCAAGTTGATCATACTCAATGTTCGGACCCTCACTATCATCACGCTTGTCTTCAATGATCATATTATGTAGAATAACACATGCTTTTATTATATTTGTTAGTTCCTTGACTTTGAACATTCGGGAAGGCCTACGAATGATTGCAAATCGTTGTTGAAGTACCACAAATGCACGCTCAACATCTTTTCTTGTGGATTCTTGTGCTTTCACAAAATTTTTCTTTTTATTCCCTTGTGGTGATGGAATCATCTTCACAAAAGTTCGCCACTTATGATAAATACCATCTGCAAGGTAATACCCCATCTGGTAGTGGTTGTCATTGATTGTGTAATTGACTGGTGGAGCACGCTCTTGGGCAAGTTTTGTGAAAATAGAAGATCTCTCTAGCACATTAATGTCGTTATGTGAACCGGGCATACCAAAAAATGCATGGCATATTCAGAGATCATATAAAGCAACTGATTCTAAAATAAAAGTTGGTTCACCAATGTGGCCGGAGTACATACCTTTCCAGCTGCGGGACAATTTTTCCACTTCCAATGCATGCAATCAATGCTTCCCAGCATTCCTAGGAATATCTGTGTTCACCAACCGCAAGCAATCGAGTAATATCATTGGCATTTGGAGATCGCCAATATTCATATGAAAAAACACTTACTATTGTCTCAGAGAATTTTTTAAAGCTCTCCATTGCGGTGCTTTCACCAATACGTATATATTCATCCATAAAATCCCCAGTAACCCTATATGCCAGCATTCTAAGTGCTGTGGTTATATTTTGCATAGAAGATAAACCGAGTCTTTCGGCATTATCTCTTCTCTGGACAAAGTACGACTCGTAAGAATCTACCTCATTTAGAATACGGAGAAATAGGAGACAGCCCATCCAAAATATCATTCGAAATAGATTCAAGAGATATACTAGATTTTATGCGAAATAATCGCGAAATAGGCACTCGTGCCCTTGAATATGATCACACCGAATAAACTTACGGCATTGGCGATTGCCACGATGACTATCCATCGGCCTCGTCATTAAGAACAACATCTAACTCATCTTCAGATGATAAGTATGTAAGCAATTTGCGAAATAAGGTACGAACCATTTGATGAAAGGAGTGAGAGATCAGGGGAGACTGTTGAATTTCGGTTCTTTAGATCAAATGAGACTTGAGTTTATGAGAATGTTAATGAAAGCAGAATGTGTATTTATAGAGGAAAAAATTGCCATTACATATAAGACAAAAAATGTTACTGTTTGAGACTGGACAAAAAAAAGTTGCCGTTGGAGAAAAAACAAAGAATGTTACCGTTGGAGGTAGGAGTTCAAAATGTTACTGTTAGAGAAAGTCTTCAAAATCTTACCATTAGAGAAAGGAGAAAAAATATTACTGTTATAGAAATGATAAAATTTTTTAAGATCAATACGTGGCTAGGTATTACCATTAGAGAAATTGATAAAGAGTAGATATTAAAAAAATACCATCATGTTAGAAAATGCACATATTAAAAAAAATTAATTTTTATAATATGGATTTTGGTTTGAAAAATAATATTGTATCCGGTAGTCAAAATCGTATAAGTATTTAGTAGAATGTGATATTTGAAAAGAAGATAATAAGACAAAAGAGTTAGTAGTTAAGATCGTAAATGGAAGTGAAAGAAAAAAATAATAAAGAAAGAATAGAGAAATATTATTTAATAGAATAGAGATATGAATGGAGAATGAGATGTAAGATGTTTTTAAAAGATGAATAAAACTTAGGGAAAAATTTTAGGGAATGTGATTTTTAGTTAAATTATAGGGAATTGTATGGAGAACCCAATGTGAATGCTCTTATAAGTCAAATTCTGAAATTCTTCCCTGCACCAAAGCAACAATCTCAAATGACAAATGCTGGTTTAGTTATACAGATGAGATATGATGAGGAATCTGTTAATAATAGTGAGATAGTTTGTGAATAATAGTGAAATTATTTGAGTTAAAACGTTTTATAGGATGTTAGAAAAGAAGAGACAAAATGTGAATACAAATATTATAAAATTAAAATATTGTTAAAATATAATTTTTTAATATAATTTTTTTTTTTAAATTTGAAAAAGTTGAATTTTATTTTCGTATTTTGTTTGGAAAAGTTTTAACGATTACGTAACGATTAATGAAAAAATTGAAAAATTGAAATTGAAAAATGTTTGTACTTAAATTGTGTTTAGATGTTGAGATGAGATAAGATAGGTAAAAATAAAATCTACTATTAAATTTTTTTTTAATGTGAATCTCAAATTTACCTACTTTTTTCAATGGGAGTATGTGAAGCTTGCACACCTTAAGACTGTAAATATCATTTCTTATATCTGATTAAAGCTTCTAAACCCAATCAGTCCTCATGTTTACAAAAAACATCCAAAATTACGAGAGAAGAGTACTCTTAAGTAATTTGATCATAATTATGACTTCAACATACAGTTCTGATCATAGATTTTGTATGCAGAAGACATAAGTTGATCAAGAAGCTTGAGTTTGTTCAAAAGTGGTATTCTTGTAAGATTGGCACTAGAGCCACCGCTCCGAGCACTACCGTTAATGGTTTTGAGATTTTTATTTTTATTTTTTATTTTTTTAACATATTTAAATATTTTCAAAAAATTAAAAAAATTCATAATATTATTAAAAAGTACTTACTTAATCATTAAGTAAAATAATAATAATAATAAAAAATATATATATATAGCGGTAGAAACCATTGGTAGAAATCATATAAGAGTAGTATTATTCTTCTTGTAATTTATGGGATTGAATTCCTGGAAGTGCTTTTTGTGTTTCAATGCAAAGGACAAATTTAACTGAAAGTGTACTAAAACAAGAAAAAACACCTTTAATTTCTTTCTGGTTTTTGGGTCCAACTCATTACTCATCCAAAGCGTTGCTAGATTTCATATTTTCTATCCAATGTGTAGGGTAATTTGGGTCAATGAGACTTGGGGGCCCTATTTTTTAGCCAAGTCTTGCACTGTTATGGCAAGGCTGACACTTTTATCTTGGGTTAAGAATAAATGATTATTTTTCCTTGGGTCACCCTACTTCTTACCTGATTGATTAGGCACTTCTAAAACGTGGCCCATCTTGGGGTTTCCACGTCACCACAAAATGAAAAACCCAATTACATATATCTAAAAATGTAAACTTCTACAAACTAGGCACTCATTCTACTCTTATCCACTATGATAAAGGGCTTGTTTGGGATTGTAGTAGGAGTCTTTAAAAGTACTTAAATAGCCTTAAAAACTTTTTAATAAAAAAATTATATTGTTTGGATATTACATATTAAAGCATTTGTAATATCAAATAAGTTAAAAAGTACGTTTGAGGAAAAAAATTATTTTTATACTTTTCCTCAAACGTGTTTTTCCAATACCCATACAATTTTAAGATAATTACAACTTTCAAACTTTTAAGGATAGGATTATAATTTTTAAAAATTCAAATAATCGTCATTTCTACCTCAGAAAGTTTTTTTTTTAAATTTTTTTTCCAAACAAATGTAACTTATTTGAAAGTACTTTAAACATAAGATTACCAAATATCAAATAAATTTTTAATAGTATAACTTTTTACTTAAACTATAAGTTATAAGCTCTAAAGTTCTAATCTATATTTCTCACCGTAATCTCAAACATTCAAAAAGTGTCATTATCCATTAATCTTAAAATTTTTCTTTTTAAAAAAATATGGGACGATCCAAAGGTGATGGAGTATCAAACTTTTTGCCCCTTGAGAAAAAGTCAAAACATACAACCTAAAATTAAACAATTACACAATCAAAATCGAAACATGAAACATAACCCTAGTTGACATCAAAATTCTTTTATATAATTAGATCCCTATACTTTGAGTAAATCAGAATTAGGATTCTTCATTAATTTCTCTATTCATTAACATTAACTTAAAAGATGTGGATGAATCACAAGTTGTCAGCTGTTGAATTTTTTTTTTTAAAATAGGTTAAGATTCCTTAAAAATAAAAAATTTAAACTTAAATTGGATTTTTTTTCTTAAAAAAAAACAAAAATGAAGGGAAAAACATAGGGGGGCCAATTTGTGGACAATGGGATGGCCCAATCTCGACCACATTTTAGAGGCTAGATGGCCATATATATTCAAGTAATGCTACATACAGTCGTGGAATGCGCAAACGCCGTGCAGTCATTTTGAAAAAGAGTGAGGTCTATTATTAAAAAATTAATTTCTTTTTATATGGGTCTCATATTTATTCACTTTTTTCAAAACGACTGCACGGTACTTGCACACTCACGACTGCAAGTATCATTTCTCTATATACTCTGGCCATCAAATGGTGGTCAAAACTCGATCATTCGATGGTGGTTGGACTTCCAATTACATCTATTTTCTTAGTTTTCTGTTTTTAGATTAAAAGATCATTTTTATTATAAAAAAATTCTCTATTTTTAAAAAATTAGAGTTGACCCATGACAATTTGTAATTGACTTTTCTGTTAATGTTGATGAACTATAAGGTGAATACTATAAAAAAATATATCATATTTTCGAGTCAGCCTGTTAACTTTTGAAATATAACTGAAATTCTTTCGAGGATAGAATCAAATAAGCTAGATGTGTTTTTGTACACTCTGAGATTTGGACAGTGAGTTAAGTTGAGATGGGATGAAATGAAAATGAAAGTTAAATACAAAATTTTTAGAATATAATTTTTTGTTTGTGAATTTGAAAAAGTTGTAATGATTAAGTATTAGTTTGGATAGTGATAATACTTCACTTCTGTTTCTTATTTTATTATTACTTTTTATCTACTTTTTATTACTATTCACTACTATTCAATATTCTATCATTACATTTTCATTATTTTTTCACTAGTATTAACAGAATATTTGATATCATCATCTCACTATCCAAATGGAATTTAGATGAAATGAGAATATTTTTTAATCCAAACATCCCATGATCAGTGAATGGGCTAGAGTAGAAGAGAGGCTTGAAAGTTGAACCCCTGTCACAGCTAGCTCTCATCCATCGAGGGTACGTAGCTTATTCAAACCACCTAAAAGTGTTGGGTCCAATGTGGCTTTCTAGTGGTGGCTCATGCATGCATCTTTAGAGTGGCCAAAACCACCCCCACAAGGTGTGGGTTAATGGGCGTGGAAGAGATCAAAGAATTCCCCGTAAGTACACATGAGCCACCACTGTGATCTGTCCCGATTGAGTTATATTCAAGGTCGTGGCTCGGATGGGCTATATACCTATATTAAGGGGTGCTGGGGGGAGTTCACGGCCACCTTCTCCTAAAGACCTCACACCAATTTGTGCATGGCGATGTCTTTTTTTTTTGGATCTAATTATTTAAGTACTACTAATGCATGCATGCACCATGCAAATTACTCTTTTATCGGTATCATGTTCGGCATTCGTGCACCTTAAGGCCGTGAAAAGGGACAAACCAAGTTATATATACTTTTACAATTAGATGAATGTGTATCTCTATAGAATAAAGCTATTTTGCCCGCCGGTTTTGACCGCTCCATTTGACCAGTGATCAAATTTTTTATTTTTTTATTTTTTTTACTTAGTGATTAAGAAAATATTTTTAAGTGTATTGGTGTATTTTTTTTATTTTTTAAAAATATTTAAATGTATTAAAAAAATATGAAAAAAAAAAAAAAATTAACACTGGGCGGTAAGCCCAGTGGTAAGAGTGGGGCGGCAGAGTAGCCCCACTCATCTCTATAATATTCTAGCTATAAGGCAAATGGATATTTATGAGTACCACATGAGGTTATTTGTAACGAAAATGATTAGTAATGAAAATAGACTCATTTTGATAGAAAATAAGTAGTTTTCTTTTAATATTAATTAGGAAACTGGTGAATGTGACTGCATGCAGTACGAACACATACATTCACATTACAGCTTTTATATATGCCATATTAGTCGTTGCATGCTTTCTGATCATCTCAACAAGGAGTTGAAAGTTGTACCCTATTCTGGGTTTTGAAAGACGAGTAGTACTACTGGAAAGGGAATTCAAGAGAATGATCGGAAGTAGTGCACTAGTACTTCATTAATTCTTGCTATATAGCACTGGTTTTTTTTTTTTTTTTTTTTTTTGTTCACTTTCATGGCTTGATCATATTTCAGATCAGGAAATCATGCATGCAGAATTATTGCTGATGACACGGCGGCGAGGAAATGCCGACGTAATACGTAAGCGAGAGGTGGAAAGGGCGTCATTAGCTTAAAAAGTGTGGTAGCTTTCAACCACTAACCATTAACAAGCACATCTTCACCTACCAATACCCATTTCTTCTTCATCTCTTCTCCCCCCACCAAACCCCTCTCTCTCTATGCATCCATCTCCCCCCACAAAACTTATTCTTTTCTCACTTGTACTTTCTTTATAAAATATATTTTTTAAATTATTATAATCCTGTAATATGTTTTTGATATAAAAAAATACTTTGACTATAAGAAAATTTAAAAATATAAACCCACAAACTTATATCATTTGATGTGATATATCAGATAATAAAGTTATTTTTATTATAAAATAATATAAAACTATATCAGTTTATAAGTTTTCTTTTATGAAATCTTTTTGTGGCTATAACATTTTTTTATAAAAAATCATTTGTGTTTTCGAGTGCCAATTTGGTGTTATGCAAGGAATAGATAAGAGCTCATGTGTATATATAAATGTTTGTATTTATTTTTGATTTGTTGTAGAACTTTATTTTTTTTTATATCAAATTTGATGCAGAACTTAAGTAATAAGCTCTACTATTAAAAACTTATTTATTATTTAGTAACCATATATCTAAACCACTTTCAAACATATTATTTTTGTTTGGAAACAATATATAAAAATATTTTTTGAGGTAGAAATAATACAAAAGATCATTTGAAAGTTGTAATGTCATGCATATGATAAGATCAAAGGGCAAAGATGTAATTATTTGAAAGTTATACGAAACTTTCGCCCATTGATAGTCTTTTTTAAAATAAGAACTACCTTTCACATTATCAAGAAAAGCAAGTTTGAGAAAAAATATCAAAATGATACTTTTTCTCTAAAGTTTTTATTTAGCTTATTTGAGATTAAAAAATACTTTAATATCTAACATTCAAATAACCTAATTTTATCATTAAAGAACTTTTAAGGCTATTTAAGTATTTTTTAAGACCCCTAACACAACCCATAATAAACCCTTAATTTATTTGGTGCAACTTATGGCTTGTTTGAATACTAAGAATATCTCATAATATATGTGAATAGTAGTGAAATAATTTGAACTAAGATGTTTTTATTAAATTTTAGAAAATGAGATAAAAAAAAATTGAATAAAAAGATTATAAAGTTGAAATATGTTTGAATATAATTTTTTTTAATATAACTTTTGTTTGAAAGTTTGAAAAAATTATAATGATTAGTTAACAATTAGAAAAAAAGTTAAAAATTTAAAATTGAAAAATATTTTGTATTTGAATAATATTTAGAAAGGAAATATATGAGAATATCTAAGTGCATGTTTGAGATTGTGGTGAGAAATATACCTTATAGCTTTAGGGCTTATAGTTTATAACTTAAGTAATAAGTTATACTACGAAAAAGTTATTTACAGTTTGGTAAATATATGTTTAAAACACTTTCAAACATGTTACTTATATGTTTGTTTAGGAATAAATTAAAAAAATATTTTCTGTGGTAGAAATGACGAGTATTTGAATTTTAAAAAATTATGACGATATTCTTGAAAGTTTGAAACTTGTAATTATCTTAAATTTGTATGAATATTTTCATTTATTGATAATTTTTTTTAAAATTCGAATTACGTTCGATTAAATGTGTTTTAATATACAACACCCCAAATAACTTAATTTTTTTTATTAAAGAGCTTTTAAGCTTATTTAAATATTTTTTAGGACTCCTACAGCAACTCCAAACAGGCCTAAGAATACCTTAAAACATATATATTTCTAAACGGGCTCTTGGTGGAAGGCCGAAGCACATGAATTACTTAGGGGTGTACACAAATCGAAGAAATCAATCGTAACCGCCTCAGATTGACTGTTGGAGCACGAAACATACTGAAACTGGCGTAGAACCGGTCGGCCTAAGGCAGAGTTATGTAAAAACCGCCGTCAGCCAGTTTGGTCCTGGTTTGAAATTGGACTAAACCGCTGAACTGACTGATTATATAAATCATATATATATATATATATATATTAAATTATACATATATAAAACGACGTCATTTTACTAAAGTTAGTCAAACGGCGTCGTTTCAAATTGAGATCGTCTTCTTCCCCACCCTTTTTCTTCTCCGATTCTAAATTAGTAAGTCTCTCTCTCTCTCTCTCTCTCTCTCTCTCTCTCTCTCTCTGCAACACACTCTCTCTGACAAATCTCGTCGCTAGGGAGACTAAAAACCGACCGAGAGCTTCTAGGAAACTGTCGGAGTTGATACGGCCGATATTTCTCCTCATCATCGACAGGTACAGTTGGTTGTTCCATACAAATCCCCTCCATCGATCGGTTTTCACCCCTACTGAATTAGTTGATGAGTTAGGAGGTGAGCACTATTACGGGATGCCGGATGGTAGAATTGGGCAACAAACCCGGAGGCCCACGATAACAGTCATTACCATGATAAGATCACGCAGGCGTTTTCTATTGTTTTCACTTTTGTGACTATGCTAGAATTTCGAAAAAAATATATATTTTGACATTTATGTAATCGTTTTTTGTACTACTTTATAAGTATTCTTTTATTTATTTTTATTTTTTTAATACAGTGGCGTACTCTGCTTGAAGTTCACACACACCTATGTAATTTTCATGAAGAGCTTCAAAGGTCATGCTTTATATATTTGACGGACGAGTGGGGCAATTTTGCTATGCACAAACTCAAAAATTGTGTTCGCCCTTTGGGAGGTTTAGCTGAATATATATGTAATGAAAAATTCTATTCTCAAGTCGATGTGTGCATATTTAATAAAATGATTATATGACATAATTTGAATTGACAAAAAATCTTAAAATTTGAATTTTACAAAGCAAATCTTACCATTAAATGATGTTGGTGGTGTCCTTTATACATAATCAGCTTAAAAACAGAATAACTCATACATAATATATGGCTTTCATTTTATTCTTTCACTACTTGTCCCATCCAAAGTTTTGAAATATGTTCCGTTCTGGCATGTGATAGGTCACTATTCCATACCAGCTCAAATTCCAGTCAATTCGACCATTTTCAATCAATTCCGGCCGGATTTCAAAATTCAAAATGGACATTTCGGTCCGAAATTACGTTGAATGCAAGAAAGAAGTTAAATCAATGTCCTTTTGTAAATCAGTGAAGAATGAGGGACAAAATTATATTTTTATGTTTCAGTCAACTACCCCCATCTTTGGATCTCCCCCTTCTCGAGACTCCTTCCAGAAATCTCTCCAAGGCCAAAATAGTGAAAACACTCCTCAAATTTGATGTTTGACTTGTCAATATTGTCATCCATGTCTACAACACCTGATCTAATGGACCAAGTTCCAACTAGCTCCATCTCTGAACGTCTAGTTAGGGGTGGGCTCCGACTCCGACAGAGTCAGAATGCCCACCTTCGACCTCTGACTCCGACTGGCGTCAGAGGTCAAAACCTTCTCCGACTCTGACTCCAATAGGAGTCACAGTCCAACTCTGATTGGAGTTCGGAGCTCGAAGCTCCTATCGGAGTTGCCAATGGGCTTTTTCAGGCCAAGTTACCCTACTCAAGTCCAGTTGCGCTACTGAGAAAATTGGCTCTAATCGGCCCAATATCAACTCCTGTTTAATAATGT
Organism: Juglans cinerea; assembly: GCA_961763995.1. Taxonomy (NCBI): domain Eukaryota; kingdom Viridiplantae; phylum Streptophyta; class Magnoliopsida; order Fagales; family Juglandaceae; genus Juglans; species Juglans cinerea. Next base: position 4,786,229 of record CAUIVZ010000015.1, read on the forward strand.
AAAAAAATATAAAAAACTATAAAAAAAAATAAGTTAAAAAGCTAAAACTTAAATACAATAACTAAATCAAACTACAAATCGGAAATCATAAATTTAAATTTAAAACTACAAATCGCAATAAATTTAAACTTGCAACACCAAAATGTTGAATAATACCATAGATTTCATTCAAATATGAAATAACCACAGTGACCCGCATCAGTCTTGGTCCATGGACAGTCCACTCGATAGTGATTCTTGATTTTCCTACAAGAAGTTTTAACTTTTATTGATCAGATACACTATCTTTTCTTTAGTCATTTAACTATAGACTTCTAAACTATCAGCCAAGTAATATTATAAACTCACCTCCACTTCTTACTTTGACAAGTTTTGCATGATGGTAATCATTCCACTATATGTCGGTCTCAGACTCTCAGTCATCCACAATTAGTTTGGGGTTCACAGATAGGTCTACAAAATCATATAAATTATAAATTAAATAACGAAAATATTAAAATTATGTAAATAATCATTTAAAATCATAAAGTTACCTAATTCAAGCTTATAGCTCTTAGCATCAACGGTATCTACTCCGATGTGCGTTGAACTTAACCAATTCTGTGTGCAAACGATGGCCTCGATGGTGGTCGGAGACAATGAACTCAGATAAGCATCCAAGACATGACCTCTGGTGCTAAACGCCGACTCAAAGGCAATCTTAGTGATAGGAATGACTAATATATCGAGTCAACATCTTCCACCAAGTTAATATCTGGAATGTATCACTAGGTGTCTCAACATCCTCGATGCACAGTTTTGATGATACCATCGTAGCCATAATAAATTTAAACTTTATGCATGTGTGTCATCCCAGGAAAATGTCGAGCCGGTCGAGAAAGAAGAAATACCACATTCGGTTGAAAACTGACCACTATTATTGTAATGTCTATATAAATCATCAATATCACATTTAAGTGATCTAATAAACTTTTCAGCGTCCTCGTCACCAAGAACGTCCTTAATCCAATTTTCTACAATCGCCAACTTATATCGAGGGTTCAGGTTCGCAACCACAAAAATAATCTATTTATCTTCTCCACATTCTCAATATTTATTATATTTGAATTTCATCTTCATAGCTATTGCATTCAACAAACCCATACTGTCAGCACAACTCTCTTGTAAGTGTCATAAAACCCTAAGAGTTCCTCGAAGTACATATTTGTAGTAGGATATTTTGTCCCAGATATCTGCATAGTTATGTTATAAAATAACTTAAAAATTTGAACAAACTACCAGACATTGGCCCAATCAACTGTGTCCGGTGCATCGAGCCCCCTTCTCCCCCCAACTGACTTTAGAAAAACATACATCCTGCCCCCATCTTTGACCTTTATCCGCTCGAATGATGTTTGTTACTTTTGCGCTACATCTCACATGATGTAGTTTCATTGAGTCGGAACGTCCAGTTGCAACATATTGGAAGATGAGATCTCAAGTTATTCGACTATTATCTTAAACTGGCGGAGCCGTTGTGGGGAAGCCCTTACATATCTCACTAGGTTCTGGACTTTAATAATGAATTCATCAACCTCCTTGAACCCCTCAGAAGTTATGAGGTTGATAATATGGGTACAACATCGAACATAAATAAACTGGTTCTCACGAATGATATCCTCCTTAAATATCGTATTTCACCTGAACTAATCAATGACAGTGTCATTCGCACTGGCATTGTCTACCCTGATATAAAGTACTTTTATGATCCCTCAATTCTTTATATAGTCATCCATCTACTTGCCAATGGATGAACTCTTGTGATAAACAATTTCTTTGAAGTTGATAATCCGCTTCTACAACATCCACTCACTATCAATAAAGTGGGCTGTGATACACATGTAGCCTACATTCTATATGGAGGTCCATGTATCAGTCGTAAATGACACTTTTTGTCTCATGGCGACAAACATTTCATTCATTGCTACCTTCTTCTTGGCATGCCTCTTCAAACAATCACGCATCACAGTATACCATGAAGCCATGGGAAATCGTGGCTCTAAAGTGTGCACAAATTTACAAAAGCCTACCTTGCCAACCGTGGTAAAATGCATCTCATCAGTGATGATCATCTCTGCAAGAACATCCATCAACATCTTCTCATTGTATTGAATGAGAAGATGTTGCCGTCATTGGCCGTAGAAGTTTCGTAACCCAACTTCGTCTGATCAGTTGCTACTAGCCATTTGTGTATCTTATATCACTGACAGCTTGTAAGATGTGCTATTAATATTGACGTGCCTTACTTCTTCGAATGACAACTGCATAGTTACCCACAATAGCCGCATTGAGCCTGTGGATTCTCACGATCATCGGGAACTTTGGTGAAATGTTCCCATGTTCACAACCTATTTTTACTAGATCGTGATGGTGGATCGGCCTCAACATTCATTAAATCCTTCTCTTAATTAAGCATATCAACATCTATTGGGACTCAACTACTTGCACGGGAGGTAGCTGCTTTAGATGGGGGTCGATGACCTGAAGTACCAGTTAGTGATGCCAACGGCTGTGCGTCATCCTCTTGTGGAGACTTGTGGTGAGAATGAGATGGTGTATCATCCATATTTTGAGCAAATAATTTGAAACAATTACCAAAAAATCGTCATTTTAAATGTTGTGATAATTATCTACAAATTGGAAACACATTGAAAAGGAAAAAACATGTGTCTAGTCGTGTTTGTGGTTTTAAAAATAAATAAAACACAAAAGACGTCCGCTTGAGCCAACTTAAGCGAACAATCTATGTGATGTTCGCTCAAATTGTTCGCTCGAGCGAAACTCGAGTGAAGGCTTGAGCTCACATATCTGTGTGGTTTTCGCTTGAGCTAGACTCGAGCAAAGGCTCGATCAAACAATCTGTGTGATGGTCGCTCGAGCCACACTTGAGCAAAGGCTCGATCGAACAATCTGTGTAATGTTTGCTCGAGCCATACTCAAGCAAAGGCTCGATCGAACAATCAGTGTGATGTCACTCAAGCCACACTCGAGCGAAGGCTCGAGCGAACAATCTGTGTGACGTTTGCTCATGCCATACTTGAGCGCCACTAGAGCGAACGTCACCTAGAACAAAAAATTTGATTTTTACAAAACCTAAATCCCTCGATTCTTAAATTTAACAGTCTAAAAACTGAAAAATGAAAACAACAAAGAAGTTGAAATGAACAACAAATCATACACATTTCACAAAGGGTGTCACAAATCACATTCCACACTTTACAATTACACGGAGGAACAAAAAATCTATTAGAGGAAGAAGTTAAAAATCATTCTTACAATTATTTCGGTGATAGTAGAGTCGCAGACGGCAGCCTCAGGTGATGGCAGACGGCGTTCGGAGCTCAACTTCCTCGTGCGAAAGTGAGGACTCTATTGTGCTGTACGCAAAACTGAAAGTGAGAGGGGAAGAAGGGGTCTGCGTTTTGGACCCCCTTCCTTCACGAAATGACGTCGTTACATCCTACCTCATCAAGACAAATCGAGGTAGGCCAAGCGAAACGACATCGTTCCTTTTGAAATGGAATGACGTTGTTTTGATCATGTGTCTTTTTTTAAAAAAAGTCAGAGTTCGAAATTTGAAGGGCTCTGACTCCGTCGGAGTCGAAACCTCATTGGAAGTCGGACGAAGGTCGGAGGTCGAGGTCGGAGGTCAGAATGTTTGCCCACCCCTACGTCTAGTAACTTGGCAAGCCTGTCAAAATTGGGACAAAAGTTACAAAAGTTCAATTTACAATATGTTTACGTACTATGATTTTAAAAATAAAATAAATATATCAATAAATATGTGTGTTTTTCGTATGTGTTTTTAAAATTTTTATTAAAAAATATTATTGCGTATGTTTTTAAGATAAGTATTAATATTATTTTAGAATATAATCTGTACATATAATTTATTGATTTAATGTCTATCCCGAAACAGCACTCTGAAATGTATCGGTATTCTTTGGGCAAGCTTGCTAGCGTGCACAAAACTTGAGGGCTACTGATGAAGTCCATTCATCTTAAAATACACGGGTGACTACCTAGACTAGTACTTTTAGAAGTGGAATATCATAAACCAATCCAATGTATCAAAAAAGAAGTGGAATATCATGTTCACATCCTGCTCATCTCATGCAGCCATCACTCTCCCCCCACTGTAAGTAGTAGTACTACTATTGCAAACCCTGATCAATCTAATAGAAAGCAGAAAAAGAAAACAAGCATGGATCAAGTTAGTGTAAAGATCAAGGTTACCTCTCTACTTGCCTTCTTGCTAGTAATAATGCTGCTGATCATGGCTCTGTCTCCTGCTTCGGCACCAGCTCCTACATTAATGAAGAACAACAACAAAAGCACCACCTTCCGCTACAATCATGGGATCATGGAGGAGTAGGAGTCGTCCTGCCGCCTAATAGCGCATGACTAAATGGATATGGATTTTATGATGTGTTCGAGAATCAGCAAAATGCTCGATGAGCAATCTGAGGACTATGTTGTTTTTTCATCCCTCATGAAAACCTACAGCAACATGCAGCAGAGAAAAAAAATCTGGTAAACCGTATACTCCCTGAAGCCCATCGGGGAGGAAAAATAATCCACCTCCAGAAACTACTTCCATTTATAAACGAAACCCTCCGACAAGTCCAAAATCATGAAATTAAGATAGCACATTAAAAGGAGATCAATGGACAATGTAATAAGCAGGGCCGAAAGTCGAAAGAAATAAAGATATATTTTGTTGGCTTGGCATAGTTTTGGATCTTTTGAGATTGTTGCAGCTTATTTTTTTTTAGGAGAAAAGCTCACAGCTAAGGGTGCAAATCGGTCGGTCCGGTCTGGTCCGGCAATGTTCGGTCCATCATTTTTCCAGACCAAAACGGACCAAACACCCATAGGGACCGGATCAACCGGTAGCTATCGGTCCGGTCCGGTCAGTCCATTCAGTCCGGCCTACTTACTTTTCTTTTTCTTGTTTTAAATCAATTAATAAAAAAAATTTATTTAAAATACTAAATTAAACTAAGTGACTTATTAATGTGGATTATGTAACAAACTCAATAAAAAAATATTTTATATGGTTAATGATAATAAATTAGATAAAAATTACATTATTAATTTATATAATTACTATATAATTAACTAATTGATATTATATATTAGTTAATTGATAGAATATTAACAAGTGTTAATAACATATTTAAGATTTTATATTGTTGATAATAATAGGTTAGATGAAGATATATATAAAATATTGTTAATTTATAGAATACTAAAAAGTATGAATAACATATTTAAAATTTTATATTGTTAATTGTACAATTATTATATAAATAATATATATAATATCTTTTTTTTACTTTTCATTTGGTCCGGTCCGGGGTGGAAAAACCCTGGACCGTGGACCGGACCGAAACTTTTCGGTCCTCTAAAACATGGGGTCTCAGTCTCGGTCCGGTCCGGTCAGTCGGTTCGGTCCGGGCCGACCGTTTATCACCACTACACATAGCCGGATGGGTTTAAAACCCATTTTCACACCGGCTAATGAAATCGCGACACGTAGGTGCTCCAGGAGAAAAGAAACTACACCCGGCAACACCCGATCCGCAACTCATCTCCCTTCCTTTCTCGACAAGTAACCCTCTCTCACTTCCTTCCTTCTGTTCTTTCCTTGCACTAAACCTGCACCAACCCATTCTCTCCCTTGAAGGAAGCACTCGTCCTTGACGGGAGCACCCATCCTTGACGGAAGCACTTGTCTAAAGAATGTTGTGTCGGTTGAGATTTCAAAAGTAAATGGTGACCGATTGGAGCAGATGATGAGTTCATTTCGTGGATTTGATCTTGTAGTTGGTGGCAGCCCTTGTAAAAATCTTGTTGGTAGTAACAAGCATCATCGAGATGGACTTGAGGGTAAAGAATCTGCACTTTTCTACGATTGCTTTCGTATTCTGGACTTGGTCAAATGTATCATGACAAAAGTACAATGATAAAGGAGCCTTTCTTCCTGGTACTTTTGGTTAATTTCAATTTCTTAGGTCTGTTTCCTTTTGTTTTTTGTTTTTTGTTTAATTAAACATTGAAACAATAACTTGCGAGATTCTTTTTAAGCTTTTGCTTAAACAGAGGGAGAGAGATTCGGAGGGAGGAACAACGTGAGAGTGTAGAGATAGAGGAGGGAGAGAGATTTGTAGATGAGTTGGCGATCGGGTGTTGCCGGGTGCAGTTTCTTTTCTCCTAGAGCGCCTACATGTTGTGATTTCATTGGTCGGTGTGAAAATGGGTTTTAAACCCATCCGGCTAGGAGCTTTTCTCTTTTTTTAGATCGATAAGATGCATGGATTTCTAGCTAGCTGGGAATGAGTTTTGTTATACATCAACCACTATTAATCCCCACACTCCACACATGACTGTTTTTTTTCTTCATAAAGTGTAGCGTGTGAAATATATATATATATATATATATATATATATTATATCAACATGTGTAACATTTAGGCCCTGTTTGGATAATGAGATAAGATGATATGATTTTATATGAAAGTTGAAAGATGAATAAAATATTGTTAGAATATTATTTTTTTATATTATTATTGTTTTGAGATTTGAAAAAGTTGAATTGTTTATTATATTTTTGTGAAAATTTGATAAATTTATAATGATGAGAGGAATGAGATGAGATAACACATTTTTACTATCCAAACGGGGCCTAAGCAAACAAGCCCAATTAATTCCTTTAATATGAATGTTATTATTATTTATTGTTACCCGTTTGATTTGCGCTAATTGGTTTACTCTTCCAAACTATTCAAATTTTTTCACACTTGATGAGTGTACGAACGTGCACTCTAAATATCCTATTAGTAGACTAAAATGCTAAAATGTGAATAAAAATCATAAGAATTAATGGATATTTTTTAATTGAGTTTCTATTTACTTTGGGATACTCTTAAACACATTTTTATGTTTAATTTTAGGGTTTATAAAAGAGCAAGTCAAAGTCCAGTCAAATTCAAAGGAGAACTTTCAAGTGGGCAAGAAGTTGGAACAACTTACGAATTTTCAACGGGTGTAGGACTCTACAAATAAGGATAATGATGAGATTTAAGAGTAATTCGGATTAGAGTCCAAAACGCTCTAGGAGATAGCCTGTATATACTTTAGTATTTTCATCTTAACTTTGCACTCAAATATCAGATTGATGACATTTTTGATGTGTTGGAAATATATCTTAAAGAGCTACAAATTTGACTCTAATAAGAACTTCTAAATTCGAAATTCTGAAGTGCGTACATGACTGCCAAGATAAGTCTTAAAATTTAGGCGATTTTTATGCATGAATCATAAAGACATTAGGGTTTCTTTCCTACCCTATTTAAGCATATCATTAGCACAAAATTGAGAGTTTTTGGGAGGGAGGAGATGGCTCAGTATTGAAGAACGAAGAGACCAAATTAATTTCCATAACCGCTGTTTGCTTTATTTTTCTCTTGAGATTTTTGTTGTCCATTATATTTATGTGTAACTAAATCCTCAAGTATGGCTAGGGATGAACTTGCACAATAGATGTTATTTTTAATTTATGTATTTGATTTTTAATTACTAAAACTCTTTTATTTTATCATTCTTAATTCATTGTTGATGTTTTCTTCTCCGAATAATTATATAATTTATTCTGTTTATAGATTCAGTCATGATTTTTCTATTGAATGGATTAGCTCTTTGATTATTTTTGGATCAATTATTTATCTATATTGATTTAATTCTTTGCTACAATATCATTCTCTGAGTATATTGTCGTCGTTGGATTTTCTCAATAGTGATAATAATTTACGTATTTTAATAGTGGTGAATGATTTTTCAAAGGGTTACATTTAATTTAATTCTGGTTTATAAATCTATATTTTTCGATTGAGAATCTTGGGAATTAAGTTTCCAATTGAGTTATTCAATGAATTAAGAATAATTAAAATATTTAATTTGTGCAAGGGATTCCGAAGAAATGAGTGAACACGAAGATCAACCCACTAGAACTCTTCAGGATTACCTCCACCCTACACGCACAGCCACACCATCATGCATCATGTTTCCAGCCAATACTTGCCAACTAGATTTTAAAACAAGATGATGCAATTACTCCCTACTTTCCATGGCTTGAAAAATGAAAATCCATATGCGCACATTAGGGAGTTTGAGAAAATAGTTGCGACTTTTCATAGTCAAAATACAACTGATGATGTTGTGAGACTTAAGTTCTTTCATTTTTCTTTGAAGGATAGAGCTAAAAGTTGATTATACTCGCTTAGAGCACGATCTATTGGGTCATGGAAGGAGATGACTCAGGTCTTCTTTAATAAATATTTTTTCCAACATAAGACCAACGTTTTAAAAAGGTAAATCTCCACATTTTCACAAAAGGACAGTGAGACTCTTTGTATCAGTCTTGGGACAAATTTAAGGAGTTGTTAAGTATGTGTCTTCACCATGGGTATGAGAATTGGCGTTTAGTGAATTTTGTTAGAGACTTACACCTAGAGAGCGCCAATTTGAGGAGATGATGTGTAATGGTGAGTTCTTATAGAAAGATCCTGATGAGACCATATAATACCTCAATGAGCTTGCTAAAAAAGCTCACACTTGGACTGGACCTAGTGCTACTGAGAGCACAAATAGATCACGACCTGCAGAAAACCCAAATGGTGGTGGAATTTTCCATCTCAGGGAAAAGGATAACCTAAAGGCTAAGGTTGAGATGCTCACTAGGGAGTTAGATGTGTTAAAGACTAAAGACTTAAAGCCAACACACGTCGCTAACCATGCAGAGTCTTTTGGACCATGTTTTGTGTATGGCGGGATAGATCACCTAGCCCAAGAGTGTTCCACATTTTCTGAGATAGGAGGGATGTATGAGGAACACTGTAATGCATTAGGTATGTAAAAGAAGTCTTACACATTTCTCTTATACCTATAATCCTGAGTGGCGCAATCACCCCAATTTTAGCTAGAATTCTGAAAACCAGCCGCCTACACAACCCCTAGATCATATCCTGCACCATATCATGCACCTTCATCATCTATGAGTCCTTTATAAGACACTTTGCATGCTTTTATTGATGCACATGGTAAGACTAACCAAAAGTTTGAATATTTGATTACGCAGGTTGTTGAAGAAAACAATGAGATAAAGAGTCAAGTGTATAAATTGATGACCTCTTTGAGTGTGAATGAGCGAGGTAAGTTCTCTTCTCAAGCTCAGTCTGCACCCCATGGTCAACACATGGCGCAAGAGAATTTGAAAGATGTGAATGCTGTTGTGACACGAAGTGGTAAGTCATTACACATCCCAAGAATGAACAAATTAGAGGATGTGGAAAAAGATCAAGTTAGTAGTGATGTCGAGCGGCCCAAGGAACCTGAAGTGACAGAGTCATGTTAAGGTACCATTCTTGCAAGCTTTAAAATCAAGCAAACGAGTTTTGGATCTTAACAATGAAATCCTAGAGAATCAAAGGCAAGAAAAAATCAATCTTCCTCTTTTGCATGTGATTTAAGCAAGTTCCTATTTATGCAAAAGTTCTCAAAGATTTGTGTATAGTTAAGAGGAAGCACCATGTGAAGAAGACAGCGTTCTTGATAGAGCAAGTTAGTGCTCTAATTGAGCAGCGGATTCCTCCCAAGTACAAGGATCCTGGTTGTCCAACCATTGCAAGCTGCATTGAAAATCATGAGTTTGGGCAAGTTTTGCTAGATTTAAGAACTAGCGTGAATCTAATGCCATATTCCATTTATTTACTGTTGGGGTTAGGAGAAATCAAACCAACCATTGTGGTATTGCAATTGGCTGACCTTTCAGTCAAAGTACCTCAAGGTGTGGTAGTTATCATGTTGATTTCCTAATCCTTGACACTAGCTCTGTTTTTTATACTACTTCTAAAATTCCTTTGATTTTAGGTAGGCATTTCCTTGCCACTACTAATACTCTTATTAATTGTAGGAATGAGCTCATTAAGCTGTCTTTTGGAAACATGACTCTTGAGGTGAATATTTTTCATATTGCAAAACAACCAGAAGATGATGACGAGAGCCACCAGACATACATGATTGACTCACTCATGGGTAGGGGAGTTTCTATAGCTAATGATTTTGATCCTCCTGAGTATTTTCTTGTTAATTCTGAATTTGATTCTATCAATTATCCATCTAATATAGTTGATATTTGTGCTATTTTTTATAGAACTCAGGATCATGGCTCTTGGGCATGGCAATCGAAATTTGAGGAGTTGACTGAGAAAAGTGAAAAATAAATTCCTTCAAGTATGGAAGCACCCAAAGTTAAATTGAAACCTATGCCTAAGGGTTTAAAGCATGTTTTCCTTGGTCCAGGTGATACTTTTTCTGTTATTATCTCATCTGAATTGTTTGAGTCTCAAGGTCAGAGATTAATTCAGACCCTTAGTGAGCATAAGTCAGCCTTAGGTTGGAGTATTATTGATATAAAATATGTTAGTCCCCTAGTCTGTTCTCATAAAATTAATTTGGACGAAGGAACTAGCCCTCATAGAGACCCCCAGCATAGGCTTAATCCCATTATGAAAGAAGTGGTGAAGAATGAAGTATTGAAACTATTAGATGCAAGAATCATATATCCTATTACTAATAATAAATGGGTAAGTCTTACACAGGTTGTTCCTAAAAAGTCAGGTGTTACTGTGGTGAAGAATGACCTGGAAGAGTTAGTCCCTATAAAACTTGTGACTGGGTGGCGGATGTGCATTGATTACAAAAAATTGAATGCTGCCATCCAGAAAGACCATTTTCCTCTCTCTTTTATTGATCAAATTCTTGAGCGTGTGGCTGATCATCATTTCTATTGTTTCTTGGATGGTTATTATGGTTATTATCAAATTGAAATTACATTAGAAGACCAGGATAAAACCATTTTCACTTGTCCTTTTGGTACTTATGCTTTTCATAAAATGTCATTTGGATTGTGTAATGCACCTGCCACTTTTCAACGTTGCATGATGAGTAGTTTTAGTGACATGGTTGAAAATTACATGGAAGCTTTTATGGGTGAGTTGATTGTTTTTGGATCTTATTCTGATGCATGCTTATTGAATTTGGAGAGAGTGTTCACTCGTTGTAAGGAAAATGAATTGGTTTTGAATTGAGAAAAATGCCACATTATGGTACCTTCAGATATTGTCTTAGGGCATATTATTTCTTCTAGGGGATAGAGATTGATCAATTTAATATTGAATTAATCTCTAAATTGCCTACACCTAGGACATTATAGGATGTAAGATCCTTTCTTGGACATGCGGGCTTTTATAGGAGGTTCATATAAAATTTTTCAACTATATCTAGACCACTATGCGACGTCCTAGCTAAAGATAACCCATTTGAGTGGACACAAACTTGTCAAGAGGCCTTTAAAACGTTAATTGACAAGCTTACCTCAGCACCTATAATGCTGCCACCTGATTGGACTTTACCTTTTGAGATCATGTGTGATGCTAGTGACTTTGTTGTAGGTGTTGTTCTTGGACAGAGAAGGGAGGGGAAGCCTTTTTATCATTTACTATGCTAGTAGAACTCTAAATAGTGCTCAGATGAATTACTCCACCACTGAAAAAGAGTTGCTAGTTGTAGTGTTTGTTTTGGATAAGTTTCGTGCTTACTTGATTGGTTCTCCTATTATTATTTTTATAGATCATGCAGCCCTTAAGTACCTTCTTACAAAGAAGGATGCTAAGGCGTGATTAATACGGTTGATTTTACTTTTGCAGGAATTTGACATCACCATCAAAGACAAGAAAGGAGTGGAGAACGTAGTGGCTGACCATCTCTCGAGGCTCACATTTGAGGATACCTCTGGCCACCTGCCAATCAGGGATGATTTTCCCGATGAACATTTACTTTCTATTACTTCTCTACCATGGTTTGTTCATATTGTGAATTATTTGGTTGCAGGTGAGACACCGGTGGATTGGAGTGCTCAGGATAAGAGGAAGTTCATGATTGAGGTACGTAATTTCTATTGGGATGGCCTTTTTCTATTCAGATACTGCCTTGACCAAATTTTAAGGTGTTGCATCCTTGATGAAGATATTGCTAGCATCTTGAAATTTTGTTAATCCCAAGTTGGTGGGGGCCACTTTTCAATGAAGAAAACCACTGAAAAAATTCTACAGTGTGGATTTTATTGGCCTACATTGTTTAAGGATGCAAACATCTATTGTCGTTCTTGTGAAAAATGTTAAAAGTTATGAGTTATGTCCCGTCAGAATATGATGCCCTTAAAATGAAAGCATTTCATGATAAAAATATTTTGAGAAAAACGTTTAAGCCTAATGATAAAGTGTTCTTATATGATTCTAGACTCCATAAGCACCTAGGAAAACTTCAGTCTAGGTGGACCGGCCCTTTTGTAGTGAAGAATGTTTTTGCAAATGGGGTGGTAGAAATAGAGGATCCTAAGGATGGTCGGATCTTTAAAGTAAATGGTCAACGCCTTAAAGTATTAATTGATAGGCAAGTTCCGAAAGTAGAAGACATTCCACTTGTGGATCCGGTCTATCAACCTTGACCACACCACACATGTATGTTTTTCTTTATTTGTTTTGTTTTGTTTTTGTTTTCTCTTATTTTCTTTCTTTTCCATTTTGTTTGCTGTTGTTTTCTTTGTTTTTGTTTACAGGTTAGTTTCATTATGTCATTTCAAGTTGCCATCTTTGGTGCTTAGCGAGCTACCCACGTCACTTATCAGGTGTATTTTACCTTTTTTAGTTATTCCCCATTCAAATTTGATTCTTAAACATTAAGAATAATGTTTCATTTAAGTTGGGGGTGGTGGCGCAAATTCAGTATTTAAAATGCTTGTTGGAACTCTGTGGCATATTTTCATGTGTCAATTTTTTTTAATTTTCATCACACGTGCGTCCTTCTCACATGTGTACTCATTCTCATTCATAGCCATCTTCGTGAATTTACCAAACCCACCATAATCATTTTTTGTTGAAGCATTCACAGAACCCCTAATGCACTCATCCAAGTTTTGTGATAAGATGGTGGTTTGATACATGTTGGTATAGAAATCTTTTGCTTAAGTATTCATGTGAGTTTTGGACAGGATTCAGAGCTTACAAATGCGGTAAATTGTGATAAGTGTTCATTGATCTATTGAATTGGGCACTTCTTTTGAGATTATCATTACATGGTTTGTGGTAAGATGTGGATATACTTGGGATAAGATGAATGTTAATTTAGGATTAATGTTTAAACCTTTCAAGCCAACCCTTTGAATTATAGATTCCTAGTAGCCAATTTTGAGCCAAGAAACACATATAACATTTTTTTTTCATATACCTATATTATCCATACCTCTCCACATTGGAGTATAACCTATACACTGATTTCCCCTACCATTCTTACTTCTAAGTATATACTAGATGTGGAGTTTTTTTTTTCTTTTTTTTTTCGCAAGGAATAAAAAAAAAAAAAAGGAAGAACATGAGTTACAATGTGTTCAAGTGAGTGAGCTTCAAACCAACAATACCAAGACTGGATAGAAGTAGCAGACATATACTTGTTCACCAAATTGTTGAGCTGAAAATAAAAAAGTAACAAATGAAATAAAAGGGCGTCATTCGGTGATTTGAAATGTTAAAGAGTACATCAAATTAGAGATGTGATTTATTGGGATATTTATTAAGATTCCTTAGGTATGTACTTGGAAGTTTTTGAATAATTTTCCTTTTCTTGTCATATAGCTTAACCTAAGCCACATTACAACATTTTGTTTTGACTGTTCTGATCCTAAGTAAGCTTGCGGAAAGAATGGTTGAATTCTCATTTGTTAGTATTCTTATCATACGATCAATGCTTGCTTGTTGCTTGTTCATAATTACCTAAATCTCCATGTGATTTTGTGTACATCACTTATCAACTCCATAGAGAGAACCCTTACACGAAACACTATTATAGCAGTGAGTTATGGAGTTGAACCTTTTGCTTAAGATGTTCTTGATGTTACATGTGTTAAGGTTAGTGGTAAAACAGCTATGGCTTGGAGAGCACACACTCTGTGAATTGCTATAAGTCAATTGATCTTGTTGGGTTATTAGATTCCTTAGTTTGTTTTGATATGTGAATCTGGAAAATATTAATTGGTGGCCTATTTTAGTGATTCTTATCTCTTTCATCTCTTTAGTATAGAAATTGCTAGGGACTAGCAATAAGCAAGTTGGGGGGCGTGATGAGTGTACGAAAGTGCACTCTAAATACCATATTAGTGGACTAAAATGCTAAAATGTAAATAGAAATCATAAGAATTAATGGGTATTCTTAAATTGAGTTTCTATTTATTTTGAGATACTGCTAAGCAGATTTTTATGTTTAATTTCAGGATTTATAAAAGAGCAAGTTAAAGCCTAGTCAAATTCAAAAGAGTTTCTATTTACTTTGGGATACTTCTAAGCAGATTTGCGCTAATTGATTTATTCTTCCAAACTATTCAAATTTTTTCACACTCAAACTTCTTATGTTTCTTTTTACAAAAGAGATAGTTACATAAAATCTTTGCAAAATTGTTTGTATGGCATGACTAAGGCCCTGTTTGGAACTTGGACTTTCAGTATAATTTTAAGCTGATTTTAACATTCAAACACTCAACTCTCAAATTACTAAACTCATCTCAACACAAAAACTCTTTACATGTGAGACCCACAACATTTTTCAGCTCAACATCTCTTTACACGCGGGATCTACAACCTTTTTCAACTTACCAAAAATACATCTTAACTCATCTTAACATCCAAACACATCTAAACTCATGTCCTGCCTTGAATTTTAAAAGTTTCTAAGTTGTTTTTCCTTGAGATTCTTTTAGGAATTAATTAATATGAAGGAAAACCACTAATTTTTGTAAACCTTTAATAAAAAGAAAAAAAAACTTATTATTTCATTTTTGTATATTTACTTTATTTTTTAGGGAAATCAACCTTCTTGTTCAACTTAGGTGCCATTTGGATAGTGAGTTGAGATGAGATGAGTTGAGCAAGCTGCCCTTCCTTTCAACCTCGAAGACCATTTTAGGTGCTTCATTAGACGACATCATCAACCCAGCTGCTTCACTGAACGGCATCAACACCTCAGCTGTTGATCACAACAGCAGGTGCTTCATCAGACGACATCATCAACCCAGCTGCTTCACTGAACGGCATCAACACCTTAGCTGTTGATCACAACAGCTCCACCATGTCAGCTTCTGCTCTAGAGCCTTCTGGAATAACTTTGAATAGGCTTGGTACGTGCCCTCTTGGCACGCTTGTAATATTTTGGCAGACACCGTAACCAACACTGCTACAAAGGGCAGTGCACTCCACCTGCTCGTACAAATGCCAAAGTTGGTTAGGATTTCTTTTGTATATATATACGACATGTACACAGCAAATTAATAAATCAAATGAGAATCAATTTATTCCTTCATCTCTAAAACTTTTACAAGATAAAAGTTGAAAGTTGAATAAAATATTGTTAAAATATTATTTTTTAATATTATTATTGTTTTGGGATTTGAAAAAGTTGAATTGTTTATTATATTTTATGTGGAAATTTAAGAAATTTGTAATGATGAGATGAGATAAAACCCTTCTTGTATCCAAATCTTGTTGCAACACAATGAGTTGTTAGTATCATGATAAGAAAATTTTTTGACTTCTTTTGTCCAAATGTTTAGAATTTTACTCTTTTTGTAAGTTTTGTAAAACACAAAACCCTTTAAAGACCGACCGTGGAACCAAATTAGTTACACAACTCCTCTGTTTTGAACTCATTTCTGGTACAAATCAATTTCCTTCTTAGTTACTTGGCAGAGCACACCTTTCATACTTAATTAAAAGGGTTAAGTACTCAAAGTCACTTTTTTTAATGGTGACTTCATTTGTTAGAGTATTTTTCTCTCGCCAATTTGAAATATCATGTTCAACATCCGTGCAGCCTAAGGTCGTCAAAAGGGGCAAACTGAGCTATATACTTTTACAATTAGATCAATATGTAACTCTATATATAATATTCTATCTATAAGACAAATGAATATTTATGACAGGTTATTTGTAATGAGAATGTGTGACCAACAACTCATTTTTCTCTCAATGGTCACGAGTCTCGCCTTTGCGTTTTAAATCTTTAAGCTGTGTTTTAAAATTACCAAGTGATTTTTAAAGCAATCAGAGTATTTTAAAATCCACAAAATATTTTAAATGTCCAAAATTATTTTAAATGGGGTATTTTTAGTGTTATTGAACCAAGCCTAATTTTTAAAGTAAGTCTCTTCATATTTTTGAAGCCCTAAAATTAATATAATTTTAGAAAATCATTTTATTTAAATGATTGTATTTCTTTGAGAATATTATTTAATATTCATCAATTTATTTTATGATGAAATATTATATATTTAGAATCAAAGTTGGATTTTAAATTAATCTTATGGTATTTCTATTTTAATTCTTATTTTTATTTAGTTTATTTTCAGTGTTTAATATCCATCGTTAGATCAATTTGGGGACCTCTAGATAAAGGGTTGGGATTAAATTCCAAAACTCTAATTCACCCCCTCCCCATTTTCCCTCTTCCCTCTCTCTCCTCCCCTCCCTCCAGTCGCACCCCTCTCTCACCCCGATTCCTCTTCTTCCCTTGGCCTCCCAGCACTGTCGTAGCCTAGCTGCACCGCCACTATAGCCCATTGCCGGCAATGACCTTTTCTCGTCGGCGACGACCTCTTCTCCCCAGCCACCCCTTCCTCCTCCCCCAACCCCAACCCCCACGACGCTCTATCTCTCTCTCTCTCTCTCTCTCTCCAAATCTGGTCGTCCTCTCTCTTTCTTCTTTGTTTCCTCACCCATGGGCTCAGCCCTTTTCTTCCCAGCGCCGCCGCAACGGCACCAACCCATTGAGCCACGAGTCGTCGCCTCAACCACCATCTCCCCTCCCTAGGTCCACCAATGCACACCTAGCCCTCTCGGATCCACGCCTCTCCTCTCTCTCCTATGTTTTTCTCACTGTCGTGGCCTTCCTACCGCCTCCAGCCACAGCCATGGCCACCCACGACCACCTCTCTCAGTTCTCCCTTACTAGATCCCCTTTTTCACCTTATGCCGTGAGCCCAATGCCTCCCTCAACTCTTGCCACCACCATCAATCTCTCCAACGGCCTTTCCACCACCACCCACGACCACCACTGCCTAGCCACCTCACGCCTCCCCGAGCTCCACCACCATGCCCCATTGCCCCACTCGAGAAACCCTAGCTCTAACCCCCTCCAAAATAGCCTTTGTTTTAGGTCACGATAGTGACCACCTAAGGGCACTCTCCTCCCAAACCAATGGCTTTTGACACCACGATATCATGTCGGATAGCAAGCGACGCGACGTTTCAACCCTGACATATGGTATAATTCCCTCTCTTTTCCCTCGATAGTTTATCATGCTCGTGAAGTTTGATTGGTGTTGTGAACTATGTTCTATGTTGTGATGTGTTGTGTTGTGAGCTGTGGACAGAGTAGTTGGTGGTAGTTGTGTAATTGAAGTGATGGGATTATACGCGAGGTGTGTTGTTGTTGTGAAGTGTGAAGTTGTGCAGTGTGAAATGAAGTGATGGGGCTGTTATGTAGTGTGGATTGTGAGGTGAAGTGTTGGGATTACTGTGAACAATGCTCTGTGGAGTAGTTTGTATTGTGGCTGTAAATAGTGTAAAGTAACGGAATTGTGCAGTTGTGACATAGTGGTGGTATGGTGGGATGTTATGAAGTGACGGGATTAAATGTGAAGCTGTGTTGTTTGAAAAATGAGGTGATGGTGCAGTTGTGAAATGGCAGGATGCAATGTGAAGTGATGGGATCACGGTGCAGTTTGGAAGTGGTTGTGAACCATGTGATGTGATGGGGTGTGTAATTGTGAATTGGTGGTATGTCGTGTGAAGTGTCAAAATAAGCTAAGTAGTTGGACGGATTGCATGAAGTGTCATGTTGGATGGGTTTGAGTTGGACGTTAGTGTCAGTGTGTATGAAGCTTGTTTATACAAGCAGGCGTTTTAGTGGATTATATGTTGATCCTAGGTGATAAAAAGGATATGGTACATGTGTAAATTGGTTAGAAACATGTGCTAGATAGATTTACTATATGTAATGAATAGTTTGTCCTAAGCATGAGTACACGATATTTAAGCCTTAATGTTGTTTTTTAAGTTGTGTATTATGCTTTGTTGGAAATTTTGATGAAGTGATGGTTAGATTATGCATGAATGGGGGAAAAGATGAATGTATTGAGTAAGGTTGAGTCGTATAACTTGGTTGGTTCAAGTTATGCACCGGAATGGATGGTTTGGTAAGAGAGTGTGATGGAGGTGATAATTTGTCTTAACTTTAAAGTGAATCATGGAGGTTTGTTTACTTTAAAAAATAAACACTTGAATTAAAATGATATGTGTTGGAAAGGCGACCTCAAGTGGGTCTCAAGCTATAGGTTTGAGAATTTTGAGAAACGTGATAAAGAAAAGTACAGAGGATGGAATTGGATAGTAGAGTGTGTCTAAGTGAAGGAAGTCCAAGTCAAGAGTAGTTTATATATTTTCTAAGTTCAACTACTTATGCACTTGAGAAAAGAAATGACTCTAAGTTATGTATGCATGTAGGTTGCCATATGACACGCACATGAATGGACTACATGAAATGAATATAGCATGGAGTCCATGTAAGTATTATGTTCATACTCTTATAGAGTTTCCTGAATGATGATATGAAATGAAAATGAAATTTTTTTATGAAAATATTCTTTTATGCAATGAAGGAAACGAAATGATGTTTTATAGAAGTATGCTAAGTATTAATGTTTAAAGGTGTATGTATGTAATGGCCTTCTTTGGCAGCCCCTATTTATGTACCTAAAGTAATAGTTGTATGCATGTGAATGGATGTTATATGTAGTATCTATTGTCTTTATTTTCCATGAAATGAAATGTTGAGGTTTATGCTTGATGTTTAATTGATGCGATGAAAGTGTATTTAAATGACTCTATGAAAGGATATTTAAATGAGGCTATAAAATGAATTTTAAATGATGTTATGAAATGATGTTTAAGGGATGCTATGAAATGATATTTAAATGAAGATGTTTATGCTTATGCTTTTAAATGGTGTTTATGAAATGAAATTGACTGATGACTGAAATGAATGAAAAGGAAACGGCTGAAAGGAATGAATGAATGAAAGGAAAGGAAATGAATTAATGTTTTAACTTATGAAAATACGTAACGGTTATGACTGAATGAATGAATGATGATACCAATGGACTGGGTAGATTGCAATGTCGGGTAAATAGTACTGGTCGTGCACCCAGTGCTACCTCCTGACTGAAAGGGATTCCCAACCTATAGCCACGGGCGGAATCCGGGTCTAAAAGACCACTAACCCCAACACACGGGACGTAATAGTGTGTATCGGCCAGAGAAAAAATGATAACAGTTAAATTGAATGTTGTGTAATCATTTAGCTCTTTATGAAGGATGTACAAGGTGTGGAGAATGTTTTATGAGAAACGAAAATTTTTTTAAAGAAAAACCTCACATTGTAATGCTTTCAAATGAAATGAATGTTTTATGTAAAGTATGTAAATGAATGATAAATGCATGAATAAAACTTATGTTAATATATTTTTACAGTATGAGGTAATGCTTTCTGAGTATTCGACTTATTTTGTTTTTACGTATGCCCTCTTCCTCTAAGGAACAAAATGAGTAAGAAGCGTCAGGATAGACATGACCCAAGAGAAGAGTGACAGAAGCCTAGGCCTATTTTGTGTAACGTATGGAAGTCAATTTTTTGTAAAAGGCATTTTAATTCAAGTTAATGATTTTCGCTGTAAACTCTATTTTAATTTATAGAACATGTTTTGAACTCTAAATATAGAATCTTTTATATCATGAGAAGAAAAGGGAAAAAAATTTAAAATAGTCAGTAATTCCCGTCTTCTTTTCTTAAATTATTTTCTAAAGTTTTCACTATAAAGATGAGTGTTACAGAATGATTAATAATAATAATAAATAATTAATCATAAATAAATAATTTTTTTTTAATATTATAACTGGTGAATGTGACTGCATGTGGTACGAACACATAATCACAACTTTTATATATGCCATATTAGTCGTTGCATGCTTTCTGATCATCACAACAAGAAATTGAAAGTTGTACCCTATTCTGGGTTTTGAAAGACAGGAGTAGCACTACTGGAAAGGGAATTAGAGAGAATGATCGAAAGTAGTGCAGTATTCGTCTACTACTAATTTGCTATTCATCTACTATCTAAGTATATTTTAGGGCTGAGCACCGACCCTTTCAGAGTCGGAGGGCCCAACCTCCGACTCCGACTCCCACTTTGTCGGAGGTCGAATCCGACCTCCGACTCCGACTCTGAGACGTATAGAATCCGATCCGACTCCGACTCCGACTCCGACTTGTCGGAGTGGAGTTGGATTTTTTTTATTTTTTAACTTCATATTTGACCCACTTTTTTAAAAAAAAAAAATTGGAAGGCTTTCAAATTTCAATTTTCTCAACATTATAATCTAAACTAATTAAACTTTTGATTATAACAAAAAATACAACTAAATAAAACAAGTAACATACTAACATGCATTCAAAAATAAAACAAGTAACACACTAATGTCTAATACTAGTATATCACTATAGTTAATAGTACCCTATTGTAATATAACTATATTAGTATTAGTTATAGTGATTTAAATTTTAGTATAACTATATTAGTATAGGTTATAGTGATTTAGTATAGTTATAATACTATAAGTTATAACTATAGTCTATATTAATATTAGTATTAGTTATAGTGATTAACATAATTATATATTAGTATTTGCTATAATGATTTTAATTTAGTATAACTATATAATAGTATTACACTAATGTCTAATACTAGTATATCACTATAGTTAATAGTATCAATGTATCATATAGTAATATAGTATTATTAATTAATCCTATAGTGATTTATATAGTAATTTATATATAGGTTTAAAGTGGTTTACTAATTTATATATAGTAATTAATACTATTAGTAATTTATATGAATAATACTTTAGTTATTATACATTAGTGTTATATGTTATTATAAATTTATAGATTAGTGTTTATTCATTAGTATTACAATATTACATGTCGATGTTATTATGCATCTTAGTGTTCACTGTTTATAGTAGTATATTATAGTCATATACTAAACTATTATTAGTCAATTTAGTCTGTATATTATAGTATAAATATATTATTTAACTAGTATATTATTGAGTTTAACTAACTATATAAGATATAGTTGTGTGAAATTTAAATAATTAATATATAGAAAAACACATATTTTTATAAAATATTAAAACCGGAGGTGGAGTCGGAGTAGGAGTCGGAGGCGGAGGGTCGGAGTCGGATCGGAGCGGAGTCGGTTCATCAGTGACTCCGAATCCGACTCCGACTCCGACTCCGACTTCCAAGGGGAAAAAACCTCCGACTCCGGCTCCGACAAGTCGGAGCCGGAGTGGAGTCGGAGCCGAAGCGGAGTCGGAGTCGGAGCGGAGCCGGTGCGGAGTCGGATTCGGAGTCCGATTTTTGCTCAGCCCTAGTATATTTTAAGTTTTTTTATTTTTTTATCATTTTTTAAGTATTTTTTTAACATCCTTAATCACTAAGAAAAAATTAAAAAATATATATAATTTTATTAATATTCACTTCCTTAATCATTAAGTAAAATAAAAAATTAAAAAAAATCAAATACAAATTGAGTAGTAAATGAATAGTAGTAGAGTAGTAACCTTATCATTATTCATTCATTACTAGTATCCCACACTTTCTCAGTTAATTTTAATCGTTCATATATTTATTTATTTATTAATTTTTTTATTTAATAATTAAAGAAGTGATTTATAATATATTGATATATTTTTTTATTTTTTAAAAATATTTAAATATGTTAAAAAATGTAAAAATAAAAAAAATGAAAAAAATAAAAAGAAAGATTTGTGTTAACAGGTACGCTAGCGAATAGCGATCAAAGCTGGGTACGCTACCACTGCCCATTCATTAATTCTTGCTATACAGCACTGGTTTTTTTTTTTTTTTTGGTTCACTTTCATGCTGCATCATATGATCAGGAAATCATGCATGCTGCAAGCAGAATTATTGCCGGTGGGGGGTGACTTCAGAGCTAGCGCAGCAGCTCAACGTACGCGCGCGAGAGCATAGAAATAATGACAAGTATTGCTGATGACACGGCGACGAGGAAATACCGACGTAATACGCAAGCGAGAGGTGGAAAGGGTGGTAGCTTTCAACCACTAACCATTAACAAGCACATCTTCACCTACCAATACCCATTTCTTCTTCATCTCCTCTCCCCCCACCAAACCCCTCTCTCTGTGCATCCATCTCCCCCCATAAAACTTATGTTCTTTTCTCACTCGTAGTTTCTTTATAAAATATATTCTTTTAAATATTATAATCCTGTAATGTGTTTTCAATTTTTTTTTTAAAAAAAGTACTTTGATTATAAAGAAATTTCACAAAAATAAATTTATAAATTAACGTGATTTGATATGGCACAATATCAGATAGTAAAGTTACTTTTATTGTAAAGTAGATCTATTAACGTATTACATAAATGTATGTCAATTTGTAAGTTTACTTTTATAAAATCTTTTTATAGCTATAGTATTTTTCTATCATAAATTGTTTGCCTTTTCGATAACCAATTTGGTGTTATGCAAGGAATATATAAGGTTCATATGTATGTATGAATGTCGTTGTTTGTTTTGCATAAAGAAATTAAAAATGTTTGGTAGTGAAAATGACAGATTGAAGAATAGATTTGACATTTAGGGAAGATCATGGATTAATTTGTGGTTCTTAGAACAGCAGAAGTTCATTGAAATAAGCCAAAATGACTTCATCTTAAAGACTTTTTTTTTTATTTGAGTAATGTTAGGCTGTCGTCTAACAGTAACCGCGGGTTGTGCCGCCCAAATAAAATTCATATATTTTATTTATTTATTTATATTTTTTTAATATTTTTAAATGTTTTTAAAAAATAAAAAAAATATCAATACATTAATAGTCAATTTCTTAATCAATAAATGAAAAAAATTAAATATATGAATGATTAAAATAAAGAGTAAAAATAAGAAAGAAAAGTAGCATTGTTGTTTTTGTTTATCAACAAAATTAAATACCGACTGTAGGTGGGTTTTTCTCGACCATTTTTTGATGGTTGGTGACATGGTGTAAAAGTAAAAAAATTAATTATATAACAATAATAATAATAATAATAATAATAATAATAAAAGAATCAATAAATACAGCCCAGTCTTGGTCTGAACCTTGACCTGTTCTCCGTCATCTCGATTAAAGTATAAAACATATAAAAAGAAACCTTGACTTTGTTTGAAGCAGCAATCAAGTTTGAAACTACAATTTGCTCCCCTTGGTTGGTGAGCAAAATTTTTTTGCAGCTTCCTAGCTAGCAATTTATGTGCATGCGCGGATTGACTCGTTTCTTCGTTTTGAGCTGGCTGTCCTGCAATCTTCAAAAAGTCAAAAAAATAACAAAAAAACAAAAAATAAAAACAAAAAATCTCCTACATTTTCTCCTCTTATAATAATAATTAATTGTTAAATCTATTTTATAATAAAAATATCTTTTCAATATGATCATATACCGCATCAAACCACATTAATTTATAAATTTATTTTAGTATAATCTATTTGTAACTAAAGCATTTATCCGAATATGCAACTAGGATGGTTTTTGTTTTTTATTTTTAAAAATAATATAAAGATATAATTCACATATGCTTTAATATATAATATAAATATATATTTGTCTAAAAAGTAAGCTTATCCCCTATGAAGATAATTATTAGGCTCGATTCTCCAAAAAAATGATTTCGTTTGAATATTGAGTTGAGTTGAATATTTTTATGAATAATAGTGAATTAAAATGATAGAATAGATTTTATGTGGTCTACTTAAAATGAATTTAAATATGCTTCAATATTAAGATGAGTTTAAATGTATTTATAGAAAGTTGAAAAAGATTGTAAGTCCACGTGTAAAGAAGTTTTGAGTTGAGATGAGTTTAATATTTTAAGAATTAGATGTTTAGATGTTAGACTTAAGTGAAAGATGAATTTAACAATTGTTGAACTCAGCAGTAACAACTCAGTAAAGTTTATTTACTGCCAACAATCCGTTTAAATATTTGTAACGAAAAAGAGATAATTTTGAATTATTTCTGCTTGACTATATATATTGGAATCTTAGCGTGTTTTTCTTTTTCTTTTTCTTTTTCTTTTTTTCTTTTTTCTTTTTTTAACTTAATTTTATTTCCAATATTGAAAATTTGGATAAAATTTAAATATATTTTGTTATTCATGCTTCGGCCCTTCCTGGTAAAAAAATTATGATTCCGTCCCTACTACTAGTAAATCCAACCCCTTAATCCCTAAAGAGCACGGGTAGCTAATTTGCCCCTTTATTATTTATTACCTTAGCTAAGATTTATAAAAATTAGTATCTTGCATGTATTATTATTTAGAGTAATGCTGGATATAGTTTGAGATGTGCAAGTCTCACGTATTTCTTTTAAAAATTGTGAGATTTATTATTAAAAATTGAATTTTTCATATGGATCTCAGATTTACCTATTTTTTTTTAAATATATATATATATATATTAGACTTGCACACTCTAAAACTATATAAATTCTGTATTATTTATATAATCTTTTATCGTTATTTATATACAACAATATATAACATCTACACATTATATGGTACAAATTAATTGGAAAAAATATCCCATTTTAATTTTCATCAATAAGACTAAAACCTCGTCCTCTTTATTGTCTAGCCAAGCAATGAAGCAATTTCTATATCAAGGAATAATTGCTAGATATTGCATGGCACATCAAGCATGTGTCAATGCCTTCCTCGGAAATTAATTGCTATATTAAACAATATTAATTGCTAGTTGCATACATACAAGGCTTCAGCAACTCTGTTTGATTAAAGAGGCATCACTATATAAGTTTAGGTATAAGGATCTTGGCAAATCAGTAGTCTGTAATCGATTCAAGTCGAGTCGGGTCGAGTGCCATTATCTTTTCTTTTGAATATTACTTGTCAAATTCGAATTTATCACACCAATTTTGGTTTTATATAGATATTTTGTTTAGTTTTATACATACATTCATCCACATTATAAACATGATTTTCCTTCCCTTATATTTTTACATATTTAAGATGTCTTCGTTTTAAAATAAGAAAGTAATATTTACAAAATAATAAATAAATACCATGTTTACATAAGTTTGGCATATTTTTGTTCATTAATAAATGAACTGAATCCGAATCGAAATTACACGAGTAATGCTCTCGATTCGAATTGTTTATAGAGTCGCGACATTGTTTATTAGCAACCCTAGTTGACATCAAACCAATATTTATAAAGAATTCCCTTAAAAAAAACAATTTTATTCGGATCTAACATCTTGGTTTTTAACAGTGAGACAGGACAGTTATAATTCTCATGAATGACAGGTAACCTTACAACAAAAGAATGAATCTAAACCACCATTATCATATATACCTCTAATGATTTTGACACATCACATCTACCCTACCATAATGTACTTATCACAAATTGGTTTTTTCTGACTAAGATTGAAGTGTTAATTTGATTTTGAGCCACTGACATTAATGTTGGTATCATTGTACCATTTAGGTAAAAATAAAAACAATAAAAGAAGAGAGAGAGAGAAGTTAGTTCAAAGATATGACAAATGACAAGTTGCAAAGTGGGGGTGGGGGGAAATCTGAAGCATATATTCTAAGAGCAATGCTACACATTTAAAAGCCCCCACTTGCATTTACAAATAACAACTACACCCTGTCTTAAAAATAAATAAATAAATAAATAAATAAGCTTTTCAGTCACCACATGAGACTGGCTTGTGAGCTTGAAATTCAGTACACAATTTAAAGAAAAAAAAAAAAAAGATTGCCAATATAAAATATCGTTCATTTCTCTATTTTTGAAATTCTTTTTAGAAATTTCCCCAACATTTAAAATACAAATAAATGATTGGGTGGATGGTATTGACACATAACCACCACAAAATTTAGTGGCATATTCTCATCATCATCATCATCTTGGCCTACTTACATTCAATTTTTTCATACATAGATTGATTTCTTTTTTTCTACCCCACCAAACAGTTCCTTCATTTCTCGCTCGCTTGCTTGCTTGCTGTACTTGTCCATCCATCAATACAATTTAAGATTTTTTTTTTTCTCCGGAAAATAGAAAAGAGATAATAAAAAAATAAAGAAGTAAAATGATTAGAATATATGTTCTTTTTTTTTTTTTTTAAATTATTATTTGTTTGGGATGGATTTTGCTAATCTCCCCGGGAGGGGCACCAAGGCGTCATGTCCATGGGATAGCTGCCGAGCACCCTCAAGAAGGAGGTGAATTCCTGCACCTCCGCCAGAGCGTTCTGTGCTCTGACTTCCGCCATTGAAGCCTCGAAGTCCACATAGAACATGTACTCGAAATGCTTCGCTGTCCCCTCGTTCTCGTCGTCCACCAACCGGATCGGGCGGTTCCTGTGCGGCCTCGACTCGATCTTCGTCAGGCTTATGTTCCTGAAAGCAAACGCCGACAGCACCTTAAACAGAACCGACGTCCCCTTGTCGTGCGCGAACACAATGCTCGTCTTAAATGGCCGGTCCGTCCTGGGTATAATCGGCTCTCGGGCCAGCATCACAAAACGGGTCACGTTGCTCGAGTCGTCCTGGATCCCGTCTGCCAGAATGTTCATGCCGTACAAATCGGCGGCGCGTGCGCTAGCGATCGCAGCCGTATCGCGCAGGTTGTTTGCGGCGACGAACTCCGCTGCCCCGGCTGTGTCGTCCACTGCCTCGCGCGCCACGTTGAGGCCGAGTTTGGTGAGAGTCAACTCGCACTGGGCGAGGGCCTGCGGGTGGGAAATCACTCGGGTCAAGTACTCTTTCCGAACCCCCGGTAGGGCCAAGAGGCAGTGGTGGACCGGTAACTGGACCTCGCCGACTATGTGTAGCCTGTGGCGGAGTAGGAGGTCGTAGTTGCGGTGGATCGAGCCGCCGAGGGAGTTCTCGACGGGGAGAACGGCGCGATCAGCGATCCACAGCTCGACGGCTTGGAAAGCTACTTCGAACTGGTCGCAAGGGATGGCCTCACAGTTCGGGTACGCTTTCCCGGCAGCAGCTTCGGAGTAAGCACCGGGAACGCCTTGATAAGCCACGCGGAGCTGCGAGCCGTGCATGGGTGCTGGGGAAAGATCGGTTATGGTGAGCGGCTTGGGCTGCGGTTTGTTGTTATCTTTATCGGCGGTATGGATGGGGACGAGACTGAGGTCAATGGTAGTCTTGTGGCCGTTTACTGCAGCAACATGGTCTGCACCGCCGGATCCGGCGGCACCAGCGCCAGGCTTCTCATTGGGCTGCTGCAGGGAAACGACCTTGCTGGCGAGGATGGCACAGGAGCTCTGCCAGTCTGCTCGACTCGAGCCAACACCGTTGGAAAAGTGCACGGAATCGGAGCGGTAAACGCTCTGGACAACGAGACGTCCCACACGGGCGAGCGGCGGAGGAGTAGTGCCGGTAAAGCACTTGAGATTATGAGGTGGGGATGGAACTATAGCCTGCATAGTGTGTGAATTTTGTATGCACAAAAACAGAGAAGATGAAGAGAAAACCAAAAAGAAGAAAAATGGAGTAATGGTGGGTGAGAGAGAAAGTGAAAGCTAAAGCTAAGGTAATTTAAGGAAGAGGAAAGCTTGGTGTTCTCTGAACTGAGAAACGTCAAGCTGAGAGAATAGAGGGGTATGTGGGGCTCTATATATATGAGGAGAGCAGAAGGTGGTGAGGAGGAGTAGAGAGAGAAAGAGAGGCTGGACGTGTGCGTTGGTGGTTCGGTCAATCTCACACCTACCCCCTCTTCTCTTTCTCTTTTCTGTTTTTCCTCATTTGTTTTTTATTTATATAAAATATATATTCATGCTATATATTTTTTTACATCATCTTGCTCCTTTTGTTGACTCAATTGACAAAATTTTTCGATTTTAATTCTTTTTAAAAAAGTTATACCAAAAAGACATATATATATATATATACGTAAAATGAAAAATTTACAATATTTATCAAATACATTATTATTTTTTTTAGAGAAATATTCTAGCGGATTACAGAAAACTAATTATATAAACTTATATATCTTAATGTAATTCGTCAGATTATAAAATTATTTTTACTATAAAATTGATATAACGGATCGTATAAAATTACGTCAATTTATAAAATTATATGTATGTAACAATTTGTGACTGTAGCATTTTTTTTTTTTAATACCATTGATAAAATAGACTCGGAAGACGAAAACCTCCAACTAATACACATTTACCGTTTTTCATCTAAATTTTACACACCCTTTTCGAAAAGGAATAGAAGGGGCAAACTTTCCAAATTTCTAAAGTTTATTACATCATTGAAAAGAAACGTCTCTTCATTTATGCATTCTTAAAGAGACCTAAACAAGTGTTAAGTTAGCTCCATAAAAACACGACACGTGTCTTCAACTATAAGACCCCACCACATAATGAGTGCATGGTGGAGCTCCCATTCCCGTCGTGAGAGGGGGAGGTGGGGGTGGGGGAGGGCGGATATGCTATTATTAGTCTTTGAGATATTCAATATGCCCTTTTATTTTTTTTCTTATTTTTGGGTTGAAACATTAGGTACTATATTTGATGGGGGAAGGGGATTTTGAAAGCACCAAGTTCAAGAGGTTTGGAGCTCTAGTACCTTATTGAGTGCATTTAATTTGTCACTTTTTAAGGGAAAAAAATGTTTTTTAGATGATTTTATTATCAATATATTTGGATAATAAAATATCTAAGTAATTATCAAGATAATATCGTACTTAATAACTATCTTACCAAGTAGGATCGGCATTTTGGTTGCACAACCTACCTCGGAGGACGATGAAAGACAAGGATGTGATGAGATGAGCGTGAAACTCATAGATCGGACAAAAACAAAATTACCAATATATATTCTTCTTCAAAACCTTTAACTCAAATTTAACGTTAGCAATGTGTGCATGTTGTGTTTTTAATATCGTGCATGTGGGGATGGATAGAGATATCCTTGTCTTCCTCCTATTTCCATTTCTATTATGTCAAATAACTCCATTTCATTGTGAAATACCATTGCACGTCATACTTTATTTGTTATTCTTCCACTTTGTTTTGAAAAGGACTAATAACAATAGCAAATGTCCTTTTTTGTTCAACATACATGCCTATTTACAATTCCAATATATATAATTTGCTCAAGTTTCTTGAATCTCTAACTCATTAATCATCAATGTTGATACTCAATTTGAATAATGAGTTAACCTCTTGTAAAGATTTGACAATAAAAACTGAGGAAAATGAGTGACATGGCATAATCTTAACAACAAGCTCTCAAAATCGCAAGTGAATTTCTAAAGGAGCTTGTGAATTATGAGAAATATTTTAGTTACAAAGAGATTATATAAAAATAAACTTATAAAGTGATATAGTTTGATGTGGTACGTCACATTACAAAATTACTTTTATTCTAAAATAGATCTAACAAATCACATAAAGTCATATCAGTTTATAAATTTATTTTTATGTAATCTGTTTTCATCTGTATAGCACTTCTCTTTATCGTATAACTATATATGTTATGAACGTAGCATCATCAGCTTCAACACATCCTACTTAAAGCTAGCTTAAATGGCTAAACCCGGAGACTAATTACTTTGTTTAATTTCATTTCTATATTAAACAACAAAAAGACTACTATAATTTAGATCACCATATTTCCATGCATCGATCCATTTTTTTAAAAAAATTATTATTAGCTACATGTATATAACCAATAATAAATAAAATATTATAAGATAGGTTGTTTCTTTCTCTCATTCTATTTATGTCAAGATTAATATTGTAAAATAATATATGTCAAATCTATTTATATTATAATATAATATATATGACATATCACATTAATCTCTAAGTATATTTTTATAAACTTTCTACGTAAATAAAGTATATATATATATATATATATATATATATATATATATATATATATATTGAGTTACCTTGAAATGTAAGGAAGTAGTTACCAACTTCGCCGATACAAGAAAGTGAGGTATGTAGGTAATTAACTCGAAAAAAAGAGATTGGATTGCTGTGCAAGATAGTAAAACTAGTTCCATGCTGTGAAAATTCAAGCAAAATATATATATAAATATATATATATATAAATATATATATATATATATAAATATATATATATATATATCTTGCAGTGACAACATGGTAAAACACACTACAATTCTATTATTAATATTGGTTGGGAGCTTTCATGCTTAGATGATCAGCTTAATTTATGGATATATTAATTAATATAATTATTTAATAAGACGAAACTCATTTTCCATGCCTTATTATAATTTCTTAATATTGCTTATAAATACTTTAAATTTATAAACTCCTTACGTTAAATAATTATAAGAGACCACATAATTTTTTTGGAAACGCATCAATAACATTTGATACCACAAATCTAAAACAACACATGATGATTGTGGGATATCATGTTTAATTACGTTCGTACTTAATTGGTTTGTGCTTGTTTTTTTTATTATTCCTGAAAATCTGGTCGATGGCTCCTTATAAGGCATGCTAATAGTACTTCGCGCAAGCTTGCCGGGGAGCCTGAAAATTAAAGCCAGTCCATACGCAAAAGTGACGCATAAACTTTCCAAAATAAATGTGGAAATTAAGCTTAAAGTCACGAATTCTTTATAGAACTTACGAGCTTTATAGGTTATGTACTTCTTAACACTCTTGCGTATGAATTTGCTTAAACCTACTTTTAAGATAGTAACATTTTCTTATATTTTCCGAACGTACTCGACATCTATACATATCTTACTACAAGAAAAATGAGCATTTATGACGTGTTATTTGCGACGAAAATGCTTATTTGCAACCAGTTAATTCCAGCGAAATGATTATTTGCAATTAAAATTGGTTGCGAAAAGTCTTTTAGTCGCAATAAATTGGTCGCAAAAGTCTGTTTTTCTTGTACTGAAATAATTATTTTTGTAAGAAATAACTTATATCAAATAAGTGATTTTCTTATAATGATAAATATGTACGGTGGTCCACTCGATCAAGATTGACCCGAAAGAACCCGATTTATTTTTTAATGGTTTTATTCACCTACAAATCATGTATAAGACCAAAAAATTTTATTTCATCTTATTATTTTAGTAATGCGAGATACAGTTTTAGGATGTATTAGCATCGGGCCACATCCTTTAAAAAAAGTGGGGGCTATTATTAAAAAAATTATTTTTCATGTAGGTCTCAGATTTATCCATTTT
This sequence comes from Juglans cinerea, assembly GCA_961763995.1. NCBI lineage: Eukaryota > Viridiplantae > Streptophyta > Magnoliopsida > Fagales > Juglandaceae > Juglans > Juglans cinerea. Next base: position 4,817,828 of record CAUIVZ010000015.1, read on the forward strand.
TTCAAAGAAAATACACAATACTTACATACTCTAAGACTGTAAATTTCATTTCTCATAATATTTGGGAGACAACTTGGATGATCTATGCTGTGGGCCGGGGTTTGTTCTGGTGCAAGTTAGAAGCCTAATTGTTGTCATTTCCAAAACATTAGAGATGTTGAATTTGATAAAAACCCTTAGTCCTTTGAATCATAACAAATAATACTAATCGTTTCTTTATTTACGAGTAACTTTAGAAGGGATTAATATCTTGTAACGACCCAGTCCAATAATTCTAAGGTCGAGATTTTAATCATTTTTATTGGGCCTAAATTATATTTAATGGGCCATATTAGATAAGTCCACGAGCAATAAATTATTGAGATTGATTTAGAGTTTTAATTAGACTCAATAACTAGGTTAAATCTCATTTATTATTTATTGAATAAGTTAGACTCATTTTAGAATTCAAAAATCGGTCATTAAAAACTTATTTCAATTTAAAATCATCACTTATTGAAGTCCCCTACACAGTCTCAATCAATGCCAAACCTATATTAAATGAACTACCAGATCGTGTTTTTAAATTCAAACTCTCTTCTTAGAAGATCACAACTGAGTGCTCAACAGATTAGTGTCACTACATGTATTAATCAAGTCCAACTCAAACTGGTCGTCACCCTCTCCCAAATCTCTCTATAAATATCTCTATTCCACGTGTTATTTGGAAAAAATCATAAACCTCTCAGCTCAGCACCGTGATCGATTTTGTGTCGGAGATTTTAGGAAGTAACACTATAAGATAAGTAGATTGCTCATAAATTAGGATTAGCATACGTAGTTATATATATTTATTAAAGCCAGCTCTTTTGAAGCCAGTGTTTACATACCACGCATGTCATGATATTTGCAAGCATTCATTCATCATGTTTCATTCCACATATTATAGTTATGTATGTATTATGCATATCATGTTGCATCAGACACGTAAGCTTTCCTAGGATCAAGTGTAAGATAAGCTCATAACAATTAATCAGATAGTCATTCATATGCATTATACCAATTTAATTTCAAGGTGGGCGTGCAAGCCATAGACTCAAGCGTGGTCTATCGTAGTACGCCATAGTACTGCACAGTCGGCTTTTTTTGCAACAACAGGGGAAGTTAGTGAACGACTTACACATAGAGTTAAGTGTGTTGGCCAGCCAGATAAATTAAATTAGTCAGTTTATTCAGATAAATCAGTTATGCATAGCATAAGCATTAGTATGATCAGTCATGATTTTAAATCTCAACATGAAATATTTTATGAAAACCTTATCATGTTAAGTATGTTTACGCTATAATAAGTTTGTTACTGAATCATCGACTCGTTTTAGTCTTTTTTATGTTTTTAAACCACCTCAGGTTAGAATATTTATGAAGGTGAAGCTACAGGACGAGACTTAGTTCATGGAGGCATGAGAGGGCCTAGATCATGTACATGGATTTTAAGTTATGATTTTAATGTCACAAATTTTGAGAAATTTTAATAAATACTTCCGCGCACTCTTTTTTATGATCTCAGTATTTTAATAAAAAATTATTTTATTTATAGAATATTTGTACTTGGAGCTTCCTTTAGAATAAAAGAAAATTTTTTTAAACCAAAGTTTAGTAGTAGCACTCCAACTCTCGAAATTTTTTAAAAGTGACTTTATTATTAACCGTGGGAAGCGGTGTGTTACATATCCTCTAGAGATGTGGGTTTCCATAAGTCTCAATGCTTTCTTTCAAACTCATGAATGGCATGTATTATGCGATATTATGATCTGAAACTCAAGTTCAATTTGTTGTATATGGTAAATGATAAAAGTTTGATAAGTAGTTAGCTTTTAATTCACCAATAAAGACTTGATCAAATCTATACCATTAAAGTTGAGAGCAATTGTTGAGATTTAACGAAATCCCCAGCCTGATTGATTATCCTAATCACTCTAGAAGATCATCTTCTCTTTAAGAAAATCCAATCAAATCTAATATTTCTATATATATATATATATATATAGGGGCAGCACTAAGGCCATCGAGCTGATTCCTTACTAAAGAATTCTCCCGACACGGCCAAAAGTTTTTTTTTTCTTTTTTTTTTCCATATATTTTTTTAATCTCCTTAAACATTTTTTTTAAATCCACAAAATCATTAAAAAAAATTCCTTAATCATTAAGTAAAAAAATAATAATCGGGACCCACTCTCGGTGGGATGTCTCGATAAAAATAATATTTTCCTTAGCGAGTAATGCTACATGCAGTCGTAGAGTACGCAAGCGCCGTGCAATCACTTTGAAAAAGAGTGGAATCTAATATTAAAAAATTAATTTTTTTCATGTGGGTCCTATATTTATTCACTTTTTTCAAAGTAATTGTGCGACACTTGCGCACTCACGACTGCAACTATCATTTCTCTTCCTTAACATAGTATCAGTTTTACACTCCTCTCTAGAGGTTCGACTCTCGTAGAGGCTCCCCTTCCCTATCTTGGTGTAGGTTTGAGTTCCTAATGTCTTGTTTTCCTTTCTCGATGGAGGACAATCTAGAAGAACTTTGTCAGCAGCTCTCACTGTCGAAGTAGGAAAAGTAGGAGCTTTTGGTGGATGATAATCTACTCGAAAATTTGAAAATAAGAGGAGAAAGGTGTTTGTTTGTTTCTTTGCTTACTGATAAGAATTATAATCGGGAGGCATTTAAACAGATAATGAAAAAGGTTTGGCGCCCTATGAAAAAAATTTGCTTTAAAGATCTAGGTTCTAGACTGATGCTTGTAAAGTTTAAAGATTAAATAGAAAAGGATCGTGTGCAACGCAAGGGGCCATGGTCTTTTGATAAGAACTTAGTTATGATGCAACAATTTTAATGGGAGCTCCAAGTTAACAAAATCAGCATTACTGAGGCAACATTTTGGATTTGTCTATATGATCTCCCATTACATGCTATGAATGAACAGGTTGCGCGAATAATTGGAAATAGCATAGGAAGAGTGGAAGATATTGATGTGGAGCATGGTGAGGTAGCATGGGGAGAATTCATCCAGGTACGAGTCAGACTGGATATTACAAAACCATTGATGAGAGGCAAGCGTATCAACTTGGGATCTCAGGATGCATGTTGGATTAGATTCATCTACAAAAGGCTTCCCAATTTTTGTTGTGTGTGTGGCAGGTTAGGACATAACCATAAAGATTGCAGAAGTTGGCAGACAAACCAAGGTCTGCATTTAGAGGACTGTCTTCCCTATGGTCAATGGCTGAGAACCAGAGTTTCCTCAGGCAAGGGTCGTCACCAGCGTGATCAACAGGCGGAGTTTGATCGAAGCCCTCTGTAAATGTGACCCTACAATCATGCCGAGGAAAAAGTGGGAGATATGGCTGAAAAATTGATTGAGATAAAGATGAGATCAATCAGGAGTAAAGTTGGTAGCATAAATTTTGGTATTAACATCAATAATAAAGGAGACGTTATGGGAGTTGTTAAGGAAATAATTATACAGAGGAAGAAAGCTGGCTATCAGAAAATAAATGCAAGATCAATGGAGGAGTTTATGGCTACTACTAAAGAAGGACGTTTTCAGATAAGGAAGATCATATGCCTAACAAAACTAAAGAGGTAATGGCACATTAACTTAAGAAAGGAAAGAATAGTACTCAGGAAAACAGATCAAGAAATGACCAACTTGAGGGCATAACGGATAGGCAATCAAATGGGCCCATTGAAGCAATAAGGGTTGAACCCTTGAAGGCCCAACAACAAGGGAAAGAGGAGGCCCAAGAAAGTGAGTTAATTGCCCAGCTTGTTGAGAACCATAAAGTGACAACTAGAAAGAAGGGGCAATGACTCAGGAAAAACAATATGAAGGTTACCCCAAAAGAAAATTTGAACATTTCACAAAAGAGAAAGGAGATGGAGGATAAAGATTTATGTGGTGAGGAACAGGCTATAAAACTTAAACAACGAAGGGTGGTGGTTACTGAGGCTAATAACAAAACTGAGATATTGGTGGAGGCTGAAATTCAGCCCCGCCGAGACCAATGAAAATAATAAGTTGGAATATCCGTGGGCTTGAGAACCCACAAGGAATTCGAGCCTTTCGCGATTTGGTCAAGAAAGAAGGTCCCGACATACTATTTTTACAGGAGACAAAATTGTTAGGGGAAAAATGGAGAAGCTATAGTCTCAGCTTGGAATTCAAAGTTGTCTGGCAATAGACAGTGAGGGGCGTAGTAGGACTTTGTTTGATGTCGAGACACAAGGTGATCTTAACTATCCATAAATTTCAAAACACCAAATTGATGCTATGGTTATTGAGGAGGGCAGAGATAGAAAGGAATGGCAGTTAACAAGGATTTATGGGCAGCCGAGACAATTAGAAGAAATGAGACTTGGGAGTTGTTTAGACTAATAAATAGTGGTGATCATAACGGATGACTTGTATTTGGTGACTTCAACGAGATCCTGAGCAGAAATGAGAAGTGTGGTGGTAAAAACAATCCTGAGAGACAGATGGAAGGGTTTAGGCAAGTTGTGAATGATTGTGTATTGCTTGACTTGGGTTATGAAGGACCAAAGTTCACTTGGTGGAATAATAGAGAGAGGGAGAACAACATATGTGAAAGGTTGGATAGATTTTAGAAGTCATACATGGTGTAATATGTTTCCATATGCTAAAGTGGTTCATGGCTCAGCAACACATGCAGATCATTTGTCCATTATTCTGCAGACAAAAGGTAATTTTTCAAGAAGAAGGGTTCTAAGCCCGTCAGGTTTGAAGCTATGTGGGTTGAAATAAAATGAAATAAATAGAGTTTTGGAAATGTGCATAAAAAGATCCAACAAGCTACATATCGTTTGAAAAAAATCAAGCAGGCAACACATATTCCCTGAGTAAGGATGAACATCAGCAAGCAAGAGATGAGTTACAATGTTGCCTTGAAATGGATGAAATATTATGGAGACAAAGGTCTAAGGCTCTATGGTTAAAGGCAGGGGATCAAAACACAAAATTCTTTCATAATAAAGCTACATAAAGCTACACAAAAATGGGGCAGGCATTTAGGAGATGAGAGAGATTAGTTGATAATGCAATACTCTGAGGAGTTGTTCACTTCAAGTTCTCAGAGAAGGGATATGGAGTTCTTAACAACTCTCAACGGAAGGATCACAAATGCTATGAATGTGGAGCTCACAAAGCCATTCACAGAGGCTGAAGTGGAAGCTACTCTACATAAGATGAATCCTACCAAGGCTCCTGGTCCTAATGGTAGGGTGCCTATTTTCTTCCAAAAGTACTGGCACATTGTCAGGAGATCTGTAAAAAAATGATGTCTTGCAGGCTCTTAATGAAGGTCAATTCCTTTCCTCTATCAACCATACTTATATTACTCTAATTCCAAAGACAAAGAGACTTGAAAAAGTGACTGAATATAAACCTATTAGTCTTTGTAATTTCATTTACAAATTGATTTCTAAAGTTTTGTCTAATAGGTTAAAGTTGATTCTACCTGATGTAATTTCCAATTCCTAAAGTGCTTTTGTTACTGGTAGAATCAAATCTGATAATATTTTAGTTCCTTATGAGATGGTGCATTTTTTGAGAAATAAAAGATCAAGAAAATAGGGTTTTATGTCTCTTAAATTAGATATGAGCAAAGCCTATGATAGGCTAGAATGGAACTACCTGGAAGCAATTATGCAGCAGATGGGTTTTGCCAATAAATGGATTAAGTTGATTATGTTCTGTGCCAAGTCTGTCTCTTTTTCCATCCTCATCAATGGTGAACCAATGGGTCCTATCTATCCTTCTCGAGGTTTAAGACAGGGTCCCCTAAGTGACCGGGGTTGTGATTGAAATTCGTCTTTTCTTTTTTAGGCTACGTTTGGATGTTGAACTGAGTTGAGTTGAGTTGATAAAATATTGTTAGAATATTATTTTTTAATATTATTATTATTTTAAGATTTGAGATGAGTTCAGATATCAATAAATGAGTTTTGCTACACAACCTCCACCACACTCCACACTCCACATTTTTTAAAATTTTTAAATTCTTTAATGTTTTTTTTTAAATTTTTTTTGAGTTTATTCTTTTTAAATTATTTCAAATTTTCTATTCATTATTCATATAATAAATATTTGATAAAAGAAAAAATTAATAAAAATTAAAAAAAATCTAGAGTATGGAGTGTGATGAGGCTGTGAAGATTTATTCATTATTAAAATGATCAGCAGTGAAAGACAACGCACTCTTTTACAACACTTTTACGAGTATTATTTCTAAAGAGTAATTCTACATACAATCGTGAATTGCGTAAACGCCGCGTAATCGATTTGAAAAAGAATTGGGTCCACAATTAAAAAATTAATTTTTTTCATGTGGGTTCTATATTTTATTCATTTTTTTTTCAAAGCGATTATGCGGCGATTGCACAATTTACGGTTGCAAATATATTTTCTCATTTCTAAATGGATGACATTTTTGTAGAATATGGACATTTTTACAATTCTAATGCACCAAAATATCTTCCATTTAGAACGTAATTGTAAAATAATAATAAATACGAGTTGCATCTTTATCATTTTTACATAACTTTGACTTGACTATAAATTAATTTCCTAAAATCTGGTAGGGTCCTTAATTAATTTTAATGATTAAGGGAAAACAATTCGAAAACAAATTAACAAATAAGAATATAAATTTAATTAATATATAAGTGGTGCTACTCTTCCGCCTCTATGTACCCACTAGGTGTGCTGCCCAGTGCAAAATGCATCTTCTTTTTTTTTTGCTTTTTATTTCAAATATTTTTTAAATATATATAAACATTTTTAAAAATTAAAAAAAAATATCAATACACTAATAGTGAATTTCTTAATTATTAAGAAAAATAATAATTAAATATATGAGCGGTCAAAGTAAAAAAATAAAATGAGGAGACATACTAACATTATTCTTAATATATATATATATATATATGTTAAAAACTTAAAATTCATATTTTTCAACTAATTATTAAAAACATGAGATTAATTGTATATAGTTGAAGGTAGGTGTTTTTAGCTTTTAAATTACACGACAATATTAGAGGTAGGAAGTAGGTGAGAACCATGGCAGAAATTTCTTGCCAACTACCAATTAGCAAGCTCGCTCTCTCTCTCTCTCTCTCTCTCTCTGCATCATCATCGATATTTGATCCTTTTGGTACATTACAAATAAGAAAGAAATATTAAGTACATCATCTAGTCTTCATCCCCCACCTACAAAATACCAATATTACACGTTTTACATGTTTGTAGTTGATTTTCCAAACACCACTTTCACTACACGTGCGCCCACCATTTCCATCACAACTGATCTCTTCCATGCATGCCGCGTCAAGGAAGAAAGTTTGGTTCATGGTCAAAGAATTATATATAACAGATATAATTCGTAGAGTATGTCATGCTTTTGGTAATTCTGTCGCCCCTCGTAGCTTGAATTTCGTATCATATTGGCGACTTGAGTAATACATTTTTTTTCCCGTCTTCGATCTACGCTATGACGTCATCATCAATTTCACTTTATAATTTCATGTGTAGTATGTTATAATGAGTAATATTACTATTTATTTATTTATTTATTATTGATTTTTATCATTTTTAATCCATCGGTTGATGTGACTTCATACAACCGTCACTAAAATAAACAGCCACTAAAAATTTAAGGGTGAGGCTATTATGCTGCTCAGCCTTTATCGCTGGTGTACCTCTCAAGTATTTTTTTTTAATATATTTAAATATTTTTAAAAAATAAAAAAAATACATCAATACACTTAAAATCATTTATTTAATCACTAAATAAAATAAAAATAAAAATTGATCAGCGGTCAAATAGGGCGGTCAAACAAAGTGGTGTTTTTCAAAATTTAAAACCAATATTAACTAATCATATTGTACTTGAAATGAAGAAATTTAAGATTAAAAAAAAACACAACATTTCTCTGTGTGTATATATATATATATATATATATATATATTAAAATTAATGTTAGGTACAAGTTTCAAGTACTCAAGTCTCATATAAGTCTTTTGTAAAAAAATGGGTCACACTAATAAAAAATAATTTTTTTTACACCTTTTTAAAATGGGATTCACTTTTCTACAAAGACTTACATGAGACTTATCTATTTGGAACTTATACAAATCATTTCTTATATATTAATTTATCATGATGTATCTCTATATTGTTTTAATTGGTTTTTTACACACGCAATGTATCTCTGTATTGTACATGTGTGTGCGCGCACGCGCGTACGTATGTGTATAGATATGTATGTATATATGGAAGTAGTAATTGAGCTTCCATCAACATTAATGCTATATGTGATCATCTGATATTATCATTGCTATACTCGTGAATTCCCTTTAGAGATTAATGCTGCATGATGATCTGTTCGGTATTGTTTTGATGAACATAAAAAAATTAAAAATGCTGTTATATTTTTATTTTTGAGAGTTCATACATATATATATACATATATATATATATATATATATATGTATCAATTAACATTAATAAAAAAAAAATAGAAGGTGGCAGCATGTGCGTGCTAGCTAGCTGCATGGCTGCACATGCATGACTGAACATATATCGATCTGTACGTTTAGATTGTGATGAGAAAGACTTGCAGTTGGTCAACGAAATTTGTTAGATGATATCAATTAGATATATCATGTACTGATCATACTTGCATGTCAACCATGCACGCCCCACGTACCTATATATCTTCTAATTGCTCTTCATCCCATTACTAATTAATGGTCATACATACATACATATCATATATATATATATATATATATATGATATGTATGTATATATGCAAGCTCGATCGATCCCGCAGCTTGTACATTTTTTAGGATGGAAATCTCTCTAAGGCCTCGTTTGTTTTCACAACTTCTCTCAACTCATCTCTCATCTCATTTAATTATTATAACTTTCTTAAATTTCTACACAAAATAAAATAAATAATTCAACTTTTTTAAATTTCAAAATAAAAATAATATTAAATATATATATTTTAACAATATTTTATTTAACTTTTAATTTTAATCTTAATTTATTTTATCTCATATAATATATTATTAAAATAATATGGGTTGAAAACAAACGATACGTAAATTTTATCATTTTAATTCGTATTGTTAACAATATTTAGTGTTTATATTCTCGATCGGTGCGAATTATAAAAAAAAATTAAACATTATTAAAGCCAAAATAGAATCCATTCTTATAATAATTAGGTGCGGCTACTGTGCCGCCATGTTCGCCAATTTTTTTTTTTTCTTTTCATATTTTTTTAATATATTTAAAAATAGAATGAGTAAAGTGGGGAAGACAAAGTAGTGTTTCTCTAATAATTAATAATCGTTCCGGTGATAAGTGCTACAATTACATATAAGGACGGTGCTACTCCCACCGACTGTTGGTAGCTCTCGTTGGGCTACCTGTTTTTTGTACTTTTTTAATGTATTTTTTAATACTTATAACTATTTAAAAAAAATCATAATAGTATTAAAAAATACTTACTTAATCATTAAGTAAAAATAATAATAAAAAAAATAAAAAAATTCCAGCAGTAGCTTCTAGCGAGAAGAACGAGCGGGAAGACTAATATTTTCCTTACATATAATGTTATAAAAATAAATTGATAATTGACATGATATTATATTAAAAAAAAAAAAAAAAAAAAACAGCTTTGCCTCTGAGCAGTTTCTCAAGTCACGTTTTCAATTTCCATGATCAAGAGAAAAGAAAATTAATTTAAGGAAAAAGAAAACATCTTTAATTATTTATTTCAAACAAAACGCACGCATGTCATGCTGCCACCTCTTACTTTTTTCTTGGATCTCTTCTGGCTATATATAATATTATATGTGTGTATGCGTGCAAGTTAAGAGAGGGGGATTTTTTTTTTTTTTTTTTTTTAGAAAAGCTTATCCTCTAATTAGCAGTTTTATATATAAGTGAGCATCACGTTTTCCATCAAGCAAAAAGAACTTAAAGAGAAGAAAAATTAATTAATTCTTTCAAAAAAAGGCTTGTGTGTAATATTAATTATAGCCAAGATAAATTGATCTTAAATTCATATATATATTCAAAAATAATTTATATCTATTTAGTGTTAAAATGGCGGAAGGGGTAAGTCAGCGATGCCATATATGCATGCAAATCATGAGTAATTCTACATACAATAGTGAAATGCATAAACGCCGAGTAATCGTTTTGAAAAAGAGTGGGGTCTACTATTAAAAAATTAATTTTTTTCATGTGCGTCTCATGTTTTATTCACTTTTTTCAAAGCGATTACGCGGCGGTTGCACAATTCACAGTTGTAAATATATTTTCTCTTTTTGTTTTAATGTACAACATGACCAAGTAGTCAGTGATCAAAAGCTTATAATCTATCTATCTCAAACAAATTATTAATGGAAGAATATAAAATTTTGAAATCTACACAACCTACTCAATCTCCACACACCACATTTTTTTAAAATCTTTAAAGTTTTAATATTTTTTAAAATTTTTTTTTTTTGAGTTTATTCTTTTTAAAATAATTTAATTTTTCTATTCATTATTCATATATTAAATATTTGATGAAAGAAAAAAATAATAAAAATTAAAAAATGTGTGGTGTGTGGAGGTTGGAAGGTTGTGTAGATTTTTTCATGAAGTAATTAGTTTCAAATTTACAAGAAATTAAAATGATAATTTATGATGAGTTATTTTTGACGAGTATGACGATTTGTGACATGAATATATATTCATTTTGACAATAAATAATAATTTTAATAAGAAATAACTATTCACAAATAAGTAATTTTTTGTAATACGTGAAGAACTGAGAGGACTTGCTAGCTAGCTAGCTAGGGCATGCATGCATTCTTTCAAGATTTTAGTAGAGAGAGAGAGAGATGTTGAAAATGAAAGCTTGATAAAGGAAAATAAGTGAGAACTGTATGAGCATGGGAGAATCGTCGGTTGCATTTGAGTAGTGAGGTGTTTTCAGGTGTTCTATGAATAGTAGTAAAAAAATAATAAAAAATTAATGATAGAATATTGAATAGTAGCAAAAAATAATAATAAAATTATGAATAGTAGTGAGATATTCTGAGAATATTCTCAGTACCCAAACTAGAAGCAAAAGTTCTGGGATATGTCGAAGAGAATAATCATGGCTGCAACAGCCAGCTAACATATGATCTAAGATTGAGTGAATTTACTTTGGAGAATTAAAGCAAGAGGATTTTCTATTTCTTTTTCGGTTTTTTTTATTTTTTTAATATGGGTGGGTGACCAGAACAACCACAGGATAACAGGAGTTTTTGAAACAAGAAGAAAAAAACATTATGAAACTCAACTACAAATAATGAATGGGACAAATTAAGATGTTTAGATAATTAATTAAGAAGCTTGTTCCTCAGTTGTCTCATTGGCAATGGACAACAGACAATGCAGGAGGTTGTTGTGCTTGAAATCAAAGAAATTACCTATATATATATATATATATATATATATATATATATATTATATCATGAAATTGTTAGGGAAACAATTTACCAAATGTAAGTCAAACATATCATATAAGGAAGAAGAATCCCATGCAGAAATTAAACAAGGACTCATGATAGAAACTGATCATAAAAGATTAATGAACCATCCAGAATGAATGCCAAGGTCTACATGATAAGCTCAGGCACCCATCCATCTCAATCATGATCAGTTGGAAATCATGGCTTGATTTATTTATTTACATGGCTTGATTAATGTTTTTTAATCACTGAATCATGAATCCGGGGAGCAGAAAAAGAGAAGATTCGAATCAGTATTAATCTTGATCTGCACTGCATGATGGATGCATTATTGGGTGCATCTCCTTCGGATCTACATGTTTTTTTTTTAAATCTCCTTTGGATCTCCTGCATGTATATTTTAAGCATTGTCTCTCAGCTTTATGTGACTTTTAGATGTCTTTGTTAGCAGAGAATCAAGAAGGATCACATAAGAACAAAACGAAAAATACTACGGTTCTTCTAGTCTAGACTAGAACAAAACAAATCAGGAGACTAGCCGGGCTAGCCTCCTGCATCTGTACTTTCTTCTAGTCTAGACTATTGTTTAAAACAATGTCTTTTTTGAAGTAGATGCTGATGGGTAAGATGAAACAATTAATGATAGTTGTTGCAGGTTTCATTGTCCCATTCTGGCCGTTTGGTTTGGAATAAAAAGTTCCAAAATTAAGGGCTTTGACTCAAATTCTGGGGACTTTTTGGAGTCAATGGTAAGATAATGGGATGATATTTTTATCATTCCGGCTTGATATCTGATTTTAGGTTGTTTCCATAGAGATTCTCTCCTCCTCTCTAACCCATCACCTTCTCCCTCAACCTCTCTTTCCTCACAACCACCCTCCTAAAAGTCCTCTGCTTTGGGTCAAGGACCATAATAATATGGAGATTGAAAAACCAATCTGGATTCCAATCACTAGAAAGTAAGGAGACTTCATGTTGGTAACAACTGCAATACAGCACAAAGCTCATCACAAATTGGAGTCTCCTCTCAGATATATAGAAGATTGAAATGCTTTTTCTCTAGCACATTCATGATATCAGATCGTTTGGAGGCATTCCACTTGACCTGGATATCCCTCACCTGCGGTTTTGGTCTCATCCAGGATTTGTTCCATTAAAGCTCTCTGGAAAATAGTATGATAGATCGATCTTACCTAAATAGAACACCAACTCTCTTATAAAAACACCATCAAGGGAAAACAAAGGTCTTCTACCACTCACACTGACATGGCTTTGGCATGCTGCTGTCTTGAGCACATTACTCTTTTTCCTTCTGTCGAGGTTACTTTTGAATGAAACTTATAAATACCATATTCGTAAATTGTACACGAAAATGCATCCTTGCTCCATTCACTTCTTTTTTCACAATAAACCCACCTCATTTCCATTAAGAACCCAACAGTCCTGAAGCTGGCTTAAGACATAGGGTGAAAAATACAACCATATATATAAACAAAGATCAGTTCTCATAGCTTACAACACAGAGACCCTCCCCCCCCCCCCCGGGGGGCCCGGGGGATCCTGAAATGTACAAAAATATCTCTATAAGACCTATAGTCCCTCTAAGTCTCATTCTGTAGGATATCAGACTGATATTTTACTATAGGAGCCGGAGGCTGAGGGAGTCAGGTTTCAAATCACAGAGCCACAACCATTCTCCGATAATGAACTACAAAAGCTTGACAATTTGATGGCGACCAACACCAGCATCGAAAACCTTCTTTCTCAAAGCCCAACCCATTTCACCCATCTAAAAACCCGACCAACCCTGAAAGGCAACTCATAGTCTTTGGTAACTGCAGGTTCCCTCCTTACAGCATCAGGTTCAGACCAAGCATAAACCCCGCGTTCCTGCCGACTACCAGGTACAGTGTTGTCCAGAATAAAAGCCACCAGGAATGCAATTACCATGTGTAATGACAGTATTGTGTTCAGGACATAGTTCACCTGCACAAAAACCATACAAACAAAAGTTTGCCAGATGTAAGTAATCTCTTTTATACCAGAACACAAGAATGAGTTTGCACTTAGAAGATTAATGAGTAATAGACTAATAGTGGTTGAAACGGATTGGGGACCCACTAATTTGCAGTTTCAGCAGGGCTGGCATGCTAAGATAAAAATGTAGCTCAACTTATTGGAACCTGGAACCATCAACTGCATAACGGTACCATGCAGCTTGCTCTGCTTTTAATATACACACACGCAGACACACATATATAGTGTGTATATGCATAAATGTATGTATATAAGTGTGCAGGTTTCTCTTTACATCTATACCCATATAAATTTGAGGAAAAAAAGGGGCAACAACCACCACAGAAAAGATTGCACAGTGAGCAGTTAAACTGATGGAAGCAATGATTAATAATTCAAAGTATATCCAGGCAGCTTCCAAAGTAAAAGAGCTTATTTTTTACTTTCTTCCCATGCTGGGATTTTCTGTGGAAAAGAAGTGGAACAAGGCAGGAAGAAATATAGCGATTGTCCCCCATCTAGACACATGATAGTAATGTTGGTGGATGGAAGGAGATAGAACATGTATTAAGCACAGCATTTTGCTAGCATTCGATAGATATTATTGTTCAACATGCCGTAAGAAATAGATGAGACTGACCAAGTAAAAGACATTTTCTTCTTACAAAAAGGTCACAAGGAAGCATACCCCTCCATATTTGCTGCGGAAAGGCCCATGGGAAGCCACAATGTAAGGCTCCAAATATCTTGGGACAGAGAAGTTGCTATTTGGAGACACACCATACTGCTGAAAGTAAGCCGGAATTGAAAGAGAGAAAAATAATGATAATCCAACAATTATAATATTCCGAGAGCTTCCAGCCTCACTATAACGTAGATTTGACAAGCCCAAAGCTGTAAGCATTGCCCACATGAAGCACAATAATGCAGCAACCATGACTTCAGGAATTGATGCTATAAAGCCTCCAACTTTACCTGTGTACCACAGACATAAAGCAAAGATTAGTGAAGAACATGAGAAACAAGAAGCTTTATGGTGTGTATTGTTGTAAACTTCAACCAATGACAATTTGTCACAGTAAGACCAAAAAGTGGAATCCCTACACAACCTGTATTTCCAGATTGTTCAAGGGGTAATGGAATCTCAGTGTCGCAGTGTTACGCAATTTTAATCCCTCCCTAGACAAACAAACTTTGAATGTAAAAATGGTAGACAAGCACGATGATGATATACCAATTTGGTATATATAGCCGAATTGAAAACCTGACATGCAAATATAGCTAGTTATTTCATACACAACATATGGCAGTGTGTGCTATCTTCGCAAGTCATTTTACTTTGTGGTATCCCTACATGATGCAATTTCAGCTCCACTGCTTTCCTAGTGTTGACCATTAACCTCAAACTAGCACTTGTTTGTGTCATTAGCTGAAAACACTAATTATTAAAGTTGCATGTATCATCCAACACATAACAATCTCAGTTGTGTTGGGGTCATAAAAAAACTTCAGCTCCCCATCATCACTCATCAGTCCTTGAACATAATATAACACATTAATCAGAATTTGCACAAAGAACCCTGTCTCTCACATCTTCCAACCAGACATTTGTGGAAGCAAACCTGCCTCAGGCCCATTCTGAACTGTTAGTATTTTTAGTATTGGCTAGTTGGTTTCAAGACAATGGGTAAGGTTGTTATTTGGTTTGGGTTGATAGATAAGATTTATTTATAAAGATAATGGGTAAGGGTTGATAAGAAATTAAATTTAGCTACAAATGCTCTATTTGATGAGATAAATTTGACTATTGGATGAAGATGGAGGTTTGAAAATCTCAAAATCCGAAACTTGGATGAAGACCATGTTATCTGGAATTCTAAAGAAGAGTTAGGGCCCGTTTGGATACTTAGAATATCTCAATTTATATGTGAATAGTAGTGAAATGACTTGAGTAAAGATGTTTTATTGGGTTTTCGGAAAGGGGAGAGAAAAAGTTAAATAAAAATATTATAAAGTTGAAAAATTGTTTGAATATAATTTTTTAATATTATTTTTGTTTTGAAATTTGAAAAAGTAATATTGTTTTTAGTGTTTTGTTTGGGAGTTTGGGAAAGTTGTAATGATTAGGTAATTATTAGATGAAAAAGTTGAAAATTTGAAATTGAAAAGTGTTTGTGTTTAGTGATGTTTGGGAAGTAAATATCTTATAATACTTAAGAACAGTTGTGTTGCCAAATGGACACTTAGTGTTTCAGTAGGATCCAGGCCATCTGCAGATTTTCAAGAATGCAATTTTGAAATTTAAAAAGAGTTTGATCAATTCAAGTATCCTTCTAGGAGCACGAAACTGGCCTATAAAGTTACCCATACAGGTATTGATATTGCATCCAAGCGTGCCAAGAGAGAGAGTTTTGGGACTTTTACATTGGAAACCACATAAAATACAAGGATAATGATAGTGTGATTTGAGGTGAGTTCAACCACCAGACGTTCTAGGAGAAGAATCCAAGTTTGATGATTGTCAGAGGTTCTGGCTACTACTGCAATAGGGACAAAATATGTCATTTTGTCATGGCAAATAAGGGATTCATGTTATAAAGGGTTTGTAAGAAACCTACTTGTATTAACCTCCAAATAGGGGAATTGTTTGTTTAGGATAGGCTGCCCCGAAGTGGTTTTATGCTAAAGAGTTCTTTAAAGGGCTTCCAAACTATTTGCCTTGTGGTTGGCTTGTTTTGCTTCATCATTCATATTTATACATATATTCAATATTGTGAGTTGATGTATGTGGGCCGATTCGATATTTAATAAATAATGCCAATATTTGACAAGGATTAAAATTGGTCAAAGGATTGTGACATACACCTATTCACCTCCCTCTAAGTGTTATTTAGGGTCAATCTTGTAATTTCATGAACTTCTAAACCTAGACACACAAGTTTAGAAGCTAGCCAAGATATGTCAGTCTCACTAGTTATCCATTAAACCAACTTGACTTGGAATTCGATTACAGCCGAAAGAAGACAAACTGATACATCATTAGAAAGACAGATGCATGTCAAAGAACTGTGCATATTATAACGATTATAAAAAAAATGCAGAGAAAATTCAGAGGGTATGTACCCAAAATGCACCAAAAAGAAAACTTCACTGCAGTTACCACCTGTGCATTTACAGCTTACAGTTTATTTGCTATGATGCACGCATCTAATTAGTTGAATCGTTGACTAGCAATGGAAGAAGATTCAAATTTCATTTCTACTTTGTTGTCAATAGAAATTGGAAACAGAAAACAGATACTCACCTACAAGGGATAAGACTATCAAAATGCATGCACCTAATTCAACTGCTCTACGGCTTCCCATTTTGGTCACGGCAATGGTGTGTAAATTTTCAGTTAGGGTGGTGGACCCTGTTCCTGTACCCCAAAGACCAGCCAAGATGCTGGAAAGACCTTCCAGACCAATCCCTCGGCTAAGAACACCTGGGGTTGGAGGTCTTGATGCCACCAACAACGAAGATGCATGGTATGATCCCACCTAATCAGTTTAAAACAAAAAACAATATTCACAATCAGAATCAGGCAAACCATATAATTCTGCAAGACACATCAATGAGTATATTTGTACAAGAAAATGCAATAAAATTGGTTAAAAATAAATCTTGAAATTATATACAATTTGTGTACAAAACTAATATGAAATTTTTTATTCAGTCATCAATGGGTTGTCCAGATGATTTTATGATAGGAAAAATAAAAATGAATCTGTACAACTATAAAAACTCCCCAGAATTTTGCAGAACAAGTAGAACCAATTGTAATGTCCATCCTGTGAAATTTTTGAACAGTTTTGCACAGTTTTTTTTTCCTGCAACTAAATTCATACAAGCGAACTTGTCAAAGTGCAGACGAACAATAATTGAGCATTACTTTCTCAAGCAAGCTCCAGACATCCATTCATGCATTTAGAAAAAGCCCCCCTGCCCCCTTTTCTGTAGGTCATTAGCCAAATCTTTTTAAGTACACCTTGTCTATTTAGGTAAATAGACATATCATTCTATATGGAAAGTCTAGAATCTCTCATTTAGATAATTACTGTTAGTAGTCTATATAAATTATGAATCCCCACAAGATATTTCACTGTAAGCTACTTACGAAGAAATAATCAAATGGAAAAATCTCCAAGGGGAACATAAGTCAATAAATGACAGGAAACTAACCGAATCTACTGATGAGATAATGGACACCACACACATAACAAGAGCCATTTTCCAGTGGAAGACAGGAGTACCCCATTGTAATGGATAAGGAAATCTGAACCATGGAGACCATCTTAATGCATGTGAAGTATCAACTCGACAATGTTTCATCCTTGAGAGATGTTTTCTGCAGTGCTCAGAGATTATATTCGAAGCAGGCACATTTACATCACAACCTTTGTAACTATAGGCTCCAGCTTCAGTAAGCAAGAAAGCAGCTGCCCATGTGATTGCCAGGCCCAATGGAACCTAACAATAAGAACCAAATTATAGTACAAGATAAATGTGAAATATTGTTTTTACATATAAAGTAGTATCAATAAATAAGAAGAGGAATTACTTATTAAAAAAAACTACGAAGAGTGATAAAAATATAAACTTGTAACTCTTAACTTACCGCATATATTAAGAATATACGATGACCAAAAACAGAGATCTTACGAAGATACTGCAGAAAATATGGAAACAAAATCCAATCACAAAGAAATGCCAGAAATTATGACATTTTCAGCAGAGATGAAAATAAATTACAATGAAATAACAAAAGCAATAAACTACTAAAATTTAACATAAATCTATAGAAGTTTTACCATACTTACAAGAGAAAAAATAATGACCAGCAATATCTGCACCAATCCAACCTCAAGACACGTACCCACTAGGGGGAAACCATAGCCATAAAAAGAAAGTCCAACAGCAGCAATAGTTGGGGACACAACAACTGGATTGATCAACCTGAAAAGGGAGGGCAGATGAACTGAGGTGGAGTCATTGGGTGTATTGTACAAAAGGCATGACACCGATTGAAAAGAACATTATAATTTTTAACACAAAACAGAAAGAAGCTACACTAGTGAAAAACCAACACTCATGCTATATGCTCGAGTATAACACTATATAAATGCTACATGCATGTTAATGACTCATACAGTGAAAATTTATGTTCCTTCCTGAACAACTTCGAATCACTAAAGCTACACATATCTAGCGCCTGTTTGTCACAAGGAAATTCAGAAAATAATACCAAAGTTATATGAACCCAGAAATTGTTCCTAGACTCTCACAATGAATCAAGGCAAGAGAAGTAGAATGAAAAGATTAGTCTTGTTTCCCCGAGGGAGTCTTTCCTCCTGTCATAGTCTTGTTTCCCCATGGGAGTCTTTCCTCCTTGACAGAACTCACTGTAATTTTCTAAATGAACAATCCATAATTCTCTGTCCATTTTACAATTTTTTTTTTTTGATAAGTAAGAGATAAATTTTATTGATATGAGTGAGTGTGCATTTTACATTTATAAGATAAGAAACTGAATCCATAACACCTCTAGGACTTATATCTAACCAATGCTATTCTAAAGCAATCATATAACAACTCCATTGAGATATTACCTCTTAATATATTCATTCAAACTAAACTACTTTAAACTACGTAAAATTAAAAGCAATTGCTAAAAGGCTAATCGAAACATTCCTCGAGGATAGGATCTCTACTTTCATTTCTCTAGTCTTCCAAGGCCTATTCCTCTCCCAAAATTTTCTATCCTTCACAAAGGAGAGCCATTTAAACTCAAAATATACCTTTGAGTTGGACTAGCTTATTGTTGGTTTTCAAATAGCCTAAATGTGTAATTGTCACCAAAGCAACTTGTTTTTTTTTTTTTTTCTTTTTGATAAGTAGGAATTTTACTAAAAATAATAAAAAGCACAAATGCGCAACCCAAGTGCACCGGAGTATATGTGTAACACTTGTCAAGAGGAAGAATAGGTACAAGAAAGTCATGTAAATTCTACTCATTAAATTCTAAAGGGACAGTCCGTCCACATGAGAAGACTATTGATTTAAAAAATAAAAATAAAATTGAGCTCTTCCAACATCCATTCACGGTCAAAATTACGTAGTTCCTTTCCTTCCAAAGGCACCAAATGAGGCATGCCAAACCCATCTTTCATACTGCTGGGATCTGCGGATTTCCACTCAATCCCTTCCATGAGTAATAAAGATCCACAACTCTTCTAGTTATCATTAAGGTCAATCCAACCTGACTACAGAATTCACCCCATAATGTGTATGCAATCTTGCAATGAAGTAAGAGATGATCAATGGACTCTCCACTCAGAGGTGGATTTAGGGGGGCGGACCACCACCCCCTCCAAAAGTTTTCGAAAAAAAAAATATTCCCTTTTCTCCAAAAATTAAAAAAAAAAAAAAAAACTCTCTTATTATCAATTTAAAATATTTTTTAGAAAAATTATAAAAATATATTTTTCTAATATATAGTCAAAAATTAAATGTTAAAAAACTCAAAGCATGTAATCTCTATATTTTTCGTGCTCTTCAAGATTTTCCTCATTTTTTATATGTATTTTTCTATGTAAGATTAATTTCATAAGTTTATTTTAATATTTTTCTTTTGTAATTAAACTTTTTTTGATCGGTAAATATGAATTTTACTTTTGTAATTAAAGTTATCATATAACATTTTTGTTAAGGAGGGAAAAACTCTCATCTTTTTTTATTATTATTTTATTAGTAAAGAAAAAATTTTAATGCTAATGATTATATTAAATTTTTTTTTATTGGCACTAAGTGTCTACGAACAACGTCCCGACTAATCCCGGGGGTGCACAAGCCCTTGGCAAGGAGTTTCCCGCAAAGAGCAACTCGGGTAATTCAAGGGTAAAATCCCCCAATCCAATGGCCCGTAGAGATTGTTTGCACCCAAAGAGATTTGAACCTTAGATCTAGGGGGAGCATATCCTCAAGACCAAGGCCTTTACCACTTGAGCCAACCCCTGGGGGTTTTATATTAAAAATTTTATATTAATAATTTCTTTGTCACGAATCATTTTTATAATATGTTTATATTATATATAATACAATATACATTATAAAATATATATAATTTAATTATTTCAATGCACATACAACACTAGTCCATTACAACCATGTGTCTCTTTCTTAAATTTTCCATGAAGAGAATTTTCCCTGGAGAGGCCATCCAAGCAAACAACACCATTCTCGAATGAGCCTTTGTCAGCCATATCTGCTTCTCAAGCACCTGACTTGTAAAGTGTTTAGAAACAGTTTTGGATACTCACAAAAGCTTTGTTGACTATAAACCTAACTTGTAATTCCCACGAGTGGCCCACTCAATACTTGTAACATGGCAACTCTTGAACTTCGGCCTCTTCAATAACATCCCACAAGCAACCTCATTCGCTTCTCTAGAACTCCAGCAGCACTCATGAACTCACCAACACTAATCTAATCAATCCAATCACATGGATACTCAAAAGAACAGCAAAGTGTCGGTCTATGTATAAGGAGAGAGAGCCATATGGCTTTAAGGCACTCGACCTCACATAGGGTTTTCTCTCTCAAAGTGCTCAAAGAAACTTTAAAATAATGCCCATTCCAATGAAAAATATGTATTAAGAAACCCTATATAGGTAGGGCTAAATACAGACAGGTCTAGGAATTTGTTTTAAAGCGAAATTGTGAAAATCTCAGTTTGATCAATCCAAGTGTCTAGGATATGCCAATTGAAGTGTCTAGTGAGTTTAAAATTGCAAATTCCGCTCAACAGAACATTTAGTGAAATCTCTATTTTTCCATATTTTCTAATCCGATCTCAACCTAGCCTCTACCAAACATAATTACAACTCAAATGGACTAAATTTTGTCATTGAATAATTTTAACATTAATATGGACAAATATTTTAAGCAAACACATTGTATAGCATGTTCTCTTCTTATAAAAAAATGTTTTTTAATTATATATATATATATATATATATTTGATAAGTAAGAAAAATTTATTAATCCTCATAATTAGGTAAAGCCCAAGTACACAGGTAGTATACAAGGGAGATATACCTAATTACAGCCTAGTAGCAAAGAATTTAATTTTTATATTAATATGGACAAATGTTTTAGGCAAACACATTGTATAGCATGTTCTCTTCTAACTAATAAAAAAAATAAAAATAAAATTAAAAAAAAATAATTTTCTAGTTTTATTTAGATAATTTCCTGAAGTTAGATCGAGCAACTTATTGAGAGAAAAATTGAAAAGTTAGGTCAAGCACGCTATTGGGACTATCCAAAGGGCAACTTAGCACCAGTTAGCCAATCTTAAGCTACTATAGGGTAAACTATTCTGATGTTTATGGAAAGGGAAGCCAACATTACTTGAGGCAACCAAGGAATTGCACCAGGGCTGCAAATATGACACCGATCATTTTTGTCCTTTTTCTAGAGTGGGAAGCGAAGTGAATGGGCAAACCTATAAATTTATACCCCAACGGGAACAACCCCTCATATTTAAGCCCCATGTAATATAGTTGACATAATTGTTTATATGAATATATTCTTTATAGGTATTTATGAAACTATCAGAATTTTTTTTTATAGGTAATCGAAAATTTTATTGAATAAAGCAAAAGTCTAGTCCGAGTACACGTGAAGCATACAAGAAAAACACGTAATTAGAAATGGAAAGAAATGGTACATAACTCAACTTTAAGGAATCAGCTCATCAATGCACCAATTAAAGAAGCTTTTCCCAATCCCCCTTCAAGCTTCCAACATTACCAATTCTCATTCAGTAAATGGAATGGGAAGCATTTGCTAATAATGAATTTGAAATCTGCTGGGATATAAAGATGCCAGAATCATACCTTAATAATATAGACATTAGTCCACTATATCCAAGTATTGCTTGAAAGGTTGAAGCTATGATTATAGCCCCCTGTAGCTCCTTCATAATATGCTTGAATTTCTGCATGTTAAGTGATTCTCTCAAGTCTTTAAAAAATTTAACAGATTAAAAGTACTAGCATATTGAAGAATTAAAAAATGAATTAAATAAATGGATAAGGGATTTTTTTCAGTGGCTGCTAAATTTTTTATAAGTTTCATACGCAACTAAAACTATTGCAACTGAAAGTTTATATATCACAGCCAATTAGTTCTTAAAAGCTCTCACTGCACCTAGGAGCAGAAGATCTATTGCAAGGCATACTTATTAAATTGTTGAATAGAAGCAGTAACATAGCATTTCTAACAATTTCTGCATAAGTGATTAGCTTACACCACCTGATAAGTCTTAAATAAAGAAGTTTGAAGTTTGAAAATAATGCATTAGTTAACACTTTCTGCAAATTGTTTTTTTTTTTTTTTTACCTTTTCAGGCTGCACTTGGGGCCAAGGACGAAGCCAAGATTATAACTTTGGAGGGGCCAAGTATTTTAGGTTGGAAGAAATAGTTCAATTGGATTTTTCAAGGAACCCCACGAACAAAATGATAATAAATAAAAAAATAAAAAAAAGTGATTAAAGAGTAGGAAATAAAAAGATAAATTCAAAATCTAAAGAAAATAGGCATTTCACAAAAATCAACAAGAAAAAAGTTTTAATTATAAAGTTTATACATAAAATTTAAGCAAACATCAAAATTAAAATTATGATTTAAAATATTCACAAAGTTTTTAGAGAATATAAATGGTGACTACTCTTTTTTTAAATGTGTTTAAAAGTAAATATTATTTTTCTAATAAATCTCTCTAAGAAATGATATTTTCTGTCAAAATATTATATGAAATAAAGTTCAATGGTAAATAATATAGCTGAATTATTAAATTTTAGTTTGTTTGGATTAAAATGGTATAGTCAAAAGTTGGCAAATTTTCTTTAGAGCCTTTGGGGGGGGGGGGCCATGGCCCCCCTTGGCTTCATCCATGCCTGGGGCATTTTACATGTAGTATGGACTATTAATCTGAAATATTTGGTAGATATGATCCACTGAGAGAGAGAAGAAAATTCTCTAAAGCCACTATGTCCTTCTTTTCTTGTTAAAAAGGGCAGCTTGTGTAAGTGATCAAAATAGAAAAAATTACGTCTTCTTCCCTGTTCAATCATTAGTCCCCTGAGAACTACCAAAAGATCTAAAAATATCCAAATTGCATTATCAGATTCTAAAATAGTATGATCCAAACAACTTACTAAGGTGATAGGAAAAAAAAAAAAAAAGAAGCAACAATCTGTTAGTGGCTGCATTTTTTTTGAGACTCTCCTCAAGTATTTAGAAATGAGCCAAGTAAACATTCTGTCAATGAAAGAACATAAGTAGCTTTACACCTGTAGCCATAATAAAGATATTCCATATCCTTTATGATCCAACTAGATGAGTTTATGAAGTTTATTATCTATCAGTCAATTGATAATGTAAATGTGTAAACACAATGTGTGTGTATATATATTGATATAAATGTGCATGTACATCTACACATACTTGTAAGTCTAAGGTCCAATTTTCTGTTTTGTGTTCCGCAATTAATGGGACTAAACCAAGACAAACACAAAAGGTCTGTCACTGGTCGCTAACCCATGTATTGAATTACAACCAGAGCATGAAAAGAGAGCTTACATTTTCATTGAGTCCTTGAAACTCTGGGGAGTTGATGATTGCCAATGCCGGAGCCAGGAAAACAAACGATGGACCCTGTATCAGGGGTAACCTCGACCCAAAAGTCGTATGTAAAAGTGTAGTCACTCCCGACATAAAGAAGACTGTTGATACCACATTCGAAGTATCCTCCTAAACCCACTAAATCCAATCAGACCAAGCTACACAACATTTTTTTCTATCCATACTAACGAAAAAAGTTGAGTAGAAAATTCCATTAAGAAAACAACCGTAACTACTCACATAAGTTCCACCCATTGCGGGAACAATGACGAGAGGAATGAGAATTAAGGAACCCAGCATCGAAATATAATGCTGGAATCCGTAAAGACCAATGGGAACTGAAAGTTTACAGAAACAAACATAAGCAGGAAAAACTTTAATATAAAGATCTTTTAAAGAAACAAAAAAACTACAACAGGCAACTATCGCCAACAAACCGAAAAAAAAAAGTGTGCTGAATTATTCACAAAACATTTAAAATCACTTTCTAATAAACTCTCAAACAAAGACCCAAAGTATCTAAGTTTCACAATTATGAAACGAGAACCCAGAAACATCACCCAAGAAAAGCATAAACCTTTTCCAGTTATTAGTCAAATATATAAAATTTGACAAAGAGTACAGGGAAAAAAAAAACATCTTTATCTGTAAATGATATAAAAAATAATACCAGGATAGTAAACAAGTGGGAAACTAACCAAGACCAGGTGCATCTCTGAGCTCATACTTCATATGCATGTGCCTACCCACAAACCCATCATCATCGTCCACAGTGCGTGGCAACACATCCACCACTTCCTCGCTCCTCGCGGGCCTCCTTGACCCCTGCTCCGTGTGCCCACCGGGGTCCTGCCCGTTCGAGACCGTACTCTTCGGGGGCCTGTCAGAGTCCCTCCGTTTCTTCACCGTCCGATCCTTATCCGTCTGCGGCTGCGGTGGCGTTGGAAGAACAACCTTCTCGTTCTCCCGCTCCCCGTTCACGGCCCTACCCCGACCCGCTTCGAGATCCGGCTGAGCCTGGTCCGGCTCTCTGGGCTTGAGCGACGGAGCTATCACCTGGCCCGAATCGCTGGCATTGGTCTCGCCGGAGAACTTTGGCCTGAACCCAGTCCGCTTGGCCCAGGAAGAAGGCGGCATTGCGGGGGACTCCGGAGTCGGCGTCAACGGACCCGGACGCTGCGGCTGTTTCGGGTTGGAGCTCGACATCCTCACACCAACAACAACCAAGAAACGAAAAATCAGTAGTATCGCATAGCTCAGGCTATGTGTACGCACACACAGATCTGATCTCTCCGTTCAGAGCTTCAAGTAGTGTACAAAGTTCAAGAAGGGAGCTCCAAGATCTTCCCCAACCAAGAGCTAGAGAGAGAAGGAGTTCATGTGTGAGAGTGAGTGCACAGGATGAGAGAGAGAGAGCGAGCGAGAGAGTGGGGTTAGGGAGACAGACCGAGGTAAAAGCCGAAAGGAAGACAGCAAAGGTAATGGCGCCGGAGTTTTATTTATTTATTAGTTTTCTAATTCGATGCTGATGATGTAATATTAAGGATGCGGGAGAGATGATAGAGATGAGATGAGAATTTTGTAAATAAAAAATCTTCACAATTTTATAATACTCTACACTTTACATTATTTTTAATTTTTATTATTTTTTCTTTTATTAAATCTTTATTATATGAATAATGAATAAAAATTTTGAAATAATTTAAAAAAAATAAACTCAAAAAAATAATTTTAAAAAAATATTAAAAATTTAAAAAATTTAAAAAAATATGGAGTGTGGAGTGTGGTGGTAGTTGTGTAGCAAAACTCTTTTGTAAAATAGTTTACTCATCATTTTCACACAACACATTATATTTTTTTATTTTTAAATTTTGTTTTTGTTTTATTCTTCTTAAATTTATTGAATTCTTCAATTCATCATTCATATATTACATATTTAGTAAGAGAAAAAAAATAAAAATAAGAAGGTATGGCGTGTGAGAATGATTAATAGAATTTTTCTATGTTTTATGGGAGTTTTGAGTAAGGAAAAAGAAAAAGTTAAATAAAAAATATTATAAAAATTAAAATATAGCTATAATATAGTTTTTTAATATTATATTTGTGTGAAGATTTTTAAAATTTTGATTTTTTTTTTAAAGTTTAGAAAAGTTGTAATGATTAGTTTGAAAAAATTGTAATGATTAAGTTTGAAAATATTTGTGTTTGAGTAATGTTTGAGAATAAGATGAAATTTTTTTTCAAACAAGCCCTAAAACACACACAAATATGTAAAATTGTTTTATCTTTTAAATTAATAATTTAAAACTATTGTTTTCTATTTTTGAGAAGAAAAATAATGCTAGGTACAAATTTTAAGAGTAATTATACATTTATTTTAGTTTTTTTTTTCTTTTGCTCTTTGAATTTGGATTAAAAATCTCAAAACATTATTTTTTTATATATATAAGTAAGAAGTTTTATTAATCCACATAAATTGGCAAAACTCAAATACACAAGAAGTATACAAGAAAAGAGCCTAGTTACAAACTACTCTCTATGAAAAGTAGCATAAAAATCATTAAAACTCGTTCCGTTCAATACTATAGATGATGCCCAAAACAACAATGTGTGATAGAAAAAGGCCTTGAAACCATCCGGAGAACGTTCCCTATTTTCAAAACATCGACCATTTCTTTCAATCCATGTAAATCACATCAAACATAGAGGCACCATCTTCCAAACAGTTGTTATGTGATGGTGGCCCCGAATCCCTCTCCAACATGACAATAAATCCATCATTCTCCTAGGCATAGCCCATGCGATACCGAGCCTAGTGAAGATGTCATCCCTTAAAGCCTTCACTATTTCGCAATGGAGAAGCAGGTGGTTTGCTAATTCGCAGTTGTGTTTACACATGAGGCATCAATCTGTTAAGTAGAGGCCGCGCTTTTTCAGCTTGTCGATAGTTAATAACTTCCCATGGGATGCCAACCAGCCAAAGAAAGCAACTTTTAGGGGAGCATTGCTCCTCCAAATGCTCTTCCAAGGGAAGGCATTGAAGGGGTGAACCGTCAATACCTTGTAATAAGAGCGGACTAAAAAATTTTTGTACCATGTACGTGTCTAATATTATTTTTTGTACCTTGTGAATAATAATTAAATATTTTGTAAATAGTAGTAAAATAGTTTGAGTTAAGATGTTTTATTAGGTTTTGAAAAAAAATAATTAAATAAAAATATTATAAAGTTAAAATATTGTTTAAATATTATTTTTGTTTTGAAATTTGAAAAAGTTGTATAATTGTTTTTAGAAGTTTGGAAAGTTGTATAGGGTTTTGTTTTTAGATAATGATTAAGTGATGATTAGATGAAAAAACCGAAATTGAAAATTATTTTGTGTTTGAATGATATTTGAGAATAAAACATTTGAAAATATCTAAGAATATTTGAGAATAACTCAATGTCCAAACTAGCCCGAATTGGGGCTTAATGTATAACTGATAGAATAGTTTTCAATAGCGGACGTCAATATTTGATTTGTAAAGAAATTTCGCAATATAAAATTTACAAATTGATGTGACTAGTTATGGTATATCAGATTATAAAATTATTTTTATTATAAAATAAATCTAAGCCATCATATCTAATTGAAATTACTTCTATAAAATCTTTTTATTAATCTAGAAGAGCTCAAAAAGAAAAAGAAACAAATTGATAGAATTCAGTGGATAAAGACATCAATAGCAACACCTAGATTAGGTTACGGAGCACATCGAAATAAACTTAATTTATAACCTAATGTGGTTAAATGGGTCCACTTGAATCATAGGAGTGAAACGAGGAAGAACAAGGATTTTGGTGAAAAAGATGTTTGATTTGATAGGAGTATATATCCACCAATTACCACTTCTTTACTTTTCAAAGAGGACCGTGAGAATCATCTAGGTAAGCATATACAACTGTTTGGGAAAATAATTATTTTAAGATATTTTTAGATAAAGGTGAGTTCGGTCTGGTTTGGTTCGGTCTTGGGAGGTTTTGTGGACCGGACCAGACTTATTCGGTCCAGAGTTTTCCCACCTTGGACTAGACAGAACAGCCTAAGGACCAGTCCGGTCCAGTCCCATTCGGGACGGTCCAGTCGGTCCAACATTTTTTAAAAAAAATTGATTAATAAAAAAATTGATTTAAAATACTAAATTAAAATTAGGTGACTTATTAAATGAAAATTACATAATAAATTATATAATTATTAATATACTAATATTATATATTATAGTGATACATTAAAGAATATAATAATACATTGATCTAAATATATATAGTTATAGACTTAGTACCAATACTATAACTTATAATATGTTAATAACTTAGGATCCAACTAGAGCATTTTGAAGATAAAATAAATAGCTTTTACACTTGTTTTGGACGTGTTTCACCGCCACTACCTCACAATCACCTGCCACCAAAGAGTAGACGGCTTGGGGGTTTAATGGAATGTCTCTAATACCAAAGTCAGTCATTGAAAGTAATAATATAATTCTCAAGAATCGATCTATTTTACATACCTTGGTTCTTCCCTTATATAAAACTTTTTGAACCGTTCTCGTTCTTTGGGCGATAATGGTTATCCATTATTCAAATTTAAATCTGGATATAAAGGTTCATTTCTTAGTGAATTCAAATGATAATCGTTCTTATCTTCTACCGCCGCTGGGTGGTTACCCAGTCGGTATTGGCAGTGGGCTGGGCCCTCTCGGTATTGATTGGGCTTTTCGGTAATGGGGCAAGTTTCAGGCTTAAACAAAGGATCAGGCCCATGTGGGGCTAACCGATTAGGATGTCCTCTCTAGTTACCCCGTGAAGTCTCATTACGCATGGCGTGATGGGATTTGAATTCGTGCGCTGTTTCGTTTTTCGAGGCAAGTGTCAGGGTGCCATTTCGCCTCCATTTCTTTTGTATGCCAATCGTCAACTCACCTCAACTCCTATTTTATGCTCCTTGGGGTCTTGTTTTCCCTCCTCTTTTAAACTTCTTTCTCTTTCACGTTTCTTACTTAACTTTTTGGGTTCTTGCTTATCGTCTAGGCAATCTTCCCTCTTTTTCTCTCGTGACTTCTCTCCTTCATTCATGGCTTTTTCTTCTTCCAAATGCAAGGTTGTAGTTTCTGCTCATGGCCCTTCACCACCCCGCAACTCCTCTCCTCAAGTTGCCATCTCTCCTTTGGCGTCTATATTCGTGGGTTCTCGATAGTCTTCAACTATTTCTTCTCGTGAACTAGAGAATGCTCGAAACAACTTTAATATTCCCGATTTTGTTGGTTTGAAGGTACCCACTCCAACTTAGAAAGTTATTGATGTGAAAGGTATGGTCGTTTCTGTTGCCATTTATTTTGCCATGTTTACTATGGGGCTTCGATTGCCCTTCGTGCGACCAGTCCACGATGTGTTAGACCTCCTAGGGCTTTCCTCTGCTCAATTGGTGCCCAACGCCTAGAGAATTTTGATGGCTTGTTGTGTTCAGACCATGGTGAAGTTATGGATCGCAACTCCACGGGAGGTGCTCTCGACACTGGTGTGTGAATCTAGCATTGGACACACTTTTTCACAAACTCGTTTACATCTTTGAGTCTGTTTGGGCAATAATATCCTACCCTTACAATCTTTGCGACAAGCGATCGTCCTCCCGAATAATTCTCGCATATCCCCTCGTGTACCTCTCTCATCACATATTCTGTTTCCTCCTTTGCTAACGCATCTTAATAATGGGTTTGAAAAACCCCGACTGTATGGTACCCTATCTATTATAGTAAATCAGGCTGACCTACTTTTTAACTTCCTCGCCTCCTCCCGAGAGAGGGGAAGATCACCCGTCTCTAAATATTTTCTTATGTCATCAGCCCAACCTGGCGTACTCTATCTAATTTGCAAGTTTTCCTCACCTACAACTGGACTGCCTACTGTTCAGAGATCAACCTTCCATGGCAACGCATCTTCTTGTTTTGCCGAGGCCACTCGTGCTAACCGATTGGCC
This sequence comes from Juglans cinerea, assembly GCA_961763995.1. Lineage (NCBI taxonomy): Eukaryota > Viridiplantae > Streptophyta > Magnoliopsida > Fagales > Juglandaceae > Juglans > Juglans cinerea. The sequence continues at coordinate 4,848,168 of CAUIVZ010000015.1, forward strand.
TTGAAATTATCTCCTCGAGGTATTTTCTAGATTCAAAAGTACTCGAAGCTTTTGCATTATTCTTGAACTTGATGGAGATATTTCATTACTTTGACTCCCCTTGCCAAATATACCCTGGTGATTTGCCTGACTACAACTTACGAATCAGCTTTCATTTCAATCTTCTCACCTCCCAACACTTTTGTTATTGCCAAGCCAGTGAGCATCACTTCATATTCGGCCTCGTTGTTTGTAACTTTGAAGTCTAATCAGACGGTATGATATGACTTTTTCTCTTCACTCGTCACCACGTACACCCCAACTCCTCTCCCTGTTCGGCAGGATGACCCATCCACATACAGTTGCCATGGCTTCTTCTTAGGGGATTTAAGGATTTCTTCTCGAAAATTTGAAAACTCTGCCAAAAATTTGGTCAAGATCTACCATTTTACAGCGCTTTTAGGCACGTAATTGATGTCGTACTGGCATAGCTCGATAGACCACTTGACCAGTCGTCCCGAGGTGTCCAGCTTCTGTAATACCTTTTGTAAAGGTGACAAGGTAATCACCTTTATCGGATGGGTTTGGAAATAAGTCCATAGTTGCCTTACTGCTACTATCACGGTGAAGGCGACTAATTCAATCTTTGGATACCTGGTTTTAGCTCCTCTTAGGGCCTTACTTACATAATACACCGGCTTCTACTCCTTCTCTTCTTCTCGTATCAATGCTACTGATACTGCATTTGGGGTCACCGCTAGGTACAACGACAGTGGCTCTCCTTGCTTTGTGTGACTGAGTAATGGCGGGTTAGTCAAATATTCCTTCAGCTGTGTAAACTCCTCTTCACACTTGGTATCCCAATTTTGTGCTTTTTTAAAACCTGAAAGACAGGAAGACATTTATCTAGTGATCGGGATACAAACCTGTTAAGGGTTGCTATCCTTCCCGCCAATTTCTGCACCTCATTTAGGCCTTGTTTGTTTTCAGGAAACATCTCATCTCATCTTATCTCACCTCATCATTACAACTTTTCCAAATCCCCACACAAAATAAAATAAACAATTCAACTTTTTCAAATCCCAAAACAAAAATAAAATAAACAATTCAACTTTTTCAAATCCTAAAACAAAAATAATATTAAAAAATATATTCTAACAATATTTTATTCAACTTTTTAACTTTAATCTCAACTCATCTCATCTCATCTCATCTAATTTCTGAAAACAAACGAGCCCTTAGATTCTTGGGCTCATCTCTATTATTGCTCTAAGTTTTTTGAGATTTGCTTCAATTCCTCTTTCTGACACCATAAACTGAGGAATTTCCCTGACTACACTTCGAAGACACATTTGGTTAGATTGAGCTTCATCTGATATTGCCCAAAACTTGGAAGGCTTTTTCAAGGTCATCTATATGCTGGGCAAACTCCATCTTTTTTACTAGCAAATCATCGACGTACACTTCCATATTTCTCCCTATCTGGTTTTTAAACATCTTGTTTATTAATCGTTGATAGCCCTAGCATTCTTCAAGCCGAAGGGCATCACTTTATAACAATATAATCCTCGGTCCATTATGAAAGCAGTGTTCTCTTGGTCAGCTTTATTTATTCTAATTTGATTGTAACCCGAATAAGCGTTCATAAAACTTAACATTTTATGCCATGATGTTGCGTCTACTATCATATCTATTCGCGGGAGTGAAAACTGTCTTTCGGGCAAGTCTTGTTGAGATCCGTGAAATTCACGCACATTCGCCACTTTCCGTTAGACTTCTTTACCAATACCACGTTTGACAGCCATTCCGGATACTGTGTTTCTCTGATGAATCCAGCTGCCAATAACCTATCCACCTCTTCTGCGATTGCTTCATATTTCTCAATGCTAAAGTTTCTCTTATTTTGTTTTACTAGGTGTACCTTTGGGTCAATGCTCAATTTGTGCTCGATGATCTCCTCGCCTATCCTAGACATATCCTTATGACTCCATGCGAACACGTCTTTATGTTTTAGGAGGAAGTCAGTTAGTCGTTGCCTTTCCTCTCTTGTTAGCTTGGTTCCTATCTTCACATGGCTCTCTGGATGACCCTGCTCAAGAGTGACCAACTCTAGGAGTTCATATGCTTCCCTTTGCTTCAAAGCATTATCATCTCTAGTCTCCAATTCGGTCATCATTACTTGGGGTGATAGTGGAAGGATCACACCCGCCTCCTCTCCGTCTTCTACAATACTCACCTCTCATTGTCCTTGCTTGAGTTTCTGCACGTAACACTCTCTAACTAAGACCTGTTCATTGCGTACTTCACCTACTCCAGCCCTTGTCGAAAACTTCAAATTTAGATGATATATCGAGGCGATGGCCTTTAATGCATTTAACGTAGATCGCCTAATAATTACATTATATGCTGACTGAGTTTTTACCATTAAGAACTTAGTCAAAGTGTTGGCGACATGGGGGTTCGTGCCTACAAATACTAGCAATGTAATGGACCCCATAGACTGTATTGTGTCTTCGGTGAACCCCTTTAACGTGGTTGGTGCTAGTCATAACTGATCTGCTCCAATCCCTATTTTGCTGAAGGCATCCCAGAATAGGATATCGACTGAACTCCCATTATCAATCAGTATTCTCCTTGTAGTAAAATTGGCCACCAGCATCGCTACTCAATGCATCGTCATGTGGATATACCCCTCGGGAATCTTCATCACTAAAAGATATCGTGGGAGATACCTGTGTATGCTTTTCTTCCTGAGGAGGTTGGACCACTTCTAGCATATTCGTCGGCGATTGTGTGTATCTTACCTAAGGGTGGATTTTTCTGATTTGCTTCTGCTCTTGGTCTTCGGTCTCGAGGTTCATGCAACCTCCTCTCTCTTCTTGGTGATTCCCGTCGCCTAGGGCTCTCACTCCTCCTTTTTTTGTACTCGGTCTTTCGATCGTTTGCACGTCGTGGGGGGGGGGTAATGTTCTGGGCAATTAAGCTTTCCAACTTGCCATTGCCTCTCATATCTTCTATTTCTCACTTTAACTTGTGGCAATCCTCAGTTTTATGCCCCTTCGATTTATGATAGGTTCAATACTTCTCGGTTTGTCGCTCGTTGATGTCGTTTTGTACTTCTTCTTTTGTTTTGTCCTGATTATGCGCACTGGAGTAATGCACATAACTGCCATTATGTCTTCTTAAATTGTTATCACGCCTTAAGTCCTATTGGTCTCTCCTCATCTTTTGACCCCCATCTCGATCTTTCCTCTGACCTTCTTTTAATTCCCACTCGCTTCTTCTTTCCAGTTGAGCATTTAGGCCATAAAAGGGCTCCTTGGCCAAATACCTCCAAGCAATGTTGCTAGCATAATCTTCTCGTCTTGATTGTCAGTTGTCATCTTCTCTTTATTGAAGCGTGTTAAATACGCTTTCAAACTTTCATTCTCTCTCTATTTGACAATAAATAAATATGCAGCTGGGTCAAGAACTGGCAGCCCAGTTCTTTGAAACTTTCTATGGAACCTAGTTGTAGTGCTCCAAACCATCCTCTCGTCGATCCCTTCAGAGTCAAAGGAAAAGCTCTACATGCAATTTTTTTCGAGAATCTGTGAAGCGTCATATGGATTTTGAAAGTTTCAAGATGCTCTGTAGGATCTTTGAAGTTGTCATACAGATCTACTGACGGGACCTTGAATTTTGGAGGTAAAGGCATTGCCATAATTTCCGCATAGAATGGCAAATTTGTGCTAGATAGCAACTGGTCGACTGAAGAGGACGTTCCTATCTTTTTGGCCATCTCCTTGTATTTATCCATCAGGCTGCGCACATCGTGGTGCAACTTCTTCATCTCCTCGTCCTCCTGGTGGCCCTTACCAACACTTGCACTGTTTGCTTCCATCTTCACTCAATCAACCTGACTGGGTGTCGCATCCTCTCCTGAGGGCCCATTCCATGACTTGAGAGCCTCATTCTCCTTTCGTAGTGAGTCAACCTCTGTGGTAAGCTTTTTTATTATCTCCTCCATTTTCGCAAGGCTTTCCTCCATGTTCTGTGAAGTTTTTCTCTCATCTCTAGTTGCTTGAGACTGTGTGGTGATGGGCATGTGAAAAACACACTGATTGTGAGACTTTGAATCCCACAGATGGCACCACCACCTCACATTCACTTGCCACCAAAGAGTAGATGGCTTAAGGGTTCGATGGAACGCCTCCGATGTCTAAGTCAGTCACTGAAAGTAATAATGTAATTCTCAAAAATCCGATCCCTTTCACGTACCTGGGTTCTCCCCTTATATAGAGCTTTCTGAACCATCCTCGTTCTTTGGTAATGGTTATCCATTATTCAAATTTAAATCTAGATATGAAGGTTCATTCCTTAGTAAATTTAAATGATAACCGTTCTTATCTTCTATCGCTGCTGGGTGGTTATTCAGTCGGTATTGACAGTGGGCTGGACCCTCTCAGTATTGATTGGGCTTTTCGGTAATGGGGGCAAGCTTCATGATTAAACAAAGGCCCAGGCCTATGTGGGGCTAACCTGTCAAAATGTCATTTCTAGTTACCCGGGGAAGTCTCATTACGCATGGCATGATGGGACTTGAATTCGTGCGTCGTTTCATTTTTCGAGGCATGTCTTAGGGTGCCGTTTCGCCTCCACTTCTTTTGTACGCCAACCGTCAACTCACCTCAACTCCTATTTAATGCTCCTTGGGGTCTTATTTTCTCTTCTCTTTTAAACTTGTTTCTCTTTCACGTTTCTTGCTTAACATTCTGAGTTCTTGCTTATCGTCTGGCAAATCTTCCCCATTTTTCTCTCGCGACTTCTCTCATTCATTCATGGCTTCTTCTTCTTCCAAAGGCAAGGCTATGGTTTCTGCTCGTGGCCTTTCACCACCCCGGGACCGGATCGAAACCCAATCAATCCCACAAATGGAGGAACGAAACCGACCAAACAAGTTTTCGGTTCGGTCAGGTCGGTTTTTCCGGTTTGGATTGAAAATTTTGCACCACTAGATATTAAAAAAAAAAAAAGTGCTATAGTTAGAAAAAGATTTCACAAAAGTAACCAAACAAATTGACACGATTTCATATTATACGTTAGATTTATTTTACAATAAAAGTAACTTTATAATCTAATGTATTACACCAAGTCACGTCAATTTGTGAATTTATTTTTATATCTACATTTTTTAGTTAAGATGAGATAAGATAGTTTGTAAAAAAATGTGTGTTTGGAGAGTGAGATAAGATGAGATATTTTGTAAAAAAGAGTGAGTTTTGATAGAGAGATGAGATGAGATGATTTTAACTTTTTGGAGATTTGATAAAATGATGGGTCCCACCAATTATTAAAAAGTATTCTTAATTATTGGGTGAAAAATATTATGAATATATTAAAAATAAGTAATATCTTTTATTAATTTAAAAACTCATAAATAGTTTGGCTTCCCCAAAATATATTTTTTGTTGTTTGTGGTGATTATTTCAATATCAAATATGAACACATTTCTTTGTTAAACGAAATTATTCTAATTATGACCTATTAATTATACTATATTTTAAACTTCAAAATATATTTTTCTAATTATATATTACAATAAAATAAAAAAAAGTTCTATAGATAATTATATATATTAAAAATGTGGTAGTTAGTGTTACTGTAGAGGTACTGTACAGACAAATGAAACTTTATAACAGATCAATTGTAGTGGTACTATATCATTACTGTAGCGATGGTTGAAAAATCAGAGATGGATAAAATCTTATATTCTGCCGTTTGGATAGACAGATGAAAGATGAAGTACAATTCAGATGAAATAGTCTGGGCATCCAAACCGAGCCTAAGTGAAGTCCAAGTTGGCTTGATGGCATGATCGGGGTGATTACTCCACGCGCAAGGATGGATTAAATTATCTACAATTATTATTTAAGAATATTTTGATCTGTATTAATTAATTAATTACAGTGTTTGTTATTATTTGAGTGTAATATTTTGTAGGCAAGTTGTATAATTTTGTAGAGTAAAAGTTGTCTCTCATTTCTCACTGAAATGAAGACATTTTTGCAAGCTGGATATAGTTGTGCATGCAAAGATAGAGAGACACCAACTGGGGAAAGCAACCTTTTATTGTATGTACAATATTTTACCAAAACAACAGCTAGCCCTTTTTGAAGATGAAAGCGATGTGTGTGGAACTTTGGTCTAAAAACAACGTTGCCATATCTAATAGGGCTCTATCTTCAATTAGATTCAACGGAGTATGTCCCATACTCCATGTGGTAGGGATTTTCTAAATCATTTTCCATCGAATAATGATACACGTACAATTATTTTTACAACCTTTTATATAATCATGTTTTAAAATGAAAGTATTTATATAACCATCGAGTATTCATTGTATTAAACAAAATATAGACTATAATTTAAACTATTAAATTGAAATATGTCTCTCAAACATTTGAGAAGCATTTATATTTTTCTAATATATATATATATATATCTTATATATAATAAGCGTCAATAAGCAGGTAGGAGTCGTACAATTTTTATTTCGATTTTACCCCTACTTTGATATTCTTTTTACGTTCACGTCCTTAAATTTATAACGTACAATTTTTATTCCGATTTTACCCCTGTTTTTATATTCTTTTTACATTGATGTCCTTAAATTTATATCTTACCCAGAAGTCGTACAATTTTTATTCCAATTTTACCCCTGCTTTTATATTTATTTTTACGTTGATATCCTTAAATTTATATATTCCCACTTTGTCCTTGTTTTTAAATTTCTTTTCCCATTTTATCCTTGATTTTTACTTCTCTTTTACCTTCTAAATGTTTTTGTCATCGTGCGTTTTCCAAAGCCTTCTGGAATTGCTTTTCTGCTACTTCTGTCATATTTTCAGATATAAATATTTTGTTCTCCCATTTTCCACAACCTTCTGGATTTAACTTTCTCTCAATCAAGATTTCCTTCTTATCTGTTTGTAGCCGCCTTCACCGTTTCCATTTAATATTGTCGAATTATTTCTGCTGTTCACTTTATCAGATTTACAACTTTTTCCTACTGTTTTCCGTGCCCTTCTGGATTTCCTTCTTCCTTCGCATCTTCTTACATTCTAGATTGTTTCAGATCAGATTCTAATTTATTTTTTTACATCTCCTCACCGTTTCCACCGCTTCCTATTTTCTCTAGGAATTATCATCATTTTTATATTTATCTGAATCTGATTTAATTTGTTTTTTCTACCGCTTAAGCTGGTGCCTACCTCCTATAAGAGTATGCTCCGTCTCCTTACATTTCTACTGTTTTCTATCTCTCTTTTAAGTTGTTGAAATTTGTTTGTTTAAACTCTAGGTTCTAAATTTGTCTTCCACCTCTCCAATCTTGCAGGTCAGTTTTTCTTTTCCTGTTCTCACTACTTGCTTAGGTTATTTACATGTATGCGATGAATAAGAAATAAAAAATTTACATCACTATTTGCATTAAAAAAAAAATTCACCTCGGAAACTTGGCTAAATGTTCATTCCTTTGCTGCTGTTCTTGCCACCATTCATTTCTAAATCTTCATTTATTTTTGCTGTCTTTAAATTTCATTCTCTGTTTATGTATACAGTATCTGGAAAAAAAATACAAGGAATAAACTAAGAAATAAAATTATAAACTTTAAAACATGTAGTTCATGTCTACATCTACAAATATTCGTTAAACTCAAAGGAAAACTGACACTAAACAAAGAAGACTATCAGTATACGTCGGGGAAAAAAACTTCCAACAAATATCAAACACCTCGAATAATACTAAAAAAACAGAGGCATATATAAAAAAAAATTAAAAATCAGAAAATGCATCTACAGATATTCATTAAACTCGAAATAAAAATGATATTGACAAAAAATACTATCAATATAGGTCAAGAAAAAAGAAATTCAGCAACACTTGAGTTACATATGTTCATATAACGTCTAAACAAATACCAAACATAGTAAAGTATACTAAAACAACACAGAAACATATAAGAAATAAATCAGAAGATAACAAATAAAAAGTTGAAAAATTTTTAGTGTATCTACAGATATTCACTAAGGTCAAAAGAAAACTGGTGCTGACAAAAACATACAGGAAACAAATTAAAAGATAACAAAAAAATACTTCATAAGATGCAGTACATGTGTACATGTACAGAGATTCACTAAGCTCAAAATAAAAGTAATTCCAAGGAAAAAAATAAATCAAAACATAAGAAAGACAAAGATTTCTTGCCATTTGAAACTTAAAAATTTCGAAAGAAAATATTCATTCAAACATCCCAACGTATAAATAAAATGAGAATAAAAACACATGAAACTAAATCAGAACATGAGAAACATAGAGGTAGAGATTTATAAGCATTGAAAAAAAAATCAACCAATATATTCATTACAACAACCCAATGCATAAAATAAAGCCAGAAAATATGAAGGAAACGATAACTTCAGGAATATGACCTCAAATTTTTATGTGTTGACAATGACAACTAAAATATTAGCCCAGACATAAAGCACAAACAGAAAAAGAATACCAAACAGAATACCAAATCACAGAAATTAAACCCTCTACAAAAAAAAAAATTACAAGTACAGAAAAAGATAAAACAAATTTTTTTTTTTTTTTATCTACATTCATACAAATCTAATATATGAAAATGTTTTCCAGATGTATAGGAAAAAAAGAATCAACATCGATACATTTATGTACAAATCCCCAGAAGAAAAATAGGAAAAAAATTCACAAACAGAGCAACTAAAAATAAATAGATTAGATAAAACCACAAATAAGTAACTGTGATACCAATCACAAACAGAGCATTTCTTATTATGTTCTTATTTTTTACTCATTCACTTTCAGTTCTATGTTATTAACGTGTATAGCATATGGAAATAAATACAAGCAAGCAATAAAATGAGAGAAATAAATAAAATTAAAAACTTCACAACATATACTACATATATACATCTACAGATATTCATTAAACTCAAAAGAACACTACTACTAATCAATTAAACCAATAACCAATCTAAACATGCCTATTTTAAAGCAAAACCTGCAAAAACAAAATACCAACAAAACAAACAAAAGACCAAAGAAAATTAAGTTCTAAGACTATGGAGACCAATCTTGTCCAGCCGAACAATACATCGTAACTGTCTCAGTAGAACTCCTCCTTCCGCATATCTGCATGTCAAGCCAACTTCTCCTTGTCGAACCAAAAAATTCGCAACTTGATTTGCTTCCCTATAAATGAATTTCTCGGGACTTATTAAGTTATACTTAAAACATTTAATTAATTAAGCAAGTGAAAATACGGGCAAATAAAGTATAAAAATATATATTTTTTCATAACAAATTTTAGAATGAGGGAATCAATAAATAGAATAGAAATTACATGATTATTTTTTTGAGGAAAAATTACATGATTATTAGATCCATCCATATCTTTCAATAAAGAATGAGTAAATAATGATCTATAGACACATAGTTCCATGTATGCATGAGTCAACTAGTGTCTAGTACACCAGGTTAGAGCCTTCACATTCTATTTTTAAAAAAATCTCTCTACATTTTAGATAATAAATACAATTTTTTCCATTTTAGCAAAGATAAATGATTTTTACAAGTTCTAAATAGACAAGTTTCACACAAGCTTCGTAAAAAGTGGATCTAACCTTGTAAAAGTGTAAAAAAATTATTATTTTTTAGTGAAATCTTTTTTTTACAAAGGGCTTATACGGAACTTATCTATTTGAGGCTTGTTTTTAACATTATCTTTAACAAAGGCCTACACATCTCATTTTTTAAATATTTGTCTGCCTGGTCAAAAATAAATTTGAAATATTTTATTTGAGCTTTTAATTTATGAAACTTTTTATAAGAAATTATTTTAATTATTAATTAATTATTTAATATGACGCCAAAAAATATTTTGAGAAAAATGACACGGCAACTATAATTTAAGAGAGCCTAAATAATATTTTTCTTAGAAAAGGAAGTGGGCCTGATTATTTGGGCCCAAAAAGTTTGTGTCCAATCCAATAAGACCATCAGTTTCGTTTAGGCGTGCATTATCTGCTCTGGTGGGTTTTGCAGAGGTTTTGGGTTTGCTGGCGAGTGAGAGAAGCAACAAAAATGGCAGCTTCCATGGCAGCTGGAAGATCTACTCTAGTGCGTGCCATGTGCAGAGCATCCAAAATTTCTTGTTCTTCAGCGACAAGAAGATTTTCGATACCACCGAGTCCGTCCAATTTCGTGCCTCGTCGGGCTCCATTTTCCCCGCATCATCCTTCTCCAAGGTACTACTCTCATCTGCATCTTCTTATTCTTATCATTACTCTCTCTCTCTCTCTCTCTGTAACTCTCTAATCTGATGCTCATAGCTAATTCCCGTTTTAATACGGGCTGGCTTGAAAAGATTGGCCCGACGAGAACTGAGCTCTCTTCTGCCCATCCACTCTGCAATCGCTTCGGCTTGCCTTGTGTCCAAACTCCCTAGCGAAGCCAGCACCTCCACCGAAGGTATCTCCTCTGTGTGTGGAGCTACTTAGAAAGTTTTCGTTTTATTTTTCGGCTGGTAATTTTAGGAAAACCTTATCACGCACGTATGCACGGTTCTCACATGATTTCATTTTTAACTCGTACTAGTAAGCATGTGGCTGCTGTCTGACTTTTTTGAGTGGGCAGGAGGAGTTCTGTACAATTTTTGGTGGTGGGTATTTTTGTGCAACCCGATCTTACCTTGAATGCTGATTACCATTCATGATTGAAGATTTGAGTTGTTTCTGGTAAAGAAGTTAGGGATTAACTAAAATAAACGAATTCATCTTTCCCAACTAAACCTGTAGAGTTCAGTAAGATGCATCCTGAGGAGATGGACAGCAAAAATGACAATTTTCTTGAGCAAGCAGATTATACGCATACATGACAATCTAATTTGCTTCACTAGGAAATAACATAGCAGTGGGTGACACCGTATGCCGTATAAATTTAAACAATGAACATGCCATATAAATTTATGGGATCTTCTTAGTATATCTGTATGCAAACCATTTCTAAGGTTGCGTTGGATTTCAAGGAAAGAAAAGAGAACGCAACATCCTTTCAAATGTTTTTTCGGTTTTATAAATTAAAAGTTAGGCGTAAATAATCTGAATTACTGTGTGAGCTTCAATTGAATTGAAGTTTATTGTCTTGAACAATGTTAGATCCATGATTTTCCTTCTTTCACCCATCATTGTTATGTTATAAGGATTGATGTTTTGTAGGGAGAGACAGAAGGCGAATTTTCTTATTTGAAGTTTTGCTATGCAGCATTTTTTGAACAGGAGCAAAGATAAAAGGGTAGAAACTAGGAACTTAACAGCGTAAAAAAGCTTTGAGGGTTAAAAAGGAAAAATAGACTTTCATTTCACCTTAGTCTCTCAGCTCATTCAAATGGAAACTATATATGCAGCATCAAGCATGTTGTATCGGTTGAAAATTCTTGTATTTTTAGGATCATTGAAAGGTTGTTGATTGCTACCATTAGAAGCAAAGTTTTAAGTCATTTTTTCCCTCTCCTGATGACAGGTAGATTTGTGAGCTATCTCAGTCCGAATGGACGGCAAGATCTAGGGTTTGTTCAAAATTTATCATTGGCTGATTATTTCCTTTCAGAAGTTGGAGCTCAGGTCTTCCAGGCTTGATTGCTGAAGATGCTTTTTAACTCTCTTATAGTAAATAGCAACTGTCGAACTATTTCCTGAAATTATCCTAGTTTTTTATAGCACTATGGCTATGATGGTAATGATTGAAATATATAGAACCATTAGAAATTGTCTCTCTTGCGATGTACTTTTTGGAAGGGAATAAATACAAGTCCTCTTTTGGTTTTCAAAAACTAATTTGAAAACAGATGTAGGTGGAATATGCTAAATATGCTGTTTATAGTTACACAATTGGCTGATGTTGGATCCACATTGCTTTCCTTAGTGGAAATAAGGATATTTTCTCTTAACACAAAAATATTGTTTGAACTTTGTCTAGAAATATAAATGAACTTGATTCATTGTGAAATTCAGTTTTATTAACATTACTCACTTGATATGACAAATAACCTGGTAGAAGATACTTAGGCCCCGTTTGGATTCAGAGATCAGTTGAGATGGTTTTAGATGAGTTGAATTAAATATTGTTAGAATATTATTTTTAATATTATTATTGTTTTGAGATTTGAAAAAGTTGAATTGTTTATTATATTTTGTGTGGGAATTTGAGAAAGTTGTAATGATGAGATGAGTTGAGGTGAGTTTTGAGAGAATCTTAATATCTAGTTGCAGGTCAAGACGAATTGGGGGTTCCTGTATGACTGTCTATACAAGGAAAACTGAAAAACAAGTTGAATTGATAATTTTAGATGTCCTCTTGAGAATGATTGTGTTTTTCTGACGGGTTCTAGTGATGATTCTTTGAAGACTTATTGGTTGTATCAATGTGCTTTTGAACCTAAGTGTCCACCAAACTGTATGCGGATTCGTTGTTCAATCAGACTTACTGGGTTTTTGTTCTGGTTTTGTGCTTGGGACATTGCTTTTTTTAAATGGCTGGCTAGTTATCAGGAAAGTGTTTACAAACTGTTCTTTTGCTTGTTACAAATAATATTCATAATTCGGGTTGTATGCTCTATACAAAAGAATTAGGATAAATAACAAATTGGCAATGACATTATCTTCAGTTTGCTCCTTCGCAAGTTAAAACGAAATGAAGCCTATCAGTATTGGGAATGAGGAGAGCCCCTTCACCATGATTGGAGCATCAATGAGATCGTGGTTGAGATCGTTTGGGTTTGCGTAAAGGTACAAAATGCTAGTTTTTTTCCTTTTTTCATGGGCAAGATGGCCCATGATATAAAAGTAAATTACAAATATCATGGAGTTTGAATGAGAGATGTTGGACGAATAGATGGAAGAGGATGGTTGTGTTGTGTAAAAGACACATCAACGATGATAAACTAAAGTAAAAGCAAGCATGATGAAACACACGACACACAATATACGTGGTTCGGCAACTTGCCTACGTCCACAGAGCTGCGGAAATCTTATTAACCAGAAGAGATTACAATCACCCAATCTCAACTCACACTCTAGAACTTTTTGCTCTCTCACACAATATGCACTTACTTGACAATTGTTCTTTCTAAAAATATGCTAAAAGTCATATAAAACAAGTCAAACATAACTTATTTATAGTAAACGGCACTGGAAACCCTAATTTGTAAAAAATTACGTTCTTAGCTCGAGCGGCGTGTTGAGCGCGCATCGAGCGAACAAGCAATCAACATTGGCTTGAGCAGTGTGTCGAGCGGAATTCGAATGAACATTAGGGTTTATGTCTCGCTCGAGCCCATTGTCGCACGTGACTCGAGCGAACTCAAGGGTTGAGCTTCGCTCGAGTCCACTGTCGAGCACACCTCTAGCGAACTCACGGGTTAAGCTTCGCTCGAGTGCATGTCGAGCAAACTCTCTGTTTCTCGATTTTTAGCTCCAAAACCAGTCTCCACCCCAACAAGTTGGTATAAAGATACTGTGAAATCACCATTTGTCCCAAAAATTTAAGTTGATAGGAAGATGTAATATATTTAATCATTTCTATTTATCTTAACACTTTCCCTTATGTTTGGATTTTAATTAAATGGGGTTGATTGTAGATAAGTTAGGGTTTGAACTCAAGATCTCTGCTCTGATATCATGTGAAATCACCATTGTTCTAAAAGCTTACGATGATGAGAAGATGTAGATAGATTTAATCATTTATATTTATCTGAACAAATACTTCTGATAATGTTGCTAGCTACAGTTTGTCTAGTGAGGAGATGCACAATAAAGTTGGCATTTCTACAAATTATTATGGTTTCTCATGATTTTAAGCCTTTGAAAACCCAATGAATATTGTCGAAGATATGCACTTCTCATATGGGGACGTTACCTCTGTGAAAGAAACCTCTTTTAAACGAGGGAAAAGGGTAGGAGGGGGCAATTGGAGGTGGTCTACCTACCTAGGCTTGACCACAGTAGCATTTTACTCACTACAAACTAGACATAGGGGTTTAAGTTAGGGGTGGGCAGTGGGTGCCTGGGCGAGCTACCCCGCATCGCCCATGCGGGGGCGGGGTGACCCTAGCGGAGCCCTGCCTCGCACCCTCCTAAATTTATAGTAAAAAAATTATTTTTTATATTTATATAAATAATATATATAAATATATATTGTATATAAATATATACAATTTGTTAAAAACTTGAATTCAAGTTAATGGATTGCCTTGACCTCCTAGGCCAACCTTTATATAGGAGGCCAAGGTAATGCAATAGTCATTCTTAAGCAATGTGAGACTTAACAGTCTAAAATACAACTCTAATGAGTTTATATTTTTTTGAATAACATTTATAATTATATTATATTATATTATATTATATTATAATTTGAGTCTAAAAAAAATTAGACAAAAAAAAATTATAAATCCAGTGAATCACTGGGTTGAGCGGGAGGCGGGGCGGGATGCGGTTTCAACCCCACCCCCCGCTACTGGGGCGGGGTTGAAACCACACCCCCCGCATGGTGCGGGGCGGGGAGGGGGTGCCCCCGCCCCGCACCATGCGGGTAGCACCCCTAATTTAAGTTATGAGAAGTTGCATGTGTTCCATTGCAAACTCGACACGGTGAGAAGATGCATGCGCTCCCTTAAGTCGGGTAACATCATTAAAGAATTCAATTGATCCTTAGGCGACTAATAATAATAATCTAAGGCGAATCAATATTCGAGTAAAATCCATGATTTAATATATGTCAAACCTCATGGAGTAACTGAAGAACAATTGAGTTCCTACCTTCGATGTGATAAAAGCAACTTAGTAAGATGAAGGCCTCTAGTTACATAAACGGTAGGAAAGAAATTGCTAGCTAGGGTTTTTTTGGTCTTGAGTCTTTGTTTTTTGGTTTGCAAAAGATATAGATGCATTTGTATTGAGAAATGCTTTAAATGGTATGTTAGATTATAAACTCATAAATTGACATGACTTGATATGGTATGTTAAATTATAAAGTTATTTTTTTTTGTAAAGTAGATCTAATGTATTATATGAAATTATATCAGTTTATAGGTTTACTTTTATATTTGTAGCACTTTTTTTGTATTTATGTGACGATGGAGTTTCAAATCCTTCACCTCATGGATGTTCCAAAAACTTGTATGTTAAGAAACAATACCATACAAATTAATAGGTGTAAAACAATAAAATATATAAATTCATCTTTTAAAAAAAATAATGACAAAAAGTCAGTAATAGTTTCCTTCTTTATTCTTTTTCTATACTTACTGGATGTGGAAAAGGTCCACTACCCAAGGGGAAAGGGGAAATACTATTGCATTAAAACAAATAATGTAAAACAAAAGAGACAGAGAACCTATATAATTAATTTCCTTTGGTTTATTGGTTTTCATTGGCGGTTTCTTCTGATAACGTAGCCACGCATATCTTTTGAATGAAAGTGAAAGGAGATTCTTTGTTTCCTGAAAGACCTTTTTCTTTCAGCAAAAGATGATATCTTGATATCTGATCCTATTAAAAGTTACAAAGGAGGAGAATCCGACAACCATTGTTGATTCAATTATTACACGGCAAGAAAATGATTAGGGGAAAAATTAGGTTCGGCTTTTATTTGTTGTAGATGGTGATTTGCTCAAAAACCCTATCCATTTAATTTACAACCTATATACTTTTGAGAATTCTACTCATCAATCACTATTTACTCTTATATCCGGCCCACACCTAAAGTTTTTTTTTTTGTAGGGTGTGGAGTGTAGAGTAGTGAATAGTGACTGATGATAAGAGTTTTTCTATACTTTTATAAACTATATGAAAAAATAACTTTACTTAGCCTATGGTATGGAATGATTTTCTCTATTTGGGTTTCTCATATAAATTTTGGTCTATTGAAATGTTTTATTTTGATCGATTCTTATAAACCTCATATGATGTGAGTTGATTTTATAATTTGTATTTCTCGAGATTTTAGATTTGATTAATGGCTTGTACATGTATTTATTGTTGATGTTCTCTTTAATTCGAACTTTGATTTTGATTTTGCTTATGTTTTGAATTAAAGATTTTAAAGAGAAACTATATCATAATTTCATCTAGAAAAAATAAAAATATTTTTCCCAAAAAAAGTAATATATTATCCCCTTACTCTTTTATTTTTTGATTCAAGATGAGATTATGTACCATACGTCTCAACCCCATTAAGCCCTTTGTGACGATTGTTTTGGATTTGTCTGTCTAACAAGTAGGTTCAGTCCCATATTCTTGACAAGCTTAAGAGGTATCACCTTTGTGCGATTGTATAGAGAAATCTTGTGGTGGATTGTTGCACGTTTAAACCCATCCTGGAGTATATTTGTGTAGAGAAGTGTTAGATCTTCGCAATGATCTTATAACAACATATTTACAAAATTATATAGTTTAATGTTGTGATACCCCTATATGATAATGATAAGGGTAGGTAGTAAATGGGATCCCACATTATTTGAGAAGGAGAAATTCTTGCTCTTTATAAGATTCTAATGGGACTCCAATTGTATCATTGACTAGTCCTTTTGGAGTATAGGCTATGTGATTTCAACCTTCCATTGAAACGTTACAAATGTATTATGTTAAGTCTACTTTATAATAAAAATTATTTTATAATTTGACATATCATATCAAGGTGTACTAATTTGTAAGTTTGTTTTTGTAAGATCTCTGTATACAAGCATGCTCATCAACTTCCCTTAGAAGACAAAGCAAAAATACTACAATCTTTTTTTTTTTAAAAAGAAAAACATTAAATGTATTTACTAAGCTCCCTCCACCTTGAGGTGGGGTGCTGGTAATATGCAGAGTGAGAAATCATTTGGAACCAAAAATCCTCCCAACTCATCTCAACTCATCATTACAACTTTTTCAAATTCCAATACAAAATATAATAAACAATTCAACTTTTTCAAATTCCAAAATAATAATAATAATAATAAATAATATTCTAACAATATTTTATTATCTCAACTCAACTCAATTCAACTCAGTTTAACATCCAAACGCACCCTAAATGTATTTACTAAGCTCCCTCCACCTTGAGGTGGGGTGCTGGTAATATGTAGAGTGAGAAATCATTAATTGTCAGTTTTGTATAAATGTTAATGTTGCTTAAAATGATACGTTATATCTACTTTATAACAAAATATACTCCACAATCTAACATATCATATCAAATCACGTCAGTTTATAATATTTTTTTTCTTTTAATAACTCTAAGTAGGCTAAATATTTTGGTTTGTGTTTGTCTATTTAATAATTAATCGTGAAAAGTGGAACTGAATTCATTTGCTGCACTTCTAAACCAAAATAGAAAAATATGATCCAATGGTAATTCCATGTGGATGACAGAACCAAAAGATTAAAAATTTATAAATTGTAGATTGTCTACGTAAGACACTAACCGAGAAAATATATGTATCGGAGTAAGCACGATCATTCACACATGACACTGGGATTTCAAGTGTCATTTTCATCAATTCATTTGAGTTTTCTGTAAACAAAGAAAATCAATTGCATGCTAATTTCCTAGAAACAAGATCCAACACTCTTTCATTTTTCTATTTATTTTATGTATATATAATAAAGCAGTTGACTAGGTTGATCATTTATTTGTTGTACTCGACGCTTACACATTCCATTATTATTATTATTATAATTACAGAAGAATATCGCAAATTCACAATTGCGACTGATTATTCTTTTATGGAGTAGGTTTTATTGAAGCTACACAAGGAAACCTCTCTAGCAGCTAACAAAATTCCTATATGGCAACTAAACCGCCAGAACAAATGCCCACCGCCCAATGGCTACTAAGCACAACAAATCAGGAAATTCTTTTATTCTCCTTGTATATTTGTATGAGAAAATCTATTTTTTGTAACGTTACAATTCTCCGTAATTTTTCCCATGACTTGTATATATTGAAAGACTATCAATGAATTCTCACAGTGTGTGAGATTTTTCCACAAACACCTTGAGTGCAAATCTTGTTATGGTATCAAGAGCCTAGTGAGAGCAAGAGTCTCACTCCACCCATCGCTTCCATTTCACCCTCTGCGAGCAACTTTGTAACACTGCGATTGACACAGGGGAATTACCCTTTGTGGAGGGAGCAAATCGTGGCCTTGGCTGAGAGCCAAGACCTTATGGAACACCCCCCCCCCCCAAACACATATCGATAATCTACCGACAACACCACTAGAGAGCAGAGTGAAACATGCCTCCAATGGTGCAAATGTGACGGTCTCCTCCGTGGTTGGATTATCGGCACCCTCTTAGAAGAATCCCTCAACTTAGTCGTCGGCCTAGACACGACACACCAGGTATGGCAAGCCCTTCAAGAGGCCTTCAAGAGAGGGAGTTCCAGCTGACTCAAAAGCTCTCCTACATGAGAAAGATGCATCAACATCCCTGGCGGAAGAACACCTTCAAAATTTCAAGGTAGTGTGCAACAACCTTGTTGCGTTTGGCCGGCCGATGAGTGATAAGATGCGAGTCTTCTCTTTTCTCAACAGCCTCGGTTCGAAGTATGAAATTTCACCACAACCATGCTGAAACCCCACATGCCGACGTATGGAGAATTGGTGCCTCTGCTCCAAGGATTCGAGATGTGCTCTCAGTTGCACTAGTCACTCTCTCTCCAGCCCGTGGTGTTCTATGGACAGAAGAGCTCTCATGCTTTTTCCAAGGGCCAACAAAACCGTACACACCATAAGGCTTTTTCATCTAAGGGACGTGGCTTCTCACAAGCTAGCCACGCCCCACGGCCCAATGTTACTCCTAAAGTTCCTACTGGAGGTCCTCTAAATCAAAACAAGACTGCTGCTCATGACCCATCTCGTCCCAAGACGTGTCAAATTTGAGTAAAAAAAGGACATATCACTTTAAAATGTTGGCATCGGTTCAATCACAGTCTCCAACCTGATGATATCCAGGCCTTAGTCTCCACGACTCTCCATAATCTGTCTCACGATGTCGAATGGACAGCCGACATGAGTGCCTTTGCTCATGTGACAGGTAACTCATGTATGCTTAATAACCTTCGTTGCTACCTTGGCAATGATGCAATAATTATTGGTGATGGTTGCCTTTATGAAATTACACATATAGGTGACACTTTTATTGGTATTGGTACTTCTTGTATTATGCTTAAAGACGTCTTACTTGTCCCGTATTTAGCAAAATATCTTTTGTCCATTAGTCAATTAACTTCTGATTATCCTTATGCCTGTGAATTTTATGGTGTCGGTTTCTATATTAAGGAATGGGCGACCAACCGCACGCTGCTGACTGAACATCGAAAGGGTAATCTCTAAATTTTGACCCCACCCACCGAAGCACACTTCTCCACCCATTTCCGATCGGTCACTGATGAAGTGTGGCATCAACGGCAGGGGCATCCGCAAGCCTCTACACTTCATGTTTTACGTTCTAAGGGCCTTATTCAAATTTTAGGTAAAAATAAAGGTGCCTTTCTCTATGAGAGTTAACAATTAAGAAAAATGAGCAAACTCCCATTTTTACCTTCTAATAGCTCAACTCTTGGTATTTTTGATAAAATTTATTGCGATTTATGGGGTCCTCCGCCTGTTCAATCTGTTGGCAAATTTCAGTTCTATGCTTGTATTGTTGATGCATTTTCCAAATATATGTGGTTTATTCCCTTGAGAAAAAAATCTGATTTTTTTAATGCATTCTTAATTTTGAAAAAATTGTTGATTGTCAGTTTAATAAGAAAATCAAAGTTTTTCAATCTGATGATGGCGGTGAATTCACCAGCAATGAATTTAATTTGCATCTTCAATGGCAAGGTATTCTTCATCAATACTCTTGTCCGCATACACTCGGACAAGATGGTTCGGTGGAATGGCATCATCGCACCATCGCACCATCCGTAAGCTAGGTATGATTATGCTCTTTCATAGTGGCGTACCAAAACGTTTTTGGGTTAAAGCTTTTTCCACTACCGTTTTCTTAATTAATTGGCTACCTTCCACATCCATCGAACTTCAATCCCCGTTTTATTTACTTTATGGCAAGTATTCCGATTATACCTACCTAAGAGTTTTTGGCTCAAAATGTTATCCCTACACTTGGCACACCAAGCATAATAAATTTGACTCTAAAACACTACCATGCATTTTCCTACGCTACAGTGATAAACACCAAGGGTATAGATGCTATCATCCACCCTCACGCAAGACATTTATTTATTGGCATGTTGTTTTTTTATGAAACTAGTTTTCCTTTCAAACAACCCGGTAACCTCCATCTACCCTATTCTGATAGTCAAGTTTTATCAACTTTCATTGAATGGCGCTCACCTATGACTAATGATGTGGATATACCTAGTGCAACTTCTTTGCAGGTACCGCCTCTACCAGTCCCCTTAACATCCACAACTATTGGTTCCATTCTCATTCCCTCGCTGGCTCCTGACAATGAGATCTTCTTCCACCCTAACCTCACTATACCTTTACCTCACAATGAACCCCCCTGCTTACTCCACCACATACCTCTCCTCCTCCTCGGGCCCTTACCTCTCATCCTATGGTAACTTGCGCAAAAGTTGGGATTCACAAACCTAATTCTAAATATGCCAATCTCCACACTCTTCTTGACCTACCCAAAGAGCCAAAAACCGTTTGCTCTGCACTAAATCATGACGGGTGGTCTAAGGCAATGCATGATGAATTACAAGCCCTTCATGCCAACCACACTTGGACCCTTGTTCGTTGGACCCCAAATATGCAAGTTATTGGATGCAAATGGGTCTTTAAGACCAAACTCAAGGTGGACAACACTCTTGATGGCTTGAAAACTTGGCTTGTCTCAAAATGTTTTCAATTTAGGGGTGTAAATTCTAAATTTGTTACTAATTTAGAGTATGCCAATGTACTAATACTATCTGTTATACATTATGGAATATATTATATATTATATAATAATAATTAATACTATATACTATACTAATAGTGATATTAATACTATATAATAATATATGGTCATAGTGATATTTATATAATATCTTATATATAATTATAATATATATTATTATATATAATTATAATTTATATTATTATATACAAGCTCCTCGTGCATGGTTCGATAAATTTAGTACTTTTCTCATTTCTTATGGGTTTACGTGTAGTATGGCGGATCCCTCACTTTTTATATATCATTCCTCTCGTGGTATGCTTGTCTTATTATTATACGTTGATGATATTCTCTTAACAAGTTCTAACCTTGTTCTCTTACATGACTTTACATGTACCGTTGGTACCCAATTTGCTATGAAAGATCTTGGTCCATTGCATTATTTCTTAGGCATACAGGTTCACCGTACTTCCGATGGGCTTATTCTCTCCCAAACTAAGTATGCTATTGACATCCTCGATGTGCACAAATGCAGGACTGCAAACCCATGGGTACACCTATGATGGCCCAAACGAAAGGACTCACTAGTGATGTTCATTTTCCTGATCCTTCGCACTACCGAAGCATTGTTGGTACTCTCTAATATCTCACACTTACACGGCCCAACCTAGCCTATAGTGTAAATTTTGTCTCACAATTTATGCATGCACCAACACTTTCTCACTATAAAATGGTAAAACACATTCTTCGCTACTTACATGGCACCCTTGAATTAGCTATCCATTTCAGTTCCCAATCTACACTTGATCTTTATGCCTTTTCCGATGCAGATTGGGTAGGTTATCCACAAACATGACCCTCCACAACTGGATATTTCATTTTCCTGGGAAGCAACTGTGTCTCATGGTCTGCCAAGAAACAATACATTGTGTCTCGCTCAAGTTTTGAAGCTGAATACCGCGCCATAGCTCATACAACTGCTAGACTTACATGGATTTCATTCATTCTATGCGATCTTTGTGTTCATATTCTGTCTTCGCCACTTCTCTTTTGTGACAACCTCAGTGCTCTCTACATGACTGTCAATTTGACTCTTACAATGTGTGAGATTTTTCCACAAACACCTAGAGTGCAAATCTCGTTAGGTTTGGCCAGGCTAGACTGGTCACAACTTCTCACACTTTGAATTTTCCTTCCTTGTTTTTTTTGTGTGACTTTGGAGTTATATACTCCTCCTTTGTAACAAATGAAAGGTGTGAGTGATGCCTCGTGAGGCTTTAGCCTTGGAGTCTTTTGTGTTGTAAGTAGTTTTGTTGGTGGCTCAAAATTTATCTTGAGGGCTCTCTATGCTACATGGAGAAGCTTGGGGCATGTGTATGATCTATCCCGGACGAGCTAAAATGCTTTATAAAGTTTTTCGGTCCACTCGAGAGTCTATCTTGATCGGGGGCTTTGTTTATTTTGCCATGGCAAGCACCTCTTTGCCGGGGTGCCATGCATGCTCCCATTGAGGGCTAATTCCCTTAGGAAGTGAGTGATGGTCTTAGTTTGTGAGAACACTCCTAGGCTTTATCTATCATGCCATCCAAAGAAGTCTCTAGTTGGATCCTAAATTATTTCCCTTAGGAAGTAAGTGATTATTGGGTCTTTAACAAAGACACTTTAGGTTACATTTGGATGTTGAGGTGATCTCAGATGATTTGTGAATAGTAGTGAATAATTTATAAATAATAATGAACTGTTTGTAAATAGTAGTGAAGTAGTCTGAGAGACTACTTCATTTACCAAACATAGCCTAAAGAAAGAGGAAATGAAAATTTTAGTACTTTCCTTCACACATAATTTTAGTAGTTAATACTTCTCATTCATGTTTATCCTTGAAAGCAAAGGAGAAATACCACCCAAATAAATTTGAAGTACTTTAGTGTAGATTTCTTCTCATATATGATCGGTTGCAGTATCGAACTTGCATGACAGTTCAACATAAAGTTTGAATTTGGAAAATTTTATTATATTGATCATTTGGTAGTTCAACTTCCACTTCCATTGATTTGACACTATTTAAAGTACTCTTCCACCATAGTATTACTATATTAGCTAGGTTGTCATATATCTTTCCTAACGGTTATCTACCCTTCATTCTCTGTGCCTTTTGTTTCATGTGCCTCTTTATGATTGTACAAGGCAATATTTGCTGTTGATACTTCAAAATTGAAAGCAGAAAGGCCATTGAGAAGTGCTATATAAAAAGATATTACAAGAGTAAATTTATAAATTGATATAGTTTCATATGATACGTTAGATCTACTTTACAATAAAAATAGTTTTAGAATTTAACATACCACATCAAATATTAAGAATATAATACAAATAATTCAATTTACATCTTCGTATCAGTTTAATTTTTTAGGATAAATGGTAATTTTACATGGTATCAAAGCATATGTCTTGAGTTCGAACCCTAACCCTACAGAGTCATGTTAAAAATATAATACAAATAATTAAATTTACATTTTCCCACCGGTTTAAATTTTTAGAACAAGTGATGATTTTACATCAAATCATTTTTATGAGATATCTTTGTGGTTAAAACATTTCTCTTATAACTTACCTTTGAATGGTATTGGAAATTTTTTTAGCTTTGTTGGCTAGTACTGCTAAGTTTGTTTTCATAAAACTTCTCAATTTATCTCATTTCATCTAATCATTATAATTTTTTTAAATTTTCACATAAAATAATATAAACAATTAAACTTTTTCAAATATCAAAATAAAAATAATATTAAAAAAATATATTCTAATAATATTTTATTTATTTTTTAATCTTATACAAAAACAAACTAGTCGTGTGCAGGCAATTGAGCAGTTGTGCTAAGTTTGAATTGGAAGTACGTACTCACACTAGTACTTAATTCATTCTTCCTAAACTGCTAGCATAGGGCCTATGATAGGAGATTATTCCTTGTCATCATCGATGCATTGAATTAAAACTCGTGAATACAAAAGGGGATGAGGCATCCCAAACAAAAACGATCGAATTCAACATAATCAACACAGTACATTAAAAAAAAAAAAAAAAAATTAGAAAAGTGGATAAAAGATTAAAATTCCTAGCCCTTATTCTTTGGCAGAATCAATGAAGGGATGGTCAAAAGAGTCGATTTTGCTGATGTCCACCATGCAAGTGAACTATATATATATCATCGGAAATTAGGTAACATATTATACATTCAATGCTATATTTGTGACTGAGGCTCATTAGGTAACTATATATATACTCTCTCTCTCTCTCTCTCTCTCTCTCTGAAATCAGCATTTAATTGGTTAAGATCTAAACAAACAGGCACTTCCGATACGTTTTCCATTCTAATGTTTTCAATGATCTACCTGCATGTCTTTAATTCTCGTCAACTAGTTCATTTTTTAAGAATAATGGCAGCTTCTGTTTTTTTTTTTTAATAGAACAGTTGGCCATGAGGGTTTACCTTGCATTTTTTTATTATCCCAAGTTGCAAGTTCCAGTTTTAAACAAATATATATACATTCGATTCTTGGTAGGCTATACACACATCCATTACCTACTTAATTATTCTCATCTCATACGTACTTACTCTTTCTTTTCGAAAGAATAAGACGGTCGTACCTGAATTTTATTGATAACTCTCATTTATGACAGATAAATACATTATATAAGAGGGAACTTGGGATCCGGTTACATTCAAAATCTCAAAACCAAACTTCTAAAAGCTACATGAAAATGATTAAAACAACAATAGGTTCATAAAAGAAATCTAAAAAAGAGATAAACAATTAATGCCAGAGATTATGGATACCGGCATGCATGATCCAAAGCAACAAGACCAACAATATGTTTAGGAAGTTGTAAGATGGAAAAGAAAATAAAAGAAAGCATAAGAGCAAATTTAAAGGAAACATACATACACTCCTAGACCTTTTAGATTGATTAGTGTTTTTTTATTTATTGAAACTGTCTAAGTGGGTTCTCTCAAGAGTCGACTTTCCACTTGCTCCTTGAAGTTTCTAGGGAGGAGAATTTCAAAGCTGATCATCATGTACTGTACTGGGAATCTGAAGATCAGAAAGTCCCTAGATAGACTTCTATATATATATATATATATATATATATATATATATATATGAGGGCAATACTTGTATGAAAGATGCTTGTGTTTGGTGGGTGAGATAATCTGGGAATTGAGTAAAGCACCAAAAGAAAAAGAGAAGAATTAAATTTCCTTTTGGGATTCCCATTTTCTTTTGTGCTGTTGCTCGCACGTCTCATGTGTTTTAGTTAAGTGAAGGAGCCGATCCACTTTTGTGCATATATCCATAGCTTTATTTTTAATTTTTTTAATTTTTTGTATATTAAAGCTTGGAATCTAATCTGTCTTCTCAACGACCAAATGAAGAGTAAAGTTGTGCATTGAACGATCAACTGCCAACAAGGAAAAATCTGTGATTGATTAATTTTTGATCATTGCCTAATGATGAGATGATGTCAACTCCATCTACCGAAGTCTTTTTATATGAAAATCTTGGAGTTGGAGTGCTAGAAATGCTAGATCGCATAGGGATCGTGTAAAACTTGTTTTTAATTTTTTGTTTTACTAGAAAAAAAGAGTTATTTTGGGTTATACATTGATTAAAGAATAAAGCATGCATGTGCATTTTAACTGAGCTTGCAATGTAAATAAATAGATGACAAAGTTGATTTTATAAGAAAAATGTTTATATATATAGAGTAATTCTACGTATAATCGTGAAGTGCGTAAACACTGCGTAATCACTTTGAAAAAGAGTATGGTCTATTATTAAAAAATTATTATTTTTTATGTAGGTCCCATGTTTTATTCATTTTTTTTAAAGCGATTATACGACAGTTACATAATTCACGATTGTAAATATCTTTTCTCTTATATATTAGCTGGCTATTTGCTATGAAAATAATCATTTCTTACCGAAATGAGTCCATTCTCATTACAGATAATTCATTATAAATAATACAAATAAGAGAATTTGTTAGCAGAAGCAAATAAACTTAATTTTAATACAAATAAGATATGAGTTAATATGGGCTCTGAAAATATTATATACAACACTTTCATCTCATTTTTATCCTATTATATAATTGAGATGATACTATATATAACCGTATATCAACTTAGAAAAATAATTCAATTATTAATAAATAATGTCATATCAACATAGAGGGAACATGCCCTAGATCAATCAGAGCTTCTGGGGTCCATAACCAAGAAGCATCACTCACTCCTAAGCATGAGTTGTTGAATTATTTCTTGTGACATTCCCCATCTCCTATCTAATCTCAATGAAATCTTGCTTCCCCTTCATTCCTCATTAAATGTATATGTCTCATAAGCATTCAATGCTAACATGGTATATATCTACATCTACATGTGCTAATAATAAGGCATTGTCTTTTTCCTCTTTTTCTTCTCGTTCATCTTAAATTATGCAAATCATAATTATCTATATTCTTTTAATCCAAATATTTTTTTTTATAATTTGGTTATATATTTAGATAATTTCACAATATTTAATGGTATTCTTGATACTATTTACTGATAATGTTTAACATTGTACGATCTATGACTGTATCTATATATTTTTATACCGATTTCATGTAAATTTCATCGCATATTCTAAAGATAAGAAATATGAGAACGAAATCCAAAAGACTCTAAGCTTAAAGGGATGGAGCAGGAGGACTGTTGACCTAAAACTTATAAACAAGGGTTGAGAAACATGTTGATTTTAATGTTCCTTCTTCCTCCAACTCCACCACATAAATTTTAGCATTAAATTATGTAACAACTAGACCAGTACATATAATTAAAATAGTCACATTCCTTTTCTACTATATTAAATTGCAATATTTATTTTTATTTCTATTTTTTTTTATTATAGAGTATAAATCGAGGGACTAGTTTTCAAAAAATAAAAAAAAATAAAAAAAATTGGGGGACTAAGAAAGGACAAAAAAGGGAAAGCATGTACCTGTTGGGGGGACTCAGAGTTTGTGGGTCTACAGTACAAATTAAAGTTGTGGGGCCAACCTCACTTTCATAATAATCTCAATGCCCCTTTCATTTTTAATTAAAATAAGATAAATTATAAAATTTAATATTGAATCACCACTTATATCTAGAAAATTTAATTTAATGAAAAGAATGGAATTTAAATATTCATGTTATATACTTTTTTTTTTCTTCATCCCATAAGAAAAAAAATATTATACTTATGGAATGTTGATATTTTTATTATAAAATTTTATTTTGATTAATATAATCAACAAAACATAATTATCAAAGCCATTATTTTTTAATTTTTTTGTTCTATACTATTTAAATGAAACATCAGTGTTTTCATTTTTCTTTGATATATTAGCAATTTAGCATTTTATACAATTCTTTTAAAAAATTTAAACTAAATTTATAATGAAAAATGGAACAAAATATTTAATTAAAAAAATAAATAATCTAAAATATTTAAAAGATAATATTTCTTTAAAAAATTTACGTTTCATTGCTTGGAAGACTAATGAAAAATTAACCGAAATTATTAAATTCTTCGAAATTAATTACATCCGTTATACTTTTATAAATAAACAGAAAGCAAGGAAAATGAGAAGCAAACATGATCATGTCACAAACAGTACTGCTGGAAATCAGACCAGGTCCAACTTCCTTTTATTCCTTTTTAGGTTTTCTTTTGACTTTAAATATATATATATCATATGAACTGGCACAAGTGATTAAAGAAAAAATAAAGAAGAAACCTTGAAGATTTGTGCTTCAATCCTCCTCTTCTTTATTCTGATCTCATCCGTCATCATAAGCTGCAGAGTTACAAGGCGTGATAGAAGAATCATACCTATTATATATGCGCTTGTCAGGATCCTGGATTTCGGATCCATGCCTTACCTTCCTTCCTTCCTAGCTTCCTTCCAGTTGATCTCCATCTGAGTTCAGACTGTAGAAAAAACTCAAGAAACTGCAGAGAGAAGAGAAAGACCCATTTCTCCAAATTACCTCCAGATCTGTCTGTCTCTAGCTTTCTTTCTAACCCACGAAATTGTTTTTTTTTCTTTCTCTTTACGATGAGAGACATGGTTTCTTGTTTCAACGAAAGCGCAGTAAGTGTGTCTCGTCCTTCATGTTCTAGCTACTCAAATACAGCTTGTATCAATCCGAGCCTAACACCTTCTGTCCAAAACTCGGTCGCCTGTGTTTACAAGATCATCCTATCCACCCAAAAGCAAGTCTTGATCACAGTTACTTGGTGCAGGAACCATTCTGCTCAAGGTCTAAGCATAAGCTTTGGAGATGACTCATCGACACCACCCTTCAGACTCAACACGAATTCACGGTTCTTCAGGAAGAAGAAAGGGAGCAGATTGATGGAATCCGATAATTCAAGTTTTGAGGTCTTCTGGGATCTCTCTAATGCCAAGTACGACACAGGACCTGAACCTGTTGATAGCTTCTACGTGCTGGTAATGGCTGACTCGGAAATGGGTCTAATACTAGGTGACATGGCGGAAGAAGCTGCTGCGAAGAAATTTAAAGCTACTTCTGTTGCAAAAGTCTCTCTCATTTCCCGGCGGGAGCATTGCTCCGGCAATACCCTATATTCAACCAAGGCTCAGTTCTGTGATACCGGCATTGCGCACGATATTTTGATCAGGTGCGGCGGATCAGAAAGTGAAGGACTAAGGTCGCCGGTTTTATCTGTATGTATCGACAAGAAGACAGTGATTCGAGTGAAGAGGCTGCGATGGAATTTCAGAGGCAATCAGTCGATTTTTGTTGACAATTTGCTGGTTGATTTGATGTGGGATGTGCATGACTGGTTCTTTAATCCTGCATCTGGATATGCAGTGTTCATGTTCAGGACGAGAAGTGGGATGGATAGCCGGCTGTGGTTGGAGGAGAAGTTGGTGCAGAAAGACCAAGAAAGGGTTGAATTCTCCTTGTTGATCTATGCCTGTAAGAGCCAATAAAAAGATATATATATATATATATATATATATATATATATATCTGTTCTTGTTTTTTTCTGTTTTAATTTGCTTTTGTTTTTGTTCATTCTTTGCTCTTTGATTATGTTTCCATTTTATTTTTCTTTGGCCTTTCTATTAGGAATAGATATTCTTTTGATCATATGAGGAACAAAATAACATGTAATTGCAGATATGTGAATTTTCTTAGATAGAGGAGTTCTTGGCTGGCTTGTTTTGATGTCAGTCTGTTTCTCTCCCTCTCTCCGTAGACCCATGGATTGTATTTAAAACTTACTAAAATGATAATTAAAAAGAAAGTTTGTGGATTGCTAGAAAGTTTGTGGATTGGGGTTATTTTTTTCCTAATAAATAAAAAATAATAATTAAAAAAAAAAAAAGATGGGCAGACTAGCTTTTGAAGATTTTGAAGGATATTAAAGAAGATTTGCTGAAAGGGCAAATAGTGACTTTGAAAGCTAGATGCCAATGGAGAGGTTGCTTTTAGCCTTATAATGAAAAATAAAAATGAGAATATTGAGAATGAGCATAAGATTTTGACTCAGAAAAGACAATAAGGGTCTCATTATTTGTTGCCTCTTAGCCTTAAATAGAGTGTCTTGTAAGATTATTTTCTTGCTTCAAAGCAATTTAAGTGGCAAGCAGATATATAATTAACTTGACAAGCATATATATATATATATATAGAGTAATTCTACATACAACCGTGAAGTGCGTAACCGCCGCGTAATCGCTTTGAAAAAGAGTGGGGTCCACTATTAAAAAATTAATTTTTTTTATGTGGGTCCCATGTTTTATTCATTTTTTTCAAAGCGATTACGCGGCGGTTACACAATTCACGGTTGTAAGTATATTTTCTCATATATATATATATGGCAGGTAATCATTTTGTATTTTAGGAAAGTTAATTAATTGATGAAATAATAATTCCTCCCATCATCCTAACCCATGTGGGCACTCTACTAGTTATTGGTTTTAAGTTTTAGGTTGTATTTGAGTAGTGAGAACACTCTACTATTATTTAATATTTTATTATTATTTTTTATATACTTTTTATTACTATTTACTATTATTTAATATTATAAGATAAGTTCAAAGCAAATCAATGGGAACATTAGAAATAAATTATTTTCACAAAGTCATTATGAAGATTTGATTTGTGATTTTAAGGTATGATCAGGTCCCACTTAAGGAGTAAGAGATTCTAACAGGAAAATAAAGGGTTAATTTAATTTATAAAAACAAAAAAAGAAAGAAAGAAAAAAGAGAAAAACTTGATGATTAGGTCGTCTTCAAGCTCCACTTTAGAAATGAATAGAAGATTCATGGGTTTAAGGTGATCAGTCAAGCTCCTCTGAAAATCAAAAGAATAAAACATGAAGATTTCCACCAATATTTCTTCAGCTGTGTGTGGCATGCAGCAGTCAACTGATCTTGTGTCAATACTCCATAGAATTAACCTGCATTGCTCATTGCTGTACGTTGTTTGAAGGTCCCCCCCATTGTCTTAAAATCATTACCAGCTCACGAGCCAAGACAATGATGTTGCCTCTACTGTCCCCAACACATCTATCACCCCACATCTGATCCTCCACTATAATGGAACCTTGCTTCTTGGCCCCTTTACCCTTGTCTTTATGTTTGCAGCACAGTAGTGTTACTGCTCAAAATCTGTCTCTAATGGTGAGAAAATTTCTATCTAAATACTCTTTACATGCAATATGGAAAGATCAAAACCCAATCTATAGAACTTGAAGCATTAAATGTTAAAACCAATACTGTTTATGAGGGTTCAGGCATTTGGACCCTCTCCAAGTTGGCAGTTCATTATTCCAGGAGGCATGCCATTATTTATAGTCCATAATAAATGGAACAAACTCATTGCTTTGTTTTGAGAATGATCTGCACATCTGAAAATGGACTTTAAAGCAAGCACCCATAAATCATTACTATCAGTGGTGGGTGAGTCATCCATATATATATATATATAGAAGAGACAATTCATATATAATTGCAGTAGGCAAAATCATAGATAATTATTGCATTGGGCATTTGTACATGCAGCCTCATAAGCTGATGAACACAGTTCCTCTTCCTACACAGTCTTGCCTTTTGGAATTAAAATCAGGTCAGACTGACTCTGAGGTTGGAATAAAATCCTAAATTTAGTTAGACAAAAGGATTTCTTGGGATACACTATTTCCTCTTGTGCCTTCCATTTTTTAACTCTTTTTGTTTTTCTTTGTGTAAGGTTCATTACTATCTGATGGCAGTGGTAGATTGGGTCGGACAATCCTTTGGGCTTGGGTTTGATTATGACCAACGATATTATTTTAAAATTTTATTTTTAATAAAAAATAATTTTATAAAATAATGATAATCTTACAACTCTGTTTTAAAAATAGTTATAAAAAGTAGAAATCTTTTTATCATTTTCCTTTGATTATTACGACTCTGTATTTGCTCTAGTTGTTCTTTCAAGGCTTCCAACGAAACAGAGGAGACTGGAGAGGATGAGATTTCTTCAATGAAAATGGCAGGTATAGCCAGCTTTTTGTCAAGTGTGCAAGTAAGGATAGGGAGCATTAATGATTGGAAAACGCCTGAAAATGATGATGATCCAAAGTTAAGCCGAGTCTCAACCAATATTTATTTTTGTGCCTTCTGTTTTCTTAAGATCTAAGCAAACTGTGCCAAGCCATACAGTGCATGCATGGTCAGAGTGGTCCTAATGACAAACCTGTTGGATGACACCTATACTTTCTAAAGCACACGTTTCCTTCTCACATTAGACGACAAATCCTTCTACTTGCAAACGAAGAATCATGTGGTAAACACACTCCACACACGGAACTACAACGTAAATAAAAAAATGAGTCGTAAGATAATCCCAAGCTTTTCAAGTATGCAGCAAGTGGTTGTGAAAGTTTGTGGCAGATAGCAAGGGGAATGAATAGATCCATAGATAAATAGATGAGCACCAAGTGCATTCAGAAAACTGTAAACAGAGCATGCTATCATTTAATTTTAACCTCTAGATGATCAGATCCATTTAAACGCATGGTGTTGGAAAATGCAACAACGTTGACAAACAAGCAAAAGTAAATACAAACAAATCAATCACACGATACAAAATTAATGTGGTTCGGCAACGTGCTTACGTCCACAGAGCTATAGAGGATTTTATTATACTGAGGAATCACAAAATACACACTTTGGAGCTAAATCTCATTGTTCAGAACACTTAGGACGTACTAAATTGTTCATTAAGTATATATTTATAGTGTCACACAACGAAAATATTACTTTTCACTTTTCCGTATTATTCTCTCAAGTGGAGTGTCGAGCGCGCCTCTAGGGAGATTTCTGTCCGATGCTAGCTCAAGCTACCTATTGAGCGAGTCGCTTGTGCTTCGCTCGAGCTACTTGTCATGCAAATGTAACGCATCCTTGAAAATCCGCCAAAAAAAAACACACACACATACATATCGCATCCTTGTCGGGTCGGGTTGGGTCATTAAATCAGGTCAACACACCAACAAAACCAGATTCTACAAACCCAACACAAGGTTTACCAAAGTTTTTCTTATACTCTTGATTTGGCATAAGAGTTTGCAGCTTGATGATCTGCATCTAGTCACAGCGTTTAGAACTAGTTTTCTTTTGCCTCTTGCTATTGATTTGGCATCCGAGCTTTCGTTGGGTTTCCCTACTCAGCCGCGAGGTCGCTACTTCATTTATTGGATTCAATATGTTCTACTGGGCTGTAAGTTTGGTTTGAGCGATTCTTCCTTCCACTACGGTTCTTGAGCCCGACGTGACATTTATGAGTTATTGGCCCAAGAAAGCCGGCTGAAGTAAAAGGCTTGCTGACATTAGACAAGTTAATAGCTTTACCTCTTGTATAAAAAGTTGTAAATAAAAAAATTATACGTGTATTATTACTCTTTGCCTCCCTCTTCATTTTATCAACATTCGTGTGAAATCACACTTATCATTCTGCACTCTACTTCTTTTCTCCCTTTCATCTTTGATGCTTGGAAAAATAGATCACCTCACATATCATAATTCATGTTTGTGGGCAGATTAGGAAGAATGATCAACTGCATATTTAAGAAAAGAAAAAAAAAAAAAAACCCAAGATGTATATATTATTAGGGAAAAAAAGTAGATGAAGAGGAAATTCTCAGGGAAGACCAAGCTGTAAGGATAATCATACATGATAAAGGCAGCAAAGCTAGCTAGTCACTCCTACCATGTCTTGGCTCCTACGTCTCCCTCATTCATGCTTTTTGTGTAGGTGAGCCCTTACAGTCCACTCCACAAACTAAACTTTCACCCCAAGCACCCCACCTTTCCCCTCTTCAATTAAAACAAAGCCATTCCCAATATTCTTTGAAAATATTTAGAATTTTTTTTTTTTTTTTACCCCCAAAACAACTAGAAGCAAAAATATTTATAACTTTACCATGAAAAAGAAATGTTATTCCCCCCCAGTTTTTGTATTCCTTGATTTCTTCATATGAACACTAAGCGGGTGGAAAGTATGTATAAAACATATAAACTATGAAAATGTTGTGCCCAAGTGAGCATGAACGGCAGAAGTTAGTTGAATTTGCCAACATACCAACCTTGAGAGAAAATAGCTATCTTACCAAAAGTGGCCCATCTTGATCCTTTATCAAGTTTACATCCAATATATTATAAGGAAAGCAGCTGTAGGCAAGGGGAAATTTACACTGTAGCATTGAGAATTTCTACTCAATACTACAAGGTTAACTTCTACAGCAAAAGTTTTGATGGTGTTAAACTAAAAAGGTGAAATCTACTGTAACTTCATAATTATAAAGAGAAATGCTTTGTTGTTATAGCTTTTTGTAATATATATTTGTTTTTTGTTTTGTAAAGTAAAAGCCAGTTGGTTTCAAATTCATACCTTTAAAGCCAGCCATGATGATGACCACCTAATACAGGAGAAAGGAACCATCATTGCTAGTCAAAAAGAGCAAAAGAAGACAGAAATAAGAGCGTTACACATTAGAGAAGAAAGGGTGTTGAGGAGATAGCCATGGCAACTCCTAAACAGATGTTGGAGCAGCAACAGTCGCAGATGCAGCGTGTGAAGACTTCGGGAATCATCAGTAGCCATGGGAGCCCTCCAAAGGAGGACAAGGAAGAGGACATGTCAAGATCAGTGCTGGCTATGTTCCGCGCAAAGGAAGAAGAAATTCAGAAGAAGAAGATGGAGGTGAGGGACAAGGTTCATGCTCAGTTGGGCCGCGCCGAAGAAGCAACTAAGCGCCTGGCCGAGATTCGGGAAGTAAGTATGCCACACTATCATATCTGTCTGCGAAAACGAAAAATGGTGCATCATTTACTATAAATCATATAGCCTTTACATAGATAGGGCTGGCAATGCAGATGAAACAAATATGAATATATGTAACTTGAAGAAACAACTCATCATTCATACATAATATGTATTCCTTCCGATTTGCATATATTAATTAGAAAAAGGTAGAAGTTAGGATCTGATGATCAGTTCATTGCTGAGTTGACAGTTGCAATAATATTCTATGAAGAAGTGGGTGGTTTCAAATGGTTTATTCTGATGATCTGTTTTTATCTATCAATGTATGACTTGGTATTGCTGATGTATGCTGGATTCCTTCAACCAATAAAATCATCTATTGTATTAGGAACTTGAGGCTCTCACAGATCCAATGAGGAGGGAAGTCGCACTTGTTCGCAAGAGGATAGATGTAATTAACAAAGAGTTAAAGCCACTGGGGCAGAGCTGCCAAAAGAAGGTGGAATTGAATTTATTTATGGTTTTCTAAAAATATTTTTATTTCAAAGAAGCTATTTATAAATGTTGAATATATCAATCATCTAAGAGTCGAGTCGAGATGGTCATTATAATCAAGTGAAAGCAAATAAATTGTTTTACTTTTGAAAGTTCCCCTAAAACTTGTTATCTGTTTGTTACAGGAGCGAGAATACAAGGAAGCCCTTGAGGCTTTCAATGAGAAAAACAGGGAAAAATCTCAACTGGTTACCAAATTAATGGAGGTGAATACTAGTTCCAGATATGAATAATTCTTCTCATCAGTCACTATTCACTGTACACACCTCACACCCTATGAAAAAATAAAGAAAAAGTTGTAAGATGTGGAGTGTAGGAATAAATAATGACTAATACATAACAAACCCGACAGATATCTATCTGCATTTTGAACTAATTAAAATCCCTAATTAAATATGTCTCATATTTTGATTGCTGACATTTTTTGTTCTCATATTCTTTTTCTCTTCAGCTGGTGGGTGAAAGTGAGAAACTGAGATTGAAGAAGCTGGAGGAGCTCAGCAAAAATGTGGACACCCTGAAATAAGATAGATGTGTTGTTAAGAGAGAACTAGAGCTGTGTTCTTGTACTGTTGTAATTAGATAGATAACAGCTTTTCGTGGCATTGGTATTTGTGATTGCTTTGTCTGTCTGTATTTCACTGTTTGTCTTTGTACGGTTTTCTGATTTAGGAAGAAATGCCAACCAAGAGTGTCTCTGTCTGTCACAGAACAACGAAACCATCAAGTATTTCCAATGTTCTTAAGTAGAAATGTGCGACATGCGCCCCTCTCACTAAAGTTGCATACTGCATTTAAGAAACCCAAATTACATATCATTCTGTTTAATGCAATTTGCTTATAAAATTTATTTTTTTATCATTCTCTTTGAAGAGATACAGCTAAAAACTAACTCATATATACAAATATTTGCAGCATGTACAGAGAGTGGTTGACTTAATAACCTCAAGAGTCAAGATGGAGGTGTACGTATTTGAATACACCCATCTTGCTAAGAATAGTAGAAAACTAATGAAGACAGCTTTATTAAAATTATCAGCCTTTTGGTGCTGAGAAGAAACATGTACCGTTTGTATGATTACAGCTTGTAGCTTATTAAGAAACATTTAACCAAACCCAAATAATCAGACTGATTGTGTAAGAAAAAGACAAATAAAAACAAAATGACTAGAAGATAATAGCTTTTTTTGTGAATTTTTTGGCGAATTACCAAACGACATTAGCTGTAGAGTCTAACAGAAGCAGCAAAGATTAAATCCGTCAAATCTAGAGAACCACATATAAAGTCACAGAGCAACTGGTACCAAACAAGTTGAAGCTGAGATTCGATAATGCAGTATCAAAACAATAAGGTAAAGAGCAGATTAAAGTTCCAATTTCCGTTGGGAACAAGCCTGCAACTAGGCAATTATTACAGCGAGCAAATAAGATACTCGAAGAAAATCACTATGCAATCCAGGTGTCTAAAACTTATTAAATTTGAGTGGTGAAACACTGGGGCCATCTCCATTGAAAAGAGATTGCCACTTCATTCCTTCTTCCCAATCCCGTGAGACATATTATAGATCCCTCGTCCCTGGTAAAATGCACAAGTGTTGCAAATTAGAGAAAGAAATGCACATATGATAAATTCTAATTTTCTTTATGAAGTTCTTCATAAGACTAGCATGTTGGAACTCACAATAAGGAAAAGTGCAGTGGCCGCCAAAGCACCAGGAATGGCAACAGAGGTTATCTTATCATATCGTCCTTTCAGGTATGTATGCTTGTGGATGTTTTGGAAATATTTTTGCTTCTCAAGAAGCTTCTCCCTTGGTCGAAATGGTGGTTCTGTGACTTCTGCCATGCTGCAGTACAAGTTCAAAAAAGTGTAGCTGAAATCACGTTACTTAAATAATGCATGGGGGTTTAAGCCATGCCCATTCCATGTAACGAGGCAAAAATCAACAAGAAAAAAAAAAAAAAAGAAGCAGATAGATCCCTGTATAAAGCAGAATTTTTTTTTATTGTTATGGAGAAACCAGCATAAAATACAAAAATAACCCTCAACCACAAACCAAAAGAAAAGTGGTTACTCAATTTTCTCTTGGTTAGACACATGCCACTTGTTCAAAACATACCCAGAGAAGGATATAGGGTATGCAGATATCTTGCATGTGAAGCAGCACTCAAATTTGTTACTGCACAAAATGAATAGCAATAACTTTTCCACTTGGCCTTGTTACACTTCATTGTTCCAGCTCCCATGGTGATATATGAAAAAGGTAACCCTATGGAAATGAGTTTATGGTTTTGCTTTACAAGGCAAAGAAAATTGGGTAACCACTTTTCAATTGCTAGAGTAGAGAATTTAGTTTTATAGCAATCCATCAGTGAAAATGAAGCAAACTCACGACTTTGGAAAAGGGAAAGAAAGTGCTACCCTAGAAATTTAATCCCAAGGCTGAAAGAACTAAATAGCCACTTGATTAAAAACCCATTTATAATCGAATAATATCCGGATATTCTCACAGTAATCCGTCACTCTCTTCTATATCTTCCTACACCCTCAAATGCAAAACCCAGGACTGAAGCTTTTTCAATATCAGAACTTGCAACAGCTATGGAGCAAAAGCCAACTAAAACAACTGAAGCCGCTCACAAAGCAGGGAAAACCCTCCTAACCAACGATCAGAGTGTAGCTCCCGCCTACTAAAAGCTGAAGCACCCCAAAAGAAGGTCCTCAAGAATGTACTCCAGCAATTACAGCTAAATCTACTCAATTAATGTAATCTACACATAAACAAGCTAGCTCTAATCTAGAACATAAACGGGTCACAACCAGCCAGAAAGGGCATGAGAGTAGCCACAAAAGCTAACAACCCACACACCAGGTTCAGCAAAACCACTACTAAAATCTTGAAGACAAGAAATGACATAACATAGCTAGATCAGATCAGCCCAATAAATATGGAGAATATTAAAAACCCATTAGAATATCAATAATCAGAGAACAAGATCATACAGAAAAAAGTTCAAAATAAAGGGGGAAAAGATTACATCTACAACTAACCCTAGATCAAAAATTGATAAGAGTATTACCCGTATCTTGTATAAGGAATTAGAAGATGAAAATGATGAGCTTACCTGAGATTGGGATATGGGTGCGCGAGGACTTCACTGGTCGGAAGCGAACCCTAGCGGCGAGAGGAGAAAGAAGATTGTAGACGACGGACAATGAGTTCGGGATTGAATGAATTAACAGGTATCGAATTAAACAAGACCGCCGTTTGAGTGGAAAGAAAACGACGCCGTCTTAATGATGGGCTGAGCACTGGCGCCGTTTCAGTTAAAATGGGCTCTTTTGGGGGGGGTGTTATTTTTGAGCTAGGCTGACTTTGGTTTTGGGCTTATTTTTTAAAAATAATACTATTTTGAACGTGCTACGTCCACCGCTCCCAGCGGGATAGGGGAGTTACCGTTAGGCAAAAATTTTTTTTCCTTTTTTTACCTGTATTTTTTAACACTTTTAAATATTTTTTAAAAAAATAAAAAATCACAATATTATTAAAAAACACTTCCTTAATCATTAAGTAAAAAAAAATTTAAAAAATTAAAAAATCACCGTGGTAGAATAGAGCGGTAGAAATGAGCAGTAAGAGTAGCATTTTCCATGCTATTTTGCCCTCTTATTTTGTCTCCTCATTTTAACCGTTCATGTATTTAATTTTTTTTACTTATTGATTAAGAAAATGACTATTAGTGTATTGATATATTTTTTTATTTTTTAGAAATATTTAAATATGTTAAAAAAATAAAAAACATGGGTATTGCCTCGGCAGCATACCTAGCGGTCAATACCTAGGCGGTAGCCTAGGCATTACCCTATTTTCTAAATCATGTTTTCTCTTAATCCTAAATTGAAATCTTAAATTTAATTTTTGTTAAAATGCTAAATCTTTATTTAAAAAACATATTTATTGTAGTTATTTTAAACACTAAATTTAATTTTTAGTATTAAAAATTGATAATTAAAAATTACTAATTTACATGTATTAAGTTATGTGTAGTTTATAAGTTATAACTACTAACATTTGTTCTATATATACAATTACACACCATCTTTTTTCTAGTCCCATATGCTATATTAGAATTTAGATAATAAATTAATAGTCTTACAATATCTACATTATACATGATATATGACTCACTATTAGTTAGTCAAGTTTCATCTACCTTAACATATGTAATATGTATGACAGTGATACTATGATGCGTAGTGTAAACATATAATTGATTATTCATCTATTAATTGTATTCTTTAACAATTATCACATTGATTATTAACCTATTAGTATTATTGAATTTAATTATGTAAATTCTAGACTTTTTATATTAGTATATATAAATCAATATAAAAATAATAAATTCTTTATTAAAATTAGAGTTGGTCAGACAACAAATCCGACTCCGACTTTAAAATAAGAAAACTCTAAACTCTATTTTATCAGAGTTCCGACTCTGACGATGCGAAATCGAAGTGGAGTTAAATTTTTAGATTTTTGCTCGATTCTAATAGTACTGTGGGAATGAATTTTCTATGGTGACTTCTGTACTGTGGTCTCTAGGAAACTCATTTTGGATAGGAAATAGAAAATCCAAAAGTATGTATAAAAGGAGCAATTAGGGTTCAAAAAATGTGTTCTGAAGTGATTGCTGGGAATGTCAGAATCAAACAAAGTTGTATTGATGGGAAAAGGAACTGAACTTGAGATAAAGCATTAGCTGATCCCCAAAATATTGACACCTGAATAGGCTTCATTGCCTCATATATGGTGTGTTAATGGCTCAACCCTACAACAGAGGACGCAATCAATGAACCTGAGACCGTAATCTGCTGTGAAATCTGCTATCATTGCAGACAGATTTGGTCTCCCAACAGTCCTGGTCTTCTGTTCCTTGAAACTATGATCATTTCCTTTTGTCGAAGCAGCTAGCAAACTCCTCAATTGGCTTGGAAC
The DNA here is from genome assembly GCA_961763995.1 of Juglans cinerea. Taxonomy (NCBI): domain Eukaryota; kingdom Viridiplantae; phylum Streptophyta; class Magnoliopsida; order Fagales; family Juglandaceae; genus Juglans; species Juglans cinerea. The sequence goes on from CAUIVZ010000015.1 coordinate 4,888,081, forward strand.
TTTCTACAAACACATGATTGACTGCAAAAGTGACAACTCCAATATTCTAGTGCATCACCAAAAAATTGCCCCAGAAAGTGGAATAAGCCTGCCTCATGGGTCCATACTGCATTGGCCTCGTTTGCAGACAAGGAGCACCAGTACTGATCTGTACGGTGCCTCAGACTTGAAATAAATTAAGAGCCATGCGCACCAACATTGATGCCAGATCAGGGTCAAACTCATTGCACTTTAGCTTTCACTAGCTAATGTGTGGAAAACAGATTAGACAACCAAGGTGTTATACATTTTTTTTTTTTTTTTCTAATGAAAAATTGCCTCATTTTTGGGTAAGAAAACCTTTCTTACATCAAGTTATCCAACAAAGGAAAACAAACATGAAGAAAAACTAAGGGCATGTTTTATAAGAAAATATAATGAAAATAAGGGAATCAAGATGGCAGAAAATAAAAATTTAGACTCCAAGGCTCGATCACAAGAACGACGTCTTTAAAACATATTTTGTTCCCTTTTAACGTGATATAGAGTATCAACAAAATTGTTCCTATGATACAATAAAGCCTTCTAATTCATTGTTCTTAAGTAGTACCTTTATAGAACAATTCAAAACACCATTTTCTAAGAATTACAAGATATAGAATTTTTTTTAGAAGGAAAATTCCTGCTTTTTTGAAAAATTGAACAAATCAATTCTATGGCCTAAGTTAATGGTGAGCATAAATTATAACATAATGACCTAAAATCCTTTATAATGGTCATCAAATAACTCACTTATTACTGATCATAATTAGCATCATAATCTCTAGTTTTAAATTTTGAATTATAAACGTTTGTTAATTATGGTGCATTCCAACAGTTAGAAAATGATCAGTTTTCTGTTATGTAACAGATGTTGGCTACACCTGTTAATGTTTCCAAAATAAATGTAGAGCTCCTCGTGAGGATGTGTACGTGCGCCTCATAGCACCCAAAACCCATTGCCCTTACTCTTACGCATGCGTGTCACGTGATGCGGGTGGCTTTGCCGCCACTAGGCAGCTTATGTAGGTCTATCTTCTCCTTCACTTTAAAACAATACTATAATGAGGAGGATTCAATATAAACTACTTGTCTACACTTTATTTGAATGTGGGACTTACATTTATTTTTTCATATACTTCAAAGAATTGACATTCTCCATCAATGCTAAAGATACTATATATATAAGGAAATAAGTATATTTATTTGAAATACACAAAATATATTTTATTTAAGTAATAAAATCTAACATGTTTGGACATATGATAATTCTCAAAATTTCTTATAATTTCATTTTCAAACATCAACACAAAATATCTTCCAATTTCAAATCTTCTGTTTTTTCATCTAATCATTACCTATTATGATTGAAATAAAAAAATCAATACAATTTTTACAAACTTCAAAACAAAATAATATTAAAAATTATATTCAATCAATTTTTTAACTTTATAATATTTTCATTTAACTTTTTATTTCTCATTTCCCAAAACCTAATAAAACATTTTCACTCAAATAATTCCATTATTATTCACAAAATTCTGAAATACTCCCATTGTTCGAAGATGCCCTAAAACTACTGTAAAAAACATGGAACTTCAGCTCTATCAAGTGCAAAAGTGGCCACAGTGGGGCCTCGTACCCCGCTACCCCACTACCCCGCCCTTGTCCGCATGGAGAAGGCCTAGCGGGGGGCGGGGGGGGGGCTGGATGACCCAGCGGGGCCCGCCCCGCACCCCGCTCCGCTCCATATATATAACAATATATAAATAAATATATTGTATATATATATATACAGTTTATTAAAGACTTGAAATTGTATTCAAATTATTGGATTGCCTTGGTCTCCTAAGCCAACCTTTATATAGGAGGCCAATGTAATAGAATAGTCATACTTAAACCATGTACGGCTTAGTAGTAAGTCGTACATAGCTTAAGTATGACTATTGTATTGCCTTTACCTCCTATATAAAGGTTGGCCTAGGAGATCAAGACAATCCAAAATCTAACTCTAATGAATTTAAGTTCTTTTTGTATGGAAAAATCTAATTGTAAGCGATTATGCGCACTAATACGCGCACCCATTCAATATGATTGGTTAGAAAGTAGATTTTATTGAAAACAATACTAATTTGAATTTAAAATATGAAGGCAACAATATTAGTATGCAGATTGGTACGCAAACTTGCTTATACATAGCAAAACTCTTTTTGTATTTATAAATTTTAATTTATAATGTAAATTATATTATAATTTAAGTCTAAAAAAATATGGTTGGACAAAATTTTTTTTTTAAACCCAATTGTTGGCCTAGACGGGGGTGGGGTGGGGTGGGGTGGGGTGCGGGGAAGGGTCCCTACTACAAGAAAATCGGGCTTTTGTGACCAATTTATTGCAACCAAAAGACTATTCGCGACCAATTTTAGTTGTAAATAGTCATTTCGCTGGTATTAACTGGTCGCAAATAAGCAATTTTCTTACAGTGGGCCCCCGCCCCTCACCATGCAGGTAGCCCTAGTAGCCAGTAAATGTGTAGGAAGTTGAGAAAACTAAGATAATGATGCTGATGCATCATTCCCTGCTGTTCCCTAATTTGCAAGTCCATCAGCAAAATAATTTCCTTCCCAATATACATTGATTACTTCACCGGGGACGGCTCAATGCACAAATTGTGGCCTAAGGTAAAAAGTCAAAATGAGATTTAAAAAAAAAAAAAAATTAAGATAACAATTTAATAATTTTATAATAGGCTTAACTGCATCGGATTAATTCTTTTAAAGAAAAAATCTAAAATCCTAAAATATAAACCCTAAATCATGAGTGTTTTTCACGCAGTTTGTTGCTTTTCTTCATGGGTACGTTCTTCTTCTATTGGTGTTTTTTTTTTTTTTTGTTCTCTCGACCTATTGGATGTTTGTATTCACTTGTTGGTTTCATCCGTGCCTTTTTTGCAGTTGTTTTCAAATGTCATGAGATCATGAGAGTCCGACCAGCCATGCAACTCTACGGATGCATGCCTCTAGGTGTTGTGCATTTCATTCCTGAAAATCATTCAAATGCTGCTGGAGAACTTGATAGCCTTGCTAATTTTATTCCATCAGCTCTTTGATTTTGAGTAATGAAAAATTTCTTTCTTAAATTTTGATAGCACATAGGCCAATGTCTCTCTAAAACAAATTTGTAACACAAAAAATGCTAGATAAAATTTTTACTGAGAATCGTTTGCTTCGAGGGGAGCACCTCCAGCAAGAAGAAGAAGAAGAAGAATAGAGAGTGAAGCTAGTGCATTTTGATAGATTATCTGAGTAAGGAAAATGCTCATTACATAGTTATGCCCACGGGCTGAGCCTAGCTAGACACAAAGAACTACATGCAAGTGATCCAAGTGTTACGGGCAAGACCCAATATCTGTTACCCCAAGTCAATAAAAGAACTAACAAAATAGAAGGAAATACCAAGGAACTTGAAATGGCCGATGGCCTAGCAAACATATAAACTCAAACTAAGTTCAGATGCCTTGTATTCGTTCTTGGATTGTGACAGATGTCTCTTGAGTCTCCAAGATGAAGGTAGAAGATGCCTTCCGAGCAGGCCTTTGTGTCTTGTAGGGAAATCTCTTTTTTTTATCGATGCCTCTTAGGAGTGATTGATGAGATGTCAGCTTTATATCTCTATCACTTTTTCCATTTGCATGTCCAACTTGTCTTCTAAGGATCACCCAGGGGACTGAGCCTAGTCTATTTTATACTTTAAGACTGGTAATATGATCTTTTCCTTTTTGTCTTATTGGATTTAAAACTTGTTCAAAAAAGGCCTATGATATCAATTCGAGAAATGATATTTGCAGTCGTGAGTGTACAGTCGTTTTGCCTTCCGAGCAGGCCTTTGTGTCTTGTAGGGAAATCTCTTTTTTTTATCGATGCCTCTTAGGAGTGATTGATGAGATGTCAGCTTTATATCTCTGTCACTTTTTCCATTTGCATGTCCAACTTGTCTTCTAAGGATCACCCAGGGGACTGAGCCTAGTCTATTTTATACTTTAAGACTGGTAATATGATCTTTTCCTTTTTGTCTTATTGGATTTAAAACTTGTTCAAAAAAGGCCTATGATATCAATTCGAGAAATGATATTTGCAGTCGTGAGTGTGCAGTCATTTTAAAAAAAGTAAATAAATATAGAACTCACATGAAAAGAAATTAATTTTTTAATAATAGACCCCACTCTTTTTCAAAGCGACTGTATGATGTTTGCGCATTCCACGACTGCATATAGCATTACTCATTCTTATAATAATAATTTGGTTGCCTTTATTCAAAGATGGTAGGGCTCTTAAAAAGAGAGATCCTTACAAGGAAATGCATTATACATGGCAATTGTTTTCCTCGGCAGTTGCTCCAATTTATTGAAAGTAAATAATAAAACGAAATTGCATACTAATTACTAAATCTTGGATATTTATTGAAATACTTCAGCGGTGCCCAAAGTCTTGGATTGATAGATTATTGGACGCCCGACTCTCTCGAACTAGCTGTCTTGTTCACGTTATTTCAACCTATTCCAAAAATAAGTCCTAAATCCTCGAATATCACTAGGCCCATACCAGTCTATTCTCATATCGATTTGTCAACTAATAATCTCATACCAAAAGGGTTGAATTTCATTAACATAATTAAGAGAAAAAAAAAGGTGAAAGAGAAATGAAGCTTGTTGGATGTACTATATATATATATTTGAGAAATGATATTTATAGTTTTAAAGTGTGCAAACCCCGCGTATTCTCATTGAAGAAAATAGATAAATATGAAATTTACTTAAAAGAAATTAATTTTTTAATAGTAGACTCCACTATTTTTCAAAATGAGTATTACTCTTTTATGTATTTACTAGTATTAAGAATGTATATGGCCAGAAACCATTATCACTTCTGATCATTTTGTTTGCACATATATGTTTGTGTATAGCTTCTTTTCTTTTCTTGTTTTTTCAAAAGGAAAAACTCTTATACCATTCTATTATAACAAAGATAAGATACAAGGAGGAGCATCCTCCAAAATCACAATCATATCTAAAATGGAAAGAGCATATTTTGCCAATAAGTGAGCCATAAAGTTGTCATTTCTCCTAACATGAGAAACCTCCCACTTAGCAAATTTTTTCATCCATTGTTTTGCTTCACACACAAACATACTAGCACTGCTCCAACCTTCCTTATCACCCTGTAATGCATTGATTACTGGCAACGAGTCCCCCTCAATAATAACATGTCTGAGGCCTAGATCCAAACCAAACTTAATAGCCTGAAGAGCCACTACAACAAAAAAGACTTTTTGGGACGATTTTGTTTTGGAACGAAATGAAAATCGTCCCAAAAAATGAGATTTTGGGACGAATTTCAGATTTCGTCCCAAAAAAACGACGAAAGAAAAAAACCGTTCGAACGATGTAATTAGGGACGAAATATTTTGTCCCTAATAATGAAACCGTTCGAATGTAATGTTTTAACGTTCGGACGGTTAAATTTAACCTTTCGAACGTACATTTTGGCGCGTTAAGTAATATTATTATAGCGGAAAATTGTTATACCGTTCGAACGTAAGATTTTCACCGTTCGAATGATTAATCAGCACTGTTCGAACGTACATTTTGGCGCGTTAAGTATAATTATTATAGCGGAAAACTGCTCTACATTCAAACGTACAATTTAACCGTTCGAATGATGAATCAGAATTGTTCGAACGTGCAATTTGACGGATTAAGTAACATTATTATAGCGGAAAATTGCTCTACCATTCGAACGTACAATTTTCACTGTTCGAATGATGAATCAATACTGTTCGAACGTTATTTGTATGGTTCGAACGGTGATCATATGTTTTTTTTTAGAGAATTATATTTATATGAGCATTGTTACGCATCCCGAATAAACATCCCGAATAGGCTATTTCACTTTTTTATTTTTCTTTTCTTTTTTTTATGTATTTTTTTAATCATCATAAACATTTTTTAAAAAAATAAAAAATTCACAATATCATTAAAAAACAATTCCTTAATCACTAAGTAAAAAAAAAAGTCACTCGGGACACATTTTCGGGACAAAAAGTATTTCTCTATTTATATTAACTAGTAATTATAAGAAATTTATCAATTAAATAATAGGAATAATATCAATCAATAATTAGTTTAGAAAATATAAAATAATACCAATTCATAATTAAATACTGAATTTACAAAACACTAAATATTGTCCATTCTAAAAACAAAAAAAATAAATAAATAAAAGATAGAAAGTACTAAGACCCCAACTCTTTTGAACACTTCCTTGACTGCAGCTAAACGTTCATCTATCTGTGTCAGTCAAGTACTGATGGTGACCTGAGTCGCAGACATGGCATCAAGCTTCGTACGTAACGCAGAGATGGTACTAGTAATCTCTGTATGAAACTCAGACACAGCAGAACGGACCTCCATACGCACTGCATCGATCAATGCTGATGTATGTCCGCTGATCGCTGCACGCACGATCTCGGCCATGTCCTCACGAGTAGTGCTGTGTACTAATGTCTCAGTCTGTCTGGATGTCCCAGCGGCCGATACTCCATGATCTCTCGATTGTGCATCTCTCTGAGGATCAACCGGGTCTGGAACATGTCCACGAAGACGCAGTCTCGAGTGTCCCGTGATGCGTGAGAGGGTGGTACTGTTGATCGGTCCCATCGGCTCCCCTTTACGCTCGGAAACATCAGGCACGACACTGGCAAATAGCAGAAATCGGGTGATCAGGATCTCGAATGGCAGTATATTCGTCGAAATGTACCGGGACTTTGATCGAATCCTATCGAATATATACCCCACCAGGTCGATAAGAATACCACGGGCGACCCGTATCATAAATTTCGTCCGATCAATGCCAACCTCTGTCTTGTGCTGCCAAGGGTCAATATTGTTGGCAATTATCAAATTCAAGATCTTGAAGAAAGAAGATAGATCTGCCTGCTTGATGCTCTTCATCCCGTCATACAGGGGAGCATCTAGACCAACAACCAAATCCCTCACCTCATGATCAACAAGGGTATCAACCTCATCTGTACAAACTGGTGCCTCCTCCTCAGCTGTCTCTGCCTCAACTGAAGGATCAAACTCTTTAGGCACCACGTTCGGCTACGCATCTGGCAGCCTAGGAATACTGAGATGCTTAGCGAGTCTGTCCCATGAAAATAAAACTAGAACTCCTCGGATAGAGATCCAGTATGCCCCTCTGTCATCTGGCTTGGAACCACCGAGCTCTCTATAGAACTCAGAAACAATGTCAATATAGGAGATGCTCTCCCAGGATTCCTCCCGCTCATCTAAGATAGGTCTCCAACCACGATCGTGAAGACTGATGGCAGGGAAAGACCCTCCCAGACAAGACTCTGGAAGTCAGACAGCTTCACTTGTCGCTCTAGTGAAACAGTCGCCTAGACTGATACTAGTCTCAACTGGATTGCATCGCTTACGTCCCGCCCTAGAAGAAGACATTTTAATCAACCTGAAATTTACAATTAAAGAGTTTATCAATACAACATTAACGATAAAAATATAATAAATAACTAATCACTAAATTACATACGAATAGTAATTTAATAAAGTAAGACATTGTGAACAACATAAATTTATAAAAATAATATCACATTATTTAGTATTAATTAGATTAATATTAATATAAATTAAATATTTAACAAAATGTGATAAATTTCTATATTAATTTAATTATACCGTTCGAACGCCTAAAATAGTGTTCGAACGGTATGCAAACATGTTTCCTTGTATAGTTCGAACGTATAAAACAACGGTCGAACGGGTACTGTTCGAACGTCTAAAACAACGTTCGAACAGTAATTAATAAACTTGTGCTATTCGAACACCCTACCCAACTTTCGAACGGTATGCGAATGGAACTCAGTGACTACACTGAGTTGACTCAGCCATTGAAATCCATGGAATCCTTCGATTCCATCGATTTTTCAACAAACTAATACAAAGAGACTTAAATAAACCTTCCTACAATGGTTTTAAGCAAATCTACGGTGAGTATTGATGGATAAATTGTTTTATCCTAATTTAAACAAATCAACCAACAAAAACCTAAATTTAAACGGTAAAATGGTTAGAAAAATAGCATATCGTTGCTTAGAGGAAGAGGCTTCGATCGGGTACTGTTCGCGGTGGCGACGGCGGCTTAAAACGGCGGAGATGGACAGTTATGTTGGAGAAAACGGCGTTTCGTTAGTAGTTCGGCGTCCATGAAAATGACCGTCCGCGACAACTTATATATGCAATACCGTTTGAACGGTTAAATATGTTCGAACGGTTTACTTCAATACATTTAAATACTATACTAATATATTAACATATTATATTTTAGTTATAGTCTAATTAGATGACATTATATATGATACTATATATATGTTATCTATAGTCTAATATATTAACATATTATATTTTAGTTATGGTCTAATTAGATGACACTATATATGCTAGTTGTAAGACCCAGCTCACTGCCAGGCCAGGCACGAGGAAAACGTCTTTAGAATCCGTCACACGGGTTCACGCCATCTGTCGCACAGGTTCACGTCCATTTCTTTTTTTTCCATTTTCATGCATGTCCGTCCATCCTTTTCCTCTAGGTTTTATCTCTTTACTATTTTTATCTTATATATATGTTAAACATCCTCAACCCTAGGATATGTGCCGCTCTTTCCCCTCTTCACAGAAGGCCATCGTTTCTCTGTAAAACACCAAACCGAAGTTTACTGGTGGTAGTTTACTGGTGGTAGTTTACTGGTTTGCAACCAGTAAACTGTCACCGCAAAGCCGATTCACGTGCTGCAACTCCACCAAACACTGCCCACGCCGGTACATTAGTCACTCTGATCTCACCACCCCAATCGTGCGCCACCGCCCCTCCGAGTATCCCGTTCGGTTCTCTACTGTCGGTAAAGACCACCTCCCCAGTTTTTAGCAAACCGAAACAGAGATCCACCCATTGCACCGCACCACACCAGCCACTCCAAGCCGTCGCCACCCGCACGAAAAAGGGCTGCGGACACCCTCAGGCCACCTCAGCCCGTAGCAACCCCTCTCTTTGAGTATCTCTCTTGGTTTACTCTTTTTCCCCCCGCCCTCTTGCCCTCTCTTTTTCTCTCGTGCTCAGCCTAGCTCGACGGCATCTCCACCGCACTCCTACTCTTCAGCCGAGCCGCCATTGGCTTGCCAGCCAGCCCCGTCGCGCCGTACCCCTCCATGTTTGCCTCGGTCTCCCTGGGGTAAGTCCCTGTCGCTGCATACTGAGTTCTAGTCCGTGTGTTTTGTTCCTCTGGCTTTGTTCTTATAAGTTAAATATATATATATATATATAACTTACGTTAACCAAATAATAGGAAGTACTATTACCTTTGTACCCCTTATAGTATGCCTCTAGATTTTTTGTTTTGGGTGTTTAGTTTAATGAGTTTATATTATGTTCTTTGGGTTTGAAATCATGAGTATATTACATGGGTTGCAAAGTATGTTTTTTTTTTATTTGGGAGTAGACGTGTGGATTTATACTGTTAAGTTAGTTTTGTAAGAGACTGATATTTTAACGGAAGTTTTATTATGTAAATACTGATGACTTTTTGAAGTAATCGGTAAGTGCAAAATCTTATTTTGAATCCTTTTAAAATAATATTTTTGATTTAAACAAAAGTATGATTTTCTACTTATGATGATTTCAATATAGTTATGTTATTTGGTCTTATAAATTATAGTAAGATTTCAATCGTAAATAAGTTAGAATTTAATGTTTTAGTCGGAGTTAGTAAGTTGGATAATGATGATTTTAGAAAGTGAGGTTGGTATATTAGGAATAATGAGAATTTTGGATTTTGAGGAATTAAAAATAGATTATTTTAGAAGTTTAGGCTTGAATATCGAAACATGAGATTGATTGAAAATTTATGAAAATTTATGTGATTATCTTACAGGTGACGATTAATTTTGTTCGGCAGTGTTGAGGAAATTTTTGAAAAGCTAAGAAGTCCAGATAAGCAGGGTTCCTATGCTAGATTTGCATAAAAAGAAATGAATTGAGGTTGGCTTGTAAAAATGTGCATGTTATTTTAAAAAGGAAATGTGAAAAACAACCTCAGTATATGTTTTGTATTCACTCATGAGATACGTATGAAAGATAAAAGAAATACTTTTGACATGAATTGTGTAGACATGAGCAATATTTGACATGTTTTTGAAAAGTACAAAATAGCGAATACGATATCTGTAAATTTTTGTACATATGATATAAAAATGATTTGGTTTGTTTATGATTAAATGGAAATGATATGAATATGTTCAGCACATAGTTTGATATGATATCTATATGAAAAACCTTTGGCATACTTATCTGTTTTTATTTTTATTCTGAATATGATTATGATATGATGATACTGGTTCACGTGATATGTTTGGTACCAACATGATATGATATGAGTGCACCCACTTTGGAAACAAAGTGGTCTTATATGTGTTCTTTCATGTGTGCACACTCGGGGCTCCGAGATTCAAAAATGGGAAGTTTCACAACATGATACTGCCTGGTTTGGCCACCGAGAATAGCACAACCCTACCACGGGGGTTAAACATGGTATATGATATGATACGATACGATACGATATGACATAATAAGAAGAAGATGTGTAGTTATGTTATGCCAAAGCGGTTTTGAATATAAAAATGGTTTTCGAATATGAAGATGGTTTATGAATATGAAAAGATTGAAAAGTCGCTCTGATTTTTTTGATAATACGTTTTGAGATATGCATATGAAAATGAAATGTTTTGTTTCTGCATACCAAACTTTCTTAAAATGGCCATATTTACATACTAGTATATGTTATCTGCTTACTAAATTGTTGATAACTCACTCCTTATCTCCACAATATTTTTCAGATGATTTGAATGTTCCAGTTGAGGATCAAGAATATGGAGCATGGGTGAGAGGAGTTAAGAATGATGGTTTAAGCATAGCATAAAAGGTTTATATGAGTATTGAGGATTTTTATTCAGTAAGCTTGTTATGCGCTGATGATGTGATTTGTTGGGAGATTGATGTTTATATTAAGATTTTATATTGTCTTAGAATAGTTATACTGGAGTATTTGATGTGAATTAATGAGTATTTTGTGCGATAGAGAAAAATAAGAGTATGTACTATGTGGATGGAAAATGATTTTTAAATAACATGAGTTAACTCTCCAGACCCTCGGGGACGGGGCTTTACACCAGTACTATAGATGACACTATATATGATACTATATATATGCTATATGCTATATATAGTCTAATATATTAACATAATATATTTTAGTTATAGTCTAATTAGATGACATTATATATATGTTATATATAGTCTAATATATTAACATCATACATTTTAGTTATAGTTTAATTAGATGACACTATATATGATACTATATATATGTTATCTATAGTATAATATATTAATATATTATATTTTAGTTATGGTCTAATTAGATGACACTATCTATGCTAGTATTATAATATAATATATAATATGCTCGATTACATATTATAATATGATATTACTATGTTACTAAACTATAGTATCATCTAATATGTCTATATATATATATATATATATATTAATGTTGTTCTTTTATTTGAAGGTATATTGTAAAAAAAGATTTTATTAAACATTTACCAAACCGTTCGAACTGTTAATTATAAGAGTTCGAACGGTTAATGTTCGAGCGGGAATGTATCCATTACCGTTCGAACATTATATTTATACGTTCGAACGTGAAAAATTAGGAGGGAATGTTCTGCAAATACACGACAGAACCTCATAATCTTGCTCTCCTCCCGCGCGCCACTCTTACTCTCTTACGAAACAGATCAACCCCTTCGTGAACTAGAGCCATTCTTCCTCAATCTAGCCCCCAAACTCAAAAGAGTTTTTATCTCACTCAATTATTCTCGGATTACATCTTTTTGGGGAGCTCCTTCGCACTGGGTACACGGCATATAATCTAATCTCCTTGCCTTTTCATCTCCAAAAATCCAGGTATGCTTTTTATATTCTCATTTTGATTTGAATATGATATTTTGCATGCTCATGCTCTTGATATTGTTGTTTGTGTTGTTGTGAGTTCGTGATTAATAGGGTTTTCCGTTGTTGAAGAAGACTGAAATTTGGAATAAACCCATTCGAACGGTTTAGGCTTACTGTTCGAACGGGTATGTTTTGTTCGAACATAGTTTAGAACCATTCGAACGGAAACTATAAATCAATGTATTTACAATTAGAATACAAATATATAAGGAAAGTTTTCAATAATGATTATTCAAAAATAGTTAGGATTTAATAACTCTTAAATAGTTAATTCTAAATGAATTAAATTAAGTATTTAATTTAAAATACTACTAAATCTTTAAATTAAAATAAAAATAGTTAGGATTTAATAATACTTAAATAGTTAATTCTAAATTAATAAAATGAAGTATTTAAATTAAAATACTACTAAATCTTTAAATTAAAATATAAATAGTTAGGATTTAATAACACTTAAATAGTTAATTCTAAATGAATAAAATGAAGTATTTAAATTAAAATACTAGTTAATCTTTAAATTAAAATACAAATAGTTAAGATTTAATAATACTTAAATACTTAATACTAAATTAATAAAATGATGTATTTAAATTAAAATACTACTAAATATTTAAATTAAAATACAAATAGTTAAGATTTAATAATACTTAAATACTTAATTCTAAATTAATAAAATGAAGTATTTAAATTAAAATACTACTAAATCTTTAAATTAAAATACAAATAGTTAGGATTTAATAACACTTAAATAGTTAATTCTAAATGAATAAAATGAAGTATTTAAATTAAAATACTAGTTAATCTTTAAATTAAAATACAAATAGTTAAGATTTAATAATACTTAAATACTTAATACTAAATTAATAAAATGAAGTATTTAAATTAAAATACTACTAAATCTTTAAATAATACCTAATAATTATGTTTTTGTTGTATAAATACTATGTTGTTATTGTTTGACATATGTTAGCATATCTTGCATTGTTTGTTCATCTGAATAAACCTTAGACCCGTTCGAGAGTTATCAATTTGGATGGTATACATTGTCAAGGAATGAAAGGGTTACATTTTATGAGTGGCTAATGAAGATTAAATTACCGGACGGTTATGCCTCGAATCTAACAAGGTGTGTGAGAACAAATGATTGGAAAATAACTGGATTAAAAAGTCATGACTGTCATGTCTTCTTACAACGTATCTTGCCTATTGGTATCTGTGGGTACTTGACGAGAGATGTGCGCGTGGCTTTGACTGAGTTGGGTACATTTTTTAAAGACTTATGTACTAAGACGTTGAATGTAGAAGCTTTGGATCGAATGGAACGGGAAATTGCCATAATATTGTGTAAGCTAGAAAGTATTTACCCACCGTCATTCTTCGACGTCATGGTTCACCTAGCCGTTCATTTGCCACGTGTGGCTCAACTTGCAGGACCAGTTCAATATAGATGGATGTATCCCATTGAATAAGTTATTGGAAAGTTGAAACATACAGTGGGTAACAAGGCCCGCCCAAAAGGATCAATTGCAGAAGCATATATTGACGATGAGTGGCATACCTTCTATTCCAAATATTTCCACGGAGTTGACACTCGGTTTGATCGGCCGGAAAGAAATTTTGACGTTGACCGAGCAAGACAATGGAATGTGTTTTCTGTGTTTTTCCAATAAGTATGTCCAATTGGTGCAGTGCGTGGTTATGATTTGTGTGGAAGAGAGTTCGAGAAATCTCAGTGGTACGTGCTGAACAATTGCCCTGAGATAGAGAACTACTTGAAGTAAGTTATAACTTTTTCTTAATTTAAATTCGCTCATTTACTTTAAAAAAATTCTAAGAATATAAAAGATTTGTGGTAATCATCAATTTCAGTGATCATATTAACGTGCTCAAGGAATTTTGAATAAATGATATAAACCAGAAACATGAAGAGGACTTCCTGAGATGGTTTGAAGAACGGGTAATGACATTACATATGCTTTACTCGATAACAATTGAAAAAATATTGATTTAAATTTTGATATAATATATGCTTTACTCAATATGTAGATTGTACAAATGCATTCGAATAATCCAAATGATATATCGGATGAATTGTATGCATTGAAGCGTGGCCCATCGAGATGCGCTGCTCGATATTTTGCATGTATTTCTCGGGAAGTAGGTATCACACAATGGATCGAGATTGTTATAGGAAAACCCAAAATAGTGGTGTCCCAGTCGAAAGAAGTCATGATGGTGAAAATGTTGATTTCTATGGGGTTATTGTCGATATAATTGGAATGAAATATTTGGGAGAGCTTGCGGTGTATCTGTTTAAGTGTGATTAGTGAGATTTAAGCAATTCTCGAACTGGAGTCCGTGATGATGAATATTTCTTGAGTGTTAATACATCAAAAAAATGGTATGAAGATGATAATTTTATTTTGGCTTCTCAAGCATATCAAGTATTCTACTTAGATGACCCGAAGTTAGGAAATCAATGGCGAGTAGTACAAAAATATTCTCCTAGAAATATATATGATGTTATCCCTCAGGCGGAAGGACAAGATGAAGAAGAAGATGACCCCTCTACTCAAGAAGCATATCAAGAGAGTCAACTCGCCTTAAATTTGTTTGTGGATTTGAGCCAGTATGAGATGACTCCATTAAATAGAGAAGATATTGAGGCTGAAATTGTTGATGCGACAGTTGATGAACATATAGAATCATCTGAAGTATCTACTGATGATGAGAACGAATTGTCGAATGAAACTTATACAGATTATGATTGACCAATTATGTGTTAACATTACACTTGATGACAAATATTTTACTTATTGAATGTATCAGTAGTTTAAAATTATGCCACCAAAGAGGAAAGAAGTTCGCAACCTATCTCCACCTATTCCTAGCTCTCCTTCAGACTCACAATTAGAGATTGACTCTACATAATAAGGTAAAAGTCTAATACTCCTAAAATTTATTAATTAAGGTCCTATAATAGACATATAATAGAAATTGATTACAATGTTATATTTTATAGAGTCTACAGTACAATCTCGTCAAGGTCGAGGCACCACTAGAGGGGTGACGTTGGAAAAATATCATAAGGTGGGTAAGATCAAGGTTAACATTCCTGACGAACATACCGGAGGCGAAAGACAACCAACAGCTTGGCTTGCATCGCATGTGGGTGCTCTTACACGAACTTATGCACCTCTGGCAACGACTTCATGGAAGAAAGTCCCCCAAGATGTTAAAGGGCTTATCAAGAAGCGTTGTTTGGTAATATTTAAAACATTGATTCAGTAGAATAAATTTCTACTATTTTACTTAAATTTAGAATATTATAAATGATAATGTGTTTGTGACTATTTTTTTCAAGGATGATTTCGAATTAAATTTTGGTCGGAGAGAGGAGCGTAAGACTGTGGAAGAGCTAGCTTATGGGTAATGCATTCTACAAATATAAGGTGATGTGTTATGAGCATTATAATAAGTTTGAGAAGAAAGAAGATGCACGCCAACATCCTTTTCAGGATGTTCGACCTTCTGATTGGGAAAAACTTTGTGATATGTTTGAGGATCCATCATATCAGGTATAATTAAATTTAATTATTTTACTTGTCCTATTTGTCATTTCGCTTCATAATATTTTCAATTTCTTTGCAGGAGCGAAGTTCTATAAACAAAACAAATAGATCAAAATTGAAGATTAATCATCATGCAGGCTCAAGATCTTTCAATCGTCTCTCTACGAAATTGGTATTGCTATTTTTTTCTATTGGATATAGTTAATTATTTGGATAATCATAATGACTTTATATCTTAACACATATTTCTTGTAGCAAGATTCATATACCAATTATGATCTGACAAAATTATATGCTGCATCGCACAACGATCGTAATGGAGAGTGGACTCATCCTGATGCCCGTGAAAATTATGTAAGTATTATAACCTGTTTTAATTAGTTATATTAGAATATTTATGAAGATATTAATTCTTTATTTTATATATATCTAGGATAAAATGGTTACCCTACGTGCTGAATCTACGTCAGATCAAAATTCATCAATAAGTGATATTGATATTTTTACACGAGTCCTGGGTCAACGTTCAGGATATTTGAGGGGTTTGGGTCGCTGTGTAAAGCCTTCTCCCTCTTCCTCTTCTTCCAGATTTGCATCTATGACTTCTATAGCGCTAGAGAATGCGAATTCCAGAATCGAAGAATTGACTGCAAGGCAGCATAAGTTAGAGGCTCAATTGACAAAACAAGCAGACATGAAGATGCGCCTCAAACAACATGAAGAACAACAAAAAGAGTTCAGAAGACAGATGCAACTCCAAATGTAGCAGCTTATGCAACAGTACAGGCCTCCAAGCAACTGATGATTTTTTGCGTACAGATTTTGGGATTATCTATTTATGTACGAACAATGCCAGTCTCACGGTTATTTATTTACTTTGCACTTATTATAAAACTTTTGTGAATATTAAACAGTTTCTAATTTTTTCAAATATTATGAATGTCTATTTAGTTTTTTTATTATTGACTTTAAATAAAATAGTTAACGTTCGAACGACCACATAACGTTCGAACGCTCTAATTGCGTAGAGTTCAAACGATCACGTACCGTTCGAACTCCATTTATTTTCGTAGTGTTCGAACATAACATATACCGTTCGATTTGACCCTTTAACGTTCGAATGGAAAGCTAAATTAATACCGTTCGAACGTGTGTATAATTTATTTTTGTTCGAACGTATTTTGCAATCGTTCAAACACATTAATCATGTTCGAACGTAAAATTGTAACCATTTGAACGATATTCTAGGACGAATTTCAACCGTGACAAAAGAAATTCCCGTTCGAATGTGTTCGAATGGTTTCCTTCAAATTCATCCCAAAAGATATTTTTTTGCACGAAATAGTGATTTTCGTCCCAATATATCTTTTGGCACAGTGTTGTTGGAACGAGCTCGGGATGAATTTTTTTCGTCCCAAAAAATCTTTTGGGACTAAATGGCTATATTTGGGACGAAAATGTTCATCCTTAAAGAGCCTTTTTGTTGTAGTGAGCTCCAAGTATCTCAGCCAACAGAGGGTCTGGAAATAATTGTTTTCTTAGCCTCATGGTAGCAAGTATCTGTCATTCACTGTCCCTCACAGCCACACCAACTCCAATCATACCATGAATTTTATCAACAGATCCATCCAAGTTCAACTTGAACCAATTGGAAGGAGGGGCCTTCCATTCTTCAGTTGATGTACATAATTGTCTAACTCTGTTGCTGGTCTTAAGGTCCTCCTCGGCTAGCATGTCAAGAATGACTCTATCCTCCTTTGCAATAGAGTTTGGATGTGAAAACTCATTGTTGAAAATGAAGTAGTTCCTTCTCTACCAAATCTTCCTTGCCACCACTGCAAACTCTTGAAGAATCTGACTGTCCATAGAACCTGTTAGTGCTTCAAAAAGCTACAACAAAAAAGGAATGAGGCATGTAGCATTTCTGCAATCTTTTAGAACATTGACTCCAGGCATCCTTAGCAGACTCACACATCCATATAGCATGTATCACATTCTCTTCTTCCATACAACAGATAGGACATAATGGGTGATCAACTACCTTCTTTTTGAATAACTTGGACATAATGTATCACCCTCCACAAGAAAACCTTGTCTCCAAGTTGCACATTGAGTTACCAGATTTGCTTCCTTACCTCTTTAAAATGGTTACTACTTGAAGCCTATCCCTTTTCTGCCAATTCCCTTGATTTCTCCATGTGGTACGCACTCTTAACAGAGAAGCAACCATCTTTTGAGCCCTGCCAAATAATTCTATCCCTGCTGTTCAGAATACTAATTGGAGTTTTCAAAATAATATTAGCTTCCCCTTGTTCAAAAATCTCCTGCACCAAATCAGACTTCCATTGCTTAGAATTAGGCTCAATCAAATCTGCCACTGTGGCTTTGCTGTCCAGCACCTTGACAGGGCTTAGCACCTTACGAGGATTAGAATGATCTAGCCATTTATCTTGCCAGATATGGATGTCACTCCCAATACCAATCCTCCAAAAAGAACCTGCTTCCACCATATGCCTAGTTGCAAGAATGCTTCTCCACACATATGATGGTTTAGAGCCCAGTTTTGCCTTCTGAAATGGAGCCTTGGTAGTATTTGGCTTTCATCACCTTAGCTGCAAGAGAATCAAGTTCTTGGATCAACCTCCAACACTGCTTAGCAAGCATTGCTTTGTTAAAGCACTTTAGGTCCCTAAAACCCATGGCCCCAACAGATTTTGCATTCCCCATCAGTTTCCATGGTACCCAGTGAATTTTATGCTCTTTTTCTTACTGCCCTACCAAAAATACTGTATTACACTATTAATAGATTTCAACAAGTACTTAGATAGCTTAAAAACACTCATAATGTAGGTGGAGAGAGCTTGAACCACAGCTTTTATATATATTTCCTTCCCTAATTGAGATAACATCTTAACTTTTTGATCACTAAGCCTCATTCTGATATTATCCAAGATTCCTTTGAAGGACTTGCTTCGATTCCTTCCCACTACAGATGGAAACCCAAGATATTTTTCATATGACATGACAGTCCTCATCCCAACAATAGATAGGATGTAATTTTGAGTAACCTTGATTGTATTTCTGCTAAAAATAATAGAGGTATTCTCAAGATTTAATCTTTGTCCTGAAGTTGTCTCATACATTCTCAAAAGACTGAACAACCTTCCCCATTCAATAGAATTAGCCTTATAAAATAAAAGGCTATCATCCAAAAATAAAAGATAAGAGATTCTAAGCTGACCTCTTGCAACTGGAACATCATGAATCAAACTATTCTCCATAGCCTTTCCAATCAGATTACTCAGAGTTTCAACACACAAGATGAAAAGATAGGGTGAAAGATGATCACCTTGTCTTATACCTAGTTGGATGGAAAGCTTCTTGAGGATCTCCATTCACCAGAATTGCATAAGAGACAGTTTCAATACACTTCATCACCAGCTCCACCCATTGCTGCAGAATCTCATTTTGTGTAGCACTGCTCTTAGAAAACTCCACTCAATTCTGTCATAAGTCTTACTCATGTCTAGCTTCAATGCCATGTAGCCTTCCTTACCTGTCATTTTACATTTATAGTATGCAAAGCCTCAAATGCCACAATGACATTGCCAGAAATTAGTCTATTAGGAACAAAAACTGATTGGAAAGGGGAAATTATGAGTGGCAAAATTTTCTTTAATCTATTTGCCACTACCTTTGAAATAAGCTTATACATCACATTATAAAGAGAAATGGGTCAGAACTCAGTCACTTTAATAGGGACCTTTTTCTTGGGGATTAGTGTAATGAAGGTGCTATTGATTTCTGCTAAGCTGCCATTAGAGTTCAGCACAAATAAAACTTCTTCACACACCTGTGCTCCAACTATAGCCCAATATTTTTCATAAAAGGATGCAAGGAATCCATCTGGGTCTGGAGAGCTGAGGCCATTCATTTGAAAAAGTGCATCTTCAACCTCCTGCTTGTATGGTCTGATTAGCATTTCATTATGGATAGCAGTTACTTGAGTCTCCAACGATCCAAGGTAGTCTGCAATGTTTCTAGGTTCAAAAAAGGTAAATAATTCTTTAAAGTATTCTTGAACCAGGTTACAAATGCCCTCTTTAGAATGTACTTCCTATTCATTGTCATCAACCAACTTCTTTATCAAATTTGTCTTCTTCCTTTGAGATGCACACTGGTGAATTTTTTTTGTGTTTCTGTCCCCCTCATTCAACCACATTTGCTTGGCTCTTTGCTTCCATCTGATATGATCTTCTTCAAACAATCTGTCCACATTTTTTTTGCACCTACTTAATGTTCTCATTCAAATGTCCCTTTTTGACCTTTGTAGTTCTGATAATTGAGCCAAGTTAGCACTAATCTCTTTTTTTGAATTGCCAATGTTCATCTTACTCCACTGCATCAATTTTATCTTGCACTTATTAAGGTCTTCGTTAGTAAAACTCAATTTATTCTCAGCCATCCTGGGTTGACTCCAAGCTTCCTCCACTATCTTGTAGCACTCCTCCCTTAAAGACCAACTAGCCTTGAACCTAAATGGCTTAGCATTTCTGGCCAATTCAAAAAGATTTTGTTCCATAGTGATGTGCAAAGGACTATGGTCTAAGCTTAGTGCTGGAAGAATGTACACATTCGATCGAGGGAAGGCCTCAACCCATATATTGTTGCTGAAGGCTTTATCAAGCCTCTCTTTAGTGAAGGTCTCACCATATCTGCCATTAGACCAAGTATATTTGTTGCAAATGAATCACATATCACTAAGACCACACTTATCCACAATCTCTCTAAAGGTCTCTATCTGGTTGTAAGATTTCAAAGCCCCTCCACATTTCTCTCCATAATTGAGTATCTCATTGAAATCCCCTGCACATAACCACCCTTTGGAGTCCTTAGATTTGATTGCTTGGAGCAGTTGCCAACTCTCCTTTCTCTTTGCAGTGATAGGATTGCCATAAAACCCAGTTAAAATCCAATTCACCCCATCCTTTTCCCCCTTAACCAACAGAGAAATATGTTTTTGGGTATAGGAACTAACCTCAGTCTCAACATCATCCTTCCAAAGGAAGGCAATCCCTCCACTAAGCCCTTTACAATCAATGACAAAGCTGTTTTCAAACTTCAATCTCATTTTTATTAATTCCACCTTATTCCTTTTACACTTTGTTTCCATCAAGAAAATAAAAGAAGAGAGCTTATTTTGCACCATTAGATGCAGGTCATGAACTATCCTAGGGTTCCCAAGCTCTGGACAGTTTCAGCTGAAGCAACTCATTGCTCTTGTTGGGGCTATGAAACAGCCACCACCATATCTATAATGCTTGAGTCCATAGTTTCCTTTCCCTTAGTTTTTTATCTTTTAACCATATACTTGATAGTTCCTTCATTCGACTGACTTGCGACTCTCTTATTTTTGGTTGAAAGGCCTGTATTACTCTCCCTTGGGCCCAAATTTAAAACTTCAAAACATTTATCCCTAACCCTTCTTTTCCAGCTGGCCCTCTTCTTGGACTACTCCAAGACCTGAACTTGGTCAGTAATGAATTGACCAAGGAAATTAACCTGAGCCATCAGATCATTAGGAGCCTTAATATCCTGTGCTAAGTTGTGATACTTACTTTGACCAGACCTTTTTTGCTCATCAGCAGAATCTTTCCTTACTGAGCCAGTTTCCTCAGCCACTAGCATTTGACACATCCCCCATTCTACTTTGATAATCGTAGTAACTTCCTTTTGTAGCTCTGTCTCCCTTTCCTTTTCAGGCATTGATTTTGAATTTTCTAGGTTCCTTAAATTGTAGACCTTCCATCTTAGAATCACTGGCCTTAATTTCTATAGTTTCCATAACAGGATCCTGAATCCACTCCGAGACTCAGTGTTGCCTTTTTGGGCTTCATCCCTGTCCTCCCCACCCTTCCTTCATGATTGGTATTCAGATTTAGTAGACTGACTATCCCCATCACATACCTCTTCTGATGAAATTCACTTTCCTTAATTGCAGGGGCTCTTAGCCATACACCATATTGTTGCTGTCCACCATCACTCGAGACATTAGAACAAGCTTTCTGGGAGTGTTTGATTACTCCACACTTGAAACAAAAAGTAGGCAATCTTTCATATTTAAATTGCACCCAAGACTTTTTACCTTCAACAATTATGAACAGACCTTGTAAGAGAGCTTTTGTGATGTCAACTTCCACCCTTATTCTCAGAAATTTCCCCCAACCAATCCCTCTAGCATCTGCATGGACTTTGAGCACCCTCCCTGCACTTCCTCCAATCTGATATCCCACTTCTTGTGTCATACAAGCAAATGACATATTGTAAACTTGAATCCATAACTCCTCTTTATTGAAAAGCACCTCATTGATCTACATGCTGCCATAAAAAACTTAAAGACACAAAAGCCATCGATAAATGACCATGGTCTGCCATTGATTACTCGATGCATGTCCTTCTCCTTGTTGAACTCTATGAGAAACTTGTTGACTCTAACTTCAGATAATTGGATCCAACTCTCACACCTCCAAATCTTTGTCATTGTACTCTTGAATGCTTCTTTGTTAATAGACTTATCAGCCACAATCATGGCCAATAGACAAAACTGACCATGTTGCACTGCTCCAGCCATTGAAGTAGATGGTAGAACCATCCCCTCTTTTTCCCTCTCAATGAGACATAACCCCTCCCATTGCTTTGCTAACTCTTCCTCCATAACCCTCTCTGCAAACCAACCACACTAGCCTAAGAGACTCACTCTATTCTAGAGAAAAACCACACCCAACAAGGAGAGGACCCTTCATGCTTTAATTAATTCGTATAACTTCCTATCTTAACAAAACATATATTAATAATTATCATTTATTTCTTATTATATTATTCAAAATATCTCTCTTTTACAAAAGATAAGTTACATGCTGACTTAATAAAATCTTGGATTAATAAAAAGTTCACTAAAAAACTTCAATTCATAGAAAAACCGATTTACACATCAGTGTATAAAATTATTTTTTCAAGATTCCTCTTTAGACGAAGTAATTTTCTCTTGAGATGCGTTTTTTTCCCAAAGAAATTGGTAGATAAAATGAGGAGTTGTTTGAACATAATTTATTTTAAATTTGTTTTGTATTGGAGTTTGTAAAAATAAATAGACATAATAGAAAAGTTGTCTAGGTAAATTTTTTGAGAGAGATTTGCTTCTTCTTTTTTTTCTAAAAATTGTTTTGTTTTGTTTTTTTATGGAGCAAGTGATTCTAAAAATATATGGATTGAAGTTAAATAAAAATAAAAAATCTTAAAACATTTTGGAAATCAAATATAAGCTAAGCCTTAATCCATATTCTCCAAAACACTCACAAAGAAGTGGGGTAGGGGATAAGTAGAGTACACCATGCTAAATTAATTAATATCCTTTACACTTATAGGGTATTATTGGATACCATAGTGTTAGAATATTACTATACTTATGATAAAATATATTTATAATTGAGGAGGGAACAAATTCCGCCGCGTGGGGTCCACCCCACTCAGGGCCCAGTCAACCTAGGAAAATAGCCCAATGAGGATGGAAGGAAAAGAGAGGTTGGGTTTAGCCCAAGGGAGGGCCCGCCCAGCAGGAATGAGGGTCGCACCCCAGCATGGCCTGCAGCCTCCACGGCCAGACAGGATGCATGCCGCATTAAAAGCACAAAGGCACCGTCAAGCAAGGATCGGCACGCCGCATTAAATGAGCACCGCTACCCCTGCCATCGGGGTAGTCGATACACCATCCCCCACCTACCAACATGGACGTTAGGAACGAGGAGAGTCAGATTGTGTGCAGCACAATAGGGTGATGGCAGGCACGTCAGAAAGGACTCTGCGACTAGAACGGCGCATGGTATGACTCGACACAATCCACTCGTAGCCATGGGGACCACCCCGGCCTACTATAAATAAGCGCCAAGAATGCAGGTAGAGGGATCTCTCTCTCTCTCTCTCCCAATTTCATATTACACTCCCACCGTGAACAAGAATTCTGACTTAGGCATTAGAGGTATCTCATACCCACCAAGCCCCTCTCATCAAACCTTGCAAGGACACAGCAGCGGAGAGGCCTATTTGCCTAGGGTATGAAACATGATATCAACAATAATATTCTAGCATATGTATGATAATATGATTTATTCTTTATCATATTTAGTTTATTGAGTAAATTAATTAGTATCAATTAGTATCGTTGATTTGTTGTATTTCTATTTTTTTAATGATCTCATTCACCTAGAAATAGGAATATATAACAATTGAAAATAGTAAAAATGCAGCCTCATAGTCTATCTATCCTTCCTTCTCCTCTCCTCATCTCAATCCCTTTCTATTTTATTTCATTTTCTATGCATAGAAACATTATATTATCTTTTCTTGCTATATTTATTATGAGAGCGAATGAATGTGTATATAGGCTCTAAGTTATACTATATTAAAGAGAGGGGTGGTTTGACCTTTTTATATGTTAAAAAGAGTGTTAACCATTTTGAATAAAGCACATGACAGCTCATGTGGAAAGAAAAGGACTTGGGTTTTAGACTACTAAAGTGAAACATAAGTTATTCTGTTAAGTCTAACTTCTGTTAAGTCATACTTTGTAATCTATAAATAGAGGCCTTCATTTGTATTTTTGTCAATATAAATGATACTAGAGAAAAATACAGAAGAGTGTAGAGAGAATAATTCTTGAGTCAGAAAGTTTCAAAAATTGAGAGGTGTATTCAAGAGAGATTGTTCTTGTAAACTCATCACTGTATTTTTTTATCATAAATAAAAGGAGAAAGTCTCTTGATTGTTGCTGCCGTGAATGTAGATCACTAGGATCGAACCACGTAATTCCCTTGTATTCTTGTGCATTCTATTTTCTGTGTCAAAATACTTAATTGTATATTTCTTGTGAAAATCTTGGCAAAACTTGGGGAAGGCAATTATGTTCTAGTATAAGGCAGAGAAGACAGAATTCTAACATGATAAGATTTCAAGAAGTTTAAGAATTATAGAGAATACTTTTTTAACAACATTTTTCTTTTTCGAGCTTTAACTTATATTTTAAATAATAAATAGTTAATTATGTTTTCTGTGGCAAACATTTTTGAAAATTTAAATTTAAGATATAATGTTTTATTTAATAATTTTGATGTTATTATTTAAACGAATAATAGTATTATAGTACATGTTGGATCGAATAATTAGTCGACACGTCATACGGGGGGACGCATCTGAAAGAAAACGGTTTGCCCTAGATCTCGTCCATCTCTTTTTCCCATCTCTCAAACAGTAATAGAAGAAAAATCTACCGAGAAATCCCCTATGGCAAAATTCCCTCTCCCAGCAAAAACCCGATCAGGCCGAGGCAAGGGGTTAGCATACCCACCCAGTAATCTAATCGATAAATCAATGAATGAGAAAAATAGGTAAGCTAACTAACTCAAAATTGGAGCTTTAATTGTAACCCTCTGATTGTTAGCTTGCTAAATATTCGATTTAGAGAGGCTAATATGGCAGCAGATTTTTTGTTAAAAGAAGGCACTCAAGGAAAAGTTTCAGATTTTATAGGTGAGGAGTTTGTGCAGGGACGACTTCGGGGCATTTTGAGACTTGATAAATTGTCTAGTTTCCTCCAAAACTTAAGACAGATAGAACTCTTAGAAAGATGATGGAAACCTCGGGTTGAGTTCGTCGTTATTAACTAATAAGAATCCTGCTGTTACTTAACCATGATTTGTCCTTGAAATATTAGCGTTACCATAACATTGGATTGGAATTTATCAGCCAATGTTCCTCTGTGGGAAATATTATGTATAAAGTTGTGAAGTTATTGCGGGATATATTCGTTTATATCTAAATTTATGTGTTCCGTTCACGATCCTGATGATTTTGGCCTAACATGATTTGAACAGGTTTCTTTGACTAATTGGAGAGGTAATTCCCAGATGTGTGGAGTTAAAAGGTAGTATAGTTTCTATAATTAATTCGAGAGGTGATTCTCAGATGTGTAGAGTTGAAAGTTAGTATACTCTTTGCCGATGGCTACTTCCGAATCTATTATTCAAGCTCTATCCGGGTCTTTATTACCTCGCCTCCATCATTCTGATCCATGTACCAACAATTCAAGCCCAGTGCATGCTCTTAAACTCAACGTTAGTAATACAAGGAAATGGAGTAAAGTGTACGAGCAAGTCAACGGCTACTCGAGAATGTTACATAATTGCAGGACCTATGGAAGTCGACGGCTGTTTGATGTTTTTCATTGGAAGAAAGATGCTAGTAGGTTGGAATCTATGGGTTGCAAGTGCCGACAGGCTGAAATTTTTTGTGGGGGGATGACAGAGGATCAAAATGAGACCCGGTCCATGGGTGAAGCAATTAGACCAAGATCAGTTCGTGTCAATGGGATAAGCAGTGCAACGGATAGTGAAGAATCTGAGGTGGGTAAACAATTCAAACATGGAAAGGGAGGTCTTTTTTCAGATGGCATGTTAACTGTAGCTGGAACAGTGAAAGACCACAAGTATGGGGAAACTCTAGAAGATGAAGCATGGAACTTATTGAGAGATTCCATTGTTTATTATTGTAACAAACCTATTGGAACCATTGCTGCTAAGGATCCTGGCAACACTAGTATTCTGAACTATGATCAGGTCTTTATTCGGGATTTCATTCCTTCCGGGATAGCTTTCCTTTTAAAGGGAGAGTATGAGATTGTACGAAATTTCATTCTATACACCCTTCAGTTGCAGGTAATATGATTTTCTTTTGATTAATTATTCAATAAACCACCTCATGCTTACGGAAGGAAAGACTATCTTTCATGCTATGAATTTTTGTTTTTAAATGTTAACCCATATTTAGATTTAGGCCTGGGAATTGTTTTACTAACACTCCTTTTTTGTTACTTTTGACCAAGAAATCTTTCTCCATATTTTATTTTCATATAAATATATATAGGGAAGAGTTGATTGGTTATCATATTGGACTATTGTGAATGTGCTTCTGCTTAACATTTAATGTGGGGAATAGCCTTAAGGACTATGTACCAACTGTCTTGCTTTTTTGGGGACTGTATTATGAAATATCTGGGAGTTGTGAACTATTTTTAAATTTCACGTTTAATAGGTCTCTTTGTAATCACCACTTGAAGCTAGAATCTTACTTGAGGCTGATGTTGTCTCTGAGTTCTATTATTTTAATTCCTAATATAGATGAGTGATGAATACTCCTCTTTACAGAGCTGGGAGAAAACCATGGATTGCTATAGTCCTGGTCAAGGGCTAATGCCAGCCAGCTTCAAGGTGCGCACTGTTCCACTAGACGGTGATGAATCTGCAACAGAAGAAATATTAGATCCTGACTTTGGTGAAGCAGCGATTGGTCGAGTTGCACCAGTTGATTCTGGTTATTGTGACTAATGATTTCTTCTTTCAAAATGTGTGGTTTTATGAATATTTATTTAATGTTAATGTAATCTTACTCCCAGGACTGTGGTGGATTATACTGTTACGAGCGTATGGAAAATTTTCTGGAGATCTATCCGTGCAAGAGAGAATTGATGTGCAAACTGGGATCAAAATGATTTTAAAGTTGTGTCTTGCTGATGGTTTTGATATGTTTCCTACATTATTAGTGACTGATGGTTCTTGCATGATAGATCGTCGCATGGGAATTCATGGCCATCCTTTGGAGATTCAGGTTTTCTTTTATGATCACTTTAATACACCTTTCATATGAGTCGGTCAAGGATTTTTTTTTCTTTTGGTATTTAATACCTATATTGAGAAAAATACATTTATAGCGTGTTGCTTGTGAATGTTATAAGATTACTTTCTGGTTACTTTAGAAGCTGTAAGCTGACATGTAGTGCCGATGTTAACCACAAGGCATTTTGGCTGCGCGTTATTTTGTAATGCCAAATTCAAGTTAAAATGCCTCTATTACTATAAAAGAAAATTGTAACCAATAAGAAGAACTGAAGTTTGAGTTTAGACTCTTTAGGGCTATTATGTTCTTTTGTTTGCAGAAGCTGAAGCTTCTGGTTCATGTTGATGAGTTATTTTGTAATGCTAAATTCAAGTTAAAATGCCGCTATTACTATAAAAGAAAATTGTAACCAATAAGAACTGAAGTTTGAGGTTAGACTCTTTAGGGCTAATATGTTCTTTTGTTTGCAGAAGCTTCAGCTTCTGGTTCATGTTGATGAGCATTCTTCCTGTCTAAGAGAAATCTTGAATGGATATCACTTTGTGCATGATATTGCATGTTCTTGCAGGCACTCTTTTATTCTGCTTTACTTTCTGCACGTGAGATGCTTGCCCCTGATGATGGATCAGCCGACCTAAGACGGGCAATAAATAATCGTCTAGTTGCTTTATCATTCCACATAAGGGAATATTACTGGATAGATATGAGAAAACTCAATGTGATCTACCGTTATCAGACAGAGGAATACTCCTATGATGCTGTTAACAAGTTCAACATATACCCAGATCAGATTCCATCCTGGCTGGTGGAATTTATGCCCAGTAAAGGAGGCTATTTGATTGGAAATCTGCAGCCTGCTCACATGGACTTCCGTTTCTTTTCTCTTGGAAATTTATGGTCTATCATAAGCAGTCTTGCAACGTTGGATCAGTCACATGCCATATTGGACCTTATAGAAGCAAAATGGGAAGTATTAGTTGCAGAGATGCCGTTCAAAATATGTTATCCTGCTATGGAAGGTGCGGAATGGAGAATAATCACCGGCAGTGATCCCAAGAACACGTGATGCCCTTACTTTGATTTTTATTAAGTTCCTATTCCTGTTTTACCTTCTTTCCTTAGGTTTGTTCCTTGTTGCCAATTTTTTTTTAAACAAAAAAACATTGTTGTTTGTTGCAGTCCTTGGTCTTATCACAATGGAGGCTCTTGGCCAACTTTGCTCTGGCAGGTAAGTTTTTTTTTTTTTTTTTTTTTTTGGTACTTTAGGTTTTGTTGAAACTATTTCATTTAGCTTGATTTCAGAGTGCAATATTAAGTTAATGTTTTTCCAAATAATACAAGTTTTTAAATATTAAGCTTTTTGACGCACTAATAATGTATTTCCACCACGTAATGTGCTAAATTTCTAGAAACTGTGTCTATGTATTTTTTATGATAAGCAAGTCTGAGTTCAAATAGATATAATGTCAAGATACACTTTTCTTATCTTCATGTATCTAAGAAGACTTCAAAATGGTCAAATCCTAAAACTCTTTGTCCCAAATACAATAGGCCATTGTGGCAACAAACACTTATTTGTCCCATACCAGACTTTTTTTTTTTAGTTGAAGGCAAATATTTTCCTTAAACATCTCTATAGAACTAAATAGGAACAGCCTTATTCCCATTGAAACTTACAACTGTAATGCCTCATGCATCTAAGGTGTCTAATTTGTATGTGTATGTTGCCTTAATGATTGTGATGTGGCATGTTAAGGTTTTCAAAAAGCAGGGACAGAAGGCAACAGGCCAGAGGCTTGATGAGCGATGTTGTCATAGTACATGCCTCTAGATAATTGTTATTGATATTTGGCAAGTCCTTTCCAGCGACTTTTATCAAAGTGGATATAGGTCTGTGATGCTTGACCTATGCCAGTCTCTTGGCATAATTTGAAAGTGTGAAACAGCACCCTCTGCTTTTTTGCCTAGTGTCCTAAAGGATTTGGCTAGTCCATGGTTCCTTTGGGCCATGCAGGTGGTAGTTTGTCAGGTTAGCTTGAAGTAATTTAAAACACCAAACAAGGGACATTTAGGAATCACAGTAAAACACATGGAGTGCGTGTCATTACCCTAGTTTGGTATTTTCTGCAACTTCATATTCCTTACTTGGGCAAGATAAGAAGCCTGTATCATATGGGTCAACATGTTGCTTTCATGTATTGTTCATGACTTCCTTGTATCTACTGCTGCTTCTAGCTAGGTGTGCATATGTATTTTTCATGGGCACTGGATTTTTCGGTTGATCTAGTAGGTTAGGAGAAATAGCTGTGCGTTTCACCACTAAAACATGTATAGTATGTTGCAATCGATTAGGACATTGACTCAAAAGTATACTCTTATGTAATTAACATAGTGTGGGTTATGGTTTCTCAGCTCACTGTAGCATGTATAAAGATGAATAGACCAGAAATCGCCTTGAAGGCTGTGAATGTTGCTGAGAGACACATTTCTGGAGATAAGTGGCCTGAATATTACGACACCAAGCGAGCAAGATTTATTGGAAAACAGGCACGGCTATATCAAACCTGGTCAATTGCAGGATATCTTGTGGCAAAGCTCCTCCTTGCCAACCCAAATGCAGCAAAGAATCTTGTAAATGAGGAGGATTCAGAGCTTGCCAATGCTTTTTCTTACATGATCAGTGCCAACCCAAAGAGGAAACGGGGTCTAAAGAGACAGGGCTTCATAGTATGAGTTCAAATTTTGAAGTCAAGAGGGAGGATTCAGATGAGTGAGCTATTTATAATTGGACAAACAAAACTTTTTTTGGTATTTTCATCCAATACAGTTGCGGTTGAATAGTTTCTTTCTGGAAAAGAAAGGTTTTGCATAGTGTTAAGCTCAATAAGCAACCTGTAAAATGATGTAGTCCTGCTGTTTTGGTTTGAAGACATTGATTTATTGTGATAATTTGCATGCTGACAGATAGCATTTGGTGATTTAGAAAGACATGTTTTATACTAGTTTCTAATGCAGGCATCTCTCTCTTAAAAATTACCCCTTTTCTGGAGTGTTCATCTGAAAGTGGGATCTTCTTGAGCTGTGAAATTGCCCTTTTAACATATTTTGGCAACAAAGAGAACTGATGTACAATGAGCGTGAACTGGTTGCTCATCTCTAATGTTGCCCATTGACCTGGAGTGATTTACTCCTCTCTTCGCACATCCTCAGCCATTGTCTTCTTTCTTCTTCTTCTTTGAGTGGTATGTCAAAAACAGATGGTTTTTAACTATTTTGTGAAAGCCCTATATGTTGGGCAAGCAGGACTGAGAAGAAACTTGGAAGAGTAGGGAAGGAAGCAGAAATAGAGAGAAATAAGAGAGAATAGAGAGAAGCAGCAGCCAAAGAAGGAAGAAGTTAGAAGAGAGGGTAAGAAGAGGGGCAGAGGGAAAGAAAATTACTTTCTCAAAAACTGACTTCAACGGATTTCGATGATCCTTAAATAGACAACTCCTAAAAGATAACTTCTAAAAAGAAATAGTTCAAATGGGATAGAATTCCAAATAAAACAAACTTCATGGCTTCTAAAATTAATATTCCTAAGCTCTAGGTTAGTCCCTTCTATTTTTTTATTTTTTAATTATCCTTAAAATATACTACTGCTTTATGGTCCACAAGAGGAGCTACCAAAGAGGTGGTTTGAGTTGGTAGTCTCGTGAAAGACCTACATAAGGTTTCTCTTGTAGACATGAGATGCTATACTAGAAAGAGTTTGCACCATTTTTGAATGAGTTGCTGTGGTTGAAAAAGATATTCATTCTGTTCCACTGCCTTGGATAGGACTTGTCGAAGGGTTAGATTCATCACGCAATGTGCCATCATCAACCTTTTAGGTTGCGTTTGGATGTTGAGCTGAACTCAGCTCAGCTCTTTATGAATAGTAGTGAGTTAAGTAGTGGAGGGAGTTATGTGAGGTATATCTAAACTGAGTTTAAAGTATGTTTAGATGTTAAGATGAGTTTAAGACTTTTTATGGGAAGTTGAAAAAGGTTGTGGGTCCCACGTAAAAATATGTGTTAAGTTGAAAAAGGTTGTGGATCTCACGTGTAAGGAAGTTTTGAGTTGAGATGAGTTTAATAATTTAAGAGTTGGGTATTTGGATGTTAGACTCAGCTTAAAATTAGACTGAACTCAGCTCAGCTGAGTCTTGCAACCAAACACAGCAGACTCCTCTAAGAAGATTCAAGTGGCTATCGCGTCGAGGGCGAATTTTCTTTTTTTTTTTCTTTTTGAAAAAAAATGGTAGGGCTGATGGATTATGGAGGGTAAAATTCGCCTGTTCATCACAAGGATGGTATTAATTTGCCCCTAGCAATAGATCATACTTTCAACTTGTCTCCACAAATAAATGACTTCATCAACTCCAAGCTTTAGAGAAAACAGAAAGATAAGAAGTACAGAGGATTAGATGGATCACAATTTGTCTCCATTTGGTAAGCACAAAGAGTTAAACTGATGTATGAGACTCACGTGCCAACAGTTGAAGAGTGCACCTTGAGCTACAAAACAACCCAAATAAAATAAATGAATTATTCAATGAATTTGCCTCGCATCACTCTCTTAACTTTTGCACATAGAAGTCTGTATCTGGAAGATTTTGTGTGAACCTTATTTCTTTAGCAGTCCCTTGGACCCCCTACGATGCATCCTAGCAAGAATTTTTGGGTGTGTGGAGAACCTCTTCATGATGGTTATTGAATGGGACATCTGTTTTCTAGACGCATGTTTAGTGAACCGCCGAACCACTTCATTTAACTATTAATGCTTAATTTGTTGCGATAAGCATATACTCGTATACTGATATACTAATTGTTGCCTCTAATATATCTTACAAATCAAATCTTACTATGTCGGCAATTTGATACATGTATGTTCCAAACTGTAATGAGAAACAATATTTGAAAGAATGCTAACCCGACACGAACTCGAATGATCCAAATCCAAATGAATTGTAAGTACGACACAAACCCAAATGAATTGACACAAATTGTCAACCCTATTCTTGTCAGTTACATCCTCCTTTCCCATTTCTAAGGCTGGTTTCCATGGCTTGATCAGTGGTGATATTTTGCCCTATAATGGACGATATGAATATTAATGTTAACGGATCTAATATCATTGAATACTGAACATCAGGAATGCAATAAGGAGAGGGAAAATGAATGGAAGAGAATGCTATGCGGTTAAAAGATGTAAAGGCTGCATATATTAAGTAATCAGAGTTGTTTACACTGCTCTAACTTGGTTGATCAAAGCACTGGTGCATGAATGAAATATTTCTAAGCCTTCACAACTGCTTAACCGGCATATAAAACCTGGGATTCAAATGTAAGTAGCGCATTTATGAACAAGGTTAATTCTGTCAAAAGAAAGCTCATGAACAAGGCTAGAGTGAGCACACAAATAATAAAAATGCTCACCTACATTCCCGTTCGGACTCTTAGTGAAACCGATATGAAAAGGCTAAAAAAACCATGTTCTAACTAGAATAGCTCAAACTCCACATTCTCTCCAGCAGCCTCGAGCCCATTACACTTGGAGCTTTCCTTTTTCCGCGCAGCTGATGCAGCAAATTCCATATCGGATGACTTCGGCAGCTCTGGTGGTACCGCACAACGTATCAGAGCCCAATTAAGGCCTTCAAAGAAGGCGTGCTGCTTGATCTCTGCGGCTCCTTTCACAGATCCCAACCTGTTTTCAGGGTCCTTGATTAATAGGCCTCTGATCAGATCTCTTGCATGAAAGCTAACAACAGGGCTATTGGGGAACTTGAGGCTCCGTGACACTACATTAGACAATGTTTCCTCGTTTCCTGAACCCTTGAAGGGTGTCTTGCCATATAACATCTCGAACAGAAAAATTCCAAACGTCCACCAATCCACCGCACTCCCATGACCCTCAGCTTTGATGATCTCGGGAGCAAGGTACTCATGGGTTCCTACAAAGGAGTTTGATCGGGCACTCGTTGGCTCCACAACAAGTTGAGGCAGCGGACTGACCTGGGCAGCTAGATCAGCTTTTATCTTCCGAGCTTTTGCAGCAGCAGATATAAGTCTAGGAGTGAAGCATGGGACTTGCCAGGATGGTTGGAGGCAAAATGGGTCGATGCAGCTGGATTCGGTGCACGGACTTGACATCTTTTTTGCGGGCTCCATGACAGGAGAAGATGATTTAACCACCATTGGATTGACAGCACATCTGAGTGACAAGTCAAAATCTGAGAGCATAATGTGACCATCTTCTCTGACCAGAATATTTTCAGGTTTCAAGTCCCTATACACAACTCCTAGCATGTGTAAATACTCCAGTGCAAGAAGGACTTCAGCAACATAAAACCTGCAAATGCGATGGCATGAATTACTCCAGAGAAGACAGAGGATGAGGAACAGTTTCACTGTGGATGACTGAGATATAAAGCAATTCCTTGATTTTCTGTTAGTATAAGGAAATTAAGTTCTCTACCTCATATAATCTATGATTATCATGGAAAGTCCAGCATAGTTTTAGCTAATAGAAGTTGACAACCTAAATATAAATAAGTATGATTCAATTGGCACATTATAGATCCATGTCACTTTGCCAGACAACTCATTACCGATTCCCACCCCAATTATAAGACATGCATATAATCTCTACTCATTAGTTATGGGTGTAACTGTTTTTAGTTCCTAAATAGGTGTATTCACATGTATACTTCCAGTGTACCTGGACTATGCCTACTCTTTGATACATAAAATATCTTATTACTTATCAAAAAAAAAGTTATGGGTACCAGGAATCATATGTAAGTTGACTTGAATCTGATTTTTACCTAGGGTGCATCTTTGGTCAGGATGTGGTGTAAAAGTGGCTTTTATAACTTCCAAGCACACATCATTACGTCATAATTCTACCATTTCTACAATGAATTAAACCACACCAAATTAAATTTTTTTAAAAGGAAAATTCTAAAATCCTAAATGTGAACCCTAAACTCTGACAAACCCAAATGCTAATTAATCTTAAGACAACTATACTCCAGCCATCAGCTGGAATCCAGTGGCTGGGAGTTTGGCGGTCGGCTGTTGGAGTCTGGCACCAGCCTCTGGAATTTGGTGGCAGCAGCCACCATTAATTTAAAAAAAAAAACAAAAAATATATATGTTTTGATTTTTCAAAAGCCCGCTTTACACTGCATCCTTATTTTATATTTTTCCTTTTACCTGTTAAGCACAGGCTGTGCGTACCCAGAAATTCAAGGTCAGCATAGACTGAAAACCAATTCTGTGAGCCACCCACTCTCCTGTCAAGTATTATACTAGTGCCAAAGGTTTCACCATTCAAGTTACTAAAGTTTAGACCATACCAGTGCTCAGTTCTATTTTCATCCATCCATCAGTTGAAAAAATAGTTCCAACTCCTAAGTTTTTTTTTTTTTCCTGATATGTAGTTCTGACTATAAAGTGAGAGCTTAAGACCTTGTTTACTCAATCCTCCCCATTATTTGGGTCCAAGTTCTTTGAGCACATCCATCCAATGTACCTAGAGGAGCATACCTCCACTAATTTCCCAAGGCATATCAACCAAAGGAAAGTGGCAGCTACAAGGCCGCAAATCATAGTAACATTTACCTTATGATAATACCCACTCTAATGGTAAGATAGTTTTCAATTTCCGATCACCTTGACATTATGTAAGCAAGATAGAAAGAAATTTAATCCAACCGTGGATCTAACAAAATATTATCATAATAAAAAGTTATAAACTAAGTTGTATGATTTTTTTTTTTTTTTTGTAATTCAAACTTGGGGGAGCTCTGTTCTAATATATATGTACGTTGCATATAATATACAAGATAGAGATCCTCTCCAACTCTCTGCCCATATCACATGGTCTAATTCAGAGATAGATAAGCAAAGCATATGGGTCCCACCTTGGCCCCACAATGCCCGAAAGGGGACATGGGAAACATTAAATATCATAAGGCCCACATGCTATGTCTATCTCTCTCTGAATTAGACCATCTACTTTAGGCCATAACTTGGAGAGAATCTCAATCAAATAATATTTATGCATCAGAGGTATCTGAGAGAAAATGACCACCACTCATAATTAAACTATTTTTTTTTATCGGTACCACTCATAATTAAACTATTGAATAAGACATATCACAGGACTTTATTATATATTCACAGGTCATAGTCACATTTCATAACATTATGGAGAAACAAAAGCATGATCGAATCTTCAGAACTGAACCTCAACAAGAAACGGTACCTGGCAGCTAGTTCAGAGAAACTTCTACTTGGTTGCTTCTGTCGCAGTACATGTAAGTCTCCACCTGGACAATACTCCATAACCAAGCATGACAGCTTATCTGTTGCAAAATGGGCATACAGTGTCGGAAGAAAAGGATGATCCAGCATTTGTAGTATCTCTCTCTCAGTTTGAGCCCTAGGCATTTTTTTCCTGCTAACCAGGAATTCATTATCCATCACTTTCAATGCAAATAGGCAGTTAGTACCAGTTAGCTCAGCAAGATAAACAGTTCCAATATCCCCACAACCAAGCTTCCTGAGCAATTTAAAGTGCCTCAAACCCAAGCTTCCTTGCTGCTTCTCAACACTGTGGATGGCTTCCCATCTCAAGTCTTTTGACATGTGAGGCCTTTTGCCACTACGACTAGACCCACATGCATTGCTGTCCTCACTATAGGTTGTGCTACTGCTATACTCACCAATACTACTTTTTGAGCTTTGGGAGAAGTCCCCTTTTTCTCTAGACCTTGATCTCTCATCAGCTTTTGTCACTGGAGATTTATTTCTGTTAGTACAATTCAAACCGAAGCCAGGTCTACTTGAGCCTGCATCCAAAGTACCTGAATTGACTTCAATGCATAGATTCATACTGCTGGATGCTGGAGAAGCTTTCTCATTTCGTTTCATATCATGATTCATAGAACAAGTTTGTCTCTGGTGGTCCAAATTACTTATACTAGGAACCAAATCATCCTCAACCTTTTCACTACATGGATTGCAGCTGCTTGAGGCAAAATTTAAATCCTGTTCTACTTTCTTGTTAACAAAGTTCTTGTTTCCAGAGATTGGCTTTATTAAATGCGGACCATTACTAGTCCATTTGCTTATCCTAGTAGCACTGCTGCAGCTAGGTATGGAGGCCAGAGAATGCAACTTACCTTTATGCGCACCATCTAGCGTTGGAGTTTTGCTAGGTACTTCTATCAAGGTGGGAGCAGCTGCATCCATCCCCTGAATGTTCTGGCTAGCATGAGTATTTGACGAATCAGCAGCTCTCAATTTTTGAACTTCCGTCTTTAAAATTTCATTCCCAACCTCTGTCTGCAAAGGAACAATCTGACCTGGTGATGATAATTTGGTCATCATTGCCTCTGGCATTATTTTATCTGACAAAGGAGTAAAAGGATGAACCCTTGCTTTTGATAACTCTTCTTCGAACACTTGTGCGGACTCAGGCATCAAAGCAGAAAGTTTTGATGTGCTTTCTTCTGGTACAAGAGAGACTTCCATCAAATTCCCCTCACCTCCTTTTATTGGAACACCAGATCCATCTGCCTCAACCACCACTGCCCTATACAATCTTTTGATAGTCCCTGCTTCCGAGACCCCTGATAACCTGCCTGGCTTAGATAATCGCTTCATAGCAGCCATCTCTGAGGCCTGTGAGATGCATAGTCCTCTCAGGGCTTGCTTCAAACTCACAGGCTCTGAGATCCCAATTCCCGACGAATGGAATGAACTAATTCTCATCGGCCTTTTCTGAGCGCTCTTTCGCAAAGGGTCTCTACCAATTTCTGGTGACTGACCCAATCTTCTAGCTTTAGCTCTGATGTCAATTGCCTGGAAAAGGCGATTAATATCATCCTCTATAGAATAATTATTTCCCGAGTCTGACCTGTGGAGCTTTCCATTCTGCTCGTGCACTTTCAATTGAGAATCAAAGTCTTCCGTTGATTCAACAATTTCACTAGTACTGGGTAGGGTATCCATTGTTTCCCGATTCATCCAAAATTCCACAAAAGGTAGACGCAGCCTTGAAAGTAATTCTAACCCAATTCTAGAGAAGAATTTTGAATATGGGCGAGCACAGAGAGTAGAAAACACGCCGCATATTTTCTGAAGCTTCCTTCAATCATAGCGATTTGCAATTCAAATTGCTCCTTAACGCCTCTTCAGAAATTCAAAGTTGAAACATTTAAATCTGTAATGATTACCAAATTTTAGACCAAGTACATGATTTATAAAGTTATATCTTAACGCAATAAATTACGTAATTTTCCATCAACAATGAACGAAAAATTACTTGATTTTTTATCTTCATTTACAACTAGTACACCACCTGACCCAATTAAAAACAACATGCCTCAGCACGACTTGCAGCAACCATGCCCACCTATTTGGTTCCCCCAAAGAACATGCAAATTAGTTCACCTGTGTCCATGACCTATCACAGACTCGTAACAATTTTTTTTATCAGCAAATTCAACTCATGGATATGATTGAACCTGCAATCCTACCTCCAACCATTGGTCAAGTGGGTGGAGGAAAAGCCATTTGATGCAAGAATCAACAGCAAAACCATAAGGTCGTTTTCTCCTTTCTAAGTTCTATGCAAGATCACAAACTCGAGTAGTTTTAATGTATTAGGTTTGATATCATAAATCAGGACCTTCGTTTTGAAGGCATTCACTTCTACTTCTTAATCGTATAATAAGAATAATAAATGAATAAAAGTATAGCCAAGATTCTCCAACAAAACCTTCAAGGTCCTCAACCCAAAGAAAAGAAGGTGCATGCCTAGCTAGCAAGCCAATCAAGTGATCAAACCTAGCTCCTTTCTTCCTGATTCATTCCCACAATCAGCCCCCAACCACCATAAGTCAGGAACAGCCAAATGATGATGGATCTAATCAATCCTTTTTTTTCTTTACATTGGTTGAGATATATATATATATATATATATATATATATATATATATTCTCACACTACAAGACATTAATTACGAACAATATTTGGAAAAAAATATTGAGGTAATTAACGTTTCCACCAGCCGATAAAGTAAAACAGTAAAGTTAATCTGACAAATTAACGTTAAAAATGAAAAAATAAAAAGAGATCAAGAAAATAAGAACTGAAAACAAAAGCAATACAACATGTAGCTGCCGACTCAAAATTCACTCCCTTTATGTACCAGATATCAAAACAAAAGAAACTGCAACAACAAGAAAAGCAGCAAAACAGAGACTTTTCATGTTACAGAAAAAAAGGAAAGAAAAAGAAATGCAAACCTGGAACAAGATCAGAGTGGTCCCGAGAAACACAGACTGATCGATAACCAGCCACACACAGAAAGTAGAAAAGACGCCCTTTTTTTTCGAACGGAAAGAGACTCGGCGTCGGAGACGCTTTCTGGGCTTACTTTTGATGGTTTGGGGTAAAGGGTGCAGAATTGGGCACGAAGAGACAAGATTA
The DNA here is from genome assembly GCA_961763995.1 of Juglans cinerea. Lineage (NCBI taxonomy): Eukaryota > Viridiplantae > Streptophyta > Magnoliopsida > Fagales > Juglandaceae > Juglans > Juglans cinerea. The sequence continues at coordinate 4,927,073 of CAUIVZ010000015.1, forward strand.
GTTTGGCTAGAGGTTGAAGGGAGTGAATGAGAGAGAGAGAGAGAGAGAGAGAGAGAAAAGGAAAGGTTGAAAGAAAGGAAAATCACGAGAAATATCAGACAGACTCGCACTCACTGCTACCACAACTTCTACTGCTGCAACTACAGCTTCTCCCCAGCCCCTCTCTACTGCTTCTTTCCCCTGTCTCTTTCCTTCTCTCTCTCTCTCTCTCTCTCGTGGCGGAAAGAAAGAAGAAAGGCACAGTTTTCGCTCCCTTTCCTTCTTTCCGTCATTGACTCGGTAATCAATTTGGAGACGTCGAATACCGTAAGGCTTCCCACTCATCATTATCAGCAATTTTGAAGTCCCAGATTACAGTTTTATTTATTATATTATTATTCCATCCTAGGATTTTATATATATATATACAAAAAAATCTTCACAACTTCCTAACACTCCACACTCCACATTAATAATCTAATATTTTAAAATTTTATAAATACAATTATTTTTATAATTCAATATAAAATCAAAAGTATTTTTATAAAATTTATATTTATTTTTTATTATATTAATTATTTTTTTATTATAAAATAATTATAAAAGAGTTGTAGTTATATCATTCTCATTCTCAGAATTAAGATTATTTTAATTTTTAACTTTGTTATTAAGAGTATTTATGTCAAAAATTTGAAGGAGGAAGTAGAGTATAAATTTTTTGACAATTCGAGAGATAATTTTTAAAATTGATAAGGAAATTTGTATATTTTCTCCTCTTTTTTTGTATTCGTACCGGGTGTCTAAGAATAACGTTCCGACTAATTTCGAGAATATACAGACTCTCGATAAGGAGTTATATTTTATCCTCCCTTTACAAAATCGCATGAAAAACATTTCACATGACGCTAACCCAAAGATAAGTAGTGCATCAACTCATCTACAATCATTCACAAGTTTTTAATAAAATCATATTTTTTTAAAATTAAACACATAAAATGAAAGCAAGAGTGAAAAGAAATTTTAAAAAAATGATATTTTATTAAGTAATTATATAGAAATTGTAAATGGGTTGTTGCTTTAGCAGATAATACCAAAATCATGTGAAAAAAAAAAGAGAGAGAGAATAAATTCCATTTAAGAAGTTCATTGTAAAGGCTTTTAACTTTTAAAATTGATTTAAAAAGAAATTATGAAATTAATTAACTGGTTATACATTGAAGGGGAATTGAAAGATTCCACTCTATGCACCTCCCAAAGTAAAAACCTATGACCTAGTCCCAACGCTTTTTTATTTCTTTTTTTTTTAAAAAAACAAATTTGCTATATGGAGTTTGAGTGGGGCCTGTGATTGCCCCCCTTCACCATCAATGGTCTACTTTGGCAAACAAAAATAGGGATGATAATTTTTGTTGAATCATTAGGATAAGAGGAGTAACAGACAGAAAAAGATTACCTAAAAGTAATTTTATAATTTGACATAATTTTATACGATACTTTATATCTATTTTATAATAAAAATAATTTTATAATTTGATAAAATATGTTAATCTACATCAATTTATAAAATTATTTTTGAATAATCACTTTGTAGTTAGAATATTTTTCTTATAATAAAATTAGTCGGACTCGGATGATAAAAATGAGTCAATTCTAATACGACTCAAATAATTATATATTTTAACTTGATTCAAATAAGTCATATTACGTCAAGTCAATTTTTTTTTATATATTATAAACAACTCTATTTTGAACCTTATATAACACTTAAAATCTCATGATTAAGCTTAGACATTTTTTAATGGATATAATTTAATTGTATAATTACTATTTTTTCACGAAACATTTTCTCATTTGCTTGATCACCTCTTTACATAAGTATTGAAATTGGAAAAGGAAAGACATCCTGAAAGGCATATATATTGTAGTAGTTGATAACAAAACTTCAAAATAATAGTTCTTTGATTTTCTTAATTTTTGATCTTAGGGTTTTGGTTTTGGTTGTTTAGAATTTGTCGGAGATTTTATTTTATGGTTACTTGCAATTTAAAGATTCTTCATGATTGTGGATTTTCACTTTCCAACGCTTTGTTAAGGTTTTTTTAAATCACTCTACTATTATTGTAGGTATTTTTCATTTCATTTATATTTAGGGATAAGAAAATCATTAACTATTTGTTTATGGGTTATTAAAAGCTTTTGTTAGGTTTGTACTAGGTCTGCTTCTCGCCCTATACGACCGGAGCAGCCCTCTCTACCTCCCAACCTCGCTTGGGTGAAGTCGCCGAATGTTATCGTACTCTCATGCCCTCTTTACAAAAGGAATTCTATGCTCGTCATATAGGCGGATAGATGGAGGGCGGGCGCCAACTACCCCCCGTTCCTAAACAACCAACTAAAACTGAACAAAAACCAAATAAAAAATGGAACAAGAACGATTCAAGCCAAAAAACAATGACTCCATTGGTCTCTTGTTCGCGACCAGAGAACGATGCCTCAACCAGAGACCCACGGCGTCGTTCTCTATTTCACAACCAGAGATAGACAATGTGCATGTTTTGTTCGCAACAAGAGAATGATAGTGTTGCAACCAATAGAAAGACTTGTTTTACTTTCTGAGACCCCCGACGTTGTTCTTTGTTTCGGAACCAGAGAACGACAATGTGTGTGTTTAGTTCGCAACAAGAGAATGACGTGTTGCGACCAATGGAAAGATTTGTTTTACTTTATGAGATCCACAACGTTGGAGAAGGAGTGAGAAGAGTCTTGGAGAAGAAGAAGAAGAAGAGGAGGATCAAGGAGAAGAAAGAGAAAGGGAGAAGGGGGGCTTGGAGTAGAAGAAGAAGAAGATAATGAAGAGAGGAGAGGAAAAATGAAGGAATCGGAATGAGATGAGAGCTGAGAAGGAAAGAGGAGGAGGAGAAGGCAAAAACATGGGTAGATTTGATGAATTAGGATTCTTTTTATATATAAGTCAGGTAGGCAGGCAGGTATCCTACCCGCAACTTGTCCCTTTTTTTTAACTTTTATACCCGTCTGGGTCGGGTAGGACACATGGATGGCCTCCATTGTCCAGTAGGCTTCGTTTGGAAGTTGAGTTCATCTCAACTCATCTTAACTCATCATTACAACTTTTTAAAATCTCAATATAATATATAATAAATAATTCAACTTTTTCAAATCCTAAAATAATAATAATAATAAACAATAATATTCTAATAATATTTTATCATCTCAACCCAACTCACTTCAACATCCAAACCCACTTAATTTGTACAATGGATATTGTAAGAAAAGTGTATTATGGAAATGATGCATCAAATAAACGGATCAATCAAAACAATCCTAAATTATGCAAATTAACCCAAAAAATGACATAATTATTAACCAAATTAATTCGAGTTCATATGGATTGCCACGATTGGGTCCAAACCCTATTAAATTCAACCTTAATCCTATTATACTATGTTGTATCTATATTGTATTCCAAAGTTAAGTAAAGTAAAACACTGCCCGCTATATTCAAAATATAGCGTCCTTCGTATATAGTTTTGCCAAAAAAAAAAATCGAGCTTACTTTATAAAGTAGTAAATATGACTAATGAGCAAGCAGCAAGGATCAAATAGTGTGAATATTCAAAAAATAGCCTTCCCCACTTGATAAAAAAGAAATACTACTTTGCCGTCCGAAGTTTACCGCTCAAGTGTACCGTTTGTCATTTTAATTTTTTTTATTGATTAAGAAAATGATTTTAAATATATTAGTGTATTTTTTTATTTTTTTAAAATATGTAAATATATTAAAAAATGTGAAAAGAAAAATTAAAAAAAAAAAAGTTGAAAACTTTCTCATGAACACAATTAATATCTGTTTTCAAATATTATTATTTATTATTTTTATGGAAAGTCCTGAGGTGAGACTGAATTCAAAATGGAAGTTAAGCTTTTTGACAAAAAAGGTGGAATGAAGAAAGAAAAAGGAGCATAATCATAATCATTACCGGTACTTAACATAGAAAATGCTTTGTCTGTACTTATCGGCAGACTATAGAGACCAACACATTACACGTCTAATCCTTCTTTTTAAGCATGTAGCTTCCACTATCCTAAAATTAATCCAAAAAATCTCTAAAATTTATCAAATATATATATATATATATATATATATATATATCTGTATATAAATATATACATGATCAAATATGCCAAACTTCCAACACATTTACTCCTCTCTTTTCCTTTTTATCTTTCTTTTATCCCATTTTTTTCGTTGAAATTAAGTTAGATCTATCATCCACTAACATTGAATCTTAGTTGATGTAAAGAGAAGTGTCTTAGTCGTAAAGAGATTCATAGAAACAAATTTACAAATTAACGTGTATTAATATGGTAGGTCAGATTATAAAGTTATTTTTATTGTAAAGTAAATTTATATAAAATTACATCAATTTATGAGTTTATTTTTATAAAATTTATTTGTAGTTTGTAGCACTTCTATTATGTAAATATCAAACTTTGCACTAACATTTAAAAGGAGTTAAATGTGTCATGTTAAGCACGTTTTATTTTATTTGACTACCTTATTCTTTTTTAAGTCAAATTTGCTCCCATTTCGAGTATAGATAAATATCATGTTATTAAAAAATTACATATTTAATGGAAACTAAGGCTTAAAGTATTTCTATTCACCTCTTTACAACATACCTAAAATGACATTATTGAAAATATTTTCAAAATAATTATATATTATATTTAATAATATTTTGAGATTTATTTTGAAAAGAGATGAGTTATAAGGAAATGGATCTAACCTAGTGGCATTAATGCCCTTGTTTGGTGGGCTATCTCCAGCGCACAAACACTTGGGCCCCGTTTGGAAGTTAGACTCAACTGAAATCAACTCAGTTCAATCTAATTTTAAACTGAATCTAACATCTAAATATCCAACTCTCAAATCACTAAATTTATCTCAACTCAGAACCTCTTTAAACGTGAGACCTACGATTTTTTTAACTCAACACCTCTTTACATGCGGGACCCACAACCTTTCTCAATTTCTCATAAATACATCTTAACTCATCTTAACATCCAAACACATTTAAACTCATTTTAGGTGGGCACCATAAAACTCACTCCGTCATATCAACTCACTATTATTCATAAAGAACTCAACTCAGCTCAATATGCAAACGGGGCCTTAATGTGAAAAGAAGTACCAAAGGGAGCGCCTGGTAGGATTCAAACTAGTGCCTACCCACTCGGCAGAGGCACATGTGACCATTGGACCAAGTCCAACCATTGTGTCATTTGACAACAAACACAATATATATGCATATACAAAACCAATTTTAGTCAAAATGACTTTTTGTTGGCATCTTTTGGTCATCTATAGAAAGACTCATTGACCTGCAAATTTATAATCTCAAAAGCCATTATCATAATTTTGTATCCTAAAAGCATTTTATTTCTTCAAAACTTGTTATTATGATCTGTTTAACTACATAACTAGATTTCTAATCTCTTGGTTAATAATAAAATTTGAAGGTATTTGGGTCTAATTTTGTTTGTGCATAACACAATTAGACAAATAGATTTGTTCTGGGTTTCAATATATCTTGTAGGTGAATTTTCTTGTAACCTGTGTGCATACCATTACTGGTGGGAGCGAATAGTGTCTTAAAGAAAGCAATATTATAACATGCCTTGAAGCAAACTCTTTTATCTTACTATTTTCTTCTTTTGCAGCCTCCTTTGCTCTAACAATTTTAAGAGAATATTTTATTGACAATGGCTCATAGCTTGAGAGAGTTTATTGTAGATTTTGTAAAACTCGAACGCTTTGATGAAGTCAATTTTCAACACTGGCAAAAGAAGATATATTTCCTCCTGACTAATCTCAAAGTGGTGTATGTTCTAACCACTCCTAGGCCTCTACAAATGAGGATGAGACAATCACTCAAAGTCAGGTAATGATCAAATGGGAACAATTCACTCTACAAAATATGAAAATAAATGAAGTCATATCAGTTTCATCTATTATTAATAAGCTTCTTCAATCATAAAAACTATATAAAAAATTTTGAAACATAGAATGGAGGAAATGTCTCTAGAAGAGTTAGGCCAACATCTTTGCATAGAATAAGAAATTAGGCCTAGAGATAGTAATGAAGAGCACGGCTCTTTGATCTCCAATATACACATAGTAGAGAAAGGTAAGACCCACAAGCCTGGACAACCCAATGAATCCAGATATGAAAACTAGAAGAGAAATAATAACTTTGGAAGAAAACAAAGTCACTTCTAAAGAGAGAATCAGAAGAATCTGAGAGTAAGTTGTTTCCATTATGACAAACATGGCCCATTACAAAAGTGATTTTCGTTTTCTTAAAAAGAAACAATAGAACTCTGGTTCTAGAAATAATTTTGAGGCCATGATCTCAGAGACCAATATTCTCGAAAGAAATAACTTATGGTAGATTGACTCAGGAGCAACAAGGCATGTCTGTAATGACAGGAGCCTATTCAAGAAGTACGAGCCAATGGAAGATGTCCATGTTCTTACATGGGGAACTCACCTGCTACCGTAGTTAGAGGCAAAAGGACTATAAACATGGAGTTTACCTTGAGAAAAGTTCTTACTCTCAAAGATGTGTATCATATACTATAAGTTAGAAATAATCTTGTATCTAGTTGTTTTCTAAATAATTTTGGGTTTAAATTGGTTTTTGAATTAGATAAACTTGTGTAAACCAAAAGGGGTAATTTCATGGGGTCTAGATATATGAGTGACGGCATATTCAAACTCAATATTAATAATTAAGTTAGGTGTGGTTTAGATAATGAGTTGAGATGAGATGAGTTGAGATGAAAGTTGAAAGTTGAATAAAATATTGTTAGAATACTATTTTTTTAATATTATTATTGTTTTGAAATTTGAAAAAGTTGAATGGTTTATTATATTTTGTATGGGGATTTGAGAAAATTATAATAATTAGATGAGATTAGTTGAGATGAGTTGAGATCACTCTTGTGCCAAATCGGGCCTTAATGTGTTTGCTTACTTGTTGAATTTATATTATTTTCAACACTATTTCTTAGTAGACATTAATGCTAGAAACCTAGATGCATATGCAAAATATATGGTAGATAAATGTAGAATATGTATGCATAAAAATAAAAAATAAATAAATAAATTAGTGACTTCCATAAATGATTTCTATATTACATTTGCAGTAAGAAAACTTAGTAGATACACAAGTAACCCTAGTCATATTCATTGAATAGCTGTACAAAGAATTTTTGAATATTTGAGAAATACCATGAGTTATGATATTGAGTACAGAAGTTTTCTTTGGTTGTAGAAGGATATAGATACTGGTTCAATAACTGAGTATAATGATAAAAAATTAACTAGTGGGTGGATATTCACCCTTGGTGGAAGAGCAATCTCCTGGAGATTAGAGAAGCAAGCATGCATAACTTACTCAACCATGACGGCTGAGTTTACAGCATTGGCTTCTTATAGCAAGGAGGCATAGTGGCTAAGAAATTTATTGATAGAGATCTCAATTTGGCCAAAACCAATGCCACCAATATCTTTGCATTGTGATAGTTAGGTTACATTAGCACAAGCCTATAGCCATATATATAATGATAAGTCTAGGTATATTAGATTAAGACATAAATATGTAAGGCAATTACTCATAAAATGAGTAATTACAAGTGATTTTATGAGATATTGTCAGAATTGACATATCCATTAACTAAAGAACTTGCAAGAAAATTGATGTGGAAGACATCAAAGGGGATAAATTTAAAATCTATACAATAAAATCACCAATAATGAAAATTCGACTCAACTCTCAAATATATCAAGACTCAAGTTCAATGAGCAAATTACATTATATTTTTGTGGTTTGCAAGCACTGTGATATTAAAATTAGTTTTCAAATTAATTTAGTATCCCAAAGTTTGAAGTGCTTAGTACATTAATGAAAAGGGGAGGCTGAACAATAAGCTCTTAATAGACTTATAACAGAGTTTTGTTAAAGTATTTTAGTTACAAGATACTTTCGATAAGTTTACCAATATGAGTGTCGGGGGTGGTGTCGATAAGTCTCCTATGCGAATTAGGCTTTGTCTCTAGAGAGCTCATTAAACCAGGATATAGACAGAAGACCAACCCACGTGCCAGCTTTTTGAACTACCCGAAGAGAAGGAGATTTATATGTGAGATATATCTACATAATCATATAGGATCGTTGTTCAAATCATGTCTACTATGCTATCCTGATTAACTTTAACATATTTTCACTATGTGCAGATTCATTATGAATTCTCACTTCAAGTCCTAAAGACACCTTCATTTATGTATAAATTTCCTTATTCTAACCAATATGTATTTTGAAAATGGTGGGCGTGCGGTGGCTCGCCACACATGCTTCTGTATGCGGCCCGGCCCAGCGGCCAAAGGTCGAACAAATACAATGTAAAAATAAATACCAAAGGGTGCGCCTGGTGGGATTTGAATCAGTGCTTACCTATTTGGCAGAGGCACACGGTTGAACCAAGTCCAACAATTGTATCATTTGACAACAAATGCAATATATATACATATACGAAACCGATTTGAGTCAAAACAAAAAGTTATTTGACATCTTTTGGTCATCTATAAATAAATCCATTGGCCTACAAATCTATAATCTCATAAGTCAATTTCAAAATTCTCTCTCCCAAAAGTATTTCATTTCTTCAAAACTTGTTATTAGTATCTGTTTAACTGCAGAAATATATTTCTAATCTCTTGGTAGAATGGTAAACTATGATGGTATTAGGGTCTAATCTCATTTGTGCATAACGCAGTTAGACAAAAAGAATTGTTATGAGCTTCATTGTATCTTGGAAGCAAATTCGCTTATAACTATGTGCATACTGTTACTACTAAGGGCAAATATTATTTTAAGGAAAATGACATTGTAACATGATTTGAAACAAACTTTTTTCTCTCATTATTTTCTTCTTTTGCAGCCCTCTTTGTCCCAACAATCCATTCTAATTATTAAAAAACTAAAATACCAATACTTTTTCATCAATATGAGACCTAACTCAATAATGTATTAGATGCATCAAGAAATAGACTTGCGGATTTCTTTTCTCTACTTTCTCATGTCTATCTCAAGCACTATATATGGTGTATATGTTTTGTTGATGCAATTTTTAGCAATGTCTGCACTTTCTCATTATACTTTGATTATGATTTTTATAATTTTTAATGAATCTCTTACTACTTATAAAAGTTCTCTCCTTTTCTTCCCATGAATTTGACCTTGATTGTGCATAATGAAGATCTTCACTCTAAACAATTAGTATGGACCTTATGGTATTAGAAGATTTGGGACTTATTTTTCAAGTCAAACAAGAAAAAATAGAATAAGGAATGACATTTCAAGAGATCAAGAACGCCACTTTTTTTTTATACAAAATGAAAATATATTAAAAGAAAAAATTGGTCGACAAATTTACTCATTTTACATAGGGCTTTAATTTGTATAGATAAAACATTTTACAATAGACTCTAAGGTAAGACTTGCTTCTTGGAAAAATTATTTTTCTTTTCAGCCACATTATATCTCTTGAATAAAGCTACAAAAAATTAACTGGAATAATGTAGAGTTACTTTTCCCATTTTTGTGAGCTTAATTGGATGAAACATGCTACCACGAATATCCTATTAAAGAAATCATTTGGGTTCTAATCATACCCCTTGTGAAAAACTCTTAATCCACATATACTTGTGAGTGAAGCCACTATGTTGCCAAAATATTATAGGAAATTCAACCATTTTATAACTATTTAGGGGTGATGGGGGGTTTGGGATTTCTCTAGTCCGGCTTGTGATTTGTGTATGTAAATATATATTAGATTTATAATGAAATGAAGTTGTTTTGGATATCCCCAAAACGGAGTCGTTTGGAAACTGGGTTAATGAAGCCATTCCCTCCTCCCAGGTCTCGATTCCTCACTACCTCTCAGCGGTCTCTCACTCTACTCTTAGCCTCTCTCTCTCAACTCTCTCACTTGTCGTTGCCATCGTTGAGGCTCGAAACCCCTTCTCTCCATCTCTGCAAGTATCTCTTGAAATCCCTTTTCCTTTTTTATTTATTTATTTTTCGCAATGAACTATAGAGGATGAGATTTTATTTCGGATGCTATGGAAGATGGGATCGATTGGTATTTGTGTTCGTTTAAATTGATTGAGATTGATTAGGGATTCAATTCGAAACCCTAATTTACGTTAGGGTTTCAGATTGAAAACTAGGGTGTCGGATTGAACCCCTAAATTAATTCTTACTTTGTATGATGGGTTTCAATAGGAAACCCTAATTTATGTTAAGGTTTCTGATTGGTTGGTATTTGTGTTTGTTTAAATTGATTGAGATTGATTAGAGATTCAATTCAAAACCCTAATTTACGTTAGGATTCGGATTGAAAACTAGGGGGTCGGATTGAACCCCTAAATTAATTCTTACTTTGTATAATGGGTTTCAATAGGAAACCCTAATATATGTTAAGGTTTCTGATTGAAACCCTAAATTAGGTTAAGGTCTCATTATGAAACCCCTAACCTATTTTATTTTGGAGTTTAAGTTTTGAAACTCTAAACCAGTAAAGTGAAACCCCAAAACAGTTTGTGTGATTTGTACAATTTTAATTGTTGTGTAATTTTTACATCGTGTCAGGTATTTGTGAGTTTGTGACTCCATGGATAGTAGTTCAAGTTCGAATACTAGCATAGTGCTAGCTCCCCTACTCCTACCCTTACCCTTACCCCTACTTCTACAATTACACCTACCCCTATCCCTACACCCATGCGCCCACCAAAGAAAAACCTGTTTCCATCGTGTAGGAACACTTTACTAAATTAGAGGGTAGTGATCTCAATGACCCACAAGCAAAGTGGAATTATTGTGGTAAGGTTTATAGATGTCACTAAAAATGATATAGTATATCCCAGTTGAAAAGCCATTTAGAAGAACAGTGCAAGAAGAGTCCAATAAGACATTCTTTAGTTGAAATGAGTAAGTCTAGATTGGAGATTGGACTTAAGATGATGGCGGATGGGAGTAGTGAGGGAAGTACATTGAAGTAGTTTACCAAGTATGGTTTGGAAGGGTGAAAGATTCATTTAGCTCGTATGGTTATAATAGATTAGCTACCATTTTGGTTTATGGAGGCTGAAGGGTTCAAAGTCTTTGCTAAGTAATTAGAATCTAGGTTTAACATTATTTCTCGCCACACGGTAGTGAATGATGTTCTTAAATTATAAGTGTACAAAAAAATTTATTAAGAAACCAATTGAAGGGTCAAAGAGTTTGTCTCGCCAATATGGACATCTTTACCAAGTTAGAGGGTTGTGACCCCATGACCCACACACAAAATTTAATCATTGTAGTGAGGTTTATGGATGTCACTATAAATGGCATGGTACATCCTAGTTGAAAAAGCCATATAAAAGAATAGTACAAGAAAAGTGCCAATAAGACGTTTTTTAGTTTAAAAGAGTTAATTTAGTTTGGAGATTGGACTTAAGAAGATAGTGAATGGTTGTAGTGGGGAAGTATGTTGAAGGAATTTACCAAGCATGGTCCGAAGGGGTGTAAGAGTCATTTAGCTCGTATGGTTATAATAGACGAGCTACCTTTTCGGTTTGTGAAGGGTGGAGGGTTCCAAACCTTTGCTAAATACTTGGAACCTAGGTTTAACATTTATTCTCACCACATGGTGGTGAAGGGTGTTTTTAAATTATACAGACTACATAAAGATTTATTAAGAAACCAATTGGGGTCAAAGAGTTTGTATCACCACTGGTATATGGACATCGGTCTAAAACTTGCAATACATGTCTTTGACTGCCAATTTCGTAGATAGTGATTGGCACATTTGATGTTGTGCACATATCCTCAATCTCATTATGACCAGCAGTTTGAGAGATGTTCATGAGTCGATTGCAAGAGTAAAAAGTGCAATGAGGTTTGTGAGATCTTCCTCGACTAGGCTTGAGAAGTTCAATGTGCTTATTCGTTTTGAAGGCATATATTGCAAGAAAATTTTGTGTCTTGATTTTCCTACAAGATGGAACTCAACCTTCTTGATGTTGGAAACGGCCGAGCAATATAGAAAGGGTTTTGATGAGGAAGACATTCAATATGTCTGCCACTTTGAGGAGGGCGATGGAAGTCGGGGTGGCCCACTGATTATGATTGGGAGATTGTGCATGTTTTTGTAGAATTTCTTAGACTTTTCTATGAGGTGACATGCACCATTTCTGGATCTTTGTATGTAACATCCAATTAATATTGTCTGCCAATTTGATGAAATGTGCGAGAGTATTGATCCTACTTTACGAATTATGGCATTGAGCATAAGGCTCAAGTATGAGAAGTATTGGAGAGATTTGAGTAGGATCAACGTTTTCTTATATGTGGATTTTGTTTTTCACTCGCGGTACAAAATTGATAGCATGATGTTTGGCTTCACTAACCTAACGGGAAGTGATGGGCATATCAACTTGTAGCAAGGGTTAAACTTAAGGACACCCTCAGTAGATTGTATGATGAGTTGGCCGCATTTAAGAGTGTTAATATAACGTTCCCACCATCTATCGTATAGTCTCCTCCAGAAATCAACATGCCGAAAAAACGTAGGTGGGGTGAGAGGTCTAGTGATACCCTCGAGTTTTGGAAGAATTCAGACGGCCAATCGGACTTGGATAGACATTTGTCGGCCGATATATAGCCATATACGACGCAACTTGATATCTTAGGTTAGTGGAAGATCAATAATGTTAAGTATCATGACTAAATGTTACTTCTCCAAAATAATACAGATGACTACTAATAAAGACATGCCTCTATTACTATTAGTCAAGTGAGTTTGGTCCTTCAATGGGTACCTCTCCTTGGGCTATCTTTGCATCAAAGTTTACAGTCCCAATAAACGAAGCCATAGGTAGGTTAAACAACTATGAGAGGTGGAGGAACTGGGGAATGGGGCAGTGCGAGAGTATGAGATTGAGAAATGAGTGGTAATGTCAGGGTTTTTTAGTTTTAGGGTTAAAATTCTATAATTATATTCTGAAATAAAATTTAAACGGGCCATGCATGTTAATTTTGGATTAAACGAGTTGACCTGTTTATTAACCGTGTCTTACTGGATCAACCTATTTTTACTTGTACCTATTTATATCAAATCCAAACCCACTGATTTCTTGTTGTGTTTGTGTTAGGTTCACAGGTTGTGTTATATATTGTCACCCCTAATAGACACAATAGAGTATCTACCATGATAAAATTTTGTTAGATGGGGAAGAAGAGTTTGGATTGAAAGCCAAAGACTCTAAAAAAGTTCAGAGCAAATATTAGATATATGGAGGAGAATACACGGACTCCTAAAATAATGCAAACGTTTTAATAAATATAGGAGGAATGAATGGATTGGAATGTTATTTTTCATCACTCGGGATTAGCTAAAACAATTAGGAGACTGATTTTTAAATAAAACAATTATGAGGGATCTCTTTTTGTAATTTATTTCTCTAAATACTTAAAAAGAATTATATTCACAAACCTTATAGTTATTATCATTTTTATCATCCCTTGATGCAATATCAAATTATTGGATGTTCTTTTTTGTGAGTTGTTTTATGAAAAAAGGAGTCTCCAAACTTTAAAGTAAACATTTTACTTGTAGATATTTTATGATGTTAAATGTTATGTACTATACCTTCATTCGATTATGCCTATATATTATATAATTCATCTCTTATTTGATAGGTCCTACATGTCCAAATACCATTTAATTCCACAGGCTTCAAAACCTCCTTGGAAGGCCCACGTGTGGCCCAATCCTCATTTTCTCGGCCTAATACCATTAACTTTCTCATCCTTCAAAAGCTAATCTCGTTCGCTTCTATTCATACACTTTGACTCTCTTGCTCCTCCACCTAGTCAACAACCTTCAGAGCTTGAGCCTGAGCTTTACCTCCATTGCAACTATGACTGTTATCAACCGCACCTCCTACTTTGGCTTTGATGCAACCCTCACAGCCTCTTTCTAGCTCACTCTTCTCCACCACGAAGCCCCATGTGCTTTCCTCTAGTCCTTGCTTGTCTGCCATCCACCAGATTCGGTTTGAGTCCCCACTTCACCAATTCTACCTATCGGACATTCTGTTCTCCCTCCAACTCAATTCTAGTGACATTGACTTCATCTGTCACACGGAGCTCATGTCTGCCTCGGCTAACATTGAGGGCTTCTGTGTCTTCGTCGTGAAAATGATGAAGAAGAACTTAGTGAGATGGAAATCCTTGAAATGTTGTACCACCCATTTTTGCCCACACTCTATGTGAGCATCGACGGCTCAAGTGACTCTACCTATTGACAGAGTTTGACAATGACATCCACATTATCCACAATGCTAGCCCTCAAAATGCTTCCACAATTTTCCATCAGGTGAGAACATTTATAGAGACTAAGAAAGTCAATATGATATAATCCTTCCAAGAGCTCAATTCTAGAGACATGATATGGTAACATTCCTTTCGAAGCATGATTATGTCGTTAATAGCGCCCTTCCGGTGCAAGTATCCTGTTAAAATGTATCTATGTGAATATCGATTTTAGAAAGATCCAATCAACGACGATTCTGGATCGAGTATGATTATTGGGCTTTAGTCGCCTTACCTTACTTGGATCCCTCGTGGCTACGTCTTTTGCCCCAATTATCTTTTCCTAGCTAGCTATGCACTCGAGTTTTCTCATTAGTCGCTTATAGCTCTTTCCTCACCCATAGCGTGTATTTAGACCCCAAAATTATCCCGTAAATTCTTTTCGCACTTGTGCCAACATGAATTTTCCTTCTTTCAACTTCACTCTTTTAAAACCTAAGATATTGTGCAGGATCTGCTTCTATGAACGTCTTCACTCATTGGCTTGTCGTTCAATGTGAAATTCAATGGCATGCCTGGTAGAGATCGTGCTCGTCTCTTCGTGCAGCACATAACACAAGATTTGTTCGGCTTGCTCCTTCTTGTTTCTACACGTGGCAGTTTTTTCTTGGCTTTAACTTCTGCACTTTTTGCCATTTCATCTCCCCATAACTATCACTTTTCTTCTTCTTCCTTCACCTTTTTTTCTTGCTCCGAGTTATCTCTACATCTAACTATTGCTTCCTATTTCTCTCCCTTCCTGTCTTCAAGCTTTCTCATTCCTCAACTAAATGGCACCTTGAAATGCTTTTTGTTTGCATCAAGCATTAGACGAGCCTCGTGGACCCAAGTCCTCTCAACCTGCTGCTTTCGAGGGGAGTCGATGGGTGGAGTTGAACTCTGTGAGGGAGCTGTTTGGCATCCCTGACTCAGTGAGGTTGAGTCTTCCCGACTAGTTGAGGCTTCCCTTTTCCTGCCCCTCCGTGACATTTTGGATGATTAGGGCATTCCTCCCACCTAGCTTTTACCCAATGCCTGGAGGATCCTTTTGTCTTGTTGCATGAGGCAAGCCTTTGAAGTGGCTGGAATTGAGAATTCGAAGCTGACCACCCGTGAGTTCTTCCACCTCCATGGCTTGAGAAGGTGTGACAGGAACCAATGCAGATTCTACTCTCGCACCAATTGTTGGGTTATCCACTTGGAGTCCCGGTATTCTCAAGTCAAGAATTGAGACCAAAAATCCTTCTTTGTGTCTAATGAAGGTTGGGAGTTCTCTTTTGGCGAGGTTGCCCGTCGTGAGTTTTTGATTAAGGCCTCCTAGCATTTGATCCTAGATGATTGTTGTTTCGACGTGACCTCTACTCAAGATGAGGTATCGCGTCTCAACCTTTTCTACGTTTGGGTTAAAGAGAATCCCAATACCATTAGCTCTGAGGTCGTCTTTACCTAAGAGAATGTCAACCGTTTCCTAGTCATGACGAACAAGTCGCATGTCATAGGTTGCTTGGTCTTATGCCTATTGGCCATGGGTCAGCCCGTGAGATAAGAGGGTTGCCCCTTTATCTTTAGACTTGAAGGGGAAGAGGCCTTGCATAGAGGGGCTGATCGGCAACGTGGTCCCCATGAACGTGCCGACCTCGCTAGTCCTGAAAGAGGCATGCCAACTTGGCCCTTATCTGCTGGCCCCGCTTCTGAAAGTGGTCGAGAGACCCGGTAACCCTTACCCCTATTATATGTCGATCGCCTCTCAAGCGTGGTTAGCCAGGGGGCCCAAGACTTGGATATGATCCTAGACACTAATTGTTTTGACACCATCTCCGACACATTCCCTGGCTCCTTCTTGGATCATTCTCTCAAGAGATGTACATCAGCGTCCCCTTCATTGGAGACTTCCAGTGACTCTGTGGAGGTGATAGAGATGAGAGAGGGAACGTGTGGCCAGAGCACTATTGATAGTGCGACAAAGCGAGTCAAGGCTTACGTCATCCCATTTGCTTACGAGGAACATACTGCGACCTCGGCTTTGAAGGTTCCATCGAGCACCAGTGCTTCTGTTAAAGGAAAAGCAACCGTTATGGGAGATGTGTTTTCGGCCATCGACGTCCTTATTGAAGAGGTATCCATGGATGCTGTTAGTACAACTCGAGGCAACGTCTAGAAGGTTGATGAGGACGAAGCAATTCTAAAGGGCTCGTTGGGCCAAAATATGGCTACCCCAGATCCATGGGTTGAGTTTCCTTGTGATGTGCTTTCGTCGCCTAGGGCTCGCACTCCTCCGTTGAGTGTCCTTCAATGGGCGTCTACTCCTAAGGATGTTCTTTGAGGATCTGTCTCACCTAGGGGTCTTCGACCTAAAATTTAGCGAAACTTCCAACCCATTCCTTGTTGAGGATGAAGTTGTTCCGAAGAGCTTAGCAGGCCAAAACATGGTTCTCCTCAATCCACAAGTCGAGTCTCTTGTGGCACACCCTTGTTGCCTAGGAGCATGTCTTCCTTTGCTAAGTGTTCTCCAAGGGTGCCTGTGTTGAATGCCCTCCTTTGCTCCCATTTTCCAAGGTTTGAAAACCTAAATAAATAGACTAATATTAATAAAATAGAAAGAAGTAAAACAATCTTATATTTTTACCATGAGCAAAAATTTAAAAATTTGCAATGATTGTTATTGAAGCAAGCTTCACAAGCACAGACTCTATACTTATCAAGACTAGGGGTGAAATATTTTCGGTCCATATCGGAAAAACCGACTGGACCGAGCGGTTCAGTCCAGACCGGATCGGAAATCATGTTGGTTGGTCGATCCATAGTGTATGAAAAATTTGGTTTTTGATCTAGTCTCGGGGTGTGGTTTTTTTGGACCGAACCAGACTAAAATGTTTAAATATAAATTTTTTAAATATTTTTTTTATATATAATATATTATTTTATATAGTAGTGTATAAGTTAATTATGTAATTTTCATCTAATCTATCACAATTGATCATACAAAATGCAAAATAATATGTGTTATTAATTAACTAATATATCATATGATGAATCATATGATAACATTTGTTATTATATGTAGATACATATTATATGATAATATGTTAATTATTTTTTTAATGAGTTAGTTGCATAATCTATATTAAAGAGTTCACTTAATTTTAATATTACTAATTTAATTAATTTTTTGTATGAATTTATTTTCCAAAAAAATAGGAAAAAATTGCTCATGGACCAAATTGGACCGATTGGACCAACCAGACTGATGGCTAACGGTCTAGTCTAGTCTATAGGGGTAATCGATCTGGTTTGATTAGACAAAAAGGGTGGACCGAAATTTTTGGTCTGTGACCTCTTCCAAACCGGACCGGACCGGATTGATTACACCCTTAAGATTCAAGAGGAGAGAAGAGATTAGACAAATTGTTTACACTATGGGCAAGAACGATAGAGTAGACTATGCACATATATATTCTCAAGAGAATCACAATAAGCATACAAGCTATTATATTTTTTAGAAATGATATTTGTAGTTATAGAGTACGCAAGTAACGTATAATATTTTGAAAAAGTAGGTAAATATAGGATCTACATGAAAAAAATAGTGTTTTAATGATAAACCCAGCTCTTTTTCAAAAGGTGTACGCGATTCTCGTATAACTCATGATTGTATCTAATATTACTTGATAAATTATTTTATAAAAATACCATTTTATTTTATAAAATGAGCCAAGAAAGAATTATATGAGTATCATTTTCCTCTTTTGAAAAAGAAACGTGGATGCAAAGTTGTATAGCTTTGTGTTTTTTCATGGCTTAAATACTTTATTTGCTACTTGCTCAGAACTCCATTTGATATTTTTGAAAAGAGTTTTGTTACTCATCATCACACACAATACATATTATATTTATTTTTATTTTTATTATTTTTGTTTTTAATTTTTTTTTCTAAATTGTTAATTCTCCTAAACTAATTGAATTATTCTACTCATCATCCATACACCACATATTTGGTAAGGAAAAAAATTAAAAATAAAATATCATGTGGTGTTGGAATGATTTTTTTTTTTTTCTCTGGAAATAAATTCAACGGTGTGTAGATCCAAAACCAAGATAAAATGCTCCGTTTGGATACAAGAAGTGTTTCATTTCATCTCATCTCATCTCGTCTCATCTCTTCATTACAAATTTTTTAAATTTCTACACAAAATATAATAAACAATTTAATTTTCTCAAATTTCAAAATAATAATAATTTTAAAAAATAATATTCTATAATGTTTTATTCAACTTTCATCTCAACTCATGCAAGATGAGGAATCATCGTGTAGATTGCTTCTAGAGACAGAGAGTGAGAGAGAAGAGAAACAAAGATAGAGGGAGAGAGAGATGAAAGGATGGAGAAGGATAAGAGCCGACAGATGCTTGGGGAATAAAATGAGATGATAATTTTATGAATAGTAATAAGATAGTTTGTGAATAGGGGTGGGCTCCGACTCTGATGGAGTTTGAGTGCCCACCTTCGACCTCCGACTCCGATTGGGGTCAGATGTCAAAACACCCTCCGACTCTGACTCTGACTCCGACTCCATTGGGAGTCGGAGTTTGACTCCGATCGAAGGTTGGAGCTTGGAGTCAGATCTCGGAGCTCCAATCGGAGTAGCAACTGGGCTTTTTCAGGCCCAATTGCCTTATTGAGAAAATGGGCTCTGAATCTCCGATTGGCCCAATATTAACCCCTATTTAATAATATAAAAAAATAATTAAAAAATCTAAAATACTGTAAAAAATAAGTTAAAAAATTAAAATTTAAATGCAATAACTAAAACTAAAAATCGCAAACCATAAATTTAAATTTAAAACTACAAATCGCAATAAATTTAAATTTACAGCACCAAAATATTGAATAATATCATAGATTTCATTCAAATGTGAAATAGCCACAATGACCAATGTCCTGCATCAGTTTTGGACAGTCCATGCATTTGAGTTGATGACTCGATAGTGATTTTCAATTTTCTTGCATGAAGTTTTAACTTTTATTGATCAGATGCATTATCTTTTATTTAGTCATTTAACTATAGACTTCTAAACCATCGGCAAAGACTCCAAGTGATATTATGAACTCACCTCCACCTCTAACTCTGATGAGTTTTGCATGATGGTAATCATTCCACGGTGCGTCGGTCTCAGACTTTCGGTCATCCACAATTAGTCTGAGGTTCATAGGTAGGTCTACAAAATCATATAAATTATAAATTAAATAATAAAAACATTAAAATTATGTAAATAATCATTTAAAATCATAAACTTACATGATTCAAGCCTATAGCTCTCGATATCAATGGTATCTACTCCAATGGGCATTGAACTTAACCAATTATATGTGCAAACAAGGGCCTCGACGGTGGTCGGAGACAATGAACTCTGATAAGCATCCAAGACACGACCTTCGGTGCTAAACACCGACTTAGAGGCAGCCGTAGTGATAGGAATAGCTAATACATCCCTGACTATTCGGCAAAGGATTGAAAATTTGCCAGAATTCACCTTCCACCAAGTTAATATCTGGAATGTATCATTAGGTGCCTTGACATCTTCCAGAAAGTAACGCTCAACCTCAGACTTACACTGTATAATATTTCTCGATGCACGATTTTGATTATACCGTTGTAGCCTCAATAAATTTGAACTTTGTGCATGTGTGTCATCCCAGAAAGATGTCGAGCCGGTCGGGCAAGAGGAGCTACCACCTTCGGTTGAAGACTGACCACTATTGTTGTAATGGCTATATAAATCATCAATATCAGATTTAAGTGATCTAATAAACTTTTCAGCGTCCTCATCACCGAGGACGTCCTTATTCCAATCTTCTACAATCGCCAACTTATATTGGGGTCAAGGATCGCAGCCACAAATAATAATATATTTATCTTCTTCACATCCCCAATATTTGTTATATTTTATATTCATTCTCATAGCCATTGCATGCAACAAACCTACAGTGTCAGCACAACTCTCTTACAGGTGGTCATAAAACCCCGATAGCTCTTCGAAATACATGTTCGTAGTAGGATATTTTGTCTTAGATATCCGCATGGTCATGTCATAAAATAACTTCAAAAATTAAACAAAATACCTGATATTGGCCTAATCAACTGTGTCCGACGCACCGAGTCCCCTTCTCCCCCAATTGACTCCAGCAAAGCATATATCATGCCCCCATCCTCGAACTTCATCCGCTCGAACGTTGTTTGGTACTTCTGCACTACATCCAACATCATGTATGTATAATTACATCAAGTCAGAACGTCCAGTTGCAACATATTGAAAGATGGGATCTCAAATTATTCGGCTATTGCCTTAAACTGGCAGAACTATTAGGGGGGAAGACTTCACATATCTCACTAGGTTCTGAACTTTAATAATAGATTCATCAACCTTCTTGAACTCCTAAGAAACTATGAGGTTGATGATATGGACACAATATCAAACATGAATAAATTGGTTGTCGCAAATGATATCCTTCTTTACAGTCGTATTCTGCTTGAACCAATCAATGGTAGTGTCATTCGCACTGCATTGTCAACCATGATACAAAGTACTTTTCTGATCCCCAATCCTCTATACAGTCATCTATCTCCTTGCTAATGGATGATCTCTTGTGATCAACAATTTCTTTGAACCCGATAATTTACTTCTGCAGCATCTACTCACTATCAATGAAGTGAGATGTGATACACATGTAGCCCACAATCTATATAGAGGTCCATGTATCAGTGGTAAATGACACTCTCTGCACAGTGACGACAAATATTTCCTTCATCACTGCCTTCTCTTTGACATGTCTCTTCAAACAGTCATGCATTACAATATACCGTGAAGACATGGGAAATTGTGGCTCTAAAGTGTGCACAAATTTGCGGAAGCCTGTCTTGTCAACCGTGGTAAAAGACATCTAATCAGTGATAATCATCTCTGCAAGAACATCCCTCAACATCTTCTCACTGAATTGAATGATTGATAGCTTCTTAATCTACGTGCCATCAGTGGCCATAGAAGTCTCATAACTCAGTTTCGTCTGATCAGTTGCTACCAACCCTTTGTGTATCTTATACCGCTGGCAGCCCGTAAGATGTGCTATTAATACTGACGTGTCATTGAGCTTGCGGGTTCTTAAGATCACTGGGAACTTTGGTGAAATGTTTCCATGTCCACGACCTTTTTTACTAGGTCGTGTTGGTGGATCGGCCTCAACATTCATCAACTTCTCCTCCTCATTAAGCATATCTACGTCTTCTAGATCTATTGGGACTTGACTACTTGCACATGAGGTAGCTGCTTTACATAGGGGTCTACGACCTGAAGTACCAGTTGGTGACACCAACGGTTGTGCGTCATCCTCTTGTGGAGATTTGCGGTGAGAATGAGATGGTGTAACATCCATAATTTGAGCAAATAATTTAAAACAATTAACAAATAACCGTCATTTTAAATGTTATGATAATTATCTACAAATTTGAAATATATTGAAAAGAAAAAAACATATGTGTCTAGTCGTGTTTATGGTTTTAAAAATAAATAAAACACAAAACAAATGAACGTCCGCTCGAGCCACACTCGAGTCAAGGCTTGAGCGAACATTCTGTGTGATGTTCACTCAAGCTAAACTTGAACGAAGGCTCTAGCTCACATATCTGTGTGACGTTCACTCGAGCCACACATGAACGAAGGCTCGATCAAACAATTTGTGTGATGTTTGCTTGAGCCACACTCGAGCGCCACTCAAGCGAATCTCACATGAAACAAAAAATTCAATTTTTACAAAATCTAAATCCCTCAATTCTTAAATTTAACAGCCTAAAAATCGAAATCATTGAAATGAAAACAATAAAGAAGTTGAAATGAACAACAAATCATACACATTTCACAAAAAGAGTTACAAATCATATTTTACAATTACATGGATGAACAACAAATCTATTAAAGGAGGAAGTTAGAAATTATTCTTACAATTACTCTAGTGATGGCAGAGTCGCAAACGGTGGCTGAAGGTGACGGCAGACGGCGTTTGGAGGTAAACTTCCTCGTGTGAAAGCTGAAAGTTGCTGTGTGCGAAAGTTGAAACTTGTGGAAGCGAGGGGGGAAGAAGGAGGTTCTGCTTTTCAGACACCCTTCCTTCACGAAATGACGTTGTCAAGTGGAACGACAAAGTCTTTTTGTTCATGTTGTTTTTTTAAAAAACAGTCAGAGTTGGAGTTCGGATTTTAGAGCCCACATGGGCTTCGACTTCGACTCTGACTCTGAATTCTGCAAATTCCGACTTTGTCGGAGTTGGAGCCTCGTCGAAGCTCGGACGGAGGTTGGAGTGCGAAATTTTATCCCATCCCTATTTGTGAATAGTAGTGATATAATTTGAGTTAAGTATTTATTAGATTTTGGGAAATCAGAGAGAAAAAGTTGAATATAAATAATTATAAAAATAAAATACTGTTAAAATATAATTTTTTAATATAATTTTTGTTTTGACATCTGAAAAAATTGAATTATTTTTTATTTTTTATTTTTTATTTGAAAGTTTAGGAAAGTTGTAATGATTAATTTGAAAAAGTTGTAATGATTAGTTTGAAAGTGTTTTTATTTAAATGATGTTTAAGAAGTAAATGAAATGTGATGAGATGAGATGAGATAGAATTTTTTAAATTATAAATGCCTGTAAAATTACCAAAATTTAAGAGTTTCTTTATAAAATTATAGGATATGCCATTGATCACTATATAGGAAGGAAACCAGTATTTAATGACTTAACACAATACCCATACATAAGTCATTTTAATCTAGCCTATAAATCACTTCCTCTTTGACTTAAACTCGTGATATGGTTCTTATTCCGATACTAATTGTTAAAAACTCAACGATTAATTTAAAAGTTTTAGAATTGTTGAATACTAATTTGATTAAACCTTTAACATAATAAAAATCTCGTACCAATTACTGTTTTGGTATGAAAAGTTTCAGCCATTCCAAAAGGGAAGGTATTACATAAATTTGAATGAAGAGTTATTTTTTTATTTGGTTTGAAATAACTTCGTATCATCTAATCTAATCTAATCTAATTATTATAACTTTTTTAAATTTTAAAACAAAATATAAAAAATAAACAAAAAAAAAAAAAAATTAAAAAATAATATTTTTTAACCATCATTTCATCTCCAACTAAACAGACCATAAATTCCTTTGGACTTCAGCGAAACGTTTCGGTTTAGAAGTTTTTGCCGGGATAGGTTTTGCCAGTAGGAACAAGCAGACTGGGACGGCTGGAAAAGACGACTAATTTTGGTTGCAATCTTCGGAATTCGATTGTCGTACTCTGTTACTGCCCGGAGGTCCCAACTTCCAAGTTCAGTTTGAAAGGGAGGTGTCGTCCTTGATGTCAAAATTCTCACTTCCCAAGTTCCAGTAACCAGTTCCTCCTCCTCCTCCTCCTCCTCCTCCAAAGAAGACTAGGAATTTCAATTTCCTTCCTTTTCCGCACCACACCGCCCTCAGCAACCAAGCAAGAGAATGGAGGAGGCTCAAAATGGCACTGGAAACTCGGTGCCACCAGCAGAGATCGAGGACGACTCCGTTATAGGACCGGGTCCTGCCCCGCGGGCCCGCCCCAAGCGTCCTCTCCAGTTCGAGCAGGCCTACCTCGACGCACTTCCCTCGGCTAACATGTAGGGTTTTTGGGTTTGTTGATTTGGAATCATAAGCTTAGGGTTTAGGGTTTATTCTATGTGATTGGGGTGATGTTTTATTTTCCGGATTCTTTGTTTTGATTCGGTCTCTATCCAAGCATTGGTTCTGCTTTTTATCTGTGTTTCTTCAGGGTCATTGCCATGAATTGAGCATTAAAATTTGTACTCTGGTGTTTTTCTTTACAGTTCGAAAACCTTTTGTTCATTACAAGTGGTTTTGTGAGGCAAGATTGCTTAGAAATGGCAAAACAGATTGTGGATACTATAGAGAATGTCTCAAGCATGAACCCTGGTTTTGCAGGTATGAGAAAAGTTATATGCACCGTGATGTGGTAACGCATGTTGCCGTCTCTTCAGCAGATTTTTTCATAACTGGAAGCGCTGATGGTAAACTCAAAGATATCTTTTTTTTACAAGTCATAACCCCATAACAAGTCAACTTCAATGGATACCTCATTTAACCTAGTAGTTGTGCCAACTATTATGTTCTATGACTTATTTTAAGGAGTTGTTTGCTTCATAGATATAAGTTTATGTATTGGGTCAGGCCTTCTTGAGTGGTAGATCTCCTGTCATGCTGGAAAGGGCAGTTTGGAAGTCCTCAGTGCTTATCATTGTGGAGAGTGGAGAATAGCATAGTTTTGAAGATTGTGAAAAGTCAGTGGTAGACTTTAAGTCATTCTTTCTCAACACAGCCCTTCATCTATTTCAACCTTTCAGGATTTTCTAGATCTTTGTCCTCTTGCTAGTTAGGTGTTTCTCTTGTATATTCCCTGTGTACTAGAGTAACACGCTTTTTCATTCAATAAAACTTTATCTTATAAAAAGATAGTATAAGTTTTTGTATTTTCCCTGCGTAATGCCTATTTCATTTAGGGGTGCGGGGCGGGGCCCCCCGTCCCCGCATGGGCGGTGTGGGGTTGCCTGCCTGCCATGCGGGGGGAGGGGCAGCGGGGTGTGGGGCCCCGCTGCCCACCCCTAATTTCATTCTCTTCAATAAAGTTACTTTTACTTATAATTTTTTTTTTTATGTATTTATTAGCTGCACTTGGGGTTCTCAAACCATTTTGAATTACATTAGTGGAGATCTCTTCCAGTTCCTTTGTTTTTGGAGATATTATTATATAGCTAATGTGTAGCCATGGTGATAATGAGGAATTGGGTATAATCAGTGGACCAGTGACATGGAATTTTTAGAAGTTTCATATTTTGCATCTTCTGACTTGATATGCCAGTGTTTTTCTGACTCATTTCAAGCACAACGTGCGTATAAATTACCGACAACTCTCCAAACTGAAGTGCATCCATTAACTACTCCCACTAACACACATCATGACACATACTTCTCTGGATTTGACAGCATCAGCATGTCCATACATTAACCTCCGGCATTCATTTTTCTAATCATTTGAGTGATTTAATCAGCTTTATTTCTCTCATAGTGGCCCTTAATTTAGTATATATGTAGGATATGAGAATTCGTTTCTTCTGTGGGGCTATGGTTGAGAAAGCTAGATAACACAATTTTTATCTGATGTAGTAAAGTATAAATTTTGTTTATGCTCGAAGTAGTATATTGACAGTATTGATTTTGAATATTTTTGTATGTTTTCCTGTCTTTTATAAAAAATTTTTTTTTTGGGGCCGGGGGGAGGGGAGGGGAGGGGGGAGCGGGGTGGGGGCGGTGGTGTTTCACAATTAGGATATGCAAGTTTACTGTCCAAGTGAAGAAGTAGCTTCCATGGGAAAAGGTCCCTAGCATGGGCACGCTACACATTGTAAAATGGCTTTAATTTGAACACTCCTTTTTGGGATGGGTTTTAAACCATTTTATCATCACCATTACATCCCACCTGTCTTCAGTTCAACTGGTCTAAGAACGACGAGAAGAGATCCACCTCCCAATCATTAGCCTCCCTAACAAAACTGAAACCATAAAAAAGATTCTGAATATGGTAATATAGTCAGATCATCACGGCCCATTGTCATTTTCACCATAGCTAATGGAATAAGGGTATGAAGTTA
This sequence comes from Juglans cinerea, assembly GCA_961763995.1. Classification (NCBI taxonomy): domain Eukaryota; kingdom Viridiplantae; phylum Streptophyta; class Magnoliopsida; order Fagales; family Juglandaceae; genus Juglans; species Juglans cinerea. The sequence continues at coordinate 4,953,281 of CAUIVZ010000015.1, forward strand.
CCATAACATATCAATTTGATTGCTAGTTTACTCAACTTTTCTTCTGTCCTCTCCTCTCCCCTTCCCTTCTAGGGCATTTGAAGTTTTGGAAGAAAAAGGGCGTCGGTATCGAGTTTGCAAAGCATTTTAGATCCCACCTGGGTCCAATTGAAGGTCTAGCAGTGAGTTATTCCTCCTCTATCCACATAGAATCTCATTGGTTGATTTATGGATGCTTTGATTCTCTATGAATTTCAAATTGGGTATTGATATGCTGGAATCATATGTGCTTCTGGTTTTCAATAGTTGCTTTTGTGCATATATGTGATTGTGTGGCCATTGATATAGTCCCGATAGTAGTGCCAACCCATTGTTCATTCTTGTTTGGATTAGCTATTGATTGGAATGCATGCAACAAGGATGCTGTATTGAAGCTTTACATTGAATAAGTGCAAAGTTATGCATGGGCGAAGACAAACAAAATAAGTGCCAGTTGCAATATAGAATTGGTGTAATCACACTTTAGCTTTTATGGTAGTGTTTGCACAAGTTGTGCACGGAAATGTAGCATATTAAGTACTAATTACTAGGGGTAGCTTTTATGGTAGTGTCTACACAAGTTGTGCACGGAAATGTAGCATATTAAGTACTAATTACTAGGGGTGCTACTCGCCCCCTACGGGGCGGGGTGGGGCCGCCCCCGGAGTGCGGGGGCGGGGTACCCCATCCCAGATAAGGGGGTGTGGGTGGAGGGGTCAATCCGTCCGCCTCCCCGCCCCCTACTGGGCCTTTGGCCCATAAGCTTTTTCTTTTAGGCCCAGAAACAACTTCTGGGCCATTTTGGGCCCATAAAATTAGAAGTAAAAAAAAAAAAAGTTAAAAAACAAGATTAAAAAAAAAAGGTTACATGAATAAAAATAATATATACATGATACAAATTGACTAATTTAGAGCAAATGAAGTACTACTACAGACTACTAGTCTACTACCTAAGAAACTAATAATAATAACTAAGCTATTACAAAATTACAAACATAAAAGTGTCCAAGGGATATTGCATCAACATTACAAATCATTGAATACATAATACGTACAAATAATTCAAATTTCAATATTCTAAAGATAGAGCTGTTTGAGTCTTTGACTGTGACATTTGGGGCTGCCCGGGCAGGTAGTCTTTTTATTAACTCATTGAGATTTAAGGCTTGAGTACATATTCATATTGCAGTGGAGGTAGACGTCGTCTGAGTCGTCTCATGTATTGCTACAATAATTAATACTAAAATTAATACTGATGAAATCGAAATGAATATAAATAAATCAAAATAATAAAATAAAAGCAACAATTACCAGGTGGTCCAGATCCAGACTGATCACTATCCTCCTCCTCGTCGGTCTCCTTAAAATCTAAAACATCCGGAACATGAATATCCTTTCCCATCGTCCAACTCTTTGTGCATATTAATGCCTCCACAGTTTTAGGAGACAATGAACTACGGAAATGATCTAATATGCGCCATCCGGTACTAAAGGCTGACTCTGAGGCAACAGTGCTAATAGGGATGACCAAAATACATCAGGTCATCTCAGAAAGGATGAAATATTTCTTTGCTCCCGCCTTCCACCATCCTAATATATCGAAATCAATCATCTTGAATAAGATCCCCTAACAAATAGTTGTCTAACTCCGAAACCACCTCCGTAGATTTACGGACTAGTGTGAGATTTTGTGCGAGGGTCTTAGTCTACGCCAATCTACGCTTATTTGTTGGCCTGGTGTTTGGAGGAGGCGTTGGGGTAGCTGTAGGTGTAGTAGATGCAATACCACCCTTAATCGCATTAAACTCATCATATAATTTAGCCAGGGTATCTCGGGCCATATCACCAATAAGATCAGCTCATGCCTGATCATGGACAAGTCCCAAACCATGTAACATGCTTGGAATTTTCAGAAGGAGATCAAGAATAACAGCCACATATAACAAAATATTTAGTCTACTCAAATCTCTCCAATACTTGTCATATTTGACCCTCATGATCAATGTCATCCCCCTCATCCTTAGCTTGGAACCCCTACACATGTCTAATTCTTCTTTCACCCTACATATTTGTTGACAAAACTCATGGGATGTAGGGTACAAAGAACTAGATAACTTCAATTTGACATCGTAAAAATGCCCGAGAAAATCAACAAAAGTAGAAACTACCTCCCAATCATCATCATTAGGCTTTCCTAATCCTCCATGCTCATCAAAGTATTTGACATATTGAATGTTTTCATCACCCAATAATTGAAAGTTTGCCTTATATTCTTGGGCCGCCTCCAACATCAAGAAGGTTGAGTTCCTTCTGGTAGGAACATCAGTACAAAGACCTTTCTTCGATGTTATGCCTGCAGTCTTTGCAGCAATCTTGAATTTCTCCAATCTAGAAGGAGAAGATCTCACAAATGTCATAGCCATTCTAACTCGTGCTACTGAGTCATCAATATCTTTCAACCCTTCAGTCACAATTATATTCAAGATATGTGCAACACATCTAACATGCAAATATTCACCATCCAAGAATGTCTTATTTGTCTCTCTAAAATAAGTTTTCAGATATCTCAAGGTGACATCATTAGACGAGGCATTATCAACCAAAACTGTCAAAACCTGTGCCAACCCTCACTCCTTTATTGCGGCTTCCAAGGCCTTCCCAATCGTCTCACCCTTGTGATCAGTTATTTGACAAAACTTAATAATATTTTTGTGAAGAATCCAATCAGAATCAACAAAATGCACAGTCAAAGACATGTAATTCATATTTTGGACAGAAGTTCAAGTATCGGTAGTGAGGCAAACTACCAAACCCGCCAATTGGCCCCTCAAAACATCTTTATCTTTTCTGTATATCTTTTTAATATCCTTTGCCACAGTGTGGCGAGAAGGAAGCCTAAATCTAGGTTTTAATTCTTGGACAAGTTCTTGGAACCCTCTCCCATCCACAAACTGAAATGGTAGCTCGTCTTTGATAACCATACGAGCTAACTTCCTTTTACACTCATCGGGATTATACTTCGTATACCCCTTTAATGTTGGACCCCTACTACTCCCATTTGCCATTTGTTTTAGACCAATATCTAGTCTAGATTGACTCTTCTCCATTAAGGATCTTAATATTGGACTCATATTTTATTGTTCCTCTAAATGGACCTTTAACTGGAATGTACCATGTTTACTATAGTGACATCCATATATTTTCCTACAGTGATTATATTTAGCTTGGGAGTTATTAGGGTCACCACCCTTTAGTTTGGTAAAGTGAGACCAAACTTTGAAAACATGTTTCTTGCCTTGTGGGCTTGGGGGCGGGGCAAGGTGTACTCCCAGGGGTTGGAGTAGGGTTAGGTTCTAGGGCAGGGGTACTGGTAGGGGTAGGAGAGCTATCATTGAAATCCCTTTGAGAAGACATTCCTGATTCCCCAACACAATAAAAAATTAGAAAATCAAACAACACAAGACATTAGGGGTTTAATCTGAAACCCTAAATTGAGATTTCAGGGGTTTCAATTGAAATCCCTAAATCAATTTATTTAGGGTTTCAGATTTGGACCCTAAACTAATTTAGGGTTCCAAATCCGAAAATCTACAAACTACATAAAAAAAAAAAATTCAAACACAGTACACATGCCACACAAATTTGTTCAATTTCAAACACATGCACAAATCTGAATCCACAGCACACAAATTAACAAGAGATCAAGAGAGAGAGAGACAGAGAGAGTGTGAGAGAGTCTGAGTCTGAGAGAGAGTTCGAGAAGCCAGAAGGATGAACGGGCAAGGGGGTGACTTAATAGGTAAAATGAAACGGCGCCATGGAGTGTTTTATATATATATATATATATATTGTAGAAATATATTATATATTATGCGGGGCGGGGGAAAAACGGAGTGGGGCTTAGCCCCTTCCATCCCTAGCCTCCTTTGGAGGCCTTTGGTGCGGCCAGGGCCCCCGCCCCGCATGGGCGGGGCGAATGGGGCGGTGCAGCGGGGTGTGGGGCCCCGCTGCCCACCCCTACTAATTACACATTTTAGAAAATTTAACCCAAGAGATATTTAAATCAACTATACCATTACTGGTGTACCATCTTATTAAAAGAAAAAAAAAATCACACGTACTAGTTCCACAATTTGCAAAACAACCTTCAAGCTCTTTGCACTGGCCATGCTGTATGTACATCATATGTAATAGTGGTATCCACTTAAAACATTTTGATGGATTACAAAACTTTTCATTTAGTGTATCTAGATTAGTTGGGACGCTGATCCGGACACCCGGTGCCAATAAAATAAAAAAGTGTATCTGGATGTTGTCAACGCCAGTGAAAGCATCATACCATTTTGCTTCTTTGATTTTTCATAATTTTTTATTTCTATTAGCTACTTGTTGAATTCTTGGTTGGTATTGCTGTCATCATAACTCATTTCAGCCATGCAGGTTAGTGTTGATGGGCTGCTTTGTTGTACAATTTCAAGTGATCGATCTGTGAAGATATATGATGTGGTCAACTATGACATGATGGTCATGATACGCCTACCATTTGTTCCTGGTGCTGTTGAATGGGTCTACAGACAAGGAGATGTCAAAGCTAGGCTTGCTGTTAGTGATCAAAATTCAAGATTTGTGCACATATTTGATGCACGAGCTGGTTCAAATGAACCTATCATATCCAAAGAGGTGTCTTAGCAAACCTTGAAAGTGTCATACTTATTAAAAATCTTTTAGTATAGCTTTTTTTCTCCTTTTCATGTTTAGTGTTTATGCTCAATTCGTAATTACTTTGTCTTCTATATCCTCTTCAGATACACATGGTCCCAGTAAAGGAAATGAAATACAACCATGTATTTGATGCTGTGATATCTGCGGATGTGAAGGGAATCATTGAGTATTGGAGCCCTGCTACACTTGAGTTCCCAGAGAATGAGTATATCCTCTTTTTGTTTCTTTTGTCGATGTCGTGCATTTACTAATATACAAAATGTGTAATGTTTTGCTTTCAAATTATATTCACTTGAATCCATTTCACACAACAGATATATGGAAGTCATATTCTTTATGGAAAACCTATCATAGGTTCCTATTTCATAAATGTGCAGCACTCAACTCGATTGTCTAGCTTGGTTTGTATTGCTGCATATGAAATGGAAAGAAAACCTGACAATCTTGAAATTATGACTAATGAGTAGGTACTTATTTCTTTGCAAACTAATTCTGTGAATATATAATTCTTGGAGTTATAACGAGCATTGATTTAAAATGGAAATTCAGCAATAGTTTGCATACGCTGATGTTACTGCAATTAAGGTAAATTACAGGCAAACAGTACACTCATATGGCTCAAATAGACTGTTAATATAATATGGTTCGAAGTCTAGAATGCTACATTGATGATTCATATTTTGTCCTGTACCTTGGAAGTTTAACTGAGCTTCTCTGTATGGTGCTCGCAGGGTGAATTTTAGATTGAAAAGTGATACGGATCTCTTTGAAATTGTGAAATGCAAAACTTCCGTTTCTGCTATTGAGGTATATATCCTGTACGATTTTTGGTCTACCAATGAATTTTAGTTCAATTTTTTAAATTCTTTTTTTTTTTATCAGTAAATAAGATTTTTTTTTAAAAAAGGTGAAGCCAAGTACACGGGACATATACAAGAGCAGCACCTATGCATGATTTTTTTTTTTTAAATTCTTAAACTTCTTATTTATTCTCCTTAATCTCTTCATAAAATTCTTATCACCTCTCAGGTGAGCCCTGATGGTAAGCAGTTTTCTATTACATCGCCCGATCGTAGGATACGTGTGTTTTGGTTCAGAACAGGGAAACTAAGACGGGTTTATGATGAGTCCCTTGAGGTAATATAGAATTCTACAGAAATTGCATTTAGGTTCTATTTCTTTCGCACGCATTTCTCACGGAGTATCTCTTTTAATGTTTAGGTGGCCCAAGATCTTCAGAGAAGTGATGCTCCTTTATACCGACTGGAAGCTATTGATTTTGGGCGAAGAATGGCTGTCGACAAGGAAATTGAGAAAACTGAAAGCGTACCGCAACCAAATGCAGTTTTTGATGAAAGCTCAAATTTTCTTATATATGCTACCCTCCTCGGGATAAAAGTAAGATATTTTTGGCATGTAATTAGACTCTACAGTAAACTGGCAATGTAACTACTTTATTTTAAATTCATTTTTGCTTACCAGAGAAGGCATAATTTTTGTCTTATTTTCGTTTTCTGACTCATCTCTCTCTGTCTCTATGTCTTTGTCTGTGTCTGTCGTGTTTTTCTTTTGTTCTACTGAAAGGTAGTGAACTTGCATACCAATAAAGTTGGCCGAATTCTTGGAAAGGTGGAGAACAATGAAAGGTTCTTGAGAATCTCATTATATCAAGGTGACCGAAGCAGTAGAAAGGTTAGAAAAATTCCTGCAGCAGCAGCAAATGTCAATGAGAGCAAAGAGCCTTTGACGGATCCCACTCTTCTGTGTTGTGCTTTCAAAAAGCATAGAATATATCTATTCAGGTATGGGAGTTCATTCCTCTTCCCCCCATCACCGAGCACTCTTTCAATATTGTTATTTTTTTTACTTTTCCTTGAACTTGTGCACTGGTATATTCCAATAAGTAGTGGTGTATTGGTTACAGGTTCTTACGATCATCAAATTGCACAGTAATTTTAGATCTTTTGATTAACATCAAGTGATTGAAAAGGTTCCTAGGAATCTTGTTTTATCTATCAAAGAAAACAGAAAAAATAAAGAAAAAAAAGGTCCTAGGAATCTTGGACCTAAATTGCAGTTAAGTTTACATTCATTCAGAAGGTATCTTGCGTGATGGAGATTGTAGGATACTTGCTTGACCTTGGGAAATGTGTTTGAATATGAAGGTTTTGCTCAATGCATTGAGAGAGTGATTTCAATTAATTGTACTGGAATCACCCATCAAAAAAATTAATTGTACTGGAATTGTGAAATTTAGAAAATTCTGACTTCTGTTTTGGTCTTGATAGTCGAAGGGAACCTGAGGAGCCTGAAGATGCAACTAAGGGAAGAGATGTGTTTAATGAAAAGCCACCTCCTGATGAACTTCTAGCTGCATCAGATATCGGAAAGGCTGTCACAACATCTCTTCCCGACAATGTGGTGAGTTTTCTTTTTTCTTTTTTTGCTCCAGACTAGGTTAAAACCATTATTTTTAGGAAATTAAAGCAACCTCTTGAAAGATGGAGGAGTGAGGGGACGAGTAAGATATGTATAACATTAACTTTGGTTATCAGAATAAATTTTGTTAATTTTGAAGTTGCAGAAAAGTGAAAACTAGAATTGAAAATTTGCAAAGAAGCACATTTTTATGATGTTTTTTTAAGTTATATTTTTCCTAGGAACATCTTAAAAATATTTTTCTATGTTCTTTCAATTCTTAAGGAACACATTTTACCATATTATTGTAAAGGAGTTATAACTTATGTTGAAATGCATAACCCAATAACCTTTTACTTGTAGTCTCCCCAACTACTATTATTATCTGCATTTCTTTATATGTTCATTTACTGAACTGACTACTATTATTCTCCATCTTAGTCTCTTAGGCTTCATTTGAGAGTTCATAAAGGAATGCAAAGAAAATGAACGGAATGGAATGAGTATAATGGATAAAAGGGAGGGATGGAATCTATCTTGTTTTGATGTTTTAAAAGAATGTAATGGAAATGAATGGAAAGTATATAACCTTGTTTAAGAGTTCAATAGAAAGGAATGAAAATGAATCCTCGATCAATGGCTTTTGCACTAGGAGATCATCAGCTTATGGCAGGAAGGATGGATGAGCTCCCTATTGATATAAAAAGGGGATGGAGGCTCAGACTCCTTTTATAACAATGTTACTATCATGTCCCCTTGTTTAAATTATCTTTTCTCTATTCATAATTGTTCTTTATTGAGAGATGGACTTTCAAATCTCACTTTCACTTAATCATTATATAGAAATTACTGGAACTCAATAATTTAAAAATTCTTTTGCTAAGTTTATGCATATTAATATGCTTTTTTATTTTTTAAGTTTATTGATCTGTCCTTAACTCTGCCCTTAGATTGAGTAGGATAAACCCAAATTAAAATAAATAATAAGAAAAATTAGAAATAATCAATTGTGTTTTGGAGCAAAAATATGCAAATATTTTCCAAAAAAAGTCACTAAAGGTCAATTTCATTAGTATCAATCAATGAAAGGGGTAGGTGAAAAGAGAAAATTTTGAAGAAATATAAGAGTGGTGAAAATGAAAGAGATGGGCAATATAGGATATTAACAAAATATAATGGCTATTCTCTCCTATAAAACTTCAAAATCTCATGCTTTGGTTGAGAGATTATGAATCCCTTAACAATGTCTAATTGATTTCTCTACTTTGTGAGAAGATGTTTTCTCATTTTCTTTTCTGTTCTGTTTCCTGTTTCCCCAGCTTTTGCATACCACAATGGGTGATATTCACATGAGATTGTACCCAGAGGAATGTCCAAAAACTGTGGAGAACTTTACGACACACTGCCGCAATGGCTACTATGATAATCTCATTTTTCACCGTGTCATCAAAGGTTTCATGGTACAGACAGGAGATCCGCTGGGAGATGGCACTGGCGGGCAATCTATTTGGGGAAGAGAATTTGAGGATGAATTTCATAAAAGGTTTGTCTTTTTTTTTTTTTTTCCTGACAAGCATTTAGCGTGACCCAAGATTAGATAGGTATTGCATATTAGCACCTATATTCTTTTATATGTTGATTTACTTGTGCTTTGTCGTATTCTATGTTGATACTCCTATCTAAATTTAATTTGCCACAGGAAACATAAATCTTGGATCTGTGCCAACATCTTCTGTCCCTAGCTTCTGTTTCTGAGATTTGTTGTCATTAACATTCTTGATATTAGCGGGAAAGAATTCTTATATTAGAAAAAAGGGTTTTTTTGGTGTTTGGGGGAGGGGGCATGATGGGGGTTGTTCACTTGAGAGCTCTAGACAATCACATGGACAATTTGAAGACATGGTCAATGGAAGTTTGAGGAGTTTTGATGATTTAGATGATAAAGTCTGGTTTACAATTTGGTGGGCCAGTGGCAATCGTTGATGGTGTGAATGGAACCTTAACATGTAATTCTTTCTTTCATTGATAAGGGCTGACACTTCCTTTCGCTTTTGCAGATGAACTTGTTATTTAGTTAATTAGTTATGCATGTTAAGTAGAAGTTTCACAAGATGAATCATTTGTGTTTGGGAAATGTTATTCTCCATCCTATATTTATCATTCCTAGTCTCACCGCGGATGTGGTATGTTTTAAGTGGCTATCTATTTAAGTAGTTGATATAGCATTGCTCTTTGTGTTTTTGCAGTTTACGACATGACAGACCTTTTACAGTGTCAATGGCAAATGCTGGCCAAAACTCCAATGGATCTCAGTTTTTTATCACCACAGTCGCAACCCCTTGGCTGGACAATAAACATACAGTTTTTGGTAGAGTTATAAAGGGAATGGACGTTGTACAGGTATTGTGAGTTTAAACGTGTGAGCATCATTAATTGCTGCAATGTTCAGTATACATTGTTGTTAACTTGCACTTACAACAAAGATACAAAACCTTTCCATCATGCAGAAACATGTTTTTGAATAACAGAACATGGATTTTATGCATGAAAGTAATTTATACTATATGGCATGCCATTGGCACCTTTTTCTACATATATTTCTTCCATACCAACACAATACTGAAGATAGATTCCATGCCGCTGAATTCGGGAATTGTCCAATTATTCTCTGGTTTAATCTGTCTTAATTTATGTTTTCTCTCTGTTTTTCTTTTTGGCTGACCTTGGACAACACCTGAAACTCTTATGCTTTGACAGGCTATAGAGAAAGTGAAGACAGATAAGGGTGACAAGCCATACCAGGATGTGAAAATTTTAAATGTGACAGTTCCCAAGTCTTAAAGGCTCTCCCCTCTAGTGGTTGAGCTGTCAAGATATGGTTTGTTGTCCTTATTGCTGACCTTTGGCTGCAATCATAGAAACAGGTAATTTGCATTGTCATCTATCTTCTTTAGGCAGTGACCTTGGAGTATATTTGAGGTTCTTTGTGTACTGAGGAACAACATCTATTGGAACGAAGTAGAAGCAAAAAGGGTAGGAAAATAGGAGCTAAAACTGGACAACGTTTGAATGAGTAAAAAAAGTGTCCATCGATGATGTAAAGGTCCTTGAGGAGGGACAAAGTTCCCAATGGATCTTGTCAAGGGTACTTCACTGCTCTGACTACATAAATACCTAATTCCATTCTTCTAGAAATAATTTCTCATAGAAGAATAGATCCTATTTTTTTTATTGCCACCGGGTGTCTGAAACCAAAGTCTCGACAAATCCCGGGGGTGCATAGGCCCTCGGCAAGAAGTTTCCCGCAAATGCACTGGTAATTCAAGGGGAAGTTCCCCCAGTCCGATAGTCCTTAGAAATTGTTTGCACCCAAGAGGATTTGAACCTTAGACCTAGAGGGAGCATACCACCAAGACCAATATTTTTACCACTTGAGTTAACCCCTTGGGGTTAAAGAATAGATCCTACAATGTTTTTTGGTCTATATTTCATTAGATGATGTGTAAGCAATTAGCTGCAATTATAATCACGGTTAACTGTAGGTTTTGTTACTTTGCCAGGTATACCGTGTTTGCATTTGAGAGGGAGACAAGGAGAATTTATTTTAGTTTGTAATCACTGCTGAAAACATCTTGCTCAACCTAGTTCCCACTGAGATGTGGGGTCTTGTTCATGTAAGAGTAGTTTCTCTAGCTGAAATGTTCGTCTTAATCCTTTTCTAAACTGTGGGGGAAATTCTGCATCCGATATATACTTTAGATTTTATTATTTTTGTATTCTCATGATACTCATTTGATTATTGTATGTGTCATTATTTCTTTTTCTAAGCCACAGAAATAATGCTAATAATGTAGGCGAAATTCTTGCATGGATTTCTCCAAGGCATATGAGAGTGAGTCTCTTTAGGAGCGTTTTGACTGTTTCATTGGAGCAAGTATATTTTTGCAAAATGCTAGATTTAAATTAAAAAAAGATTAAAGTTAAAAAGTTGATTTCCATAGGCACATCTCCTTAAGAAAGTAATTATTTTTAAGATTTCTTTCATTTTCTCCTTGGGCATTTTCTGAATACAATTTTCCACTTAAATATTTACCCTTTTTTAACAAATATCATCCTTGGAGTTTCACATATTCATTGATTTGGTCCTTGGAACTTTTAATTTAGACAATTAAGCAATGTTTTGAATACTGTACCGGACGTCGTACCGGTCAAGGCACTGGAACGAAATATTTCGGTACTGGTACTGTTTCGAGATAGCGTTTTGGGATAACGTTTCGGGATAGTCGATATATAAATAAATTATATATATAAATATATATAAAAATTATATTCCAAAATAATAGTCTATATATAAATAAATTATATATAAATACATATATATATATATAAATTATAAATAGTCTAGTATGAATTAGGGGTTAAAAAATAAGTTTGTAGTTTGAAAAAATTGAAAAAAAAAAAAAACACAGGCCGAAATATAGGCCGGTACAGGCCGAAATTTAGTCCGGTATGACCGGTATTTTAGCCGGTATGGAACAGATATAGTACATGTACCGGCCGGACGGCCGAAATGAAAAATTTCGACCGTACCAGCCGGTACGGTACGAAATTTAAAACACTGCAATTAAGCCCTTTTACCTAAGTTCCAGTTTGGATTGAAAATGCATCTCAACTCATCTTATTTTATCATTACAACTTTTTCAAATTTTTGCATAAAATATAATAAATAATTTAACTTTTTCAAATTATAAAATAATAATAATATTAAAAAATAATATTTTAATAGTATTTTATTCTATTAATTTAAAATTATATCAACTCATCTCTGAATTGAGGACCTAAATCCAAACGGGACTAAACGTGACAAATCAATCTTTCCTTTGGATTTTCGGTTAGAATCATAGAGAGTTCCCAAGTACTTCTGCACTGATTATATGGACAGTGGACTACACAACATTTTCACGTCCATACTTTGGACTACTACGACTGACCCTTGCGCCATAGTACTACTCCTTTGCTCCATGACTCACCCAAAGCTAATAAACGATGCAACCAAAGCTCGACAACACCCTCAAATTGACGCATTTGACATCGGAATTTTGGGGCTCCGCTGCATCCCTGCCACTCGGGAGGAGAAGCAGAAGCTGCACATGTTCGGCAAATCATGTGCAAATGATCCGGGAGGTGGTCGGATTAGTCACTGAGTGAAATGGTAGTGTTTTGATGAGTAATTCCTTCTGGAATTCGTTTCGTCTAGATTTTAGGCAATTGGTTATCAACCACCAAGTACTTTCTAGATTTTGTTTTTTTGTTGTGCCTTTTCTTTTCAGAAATTATTATTAAAAGGATTGACTAGTCATAACCTGCAACTGAAAAATGTTAAGGATCCAACTGATGTCTAAGGTAAAATTAACGGCTAGTTTTTTTTAAAATGATATTTGTAATTTTAAGATGTGTAAGTTTCGTGTATTAATTGAATAAATTTATAACTCATTTAAAAAGATAGTGCGCGAAACTTACATACCATAAAACTGTACTACGCTTCTTCTTCTAGCGAAATCCCTTATTTTTTAATTTTAATTTTTTACTTTCAAATTCAAACTTAGGGTCCATTTAGATAATGAAATGAGATGAGATAATTTTAGATGAGTTGAATAAAATATTGTTAGAATTTATTTTTTAATATTATTATTATTTTAGAATTTAAAAAAGTTGAATTGTTTATTATATTTTATGTGAGAATTTAAAAAAATTATAATGATGAGATGAGATGAGATAAGATTAAATCATCTCAGTATTCAGGCTTAAAAATGCCAATATCCACCTGTCCCTTCCATCAAATTCAGCAGTTCTTGTCTATCTATTATTTATTATTTAGGGATATCCTTCGGACCAGATGTGGTAGTCTTTCTAGTTTTATAACCACCAGTGCAGTAATGACACGTTAGCAACTTTTTAATTACAAATATTGATGCTGCTACACAGGATTACAGCCGAAATTCAAATCTCATCTTTCTGCTACGCTGATTCTTCTTTTTCGGTCAGTTAGCTTCTTGGTTTTTCAAAGGATACCATGCTAGTTCAAAGTACTTCGCGCTGCAAATGAATAGAGCAGGTAAATAGCTCGAACTCAATTTATATATACTCGGTTCGAATTCCGTTTATTTAATAAATGAGATATTCGTAAATCATAATATAGGTTCAAATATTATATGAACAAACTCGTATAAACTCAACTCGACTCGATTTAAGTTCATGAACATAGCTCGAAAGAACTCAACTTGGATTCATTTGAGCTCATTTTGAAATTTGTAATATGTTTTTTTTCAGTAAGGAAAGGGGAGGGTTAGACTTTACTATTACAAGTGATTTCAACTTATGTTCTGAGTCGAACTCCTGACTTCAAAGCCATGAAATACTAACTTATACCAATTGAGCTACCACTTTGGTGGTAGTTCGTAATATGTTATATATATATATATATATATATGTTATATTTATTACATGTTCGTTATATTTTATATACTTAATTATATATTATTAATTTATTTATAGTTTACCTTATCTAATATATATATATATATATATATATATATATTATGTTTCCAGAGTATGTATAGGATTATTCGTATAATAACATATCATACAACTAGAACTTTTAATTTATTATATTATCTATATGTATTAAATTGTTTAGTTTATTACATTTAGTTTATGTATTATTTTATTAATTCATAACTATAAGTTATTTTATAAAAAATTATACCATAAGAAGTTTTTAATCATAATTATTTGGTAGAATAGTTAAATGGTTAAAGGTTTTTTTATAAAATTTTTTAAAAAATTTATTAATCAAAAGATAAGATTTAGAAATTAAAAAAAAATCGAGCTCAAGTAATTTGTTTATTTACAGTCGAGCTTGAGCCAAATTCAAACAACATTAATGATTAATGAACCGAGTTCGAGCAGTGAGCACTCTTGTTTGAGTTTGACTCGACTTAGTTCATTTGCAGCCCTAAAAATGTTTCAAATCCAAGTTTAGTTTTTTCGCTCTCGTAATTTTTTTTCTGGTTAGTCTTTGTTGGAGGCTTTTGCTTTTTAGTTCTTTTTCTTGTTATTTTCAGTCCCATTGATATTTTATACTTTCAACGTTTTGCTTACAAAGTTTACTAATGGTGATTGCTTATGTAGCCTCTTCCTACCCTGCAAGTAATCAATCCCTTAATATGTGTGGAGGCCAAATAGTCCTTTGTAAAGAGTGGGCCGAACCCACAACCATAAACGCCCATGGATTGGTGATCAAAGGCTCGTGCAACACAAATCGAAGGGGCAATCGCCAAAATGCATCAGTACGGAATTCAAATCTAGTTCTCATTAACCACAGATTAATGATATAACAGACATGCAATATCTAGAGTGATACCCACCCGTGATACTTGCCTAGGATATTAATCCTCTCCGACATAAAGGCTTATTTAGGGAAGGTTAAATCGCAAGACAAGCCTCCTCATCACACGCCCGACCCATATAAATAGAGGTCAAAGAACATGCATGAGGTAGATTCCTAACCCTCTGAGATTTCAAATATTCTCTACACTCTACACTGGCTTTTGCATCGGAGGTGTCCCCCTCCACACTGGGCCCCTCTCATCTTCTTGTTGTAGGTTGCTGGAGTCTTTTGCAGAAGTACGAAACACATCTGTAATAGTTGGCGCCGTCTGTGGGATCCTCCTACATCTCAACATGCCTTTCGTATACCTACGACAATGCGCTCTCAAGTAATCTACGATCAAGACACAACAACAAGTGATCAAACAGACAATGGAATGGAGGGACAATTTGCAGAGATGGAAGAGAGATTGAAGAAGATGACTCTAGAGGTGGAGAGCCTCTTGCGACAAAATGAGACTTAGGCAAGAAAGTGCAAAGAATACTGCACCAAATCATGCCGAAAGAAATGAGGTGGAATCGCAAAACACAGGTAGGAAGAACTGCGAGGACGAAGAAAAGAGGAAAATACACCAAGATTTGTGTCACCTCATGGAAAATAGGAGGAGATTGCTAGGAAAAAGGTACATCCTTCTCTGTCAGCAATCTGCTCAATAGCACCGACCTGCCTTACATCACCGAGATAATGATGGGTCTAAGGATCCTGTCGAACATCTAGAGACGTTTGAAGCTTACATGACTCTCCACGGTTTTCCTGGAGAGATCGCCTACTGGACTTTCCCGGTAACTCTAAAAGGGGTGGTGGCACGAGAATGGTTTGGAGCCTTGCAATCGGGTTTCATAAACAACTTCAAGGAACTCGCCAGGAAGTTCTTAACATAATTTATGGCTAGCAGAAGGAGGAGATGACCCGTAGCATACCTCCTAACTGTAAAACAATTGGAGGACAAGAGCTTGAAGGCATACCTCACTAGGTTCAACAAGGAGTGCATGTCTGTCGACGATCAAGATGAGAGAAGATTACGCTTGCGGTGCTCCTGGGAGGTGTATGGCCCAGGAATGCGTTCATGGTGGAATTGGCGAGAAGAACTCCCACAACATTGCGTGAGTTCATGGACATGGCAGATGGCTTCGTCAACGTCGAAGATACCCTTAGGGCCCTAACCACACTAAGGAGGTCCGAATTGGAGCAGACATAATAGCTCCAAGAAACCAAGTGGCGGGAAAGCACAGGAAAAGGCCAAGAGAGGCCAGCATGGTATGGGGTGGAATAGAGGCACGTCTTCCAAAAATCCAAATTCTTTGCATGCACAGACGAGTTTGAATGTGTAAGCAGAAGGCGAAGGACGTACACTGGGCGATGGCGACCGAAACAGGAGAAACTGTCGTTTCTACACTTACCACCAAGTGGAAGGGCATAGGACAAAAGATTGCTACTCCTTGAAGAAGAAGATAGAAACAATGAGGGAAAACAGGGAGTTGGAACGGTTGCTCACCCAACAGTCAATGGCCATAGGGCAATCTTCAGGCCAGAGGATAGGGCAGACTCGAAGGCCACACAGAAGTGAAAGCCCAAAACAACAAAGGACAATGCGGGGAAATCCTGAAAAATGCTCCTCGCCAAAGCCCGAATAGGAAAAATGCACCATTGGGCGAGATCCAGACGATAGCAGGAGGATGTACCGAGGGTGGCTCCACATCTTCTAGTAGAAAGGCGTATGCACAGAGGGCTAGATACGAAGAAGTATACTCGACAAAGAGACCCCAAAAGCAAGCATAGAACTAAAAGGTGGTCGCCATATCTTTTGGCGAGGAGGATTGTGAGGGAGTCCAGTCTAATACCCTCATGATGACGCTCTAGTAGTGACGTTGTTGGTAGCCAACTATACTACCCAGAGAACCCTAGTCAACAATGGCAACTCGGCCAATATCCTTTTTTGGGATGCTTTTACAAAGATGGGGACCGACCTAGGCCGACTATTCCCATCTCACATACTGCTGAAATGATTCTTAGGAGATATGGTTCAACTTGTGGGCACTATAATGTTGCCCATGTCTGCTGGAAATGGACTATGCACAACCACCACCATGACTGACTTCCTGGTGGCTAAGGCTCTTTCCTCTTACAATGCTATTCTCAGACGCCCAACCATGAATAGCTTAAAGGTTGTAACCTCTACCTACCACCTAAAGATAAAGTTCTCGATAGAGGCAAGAGTAGGAGAAGTACGTGGTGAGCAATTATTGGAACAAGAATGCTACATACAAGAGCTTAAGAATGGGGGAAGAGATGTATGAACGACAGAAAATTTGGAGTTTGGTGAAGCACCACCGCCGTCGCCACATGAACTTATTGACCACGAGGTCAAAATGAGGGCCGAGTAGAATCTGAACCAGGCAGAGGCGAATGAACTTCTGGAACTTGTGATCCTGAACCCAAACCATCCTAAAGCCACAACAAGGATTGGAACCAGAATGGGGCCGAGATATGGTAGTAGTTGAAACAACTCTTGATAGAACACAATGATGTGGTTGCCTAGAGCCATGAAGATATGTTTGGGATCGACAATGAGGTCAGCACCGTCTTTGATTAAGCGCTAAGGCCAATAAGATCCAACAAAAATGGAGGAGTTTCAACATGGAGAAATATGCCGAAATAGCCAAAGAAGTGGAATGATTCCTATTTGTGGGATTTATCAGAGAAACTCACGACGTTGAATAGCTATCCAATGTGGTATTGGTGAAGAAGTCAAATGGCAAATGGAGAATGTGCGTTGACCTCAATGATCTAAACAAGACATGCCGCAAGGATAGCTTCCCCTAGCAATGAATTGATTTTATTGTGGATTCCACGATGGGACATCATATGCTGAGTTTTATGGATGCCTACTCTGGCTATAACCAAATCCAGGTGAACCGAGACGATCAAGAGAAGACATAATTCATAACAAATCGCGAGTTGTATTGTTACCAAGTAACGCCCTTTGGGCTAAAGAATGCTGGGGCTACATACCAAAGATTGGTGAACTGCATGTTCAAGAAGCAGATAGGCCGTAACATGGAGGTTTACATAGACGATTTGCTCGTCAAAAGCAAAAAACCCAAGTAGCACATAGCCAACCTAAGGGAAGCTTTCACTGTCCTATAACAATACAAGATGAAGCTTAACTTGACAAAGTGTGCTTTCGGTGTAAATTTGGACAAATATTTGGGCTTCATGGTCTCGGAGAGAGGTATAGAGGCCAAATCGAAAAAAATTAAAGTAATAACGAACATGAAACCCCTCAAAATATATACGAGGTGCAAAAATTAACTGGATGGATAACGATGCTTAATAGATTTGTCTCCAGGTCCACAAACAAGTGCTTGCCTTTCTTCATGGTATGTCTCTAGGTTCAGTTCTGGAACGACCCATGCAATTAGGCGTTCAAGAAGTTGAAGGACTATCTATTAAACCTGTCACTCCTAAGTCAAGCATGGCAAGGAGATACCTTATAGTTGTACATATCAGTCTCCTTGGACCGCCTTAGTTAAAAAAGAGAAGGGCAACCAGAAACCGGTGTACTACATGAGTCAAGCTTTTAAGGGAGCTAAGGATCATTACCTGGATGGAAATGTTAGCATTTAGGTTGGTAACGGCTGCCTGATATTTAATATCTTACTTCCAAACTCACCTGATCAAAGTCTTAATGGAAGTCTCCTTGAAGAAACTGCTTCAAAAACTGGACGCCTCTGAACGTCTCATGAATTGGTCGGTCGAGCTAAGTGAATTTGACATCGATTATCTTCCCCAGAATGCCATGAAAGGAAAAATCTTGGCAGACCCGAATTTACCAACTTCTCAGAAGAGATTCAAGCTACACCAACAGGAATACCTCGACAGATCTTTGTTATGGCTCGTCCTATCACTCTGGTGGGGGGGGGGGGGGATATGGATGTATTTCACAACTAATTCCAGGGAAGAGTTTTACTGTGCAATAAAACTAACCTTCAAAACCTCCAATAACGAGGCAAAATATGATGCCTTGCTAGCAAGGCTCACCATGGCTGAAGCATTAGGAGCAAATGAGGTTGATATAAAGGTCGACTCCAAGGTAGTTGTCAATCAAGTAGTAGGAGAATACATGACGAAAGGCGAGAAACTGAAAAAATATTTGCAGCTAATATGAGAAAAGCGCGTCCATTTCCAATACTTCAACATTATACAAATACCACGAGAAGAAAACTAGAAGGCGAATTGCCTCAGGCATGGAAGAGCCTACCCTGCCTTGGGAAGCAGTGATTAGGACATTAGAAATTCCTACCATTGGGATTGATGTCTCAAAAGTAAGACCAGGAGCATTAGAATGGGCACTAGAAGTGACCAAATATCTAAATGTAGAAGAGCTCCCTGACGAAAAAGAGAGGCCATGAAGGTAAAGAACAAAGCAACATGCTTCACCCTAATAGATGGAGTGCTGTACAAACAAGGCTTCTACACCCCTTCTCCTAAGATGCATCTTGTTCAAAAAATCATGATACATACTAGTAGAGATACATGAAGGAGTATGTGAGAACCACTCTAGTAGGAGAGCCCTAGCGAGAAAGGTCATGTGGGCAAGCTCTTACTGGCCGCGTGTCCTCAAAGACGTGGAAAAAATTCCATTTGGAAATGCACAAAATGTTAACTATTTGCACTAGTACCTCATTGCCTACCGGAGGAATTAACAAAAATCATTTTGCCTTGGCCTGCACAATGGAGAGTCAACATAGTTGGCCCCTTACCCTCAAGAGGAGTAAAATTTGTAGTTGTCGCCGTGTATTACTTCACCGACTGGGTTCAAGTAGAAGCTTTAGCCACCATTATAACAAATAACATCACTATACTGAGTTAGGAATCAAGTTTAAGTATTCCTCTCCAGGTCACCCTTAAACTAGTGGGCAAGTAGAAGCAACCAACAAGACCTTGCTCGGGATGTTGAAAAAGAGGTTGGAGGACAAGAAAGGAAATTGGGCTAAAGAGCTATCAAGAGTCTTGTGGGCATATCGAACCAACAATAGGATGCCCACGGGAGAAACCCCTTTCGCCCTGACCTATGGGAGAGAGACGACTATACCGGTGGAAATTGGGATGCCAAGCTATAGAGTCCAACACTTCAACAAAGACTCCAATGATAAAAACTAAGAACATCTCGACCTACTTGGGGAAAAAAGAGAAAGATGTTGAAATGAAAATGGTAGCTAATAAAAGCAAAGCGTAACACTATTTCAATAGGAGGGTCAAACCCATATCATTTAAGGTGGTGACCTAGTCCTAAAGGAAGTAGGAACGATGAAACAAGGAGAAGGTAAACTTGGTCCCCGATGGGAGGGAGCTATAGATCGCCAACTATGGATCGGGATCATACAGTCTCAAAGAAATAGTAGGAAAGGAGCCACCGTATCCATGGAATGCTGAACACATAAGGAAATATTTCACCTAAATGTATCCATGTAAACTCAACGTTATGAATGAAATTATCTCCTTTCCAAATCATGTCTCTTGTCTCATAAAGATACAGCCGAGTGCCCTTGCATTAAAAAAATGACAACTAAAGGGCGATGATACTCCCTTGAGTACATCAACCCACGCCCCTTAAGCCTTGCCTTGCATTTACACACGTTGAATAAAGGGCAATGAAACTACCATGAGTGCATCAACCCTCACGGCTAAAGCCGAATGCTCATGCATTCACACACGACAACTAAAGGGCAATGACACTCCCTTGAGTGGATTGACCCTCGTTCCATAAGCCTAAAACCCTTGCATTCGCACACAGTGACTAAAGGGCGATGACACTCCCTTCAGTGCATTGACCCTCACCCCTTACATTGAATGCCCTTGCATTCGCACACAGAGACTAAAGGGCGATGACACTTCCTTCAGTGCGCTGACTCTCGCCCCTTAAGCAATATGCCCTTGCATACACAAAGGGCGACTAAAGGGCGATGGCATTCTTTTGTGTGCATCCAACCTCGCCCATTAAGTCAAATACCCTTGCATTTGCACAGGAGATGACACTCAAGGAAGTGCATTGACCCTCGCTCCTTAAGCCAAATGTCCTTGCATTTGCAAACGACGACTAAAGGGCGATGACACTCCTTTGAGTGCATCGACCCTCATCCCTTTAGTCAAATGAACTTGCATTCACACACGGTGACTAAAGGGTGATGACACTCCCTTGAGTGCATCGAACCTTGCCCTTAAGCTGAATGTCCTTGCATTCGCAAAGGGTGACTAATGGATGATGACACTCCCTTGAGTGCATCGACCCTCGTCCCTTAATTCGAATGCCCTTACATTCTCAAAGGGCAATGACACTCCCTTGAGTGCATCGACCCGCGCCCCTTAAGCCAAATGCCCTTGCATTCGCAAAAGGCGACTAAAGGGTGATGACACTCCCTTGAGTGCATCGACCTCGCCCCTTGAGGGGAATGCCCTTGCATTGGCACATGGTGACTAAAATGCAATGACACTCTTTTGAATGTGTTGACCTTCCCCCCTTAAGCTGAATGCCCTTACATTCGCAAGTGGCGACTAAAGGGTGACGAGATTCCCTTGAGTGCGTCGACCCTCGCCCTTTAAGTTGAGTTCCCTTGCACTCGCACATGGCTTCTAAAGGGTGATGACACTCTCTTGAGTACATCAATCCTCGCCCTTTACGCGAGCGCCCTTGCACTCATCAATCGCGACTAAGGAGTGATGACACTCCCTTGAGTGCATCAACCCTCACCCCTTTATCGAATGCCCTTGCATTTGTTGATGGTGATTAATGAGAAAAGACACTCCCTTGAGTGCATCAGCCCTCTCTTCCGAAAATGTTATCCCTTAGTCGTTAGCACAATAAAGTCTCAAGCATAGCTCACTGCGGTGAGTTTACAAACATTTATGTAGCCCAATGGTTCAACAACTAGTATCAAAATGCAAGCATACACAACAGACAAAGTTCAATCTAAAGCAGAATTGATCTAACTTCAAATAAAATAAATATGATTGTGCAAAAAATGGTTCAAGTACAAGGAAAATGGTAAAAAATCAGGGGTTTAGAGCTAGAGGAGGAAAAGTATCGGGCATCACATCTTGGCCAGGGAGTCAACAAAATGGAAGGCGACATGACCATGAAAAAGGGAGTCAAAGTTCAGAGACCTTAAATTCGTACGAGGATTCTTCAACAATTAGCTCCTCAAAGTGCATACCATATTTATAGCCTAATGCCAAGATTCGGTCACGGGCATCCTTAGCCACCGCAAGCTAAAGAGAAAGGCGTACAACCTTCGCTTTGGAAGCCCTCAACTCAACCTCCAACATGGAGGCTTTTTGCTCGAAATCAAAAGATTTCTTCCTGACCGAGCTTAAGAAACTCCTCATTATGATTCTTGAGGTCCTTTTTGGCCACCGCGTACCAAACCTCCAGTTGAGCCATCTCACCATGAACATAGTTAAGAGTCACAGAAAGCTCTTGTCGAAGGTTCTTTGACCGAGCCGCTGTACTAGCACACTCCAATGAGCATTGTCTAGTTTCCTCTAGCTTTTTCCCTAGGTGTTGAAGCCTATCCCGCCCAATGTCGTAGTCTTCCTCCAACAATTTGACCTCGAAGTGGCACCTCGACATCTCTTCCTTGGATTTTTGCAGGTCTTGGCGTAGACCAGCCAAATCATCCTGAAGATCAGTGACGTCTTCTTCTAACATTCGGGAGTAAGATTCCCAATGAGATCATGGATCCGCCGGCTCATCTCTTTCCGCCCTCGTTTCAGAAATAGGCAGGTCTTTTCGACATAGGCGCTCAGAGAGGAATCTCATCTTCCAGATAGAGCTGGCGATCAAAGATCCAACCAATGAGTTGGTTGACCCCCTAGGACACAAAACCAATTTGTGTTATGAAAAAGAAAAATGGGTAAAACAACAACTAAAGCAAGGAAACTTATCGAAGATAAAAAGCCCTTAGCTGGAGTGCGGTATCCATAATTGACTCCTCCACAAGGCTGCTGGCCCAGGGCTAAGCAAAAATCTAAAAATTCGACTTTGACTCTGACCCTGACCCTGACTTTGACTTGGACTCTGACTCCACTCTGGCTCCGCTCAACAAGTCAAAGTCAGAGTCAAAGTTTTTTTCCCCTAAAAAGCCGGAGTAGGAGGTAGAGGTGGAGTTGGACTGACTCCGACTCCAACTCTGATATTATACATATGTTATAAAAATATATGTATTTTTCTATACATTCATCATATATATTTTATATACCTATAACTTATATAGTTAGTTAAATTCAATAATAGTATGAGCTAATTAAATAATATACTTATACTATAATATAAATAGAATAAATTGACTAATAATAATTTGGTATATGACATATGTAAACATCATACTAATGTAATAACTGGTAATACTAATGTATAAAGACTAATTGTAATATTAAAGTATAATAATTAGAATATAATAACATATAATAGTAATGTATAACGTGTAATACTAATGTATAATAACCCTAGTGTAATAACATATAATACTAATTCTGGTATATCATTAAGTTAGAAATAAGTTAGATACTAATATAATAATATGTAATTAATCACTATAGTATAAGTCTATAGACTATAATAGGAATTAGTTAGACACTAGTAGTCTAGAATAGTACAAATATAATGAGTTAATAGCATGTAATACTATAGTATAATAATATGTAATTGTCAATAATCAACATTATAGTACAAGTATAAATACTAACAATTGTATTTAAACCCTATAGTACAAGTGTATTTATAATAATGTATAATAACATTATAGACTTATGGTACATGTAATACCAATGTATAATAACACTAATATAATAATTCTATTTAAATGTTATTCAATGTAGTACAAGTTGATTTAAATAATAATTGTTATTAATCAATACTAACAATTAAATTGAGTGATGGAAAAAATTATAATCAATATTAATAATAGTCTAGTGTATGTAAACATCATACAATTACTACTATATAACACTAATGTATAATAACATGTAATTAAGGGTGTTCAACCGGTCCGGTTTTTTTCCGGATCCGGTCCGAAACCCGGAAATCCGGGTGCATACGGGCGGTTATCCGCCCGGATTACACCCGGGCGGGTGAGAATAATCCGGATCCGGTTCTATGACCCGGTTATCCGTAACCGGGTCATTTAAAAAAAAAAAAATGCCCCGTCGCTTAATCTCAAAACGCTGCTGAATCTCAAACCCTACTCTCTTCGAGACTTCGACACAGGCATCTCTTCTTCCTTCGAATCCCTTCTGCCTTCTTTTTTCGACGCGGCGTCTCTTCTACTGCCTTCTCTCTTCGACGCGCCTTGTCTCTTCTACTGAATCCCTTCGTCTTTCGAAGTCTTTTGCAGTTTGCGCATCTGGGAGAGAGACGCGGAGGCTACCATCCAACATTTCTCAAGTCTAAGCTCGTAAGTCAGGTCATTCTCTACTCTGTCATCTCTCTTTCTCTACTCTGTCAGTTTATTGTATTTTTGGGTGTTTTAGGGTTTGATTGTAAACGATGGGGACCGAGTTATGAAAGAGAGAAGAAGAGGGGTTTTTTCTTTCTTCTTCCTTTTTCTCTTCTGCGTTTTCTTCTTTGCTTTCCTCTTTCTTTTCATGCTCCTTGTTTTCCTTCAGCAAGATAAAGCATTGGGATATTTTGTCAGAAATGTGAGCTAAGAATCGAACTCTCACTCCACCCAAAACTGAGTTGTAAAAACAAATAACAGAGCACAAAATAAATGGAATAACTAATGAGTATGGGAGAAAAAATATGCATGCCTAGAAAAAATATATTAAACTAAGTTCGGTTAAAAACAACAAATATTAATTGGCATGCAAGTATCAATATTCTAAGGAGGTGATTACAAATTGTTTAGTAATTTCATGGAAATTTGTGTTCTTTTCAAATAGGAGGTGAAGGCAATACTAAGTAATTCTGATTAAGAAATTTGTGTTCTTTTCAAAATTGTTTAGTTTTAATCACTGTTTTATGTAATACTCTGTTTGTTTAGTTTATATTATTTTTCATTTGCTCTATCATTACATAAATTTATACATTATTATAAGGGCTAGGTATTGTTAGTGTACGTGGGATTGATGTAATTATTGAATTACATCAATTATTTAGTCTTAATTTCAAAGTAGAAGAAGTGTCTTTCCCATATTGATACTCATTGTTGTAGATTCAAAAAATGGCATATTGTAATTTAGGGTGAGCAAAAACTTCATTAAGAGGGCCCAAGCACCCATTTTCTTTCCAACAAAAGATCCTAATGAGAATGTTGTTGACAATAAATTGAAAGAGAACAGAAATTGGGAAATTGGAATTTAGTTGATGGGCCTTTTTCTTTTTTTTACCCCTTTTTTAAGCTTTAGGATTATAAATTATAATGAACTACCAAGTGCATAGTTGCTGGATCTCACTAAGAGAGGAGAGGTGTTTTGGAATAGTTTGATTGATTTGACAAAGTAACCCAGATCCTTCAACTTTAGCAACTTAAGCAACTTCAACTTCAACTTAACCCTCTTCTTAAGGTTCCCTTTTTTTTTTGTAATAATTCATTGGAATTGATATTGTGCTTAAGAATTTTCATTCTTATTTTGTTAATTAAATTGTTGGTTTTACTGGTTCCTAATTGTTTGTACTTCCAGGCTGCTCTAATTGCTCTCTACTGCACTCTTCTGATCTCTTTCGGCTCTGAACCCATGGCCTCTCCCAAACTAACTGGTCTTCTCCTCTTTGTGCTTGTCCATGTCTTTGCTTTGCTTTCTCGCCCAGTGTACTGTAATGGTATTTACTCTCTCTTTCTCTCAGCTTCTGGGTTTGTAGTTGCTATGATATTAACTGAGTTGTTATGATATTAATTGAGTTGTTATGAGGATCTTATTTTAACTTCCTTCTTGGTATAATCTGAGTAATTAAAATTATGTTTATTATGTTCAGACTAGACTTCTTTACTTTTTCATTTTATTAAAGAGATCAACAAATTAAGTGCATGACAATAATAGTTTACATGCATGGCTTCTTAATTGCCTGAGGTCTTCTAATATCATTTTATTTGCACAGAGGATAAATACAATCTTCTTCAGGGCATTAACAGTTTCAGGCAAGACTTGCACTAGCACCACCAACGGGAGCAAATAAATATAGCATCCAAAGCCTCTGTATTAGCTAGAAAATGAATTTGATATTTTCAATGGGAGGTAAATGAGTTTTGGCCCCATTTCACAATTCCTTTTGCATATCCATTATGCTATGATAATTTGGATTTTCTGCTGCTTCTTGAATATCATATCCTAGTAGTAACAATTGTTGTTGTTACTATGGGGAAAGGGTAGTGTTGGTGTTCTCATTGTGTGGTTGAGCTTAAAAATTATGATGATATCATATAATGATGAGTTTATCTTGTTTCTATTATTTTAGCATCCGGATCCGGATCCGGTTATGGCTGGATATCCGGATCCGGTTGAACACCCCTATGTACGAGTACAAGGTAATGATGTTCCTGATCTTAGAGGGTTCCCTTCAATGCAGGCCTTGGGAATGAGGTTGTTGAAGAAGGTTGATAGCCATGTTGGGGTATGCAGAAGAACATGAGACAACTGTGAAGACTAATGCATTTTTATCTTTGTAAATTTATTTTTTAGTTTAATTATTTATAATGTATTATTATTTCTTTTGTTTTTTGTAAATTTATGTTTTAGTTAATTAGTTGTGATGTATTATTATTTATTTTATTTTTTATAAATTTATGTTTTGGTTAATTAGTTGTGATGTATTATTATTTATTTTGTTTTTTATAAATTTATGTTTTGCATTGTGACGTAACAATAATATTATTTATTTTGCATTTTTATTTATTTTGTTTGTTAATTTATTTTTTTTTTTATAAAAATCTTTTATTAAAAGTGTTTAAATTATTTTCTTAAAAAAATTTGGGCAATTTAAGCATATCAGAATTTTTAAAAAAAAAACAAGTGCTATAAATTTTTTTTTTCAAGTTTTAAAGTCTTTTTTTTTTTAAAATAAAACATTAAAACCGGATTAAATCCGGTTATAACCCGGATCCGGATTTAATCCGGATATCCGGTTACAATCCGGATATCCGGATTGAATCCGGTTATCCGCCCGGATTAAATCCGGATTAATCCGGGCGGATAACCGCCCGGATTTTAGCATCCGGATCCGGTTATGGCCGGATATCCGGATCCGGATCCGGTTGAACACCCCTACATGTAATACTAATGTGTAATAACACTAATCTATAAATTTAAAATAACATGTAATACAAGTGTATATATAAACACTAATGTATAAGTTTATAATAATATATAATACTAAGGTATAATAAGTTATACATGTAATAGGAACGTATAATAACCAATGTAGAGTAATGTTACATATAGTTGTGGAGTGCGCAAGCGAAGTGCAGTTACTTTGAAAAAGAGTGGGGGTCCACTATTAAAAAATTAATTTTCTTTTCATATGAGTTCCGTATTTATTTACTTTTTTCAAAGTGATTGCGCGGCGCTTGCATACTCACGACTGCAACTATCATTTCTCATATAATAATCATAAGAATTTAGTATAACAACATACTTCAGTATAATAGATACTAATAAATTTAATTTAGGATAAAAGAACTATAAAAATCATAAATAAATAAAATTATGGTTAACCCTAACCCTAACCGCATAGCTTCCCCCCTTCCCCACCACTCCCATAGTCCACACGGCCTCTCTCTCAGAATCTCACCGCACGATGCACGCTCTCTCTCTCTCTCTCTCTCTTCTGGAGACACGGTAAGCCTCTCTCTCTCTCTCTCTCTCTCTCTCTCTCTCTTTTTCCCATCGTCTTTTCTGTCTATCACTCTTTTCTATGTAATTTTTCACTTTCTCTTAAATTTTTTCAGGCTCGGTCTTGAGGCTAATGAATGTTGAAGGCACAACACTCCTACATCCACCTTTGCATCTTGTCCAGAAGGACCACAACAGCCTGTTGAGGCTCCCATTATCGAAGAGTCTAGTGAACCATTAGGCTCTTTGGTAGGCACTCCTACTACCTTCTGCTCTATCCCCCGCCCTCCACCAAGTAGTAGAAACTCCAAGAATAGGTCTAAGATATGGGATTACTTCACAAGAGTCCCTGATTGTGATCTCGATGAACCGACAACAACCTGTAACCATTGTGGGAGGTTATGGAAATGCTATCCCAAGAAGCAGGGCACTCTAGGCTTGAAATCACACATCTACCTTTGCCCTAAAGACCGTAAGAGTAGATTGGACAAGGGTCAACAATTCTTGGTCCCGGCGGCAAGAGTTGAAGGAGGGGAAGGGGAGAAGACACTAGGGATGACCAAGTGTAACGTGAAAAAAATTAGGGCTGCCCTTGCTAAGATGGTGATAGTTGATGAGTTGTCTTTAGTAGTTGAGGGCCAAGGGTTTCAGGACTATACTAAATCCCTTGATCATATGTTTCCTATTCCTTCTCGTTTTACTGTAATGAGAGATTGTATGAGGCTATTCTTAAGAGAGAATGATATTTTGAAAAAAAAAAAATTTGACTACCAAGCAAAGAGTGTGCTTGACCACCGACACTTAGACTTCTATCCAAAACATTAATTACATGTGTGTCACAGATCACTTTATTGATAGTAGTTGGAAATTGCATAAGCGGATTATTTCATTTAGTCATATTATTGATCACAAAGGGACAACGATTGGGAGGGCGTTGGAGGAGTGTATGCTTGATTGGGGCATTGAAAAACTCTTAAAATTACGGTGGACAATGCTACCTCTAACGACTTCGCTATTGATTGGTTGAGAACAGTTGAAATAGAAAAAGCGGAGTGTGTTACGGATCGCGACTTTATTCACATGAGGTGTACTGTGCACATTTTAAATCTGATTGTCCTAGAGTGTTTAAAAGAAGTGGATGACTCAATCACAAATATCAGCAATTTAATTAGGTATGTGAAGTCTTCTCTCCAAAGACTTGCCACTTTCAAGTCTTGTGTTGAAATGTCAAAAGTTCCATGTAATAGTTTCTTATGTCATGAAGTACCTACTAGATGGAACTCAACTTTTTTTATATTGGATGTGGTTGAGAAATATAAAAAATGCCTTACAAATTTTGCTTGATGAGGATCCGTACTCATGGATTTATTTGTCTGAAAATATGGGAGAATGTGATTAAGAGCTCCCAGGTCTGATGATTGGGAGGCTATAAAAAACTTTTCAAAGTTTCTTGGAGTATTTTACAATGTCTCATTGCGTATTTTTGGTACACTATATGTCACCGCGAATCTGTATTTTCAAGAGTTTATTAATATTCATGCAAACTTGAATAGTTTGTGTGACAATAATAATCAACGCTTGAGTGCAATGGCCTTTAGAATGAAAAAAAAGTATGATAAATATTGAGGGGATCTTGGAAAGATAAACAAGTTGTTGTTTATTGTTACCATTTTTTATCTCTGATTCAAGTTGGTTACTCAAACATATTGGTTTAATCAAACATTGGGTATAGAGGAACTCCCGAGCAGTATGGTCAGGATTTTCCTCGCTAGCAGGCGCTCCAAGACCTGATGCCACACAACGCAGCATGACAATAACACCCTCTAAGCTTTATGGAGAAGCTGAGATGGGGCTAAACCTAAATAATCCAAAAAATCCCAAACCGGACAACAAAAGGGGAGTTATAATCCTATCAGAAATATGCTCATGAAAAGGGCCAACTATCCGGCAAACCCTTTCGAATCAACAACACCACGATGGGACCCAGGTGCTTCCACACGACAGATTTAGGAACTCCATATGAGTTCTTTACAAAATCAAGGTTTGCCTGTTAAGTGGTGGCAAACCAATAATGTCCTTCAAAATCATCTGTGTGGTACAAACTGGAACCCCCAACCTTGTTTGGAGATGCTTGAGGGCATGAAGATCGTGAACTGCGAGAGCCAAAATGAGAAGTATTACAAGAAGCCATTGGTGATGAAGATAGACTGGGAAGAAAAAGAAGAACCAAACAAACAAGGGCTTAGGGTTTGAAAGAAAGCTCAGCGGCGGAAAACAATAAGGATGTAAAGGGAATAAAAAACAACAAGAAATCAAAAATAAAAATGGGGAAGAGATTTAAAGGATGCAGTGATGGATAGGAAGCTACCAACAAGAAAGTGACAAGTGTCACTTGCAGGGGATATTGCGAGCAGATCCCGTGATATGCGCTTCACAAAAGGATGTGGAAGACAAGACGACACGCGCCATCCCAGACGTGGGAATACCGAATATGTGTCCTCAAGGAAATGACCACAAATGAAGGGTTACTGAAACAATGCGGAACAAAATTGAAATTCCCATCACACCCCTGTGATAGGAATTCATGGGGTAAGTAGAGGGCCAAATAGTCCCTTGTAAAGAGTGGATCGAACCTACAACCATAAAGGCCCATGAACTGGCGATTAAAAGGCCCATGCAACACAAATCAAAGGGGAAGCCGCCAAAATGCACTGGTATGAAATCCGAATCCAGCCATCATTAACCACGAATTAATGATATAACAGACAGATAATATCCAATGTGATATCCACCCATGATACTCGCTCAAGATATTAATCATCTCTGGCATAACGATTTATTTGGAGCCCTAACAATCTGTAGTCCATCAAGGATTAAAGAATGTTAAGCCGCAAGGCAAGCCTCCTCATTACACGCCCGACTCATATATATAGAGGTCAAAGAACACGCATGAGGTAGCTTCCGAACCCTATGAGATCTCAAATATCCTCCACACTCTACACTATCTTAGACATTATAGGTGTCCCTTAGCACACCGAGCCCCTCTCATCTTCTTGTTGTAGGTTGCTGGTAGGGGTGTAACCGGTCCGGTTCGATCCGGTTTTGGATAAAATCTAGGACCGAACCGGTATGTACCGGTTTTATATTTTTCAAAACCGATTACGCACCGGTTATCCTCCTAAACCGGTACTTCCGGTTTTACCAGTTTCCGGTCCTGTCCGGTCCAGTTTTTCTGTTTTTTTAAAATGTAAGTTTCACAATTTGTCATTAAAAATTTGTTTATAAAAAAAAAAACTGATTTAAAAAAAACTGTTTTATACTTTTATTAATATATTAGACTATATAATAGTATTAATATTAGACTATTGATATAGTTATAAGTTATATATTAGTATTAGTTATAAACTTTTAGTAATTTAGTATTAATATTTTATGTAATAATTTATAAATTATAATAAGAAATTATTTCATATATGAATATATATAATTATATATATTATATATATAAATTTCACATAAAAATTTATAATTATACATTATATATAAAACTTATATCTAGTAATATTTAATATATATATAAAATATTTTGCATAAAACTTATATATAAAAATATTATTTTTTATTTTTTTAATCAACCGGTCCGGTCCGGACCGGTTCAAAACCGGTAAAACCGGTCCGGTCCGATCTGATCCGGATCGATTTTCCGGTTTGAGTTTACACTCCTAGTTGCTGGAGTCATTTGTAAAAGTACGAAATACGTTCGTAACAATGTGGTCAATTTGTTGATCTGCGAGCTTCTACGACTTGGTCTAGAAGATACAAGCACAATTGTATAAACTATTTGGGATTTTAAAATAGAAGTGCCAAGCTTCTTGCCATGTTTGTAAGTAGGGCTGAGCACTGACTCAGTCGAAGTTGATATCCAGGAAATTCGGTTCCAATTCCAACTTTGTCAGAGTTCAAGTGCAAACTCTAACTTACATAGGCTCTTATCCGACTCCGAATATAATTTATCGGATCAAAGTCTGATTTGGACCTTTTTTTTTTTGCTTCATTTTTAGCCAATTTTTAACGAGACTTTATATATAATATAATATTTTTTTTGTGGACTTTCAAGTTTCAAGTTTACTAACAATATTACAAAAATAAAAAAGATTTTATATATGAAAAAATAAAAAATATAACTGAAATTATTTTATATGCTATGCAAACCTGAAAATAAAAATAAAAATTTAAAGAAACTAAAAATATACAGTAAACCCTTTAGGCTAGTCTTGATATACTATCATTCATAATTTCATATTAGAGTTTCAACTCTCAAATCAACTAAAAAAAATAAAATAATTATTCAACCATCTAGCCAAGGCCCTAAATAACAACTAACAAATAAGAGCAATCATGAGCTATCATGGTCCAATTGCAATGTCATTCACTGTTGAATAAATTACAAATAGGAAACACAACCAACCACTCAAATATTGTATTAGAATCTAGTTACATGCTACTACTATATTAGAATCTAGATAATAAATTAATAGTCTTACAATATATACATTATACATAGTACATGACTCACTATTAGCTAGTCAAGTTTTATCTACCCTAATATATGTAATACGTATGATAGTGATATTATGATATGTAGTCTGTACATATAATTTATTAATAGTCTATTAATATTATTCTTTAATAATTATCACATTGATTATTAGTCTATTAATATTCTTGAATTTAACTATATAAGTTCTAGACTTTTTATATGAATATATATGATCAATATATAAAATATACATATTTTTATTAAATTCTGAGTCAGAGGTGAAATATGGAGTCAGTTAGACAGCAAATCCAACTCCGACTTTAAATGCAAAAAAAAAAAAAAAATACGACTCTGACTGTGTAGAGTCGGAGCGTAATCAAAATCGAAGTCGAATTTTTGAATTTTTACATAATTATATTTGTGAGTGTAAAATTACAAAAGACAAGATAAAGTGTCTAATTAGATTATATGACAACATAAGCTAATAAGAATATTATCAGTTATTGCACATAGGAAAGACAGAGCAAAACAGATAATGAGAGGTAGATAGAGAGAGAAGAGAAAAAAGGTCGAGAGTTAGCAAGCGTACAAGTGTTTGTAAACAACCAACTTTTGACGGTGAAACCGTGACCAATATTTGAGATTTAGTGCTGGTTTGAATATTTGAAATATTTAAAAATATTTAAAAATAGTAGTGAGATAATTTTTAAATATTGGTAAATTAGTTTGAATTAAGATATTTTATTAGATTTTGAAAAAAAAGAGAAAAAAATTAAATAAAAATAATATAAAGTTAAAAAATTATTTGAATTGTAATTTTTTAATATAAGTTTTGTTTTAAAATTTAAAAAAATTGTATTGTTTCTTGTATTTTATTTGAAAAAGTTGTATTGTATTTTATGTTTAGATAATAATTAAACTAGAAAGTTAAAGATTTAAAATTAAAAAATATTTTATATTTTAGTGATATTTGAAAAAAAAATATTTATAAATAGCTTAGTATCCAAACTAGCCGGAGAAAATGGAAAAGGGAACGGAGAGGGGGAGAGGGGAGGCTTCGGTGATGAGCGGTCGGGCTAAAGAAATGAGTTTTGAACATGGGCTATAATCCAGTGTGGTATCATCACTTTACGGAAAATCTTAGGTGTTGATGTGTTGTTACCGTATTGGTGGGTGCAAAAGTGGGCAAAACACTCAATCCGGTTTAATTATTATTATTATTATTCTAAGTAAGCACTTTATTTATAGAGCAAAATTAAGATAGATAATAAAGGGTGCAAGTTTTTCTAAAAACCATCCCACTACAACTAGCACACGAAAAAAGAAAAAAAAACAAAGAAAAAAAAAAGATTTTAGGCTAAAGGATCAATAAATTGATCTCTACCCATTCCCCATTAGGGGGGATCCATCTTAAATGATAGTTTTAACTGTGATGCGATCGTTTGAAATAATGATTAGTTATGATGTATTGCAGTTTGTTGTTTTGAATTGTTTAAAGGAGAGACTTGTTTCCTCATTCTAAAGATCTTCGATTAGAAAAAACAGTAATATAGTTGGATAGATGATATTTATTGGCCCGAGTTGCATGGAACTAAAAATTGTCGTATTTGACTATGTCGGCGCGTAGGAGTTATGTGCTGATAGTGTTGGAGTTGGGTGGATCAAATCTAATAGATCTGGGATAATCGTAATCTCTAAAAGCATTCAGACACTTTGCCTGAGACAAAAATGTGCATGAGACTCACGTGTTGATTGTTTTGCACCGATAATGCCTTGTTGATGGTGACGCACGAGAAAGCAATAGATCGGGTTAGCCCGAGTACGTTGAGAGTGTCGATAGTGTTGGAGTTATATGTCGATATGTCAACACGTAGAAAAAGCATTATGTCGGTGCGTAGGAGTTATGTGCCAATAGTATTGGAGTAGGATGGATCAAATCTAATAGATCTAGGACAATACATACTTTCTAAAAATATTACCCCGACTTGAGATACAAATGTGCATGAGACTCACGCGCCGATTGTTTTGGACCAATATTGCCTTGTTGATAGTGAATCACAAGAAAGCAATAGATCAGGCTTTGCCTGAGCTAGTGGAGAAGAAAAGTTAAGGAAAACAAAATATAAAAAAAATAAAAAAATAAAAATGGAAAACCTAATGGATGTGGTGGAGATGGACGTTTGACGGAATGGAAAAGACGAGCTTTTGGTTTGAGAGAGACTAGACTTTCTCTCTCTAGGAACAAAGAAGATATACATCATTATTTGGTATGTACTACTCAATGCATTAGAGCGTCCAAAAGACATTTTTTAATCAGGCTAAACTTTACCAACACCCTTGCAATTTTAACGTGGCTTCAACAATCTGATTGACAATATACAAAATTAAGAACTTAATTGGTTTCTAAAACATTTTTTAAGAGTAATCACCTCAATTAACATAAGGCGAGGAAAAAAAAAATAAAAAATTAAACTAAGGGTTTTGGCGTAATCATTTGTGGATTGAGATTTTTTAATGAAACTGATCAAGTTGAACAGATCTCAGATCATAAGATTGTAAATATCATTTATCTTATTTTTAATACGTAAAATTCTTGTATGAATTGACAGTAAAAGAAGATAGAGATAAACATAACATGGGGGGGTCTTTGCAAATTCGAATTTTGATTCTAGATCATGGTGATCTTCACGTGTGTCATATAACGTTCAATACTTTTAAAGCAAAATCTCTTTATGGATACCATTTTATAATGGTCAAAGACGTTTATATTGTAACCGTTGCTAAGAATAACAGCTATGGAAACTCAATACATTCTTATCTGTTCCATTTCTGTAAAACACTTATTTCACTTCTTCTTTATTCTCTCATTAATTGAGTTCATTTATGGCTATTTTAATTTGTGTCAATATCTCAAATGTTTCAATTATCTTCTCATATTCCATCAAAATCCAAAAATAAAAACACATCAGTAAATACGCTCCAAGCCATTTCACATATTTTTCTATATATATATATATATATAAAATTCTACATACTATACTACCATCTCACTTTTATCCCACTAAGTATGATGTGATACATTTATCAATATTAAATGATCATTTATTACATACTTCTTTGTCATCTAATGATGATGAATGTGCCACATACTATTTAGTATGATCAAAATAGGATGACTCGACGTTAACTCTTAAGACTTTTTTTTTTTTAAGAAGAGTATTCTGAGTGTTCGGAGTGTTTTTAAAAATTTAATTTCTTTGTGTTATATAAACATAAAAATAATAATATGATAAACAAGTCTATCTACAACCACAGATTTTATTTCCAAACTTGGAACCCTTTTAAACGTTACAAGAGTACATAACAAAGTCTCTCTCTTTCTTCTTCTCTTTTTTTTATTTTTTATTTTTCCTCAAAAAACACAAAAAAAAAGGTGAGGTTAAAAAGTAACGCATGAGCGCGTGTGATACTTGCGCGTGAGGAATGCAAATGCTGAGGTTGTCTGTGAAGAGTTGTCTTCCGTAACTGCAGGGTGTAAAAGTGTTTGGCCGTATGGGGAGAGGGCAGGACTGCTACCAAAGAAGGAAGAAACTGCCAGTTTACAAACATGACAATTATGACAGTGACAATGCACACTGCCACCTTAGAACTAAGTAACCATCATTATCCTCTCACACTTTTTGCCCAACTGAGATAGCTCTAAACACTGCCAACACTCCTATAAATAGAGGGTGGGAGGCATTGCAAGTCTCAACTCAGAGACGAGTGCTTTCTGTTTCTCTTTGTGTCTTTCTAAGTTTTCTCTCAGAGCAAGAAAATGGTGGGGACTGATCTCAGGCAGCAGCTGAGGAACTACATCCAGTCCTCCCATGAGCAGGTGTGCTCAAACCCTCCCAATTTCTTTTCTTTCTTGGTTAAAAGCCTCGGTTTTGATTTGTTTTCCCCGAAAATTTTTGGGTAACATCTGTTAGTATGAATCAGTTAAGGTATTAGATTGTGGGGGTTTTGTTTGAATCTTTTGATTATTATTTCTGTAAATCTCTAATCCAGCTACATAATTTCTTCATGTGTTTGGTAGCAAGCTCAAAAACCCAGAAGAGAATAAATAAAAGAAGAAGCTACTCCGTTCAGTCTTCTTTTTTTTTTTTTTTTTTTTTTTTGGGGGGGGGGGGGGGTTGTCAATTTGAGAGTATATTATAGTTGACTATATGGAAAAAGTTTGAGATAATTTGCCAATCTTGTTGATAAGAGAGCATTTGATTATGATCACTGTACATGTTTGTTGCAGGGGATATTGGACGAAGCTTTTGATCGTGTGAAAAATCTAGAAAATGATGGCAATCCTCAATTTCTTTCGGAGATTTTCTCCATGTTCTGCCATGATGCTGAAAATGGCATAGCTGAACTCACCAGATTTCTGTGAAGTTTTTTTATACCTGATCCTCTATTGGTGTCTCATTTCATGTAATTGTTCTTTTTTTATTCCCCTCCATACATATTCTAATAGTTTTGGTGTATTTGATCTAAAATCAGGGGTGAGCCTGTTATTGACTATGAAAATGTGAGTGCTTTTGCTCACCAACTGAAGGGAAGTAGCTCGAGGTAATAATCTTCAATATTTTGAAAACAAGCTTTGTTTATCGTCTCTTGTTTTCATGCAATTAGTGGAACATCGTATAGAAATAAAGAAAGAAAAAGAAATAAGTTGAAAGACTTGCAAATTTGGACATCTATGTGCATTGCATGCATGTGGCAAATCTAGCATTAAGAAAAAAAAAGTTTTCAACCGTATGAATCAAGCATTAGTTTAAGATTTTTCCACTTTGGACATAAGCATGTGTAATATGTTCATTTCCTAATGATTCGGACTCGTTAATCAACATGTATGTGTGACCTAAACAGTTGCAGCAATCATAAGTCATGCTAATTATCCAAAAAGTCAGGAGCAAGCATTAGTTAGACCTTTTCCAATTTAGCATGTAATCGGATCTCCAAAACAGTAGGAACAATCCTATTTTAAACTTCTTTCCAATTCAGCTGTAGTGTGGCAGGTGATGCATCCCCAGATTTGGAAGTAAATTCTAATCATGAATTTCAGGAGAACGCGCAAACCCGCGCGTGAATCACACGTTTATGTCACACGCGGGTTTGTGCAGGCGAGATTCCCATACGAAACTTTTTGAAGCAACAATTTCACCTGTCTAACTTTCAATTCCTTTTCCCCCTCATTTGATTTTGTTTTACTTGATTCCAACTAGCACCTCTAAAGTATAGAGTTTATCACCTTTAGCCAACATCTTTTTGGCCTTGCCCCTGTCACTTTGATACTTTCTCCAAAATTGAAGCAAAATCATGGATAGCTGGCTAAGAAAAGAAGTTAGTAGCTGCAAGGATCATGTCATGAACACATGATATTGCATATATACGAAGATGCCATCCAAGCTACTCGTTGGAAAATTTTATGTGCAATAAGAAAGTGCAAGAACACAGAGTATTTTCTCACACAGAATAATGTTTGATCCTCATTAATCATGATACATTAAATATGACTACAAATATTTCATGCTACCCTTTTTATTTGCACTTATATTATTGTCCTAAGCGGATGCTTCTTTTTCCCATACTATAATCTTGGTTATTTTGTATTGATTGAATATCAATCTTATGTGATATGCTGGGATTAAAGCGTTGGTGGTCGTCGGATGGTCCTTGCCAGTTGTGAGCTTCGACAAGCTAGCAACAACAAGATGAAGGAGGGGTAAGTAAGGAGTCACTTTTCATTGCCACTGTTTTCACTATAATCAAAATGTTTGCCAAATATCTAAAATGTTGACCCTTATCACATGAATGTTACTTTTTTAGGAAAAATAATGCCCTACTTTGTTCTCCCAAAGGGCCAAATCTATCACATGATTTATTTAATATCTTACTCTGTCAGTTTTCGGCAAATGAGTTTTCGTATTTTTTGCTGCATATATGTAATTTAATGATTTAAATGCTTGTACTTTGTACCTGATTCCTAGGTATATATGCAATTGGATTCGAGTTCTGATGTTATCTTGTTCAGAGAAAATTAGAACTGTTTTTAACCTCAACTATAGTGAGGTTCCTTATGATATTCAGATAGAAAGGGCACAAACACTCTGGAAAAAGAGAAGTAGAATGCAGTAAGATATATTTGTAGCAAATAAGACCAAATCTTCAAGGCGATTAGCACATCTTATATTTTTTCTTTACCTTATAAACACGTCTTATACCGTAAGGGATGTAATTGGAATCTTTTCCTTCTTTTGCAATCCTCTTTTATCCCCTTATCTTTTGTTTTTAGATCCTTTGAAGCCTTCGACAAGGTCAAACGTGAATACTGCATTCTGCGCGACAACCTGAATTACATTGCTCAGGTAATACTTAGTTTGAATTTGACCTGTTTGCTTTTATCAATCTGTGTTTTACTTGTATTGTTGCACATATGCTTGCTCTAATAACTTGGATATACATACATACTCGATTACAGATGGAGAAGACTATCCTTACCAACGAGGCTAGAAGGAGACGCCAGTAGAGAGCTGGCCAGTATGCATTCACTCCTTCTGGTGCA
Organism: Juglans cinerea; assembly: GCA_961763995.1. NCBI lineage: Eukaryota > Viridiplantae > Streptophyta > Magnoliopsida > Fagales > Juglandaceae > Juglans > Juglans cinerea. The sequence continues at coordinate 4,991,852 of CAUIVZ010000015.1, forward strand.
TCTGCTGCCCAAGACAGAAGTATCTTTTAATATATGCTATCCCTTGAGAATTAAATAAGTTCACTATAAGTGAATATGTTTGTCTGTTTGAGAGTTGTTCAGAGACTTTGTTCTGCAATCTGTGTTTGAACATCTTTACTGTCTATTTCAGCTGTTGCTTAAGTTATAAAACTGCTTCCTTTATTATTATCTGGAGTTTTCAATGAAAGTTCTACATACTATACTCATCCCGCTACGATGAGGTGGCATGACTGCCCATCAACTTTTGAATTTTTCTTTAAAAAAAAATATAAAGGAGGATCCAAGGGTGAGAAAACTGTTACATTTTATATAGTGGAATGAAAGTGTGATGAGAGGATGGTATCGGCATTATTCTTTAATAAAATGCCACGTAGATCAAACCTGACACCTTGTTCCTCCACGCTGAAAAAAAAACATGTATCCAACAGTCGATTCCAAAGGTCAGCGCATGCAAAAGTAATTCGATGTAGGAAGATTATGCTTCCTATACAAACTGAAAATAAGAATGCAAATTGCAATACCCTCATCGCTGCTGTTTTACGAATAAAGATGTAGACGATGCCCTGATCTATGCCAGAATTCTGGGGGTTTTATAATCGAAATATTGATGCATCATACTTCGATTTCTTTTAGAAGTGTTAAGATCTATATACAAATAAGTTTATATACTTACGTGACTTCATATAATATGATAAAACTATTTTATAATAAAAATAGTTTTACAATCTGATAATCATATTATATCAAGTACGTCATATAGATTTTTTTGTATAAGATTTTTGTATAACTAAATATTTCTCTTATTTTTTTGGTAACTATACAATTGATAATTTTGCCCTTTTTATCTGATTTGGGAAATGTATTAACAAAGAAGAAAAAAAGGGAAAGAAAACCGAGAAATTTTTTTAGAGCATCCTCATTGGTTTGGCCAAATCATCTTCAAAATTTAGTCAATATCACACTTTTTTGTATTTACCTATTCTATTTAAATTCAATCCCCACATTGGATTATCCATTCACTCTCTATATAATAATAAAATATTATTAATTTAATAATTTTTTTATTTAATTTATTTTTATCACATTTTGTTGCTCTACCAATTAAATGCTAATAATAATTATATTCTAATTAAATTAATATTAAAAAAAATCATATTTTCAAAAGTCATTTATTTAGTGTTAATAACAAAAAATATTTGATTAAACTCATCTAAATTTCTATCTAAATTTCTTAATTACAAAACAAATAGTATTTTTGATTGGAGTAAGAAACTAATATTTTAATGTTTGCTTGGAGTGAGAAATTATTATTTTAATGTTTGGTGAATCAATTGTAGTTCTCCATCTTTGATCAACCACTGTAGCAAAAATCTAAATTATTTTAGATTTATCCAATTTAATGTGAGATATTTTTTATATCAATTATATAAATTTTAACCAACCTTCTCGTTTGGCCAAGCCAATGAGGGATGTTAAGGCTCCTAACATATCAAAACAATGGAAATTGGAGCCATTGTCTTTACGTTTTCCTTTTTCTTCTGTTAGCACTACTAACAATGAGTTATCTTTGGATCTTCCAAAACTAAATCAAAATTTGAAAATGTCAAAAACATTTGTAACTTCGATTTCTATATTTTAAATAAAACATCACAGTGGTATAATAGAATGGTAGAAAAGAGTGGTGAGAGTAATATTTTCCATCTCCATATTAAGAAAGAAAGGTTTGCACTTCAAAAAAAAAAACAAAAAAATTTTTTTGATAAGGAAAAAAAAAAAAAAATAGAAGAAGAAGACGAAGAAGAAGAAGAAAGGGATGCATGAATTATATGCATTATGCTATAAAATTTACAATTATCTATTTTTCTCTTTCCTTTTAGCCAAAAATGGGGAAATTACATTTTGGGTTATAAAACCAAATCGTGTAATGCTCTGTCTCTTCATTCCCAGATTCTAATGACATTTAGGCTCCGTTTAGATAGTAAGATGAGATGAAATAATTTTAGATGAAAATTAAAAGTTAAATTAAATATTGTTAGAATATTATTTTTTAATATTATTATTGTTTTGAAATTTGAAAAAGTTGAATTGTTTATTATTATATTTTGTATAGAAATTTAAAAAAATTGTAATGATGAGATGAAATCGTTTATGTATCTAAACGGGACCTTAAATGTATCGTGTGTGTATATAATCACATTCCCCAAAATTATATTTAAGGTCCCTCATCATCCCATGACATGCAGCAGTCACCAAATTAAGCTTAACCCACTATATGGGATATTTGCAATGAAAAACTATATATATGCCAAGATAATCCTAACCTAAACAGGTTGACAAGAAACTCTCATCCCCAATTGGAAAGGAGAGAAGAAACAAACACATGATGATCAGTAGATCACACGAAATGATCATTGGAAACAAAACTCAAAACGACTGAAATGAAAAACTTGTTAGTTATATAATTGAAACAGATCACGTACGGAGACCCAACAATTAACAATTATAAATGATACGTCTGATCAACAAATTAAATTTCCGAATCTAATCAACATCTGAAACCATATCCAAACTACAACTTACAATTCTACTAAAACCACTAGCTGAAGATAACGAGTTATAATGCCAAAAACAAAAAAAACCAGCAACCCAAACCTCTTAATTAGTCAAAGAGGCTTAAACCAATGATATCCTGCAGCAAAAATAGATTCACAGATAAGAAAAATTAGAAACCCTCCACCCCTACTCTCAAACATAGAAAGATTAGCAAGCAGTTTTTGGTGAAAGTGACGGGCACAAACGCCGCATATAGAGCGCCTATACGCAAAACCAAAGTGTACGTGCCACTTGTGAAGTAATTAATGCGTATTTTTAAAAAGTAATGTATAATATTACATTTAGCCCATTAACTCAATTTGTTAGGTACCATGCAACATGACAATTAAGTGATCAACTAAACATATTTTTTTGTTTTGTTTTTTATGTTGGGGAACCTCTCCAAGGCAAGGCCCTTCGGACCCACCTCTGCAGAGTAAACTCTAGTTCCGTGCACCGTAACCTCGGAAGTTTCAACTAAAAACATATATAAATTAATTTAAACATAGCATTTCTATAATTCTCTTGTGCTTTACAAAGAATCCACAACCATGATATTTGATAGAAATGATCAAAATGAAGTACATGGCTGAATCAAATTATCTCAAAAGGCAATGAACAAAAAAAAAAAAAAACCACAATAACTGATCTACACTAACATAAGCAATACAAATCAGATTAAATTTTGTGAAAAGAAATTTGTGATCTCTAAATTGAAAACATTTAACACAGAATATAATACAAAGAATATGCATAATTTCTTTCAAAAACATTTGTTTAGATTGGAAAAATATGGGAATCTCATATCCTTTTCTTTCAATTACGATTTATCAAAAATAATTACCACCCCCATGCAGTACCCTCCCTTGAATCAGTCTTTATTGCCCATCCCATTAAATGAATGTTAAAGAAAAATTATATTTTTTAATCTTTTGGTTTGAAATCATTTAACTTAAGCAGAAGGCCATGATCATTGTCATCAAAGACATTGACCTTGTATAAACTGATGCTCCGTACAAACTAAAAAGAGCCAAAAAGCACGGTTAATCATGTGTGCTTTTCTAAATGCATGTTGTTTTTTCATAAGTGAAACGTCTAGGCCTTGGTGGTATAAGAAAAATCTTACATCATCGGACTCCTCCTTCTCTTCCACTTTCTCCTCTTTTTTTGACTCAGCAGCAGCAGGTGCAGGTGCAGGTCCACCAGCAGCAGCAGGTGCAGCAAAAGCAGCAGCACCGCCACCAGTTGGCACTGAAGCCAACTTCTCCCTTCCAGCTGCAATCAGCTCCGTTATATCTTTTCCCTTGACTTCAGACAAGAGCAACTCAATCCTATCATCATCGGCTTCAGCTCCAACTATAACCCATGAAATCCATATCCATTAGCATAACTTCAAAATCATTATCATTCAAAGAGAAATGATAGTGGCCAAAAATAGCGTCTCCAACTCAGATACAAATTACATCAATGATTATATACAGACCCGCTAGAAACAGTCCCCAAAATTCTGCATCAACCAAATATTTTATACCAAGATACTTATATGAACCGAAAATAAATAAAATAAATAAATAAAAACATCCGAAATATTAATATTTAAAACACAATAATTTTAATTAACCTCAAAGAAACCGTACAAAAATTATTCTTGGTTTTAAATTTCATTTTCAAAAGAATACTACTCGAACAAGCTGATAAGTCTCAAACACGAAAAAAATCAACTGTTAACCATAAAGCCAAACCCCATATTATGCTTGAGACGAACTCGATCAGCACAACCAGAGACATTGAACACAAATCAAAATACATAACTATCTACATATATACACGTACGCACACAAATATGCGGAACTCTAATGAAATTTCCATTATAATAATGGTCATAAACCATAACTTGTAGGGGAAGTAACAAATATGGTAGATTTAACAGGATCCCAAGTAATCCGGAGTGCACAGTTCCTCAGCAATGAGTTTTAGGAAGTACACATCGGATAATTCAAGGAAAAAATCACTTAGTCTTATGGCCTCTAGAGATTATTTGCACTCAGTAGGATTTGAAACTTGGACCTTGGAGGAAGTATACCACCAAGACCGAGTTTGACACTTGAGCCAACTCGGTTAAGTATAAACTATATTATTACTATATAATCACAACGATCGAAAAATCTGTCAAAAACCCAAAAAAGTTGTACCTGATCCGAGGATATTCTTCAAATCATCGGTGGAAGGGCAGGTGTTACCTCCCAACACGGCCAACAAGTACGCAGCGACAACCTTCATCTCTGCTAAATAGACAGAAACAAATGCAGCAAGTCAGCATCATACATATACACGCATACATATAATAGAGGAGACGAATGGACAGATAGATATAGAGAAAGAGGAAGGGAGAGTGTACTTGTGGCGATTCGGATGCAAAGGCTGCTATGGAAACTGATGGTAGCACCTTCGGTATATATGGGAGAAACGAGCAGTTAGGGTTTCCGAGCCGATAGCCATGCGGGGTTTGACTGGATCGTATCCCTTCATTTTATTTTATTTTTTTTTGGGAAATTCTGGTGAAACATGTAAAATATACTGGTACGAGGACTGGTTCCCCAATATTCAAGAAAAACAATTGATGTTTTTAAGGCTTCGTTTGCTTACCGTCTAATTTTAAGCTGAGTTTAACATCTAAATACTCAACTCTCAAATTATTAAACTCATCCTAACTCAAAATCTTCTTACACATGGGACTCACAACATTTTTCAACTTAAAACATCTTTATATGTGGGACCCACAACCTTTTTCAATTTTCCATAAAAAGTACTAAACTCATCTTAACATCCAAACACACTTTAAACTTAGTTTAGATGAGTCCCACATAATTCTTTTTACTATTCAATTCACTACTATTCATAAAGAACTAAACTAAACTAAACTCAGTTCAACATCCAAACGCAGCCTAAAACACCTGTGGAAAAGTGTTCGCATCCCAAAACGAATAAAAGGTGCAAAGAAGGCTCGCACTCGGGACGATAGAAATGTGCATGACCCCGGACCGAGCAAAGATTGTTCAAACCTTGAGCAAAATGTGCTAGATGTTGGGTCGAGTAAAAGTGCTCGGACTCCAAGGTGAGCAAAAGATGCTTGAACCCCAAGGCAAACAAAATATGTAGACCCCTGGGCGAGCAAAGAGTGTTACTGGAACTACGGGGTGAGCACCATTGTGATAAGGGAAATTGCTCGCCCACCGGAGAGCAAAAAGAGCTCACCAATCGTCATCAAGGTGAGCACTGCTGGGAGTAACAAGTTTGCCCTGATTGACCACCATGGAGGGTAAGCAAAGAAGTCTCGAATCCTGGAGCGAGCAATAAATGTACCCGAGAGAGATGTGTGCTTGCACCCGAGGTGAGCACCATGGAGTGGCTAGCAAAAGTACTTGTCTCCAAGGCGAGCAAAGATTGCTTGCCACCCACACGAGCACCGTGAGCAAAAATGCTTGACACCTCAAATATGTCTTATTTCATTGAATTTTTTCATGCTTACGTTAGTTGAAGCACACGCTAGAGCAATCCTAAGTAGTAAGAAGGTGCTCCCAAGCGACCTTGGGGACCTGATGGCCGATAGAGCTCATTGCCTGCCATTACTCAATTACCCAGGGTGTGGTTCGACAATTTTAGTGCAATGGTGTTGTCATATGGTTTGTGCGATGGTGGTGGAGCCAAGTTCGGGATAATCCAATCAACCTTCTTCTTCTTCTTTTTTTTTTTTCCTCTTTTCTCATATTTTTTGAGTTTTTCCTATTCCCATGGAACTCCTTGAAAAATTTCCAGAAAGTCGAACTCCTAACTTCTTCAAACAAAACTTCTTCTTTGAGCGGCATTTCATCTTCTTCTTTCGGCTGGTTGTGCGACAAGAGCAGAGCCAGATTTGGGATAACCCATTCAATCCTTTTTTTTTTCTCTCTTTTCTTTATTTTTATGAATTTTCCTCTTCTCATGGAACTCCTCCTTGAAACATTTACAGAAAGTTGAGCTCCTAACTTCTTTCAGCAGTATTTCTCCTTTTTAGTGGCATTTCCTCTTCTTCTTATGGTAGAGCTTCCTCTCTAGTTACTTGCAGCATTGACAACGTTGATATCAACAACACCGCTGTGGGTCTATATTTGTTCCATGGTTGATTGATTTCTGTGATGGAGATTTCTAATTGCTGATAGTTCTAGAGATTTGTGGTTGTCATCGGCTAGTTTGATTTGGATATGTTTTTGTCTAATTTGATCTGCTGTAGCGTACTTTAGTCCTTTCGGATATATAGCTAGTTTGGGGTGTAACCAGTCCGGTCCGGTTCAGTTTTGGACAAAATTTAGGACCGAATTGGTATGTATCGATTTTACATTTTCAAAAATTAATTACGCACCGGTTACCCTCCTAAACTGGTACCTCTGGTTTTACCGGTTCCGGTCCAGTTTTTTTATTTTAAAAATATTAGTATTAGGGCATAAAATGAAATTAAGATACTAAATACATTAGTATACTAATATATACTAATTAATTAAAATAAAATATAATTAATATACTAATATATATTAGTATTACTAATGTATTATGTATATATTTTCATTTAATGTGAGCTCAATCTTGAGGCTTTGGTACCTCGGCATCTGACTATTGAGGGCTCCAAAACTCCCAAAGGAGGGTAGATGGTGGGGCGGGCAGGCGGGCGGACCGGTGACCGGGACCATTGCGCACCCTACTTCCTGGTGCAATGGAGCCTAGAGAGTTTGTGTTCCTTTGGTGCCCCAATATGGTTGATTGGGCTCACCAACGTACATTGGCATTTCACAAGCAGAGCTCAATGCTCGAGCTCGGCCTCCTAGCTAGGAGATCAAGTAATTAAGGCCGCCCTAGATTCTTTCTTCTAAATGATCGAGGTTGAATGCACTTAGAAAAGAAAAAATTGAGGTTGAGTGCATTGCAATGAAAAAACTTAACTCGACAAAAAAGATATATTTAATTATTTGATTATATTTTAATAGTTAAAAAAAAAGTCAAAACCCTCTATTTATCCCCAAATCAATCGCCAAATAAAGAAGAAGGTACTAATTAAGGGTGTGCATCCGGACCGGATTTTTTTTCGATCCGATTAAAAATCTGAAAAACTAGATGAACTCGGGCGGTTATTGCCCGGATTAAACTCGGGCGGATAGAAAATTTCTTCTACTCGCCCGGATGCGGTTACGGATGCCGAATATCCGTATTCCGTATCCGGTTTTAAATTCTTTCTACTATTAACTATTGTGTTTGCCAATGAAGAGCATACCTATCCAATATGACATCAGGTCCAACTCCCAAGTCTTGTAAATTGTAATTCCCCAGACCCCAAGTCCGCAAGTCAGGTTCTTCATTTCTTAATTTCCCACAACACTCTTTCTCTCTCTCCATCTCCAAAAACCCTAACTCATATTATGAGCTGCCGTCGTCCATTTTCATCACAGAAAAAATTGCCAGTATGACTCTCTCTCTCTCTCTCTCTCTCTCTCTCTCTCTCTCTCTATGTAAGTCTCTCTAATCTTGAATCTGGATTTGGTTTTATTTTGTTTTTATTTTTTTCCTAATCTCTGGTCTATTTTCGATTTTTTCTTACTATTAATATCTCTAGATGCTGCGATTGTGTTCATTAAACTTTTTTTTCCATTCTTTTTGGTTTGGATCTAGGTTTGGTTTGGTCTTTTATTTTATTTTTGTAATCTCCAATCTATTTTTTATTTTTTACTTGCTATTCATCTCTAGATGTTGTATGTCAATAATCTGAAGTTCTCTGTTCGTTTTCCCTTCCTTTTGGTTTGGATCTAGGTCTCGGGTATTTTTCTATTTATTTTTTTTCCTGATTTCTAGTTTATTTTCAATTTTTTTTCTTACTAGTCATATCTGGATGTTGTATGTCAAGAATCTAAAGTTCTCTATTTCTTTTTCCCTTCATTTTGGTTTGGATTTGGGTATGGGGTTTTTTTGTTTTTGTTTTATTTCTAGTCTATTTTCGATTTTTTTTTTCTTGCTAGTCATCTCTCTGGATGTTGGGACTGTGTTCATTAAGCTTTTGTCCCCTTCCTTTTTGGTTTGGATTTGAGTTTGGTTTTTTTTCCTAATCTCTAGTCTATTTTCAGTTATTTTCATGCTATTCATTTCTCTAGATGTTGTATATCAAGAATCTAAAGTTCTCTATTTCTCCACTGAGTTCATTAAACTTTTTTTTTTTTAATTTCCTTTCTTTTTGGTTTGGAATTGGTTTTTGTTTGGTTTTGTTCTTTCTCTAATCTCTAGTTTTGTTTTTTATTTTTTCTTGCTATTAATCTCTATGGATATTGTGACTGAAGCCAGTTTTCTAACCTTCCATTTCTTATTAACACACTCCATATCATTTTTCTCTATATATATGAATTATATTGGTTTGTTAGAACATAAGTATGCTTGCTACCTGAATTTCTGGCATCCAATTGGGATATGATTTTTTACTAATTTCTTGATTTTCAGTTTTTTGTTTCCCGCAGCTCACAATGAAGATGATAAGGGGGCTTGACTTCAAATGTTCTTCCACAGTTCTTTCTGCTGTTTTTGAATTTTTCACTATTTGTTCCTTGTAAAGTTAATGGCTTGCAGAACGATGTAAACAATAATATAAAGTCTGCAGTCTATTTTGTATGTTGATATCTACTATTATTTATTTTGTTTTATAAAATTTGAATAGGCTATAAAATAGTTCAAAAAATGCCTATAAAAATATTCATTATATAAAAAAATGCCTATAAAAATGACAAATATAAAAGCCTACAAAAAAAGCCTCTTAAAAAGTGTTAATTTTTTTTAAATGCATTTTAAAAGTGGTAAAAACTAAAAAATAATTTTTCTTAAAAAAAAAAAAAAAAACCTTATATCCGGTTTCAAACCGGATTCCGGATCCGCCCGGGTTTCAATCCTGTTTATCCGGGCGGATGTCCGCCCGTTTTTAAAAAGCCGGATCCGGATCCTCCCGGATATCCGGATCCGGATCCGGATGCACACCCTTAGTACTAATTGTATGATTACTTAGGATTAATAGCAAAATCAGTACGAGTTTATACGTTTTTTCACCCGAGGTTTCAGTTTTCAACTTTTATAAAATTAATACATGAATTTTAATAAAGTCGCAATATTTAAGTACCTATATTTCATTTTTCATTAGCAAATCAACTTTCAATTGGGTGACATGGGTTTTGATGCTATGTGTTAAACAGATTAAAGACTGATGTACTGTGGCATCCCGTTAATTTTCTAATGAAAAATTGATAAAAGTACCTCATTGCGAATTTTTTAAAATTCAGGTATCAATTTTTCTAGAAATGTAAACCGAGGTCTCGAATTGAACAAAATGTGAAAACCCATGTACTAATTTTTTAATAATTAACCCGATTATTTTAGGTGAAGTACTCTTCCATTCTACAAGAAAACTATTTATTTGTGACCAGTTATTTTCAGCGAAAATGATTATTTCCGTCAAAATGAGTCTATTTTTGTCGCAAATAGTCGTTATCGTCGCAAATAATCTGTCACAAGTGCTTTACAGAAAAGGAGTTTTATAATTTGATGTGCTAGAGCAAACCACATCAATTTGTAAGTTTAATTTTATACAATTTTTTTGTGAACTAAATATTTCTGAAATTTTTTGTTTTTTATTTTTTGGAATATTGACACTTAGTAAGTCGATCAGTTATTACAGTTGTAAAGGTCACATAACTTCTTTAAGGGCAGGAAGCAAGGAAGGGCTTTCTTATATATATGGCCGGACAAGTTATATATCAACCATATTAATTCTAATGAATAATGCTACGTGCATATATACGTACGAATTAAGACTGATTACCTTAAAGATCAGCAGAAACTCATGACCACTTTGTAAATACAAGTATATATATAGCTCTAATTTCAAAGTCATGATCATCATGATCAGGTTGCTACTGGGCATGCAGCATCCAATTGAACTTTACCTATTTTAATTTAAAGATCAGCAGAAACTCATGACCACTTTGTAAATACAAGTATATATATAGCTCTAATTTCAAAGTCATGATCATCATGATCAGGTTGCTACTGGGCATGCAGCATCCAATTGAACTTTACCTATTACCAATTTTAAGGCTGAAGTTTTGGATTTGGTTAATTTAGCAACAAAAGTGGCTAAACACATGAAGATCAATGCATTTATTTTCCTATGTATTCGTGATGTAGCCTCCCCAAATTAAGGCTATTAATTATGTTAACAAGGCCATAATTAGGTTGACTGGCTAGCTAGTCCATCGGTTAATCAATAAGCAAGAGCATTAATTTGCACCTGCATTCACAAGGCCATTATGGTTTTGCCCTTGTCGGCATAACTTTTTCCAATATTTTTAGTAGATATAAATATTGGGGATTCAATCCTCTAAGATTATATAAAAGTAAACTCATAATTAAATTGACGTAATTTTATGTGATTCGTTATATCTATTATTATACGATAAAATAGCTTTATAATCTGATGTACGTATCACATCAAGGCACGTCATATTTAGATCTCGAACTATTCCGATTTAATCAAGTTGTTTGAAGGAGGATCGATAACAATATTAATGCATGGAAGCACTTTAATTCTCATCTAAAATGAATAGAACAATTGGAGGTTTTTTTATCATTTTTTTTTTCACATATATCATGCAAAGCCTTCATGTTTAAGTTGATGATAGGACCATTTTTTATGTACAAGTTATGAAAAGCATGCAGGAGGTTGACTTGAGCCGTTTTTGAAGGGGCATGTGGGAGGTCAATATATAGGGAAAATTATTAACACTGACTGGATTCATCTCTCAAAGTTTCAAGTAAAGAGCACTACACGTACATAACAAACAAGCTAGCATGAAAGCCCGTACTGCTAGATTCTAGGGCACACAATTAACTTGACAATTAATCCTATTCCTTTCAAAACCTCTATAAAATGAGGTGCATGTAGCATAGGATTCTCAATCCTTAAACCATACATATTCTTTCAGCAGTACCAGAATTATGGCAGCTCAAGCCATTGCCCGCTTGAGTACTGTGTGCTTTCTCCTCCTGTTCACGGCAATGGTGGCAGAGGCAGGACCTCATAAGCAGAAGAAAGTGAGGTGCAAAGACAAGATTAATTACCCTGCTTGTTACAAAGTACAAAAGCTTTGCCCTACAACCTGCCCTCGCACTTGTGTCATGAATTGTCGAACTTGCGAACCCGTCTGCGAACATCCTCCACCGCCGCCACCATCTCCGCCACCACCACCACCAAAATCAAAAAAGCATTCACCTCCTCCTCCACCAAAAAAGCATTCACCTCCTCCTCCACCAAAGAAGCGTTCACCTCCCCCTCCTCCTCCTTCCAGTACTGTAACCCCTCCTGCTTCTTCTTCTCCTCCTCCTCCTCCTGTGTCCGTTCCTCCGCCTCCCCCTGCTTCAAGTTCAGCACCAAAGACAGTTAAATGTACGAACAAGGATTTCCCTCGGTGCTATGGTATGCAGCTTACCTGTCCTAGCGGTTGCCCCGACAACTCATGTGGTGTTAACTGCGCCACTTGCAGCCCAGTTTGCGGTAAGTTTCTCCCTACACTACTTCTGTTCTTTGGGATTTTATAAGAGTACTAATTAAATAATGACACCTTCTAACAATCATACCTTTTCTGGTTGAAAATACTTTAAAAAAAGCATGCATTAATGATTGGTGCGACCTTAATAATTTCTTAACTTGATGCAACTGATAACATAATAAGATTTGGCTTTTTGTTCAAAAAATTTTGCATACCAACTGATCTCCATAGATCCGTTGATCAACATATGTTGTAGCTAGTCATGGATAAAATTTTTGTAACATTGATTTCACATGCAAATCTGAGCAGAATGCAACGGTGCCGGTGCTGTGTGCCAAGACCCACGATTCGTCGGTGGAGATGGAATCACCTTCTACTTCCATGGTCAAAAAGACCACGACTTCTGCCTAGTTTCTGACTCCAACATCCACATCAATGGCCATTTCATTGGAAAAAGAAACGACAACATGAAGAGGGACTTCACCTGGGTCCAGTCTCTTGGAATCCTCTTCGGCACTCACAAGATCTTCATCGGCGCTAGAAAAACATCGATTTGGGATGACTTCGTCGACCGCCTTTCGCTGGGTTTCGATGGCGAACCAATATACCTTCGTGATGAAGAAAGCTCAAGGTGGCAATCCATGACGTCTCCAAGTGTTACAATCACAAGGATTCGTGACGCAAACTCAGTAGAAATTGAGGTGGAAGGAAATTTCAAGATCAAAGCAACAGTCGTGCCTATAACTGAGAAAGATTCCCAGATTCACAATTATGGAATCACCCAATTAGAGGATTGCTTCGCGCATCTTGACTTGAGTTTCAAGTTTTACTCATTGAGTGGGCAAGTTAACGGTGTTTTAGGGCAGACTTATGCAAGCAACTACGTGAGTAGGGTGAAGATGGGGGTGCTCATGCCTGTTTTGGGTGGTCAGAAAGAATTCTCCTCCTCAAGTCTCTTTTCCACTGATTGTGCTGTAGCAAGGTTTACTGGTGAGTTAACAGATCAAGAAAATTCTATGGAGTTGGAGGAGTTTGGCAACCTGAATTGCGCAAGTGGTATGGATGGTCGTGGAGTAGTTTGTAAAAGGTAATCAAAGTTCAAGCTAGCTAATTGCATAGTGCTCTTGATTTCTAGGCAAAGATCTGGGGGATATGAGCACTCTTTTGTTAAATTTAATAAGCTTCATGTTGAAGCAATGGAATATGTCTCGCCATTTTAATAATGTATCTGTTTTAATTGTTGGTTCTTGAATTAATACGACTAGTAAAATGAAGATTTGCATGCATGCATATATATATATATATATATATATATATAGAATAATGTTACATACAGTCGTGGAATGTGCAAACGCCGTGCAGTCGCTTTGAAAAAGAGTAGGGTCCACTATTAAAAAATTAATTTCTTTTCATGTGGGTCTCATATTTATTTATTTTTTTCAAAACGACTACACGACGGTTGCACACTCACGACTGCAAATATCATTTCTCATATATATATATATATATATATATATATATATATATATATAAATCCAATTCAAAATGCTACAAGATGGCAGTGACAATTAGTATTATAAATTGCAATCCCCAAATAGATAATTGGTAGTACTGTAAGTACCATTCTCGTCGTTTTAGTCGCAAATACCTATTACAAATAAGCATTTTTATCATGCTTTTCAACGGTGGTTCTTTAATTAACTTAGCGTAGATCATTTGAATGATTTTTAATTCCTTCTTCGGCCTGGTTTGTTTTCACAGATGAGATGAGATGAGATAAAAGTTAAATGGAATAAAATATTGTTAGAATATAAATTTTTAATATTATTTTTGTTTTAACATTCAAAAAAATTGAATTGTTTATTTTATGTTGTGTGGGAATTTGAGAAAACTGTAATGATCAGATAAAATGAAATAAATAATGAAGTGTTGTGAAAACAAATCATGCCTAAAAGCTAGCGTTTATGGAAGTGTAACGTCCCAATCAAGATAATTTGAGCATTCTTGAACTAATCAAGCATGGGAGTTAGATGGCTGCCTTTTTTTTCCACCTGACAAAAACAAAATTGAAAAAAGAAAAGAAAATGCATGGAGGAAAAACAGCTTGCTAGGTTGCCATTGGCCATAAGTTTAGAATTTCGATCCGGTCGAAACAACTGACATTTTCAGTTCTAGTATATTACCGGTACAATAGCCATCCACATTGTAATAACCCAAGCCCAAAGACCAAGCCCAGCCCAGCCCATCCAGCCCATTGTAAAAAACTTTTCCCCTTGATTTTCTCCACTTTCCCTTCCCCACTCCCTAAATTTCACATAACCAAACCCCCGGGTCTGGTCTCTCATACACATCTCTCTCATCTTTCACAATCTGTGATACTTTACGTAAGTAATTATTACATTTATTAAGATTATGGACTTTTTTGTACGTTTTATGCGGTATTATTTTAAGATTTTTAATTATTAATTCAATGTATTTTATTGTTATTAATTATTGATCATTATTTAAACTGTTCTTTATTTTAAATTAGTTTATTGTTAGATTTAATTATTTTATTTTTATTTAGTCACTACGTTTAAATTATTTTATTTAACTCGTTTTTTGAAATTATTTTCGTTGGATCAATTTTGTGACCCAAGTTGTAGAGACTGGACTTCATTTATTTCCCTCACTTTTTTTTTCCTTTTTTTTTTTCCTTCTTCTTTTCTTTTTCCCCTTCTTTTTCTTCTTCCCGTGTGCGACTTTCTCCTCCCTCTCTCCCGTCCGTTTGTTTCGTCCTCCATAGCGCCGCCATGCGCCGTTCGTCTCTGTCACCGCCCCTCCCATTCTCTTTCCCTCCAGTCGGCGATCATTCCCCTCCATTTTCAGCTCCTCAATTGTCACCGTTAGCCTCCACGCACGGCTTCAAGCTAACCAATTTTTGTGCTCCAGCGCCACAATCACGCCGCCATTGGCCTCCATCTTTTCACCACATCATCAGTGGCCTCCCAGCTACCTAACCCACCCAAGCACAGCCCCGATCCGCCACCTTTGAAGCCCCTCTAACTCGTTTTTCGATTAGGGTATTTTGGCTTTCAACCGCCGTCCACGCCGACACCCACGGCCAATCACCACCACCCCTAAGCCCTTCCCTTGCCATCCCAAGTCTTCGTTTGTTCCCATTCAAAAGTTGGATTTTTGAGACCCACAACTCTTGTCCATTTTGTACTGTTACATTGTTGTGCCGCCACTTCTAGCACCTTTGTGATCATTCGAAAATTATATTATATCACTGTAAGTATATTTCCAAAGAATTTCTTGAGATTTAAATATATTTTTGCACTAACAAATCTTCTGCAGTCTGGTTGGTTGTGCCGGATATTGAGTCTGAGGAGTATAGGGGTCGGTTGGATGTGAGGATGTGTTGTTTATTTAATTGAATTATGCTTGCGTGCATTTATGTTGTGTTTGGCATCATGGCATTAATTGCTCATTTCATGCATGCTCATGTGTTGTGAATAAAAACTGGATTTTCATATGAGAGATGGTTTAGGGTATGCTTGAAATGAATGGATTGAAAGGTTTGAGAGAAAGAAAAAAGAGACTATAGGGATGGTGCTAAGCAGGGACAGTGATAGAGTCCTGCATGTGATTCCCGTCTACGGTGCACGTGGTAGGGATGGTGGTAAGCAGGGATGGTGGTAGAGTCTCGTCTGTGATTCCCGCCTACGGTTCATGGGATAGGGATGGTGGTAAGCAAGGATGGTAGTAGAGTCCTGCTTGTGACTCGCGCCTACAGTGCTCTGATAGGTACCCCTTGTGTGGAAAG
Source organism: Juglans cinerea (assembly GCA_961763995.1). Taxonomy (NCBI): domain Eukaryota; kingdom Viridiplantae; phylum Streptophyta; class Magnoliopsida; order Fagales; family Juglandaceae; genus Juglans; species Juglans cinerea. The sequence continues at coordinate 5,007,878 of CAUIVZ010000015.1, forward strand.
GAACTGTAGGGATGGTGGTAAGCATGGATGGTGGTAGAGTCCTGCCTGCGATTCCCACCTATGGTGCACGCGGTAGAGATGGTGGTAGTCCCGCCTGCAATTCCCGCCTACAGCGCGAGTTGTAGGAATGGTGGTAAGTAGGGATGGTGGTAGTCACGCCTGTAATTCCTGCCTACGGTGCATGCGGTAGGGATGGTGGTAGAGTCTCGCCTGTGATTCCTGCCTACAATGTCCGATAAATGATTATGTTGTCAGTTTATGATTTAATGGTTACGAACACCATTCTCTGGGAAAATGATTGGTTTATGTTTGGGCCATTTTCTGGGAAAATGAAGGTTATTATTCATGGCATGTTTTGGGTCAAATGGAGTTTTTGGCGTGCGTTGGAAAATAATCATTTTCTGGGAAAATGAAGTTTTGGGATCACATTTGTATTTCATCATGTACACATATTTGTTGGTTGCATTAATGCATTTTTTTTCGTGGGTTATTTGGATTATTACGTACATGTGATACCGTTTTATGGTATCGCAGATTTTGATGCAGATGAGGACGACGAGCCTTAGGCTTTGGCTCTACTGGAGGAGTGTTCTGGGTTGCTTTCGTGTATCGAGATTTATTTTCCCACTTGTTATATATTTTGCCCTTTGTATTATATTTTGGGATAACTGTATAACTCTTTTCTGTACTACTTTTATTTTGGTAAGTTTGTATTTAAAATTCTGGTACTCAGTTGGCTAGCTTTTAATATAACCGCTGTGACTTTTGTTGTGCACGTTTTGCATGTTGCACACACTTGAGCACTTATCGTTGGGATGCATGACCCGTGTTATCATCATCCTGATGTCACGATTCCCGTGTTTCTATACGTGGGAGTCGGGGCGTCACACAACTATCTCCGTATCATTCCCTCTCTATTTTCTCTACTTTTTCTCTTTGGTCTGTATCTGTCAGTCTCTCTGCTCTGTGTGTGTGTGTGCTTGTGTCTCTGTCTCTTTGTGCATGTGTTTATTTCTATTTTTGTTTCTATTTATTTGTTTCCCTCTCAATTCTTATTTTTGCAATGTTATCTCTCCACCACAGCCACTGCTCTAAGCTGCTTTATCACCATTGACGACAATATTAAGTAAATTCTCTCCCTTATAAAGAATTTCGAATAGGAAATTGGCTAAAATTTGGTGTTTTGAATAGTTGAGAATGTACTTAGTTAATTATAATGTTGTGGTGTGTTGAAAATGAATTTAATACTCAAGTGTTAGTGGTGGGTGTGTACAATACAGAGTTGGTAAAACTTTGGAAGATTGAATCTTTGATCAATCATTTTGAACATGTTAGAGGTTTGTGCTATTTATTCTTGAGCCCATGATATGAATGTCTTTGTGACATGTTTGATACACCTCGTGGCGGGATGTGTTTGTGTCATGATATCTTCATGGTATATTGATGCCCCTCGCAGCATGATTTCTTCGTGGCATGATAACCTTGTAGTATATTCATGATTTTCCTATTGTCATGTGGCCTGGAATATGACATTTGGTTGAACATGTTTGAAATAAATTGTACCGCTCACATTATTTTTTTATTGGAATTTTATTCACTCTTCTATAGTAAAGACAATCGCCAACTCCCACACCCCTATTAATTTGCTACTTACTGAGCACATGACAGCTCACCACTTCATTTCACATCTTTTTCAGAGTTGTAGAAAGCTCTCTTTTGTGGTTATAGCTTCTGAGCCAAAAATTCTAGTGTGGACTTAGTTTTAGTCCATTAAAGTTGGAAGTTTTGGAGATTGATGATTTTGTTGCTTGAAGGTGGTTTTGGTTGTACAGAGAGTTTCCTTAGAGTCATATCTTAGTTAATTTTACAGTTTTGTCAATTATCTGTATTGTAATTATTTAGAATTTAATGTCTCTGGCTGAACTTGTGAATGAATTTTTTAGAATTATTATATTATAGTTGTGAAAAGTTTGGAAGTTGTGTATTTGATATATATTTGTAGACATGGAGAAATTTTTAAAAACTTTAGGCGAAATTTTGTCCGATTATGATTTTGGGTTTGGGGCATTATACACATTCCGTTCCGTTCTAAACTTCAGCCCGTTTTAGTGAATTCTGGCCCTTCAGACCAATTTCGAAATGTATTCCGTTTGAGATTGTTTTAATGATAATTTTGTAAGGCATTTCTCTTTTGTAAATTTATTGTGTCTGGATGATATTTTTGTAAATTTCAAATCTAGATGACATTCATGTAATTCTAAATTCTAAAATGGATTTATATAATTTAATTTTTTTTAAACTTTAAATATGCCAGATTCTCTCTCTCTCTCTCTCTCTCTCTCTCTCTCTCAAATCTCATTAATTTTAATAATTTCTCATATCTTTATATATTTTTTGTTTTTGTTTTTGTTTTTTGTGTGTTTCAACTCAAGTTTATTATTTTTTAGTATTATCTTTTGACACTAATATCTCTATTTTTTTGTAATTGTTTCAACTTATATTCATTTTGAGAATTCTTAATTCTTTCACACACACACATGATACACCCTTACATATACATGTATTTAAATTTTAATTCTTTTGACACTAATACCTATTCTATGCCTAGTACTCGAATGTAGACACATGTTGGGTGAAATTAGTCATCTTATGGCTTGCTTAATCAGATCGCTATACTGATGCCTCTGCTAGCTCTAAGAGCACATTGGATTGTCTACTTTTCTAGCTAAATTTAAGCAAATGATGGCATCTTGGTTATTCAACTATCTTGTTTCTATGCATCACACATTGGAGTAGCTATAAGTTTGGCTAAACTATTAAAATAATATATTTTAATATTCTTTTGTTATTTCTTTATTTTACATATTCAACAGTCTTATTTTTTAAATCTAACGGTCATATATATTTGTTATTTTATCTTACTATATTTTTATCTCACAGTAATTTTTATCTAACGATCATATTTTTTTAACGGCCGTAATTTTGATCAAAAGATCATTTTTATCTAACTATCTTTTATATCTAACAATCATTTTTATCTAACATCATTTTTATTTAGAGTTATGTTATTTATAAGTATGGTGCGTCGACACACCACTTAATGTGGAACCCTTTTTAATTATAAAAAAAGGCAAAACACTATCTATTAGACATATCTCTACATCCTCCACATGATCATTGGTGTGTTTTGGTATGTTAGAATATATATTGACTTGCAATTAAACGTTTTCTTTTTATCTAACGATCATATTTGTAATTTTAAATTTTATATCATTTCATGGGGTTTATTCAACTTTTGAATTGAATAATATGTACTATTTTTTCAATACTAAATATCATGTTGTCTTTGTACATTGGGAATTGTTAATTGGTGCTAAGAACTTAAAGACATTTGGAAGAAGTTGGGATCGATATAGACTAAAAAAAGCACTCAAAAGTCCAATATAGAATAAAATATGTAAAAGAGATAAAATTGGCGCCAACATGTGTTGTAAAAACCAGTACTAAAAAAGCTTCAACAAACCATAAAGACAAGAATATATGGAAGTGGCAGGAAATCATATGTTAAAATGATATGAAAGTGGTAGAAAAGTTTCAACAAACCATATGCTAGCTATATACTAGCTAGGACTTCATCAATGATAATGCTGCCCCGTTTGTTCCTGATTATATATGTTGCACTCCCATCGATTCTAAAGAAATATATATCAATGAAAAGAAATGATAATGCTGCACAGACCTGAGGTAAACACATTAAGGAAGCATACTCGCAACTAATTAACTCCTAAGTACATGAAGTCAATCTTAAGTACACAGCTCGTTACTATGCAAAGTACTAAGCAAACCATACATATTAAAAATCTCAAGCTCAATATTCCTATGTACACAACTTGTAAAAATGGATTGGCCTATCAATACAAAAGTGAAGGTTTTTGGCCTAGTAATATGGAAACTATAAACAGATTTCCCCTGTAAATTAGTTGTTCTAATTTATGCTAGGTACAAGAAAAAATGAACATTTGTGACGGATTATTTACGACGAAAATGACTATTTGCAATGAAAACAGACTCAGTTTAATAGGAAATAGTCATTTTTGAAGAAAATAACTGATCACAAATAAGAAATTTTCATGTACTGAATTAATTAATTGCATGATCGTGCGTGCTGAACATAGATTAAAATGGATTATAAGTTTGTACCACGGGCCTGATTTTATTAGGGCTAGAAGGAATATTATTTTATTGGGCAGTTAGTCTGGCACGTATTATTTGAGGATCTAGTATTGAGGAGATAAGAATGGATATGAAATTATGGACCTAGATTCAAAACGGAGTATATTCGGCCCATTAGGCCTAGATATGGATGGATAAGCCCAAGTATATTCTAGCCGAAACCCATTATATTTTTGGCTTTTAAATTCGTGATAATTTGGAACCAATCCCTAGCCCTTGATAAATGCTGCAATTTCAAGAGTTTGAAAAATAAAAACAGTCTCATAGTAACAAGTCCAACGCTTTTCTAGCAACTTCAAGTAGGTGATTATTGACACGTTTGTTATCAATAGAAGCAAAGAGGTAACTATGTGAGTATACCCTTACATGTATGGTAAATGATGTTTTTCTAAAGTATTGTTTATGTATGGTCCTTTATTGAAAGCTCATTTTTAAGTTCCAAGTCATGATATGATGAAAGTGAGTTTCAATGTTACGTTATTCTATGTTTTACATGCATCATGATAAGCTTTCATTTATGATTATGATAAGTTATGTCATTATGCGTTCTACTTGCATCATGGTAAGAAAGATAAAAGACAAGCTATGAAAGAAGCAGCCTACAAAAGAATAAAATAAATGCAAAGGTTAGGCTAAAAAATAATAGTATAGGGTACATTAATTAGTACATGCTCAATGAAAGCATGGATGAGATCAGTGAAGTTCCATTGAAGATGAAATGCAAATGGGACTTTGAGCTAGGAAGCATTATCCCAAGGTAAAACAAACACAATCTTTCTTTGAGAATTTGTTTTCCATGAACAATGAATATTGGGTTTAAAGCATGCATGGAAGCACATGCTAAGATCTTGGATGGATACTGAAAATAACCTTTTTCTCTCTGGAGGCTAGGGCTCTCATGTGACTCCACCTCACCTTCTTCATCTCTCCTCTATCTCTCTGCTACTAAATACTAGCAACAGTCTGATTTCTTTGCTTTTTCTGGTTCTATTTTTTGACAAACAATTTTCTTTTGGCTTCGGCCATGGAGAATCCATCTCCATCAATCCATAACACCGTCTTCCCAAATTTGAAAGATAAGCCGGATGCTCTACCAATGTCCTATGCTACCATTGTCGAGGTACTAACCGGCTAGAGTTGTCCTCGATCCCAATTGCAGACACATCTATGCTAATCAAACAACCACAAAGCAAAATTGGGAAGCCGATGGTCTATTTCACTACTCTGGAGGTTCAATGATCAAAGGCCCCTCTCCAATTCACACTAGTTGCAAAGTTTTCAAAGGGATGCCCGTAAATGGATGCCATACGAAATTATATCACTTCAAAATGGAGTCTTCAACATCCCCTATCGTGAGGTTGATCGATTCAGCCATGTATTGATTAAACTTCAATCCGTGGAAGACTTGGCCAAAGCTTGGACTAGGGACTCTCACATCATGGAAGCCGCCATGTTCAGGCTCTTCAAGTGGACTAGAGATTTCTCTCCCAAAGAGGGTTCTCCGATTGCACCGGTGTGGGTAAGATTCCCCTTGCTCCCCTTGAATTTCTTTGTCAATTTATATTTTAAAGCCCCTAAGAAAGTTTTTGTTTGCAAATTTACCTACACTTACACATACTCGTCCCTCATTTGCCCAAGTGTGCATTGAAATGGACCTCTTTGTGATTTGGATGGGTACTGGTGACGATGGTTTTTGGCAAAAAACTGAGTATGAAAGGTTCCCAAGTTTTTGTAGCTATTTTCGACTTCAAGGGCATGTTGTTCATGACTGTAGGAAGTGGTCGGGCAAGGAACCCAAACAGAATTTAGTTGTTGATGCTCAATCTCCTATCACTGAAAAGACATGGATCTCCAAGCATAAACCAAAGGCCATTCCTGAGACTAAACAACCTAAGCCTTGCTCTATTTTAATCCCCCAAAAGGCCCAACCTAGTTCCTATAAAGATAATATTCTTGAGAACCAACATGTTTTAGAGCCCCAAATTGATCACCATGTAGAACACACTGTCGAGGTAAATTCGAGGTCAAATCCCTCTTTACCTCTATTGAATGCAAGGTCTGAAAAATCTCTTGAAAATCAAGACCCTACATATGCTACTAACCAAAGCTCTAATGGAAATGAGCCTACTGAGGAGATACCCATCTTTAAACCCTTTGCTATGCTTGCTAATGATCTTAATCTAGACTCTAGTATAACTATTATTGAAGAAGATCCACAATCCTTAAAAGCACATTTGTCGAATTTAGAAGTCATGGTTAATGCTTCCAAAAAGAAAGGTAAACGCGTAACATGCGTAACACGTATTGTCCCTAACAAAAAAATTCAAATCTTAATGAACTCTATTCTTATCTGGAATGTACAGGTCATAGCCAATCATGGTACTATGCTTCATTTGAAACATTTGATCTATACTCATAAGTTGTCTTTAATTCATTTGCTTAAGCCTATGGTCCCCTTTGTTAAAGTTGCTGCTATTGGTAAAAAAACTTGGTCTCCCGCATGTTTTTTCCAATGAAGATATGGGAGAAAATATGGGTTTGTGCTAAATCTTATATTTTTATTACTATCCTTCATTCTTTTGAACAATATTTCACTTTCTCTACTAATTTGTGTGGTTTAACCACTATATTTTCTATTGTGTATGCTAAATGTAATTATTTGCTTAGGAGATCCCTTTTGGATTCTCTTACTAATATGTGCCCCTCGACTATCCCTTGGGGTTTAGTAGGCCATTTTAATATTATTAAGTGTGATGATGAGAAGTTGGGTGTTGTTCCAACTCCTTAATTTGCCAAGATTGACTTCATTGATATTATTGAGACAATCTCCTTTATGACATGTAGGGGTGTAACCAGTCCGATTCGCTCCGATTTTGGACAAATTTTGGAACTGAACCAGTATACAATGATTTGCATTTTCAAGAACCGATACCGCACCAATTACCCTCCTAAATCGGTAGTTCCGGTTTTACCAGTTCTGGTCCGGTTGTCTAGTTTTAATCAAGTGCCAATGTGTCATAAAAAATCTGTTATAAAAAAACTGCTATAAAAAATCTGCTGTAAAAAAATCAGCTATAAAAAAACTACAATAAAAACAGAAAATGAAAATCTATTGTAAAAACAATCAGCTATAAGAACATAACAATAATCGAACTATTATCAATAACTATTGTAGAAAGTATAAACGAGTAAATGCATCTTTAAGCTGGTCCACCAACATAACAACAATCGAACTATTATCAATATACATTTCTTGGAAACAAAATTGCAAATATCACAATTTATATCGAGGATCAAGAACCAACCCAACATACAACAATGGATTCATTTTTTCAAAACTTCCCCAATACTTCTCAAATTTAGACTTCATATTGCATGCCATTGACCTCAAATTATGCAGCCCTTCCACACACTTCAAATTAATTGCATCTTGAATTTTTGTTAGATCCAAGAAAAAAGAATTGCAAGTGACATAATTGGTCCCTGAGAAACGCAAGGTTGCATCATAAAAAGTTTAAGAAACTTTACAAACAACCTACTCTTAGCCCAATCATCCTTGGTTGGAGGCCCTAACTTGGATGCCACTTCCTTACTCAACTCATTACTACCGTCATCATTCTCCCCAAAACTCATAACATATCTCAAATCTTCATCCTCTAGCCATTGAAATGTTTTTTTAGAACTTTTCAACCCTATCCAACATCATATAGGTGAGAGTTCCAACGAGTTGCTACATCTAGGCATACGTGACTTTTACAAGTAATATCCTCACTATCACAACATTGTTTAAATGTGCTTCACTGTTGTAGATAAGATTTCACATACTTCACAGCCCCTCTAATTCTGGCAATTGATTGATCTAATTCTTTCAACTCATCCTGAACAATCAAGTTCAAGATATGAGCATAACATCTCATATGCAAGAACTCATGTTCCAAAATCGTATGCTTTCTATTCCTTGTCTTTCTTTAGATATATGAAATTGTCCCATTATTTGAATTTGCATTATCGAGTATAATTGTAAATATTTTGGGCCTCTCCCATTCAATCAAACACTTTTCGATTTTCTTACCAAGTGTCTCATCCTTATGGTTTTCCACCTTACAAAAATTAATAATTCTTTTGTGCATTCTCCAATCTTCATCAATAAAATATGTGGTGAGACACATGTAGTTAAAAGTTTGCATGGATGTCCATGTATCCATGGTTAGACAAATTTGTTGCCCCTTCAGAGAACTATTCAACTTGTATTTCTCTCTCAAATGAAGTCTAAAAACATCTTTTGCAACCGTTATACGTGATGGAATCCTAACCCATCTAGGTTGCACAACAAGCATAAATCTCTTAAATCCCTTCCCTTCCACAAATCTAAAAGATAGATCATCAACAATCAACACATTAACACTAAAAGCAATAGGTGCAAGCCCCCCACTAGTTTCTCTAGGTTTGAAACTTACTACAGATTGACTTCTGTCCACTTTTCTAATTGGAGACTTCTTACATTATTTTTCTAAGTATTGCAACATTGATCTTGAGCCATTTATATTTGAATCACAAGCATAAGTTGCCTCGCAAAAGTTACATGCAATCCTAGGTCTCGACTTATTATCAGTTTTAATCTTTCTAAAATACTCCCAAACTACAGATCTTTTCCTACTAGTACCAATAGACGTCATAGTTACATTAGATTTGGGTGAAAGTGGATCATTAGTCGTTGTTGATTCCATCGTCGTTTCGTTGAAGGTTGAATATCGCCGGGTGTTTCTATTTCAATTGAAGGATCCATCTGTAACAACAAAACAATTAAAAAGACTTTCATTTGTTTAACAATATTAATTTCTAATTTAGAACTAAAAAGAACAGCAAAATAATTTGGCTAAGGGTACCAAAACTAAACAGAACAGCAAGCCACGAGGAAGAAGATCTTTGTTCAGCAACTTAAACAAATTGACTAGTGAATCAATAAAATACATCAAAAGGGTACAAAAAATTACAAAAGCAGGAATGCTTTTGCAAAAAAATCTGTAAAAATTTCCAATCTTAATCAATACAATCTGTAACAACAATTTGTAAATTCATTTATTCAATAAAAACTCTAAATAAAACCTAAATAAATTTTGTAAATCCTAAATCAATAAATATGTAAATTAAAAAAAAATTAAAAAACCCTAAATCTGTTCCCTAAATAAATAAACCCTAAATCTATTTGTAAGTCCTAAATGCTAAATAAACCTAAATCTGTCCATGTGTTATAAACCCTAAATCTGTCATTTGAATCAAGAACCCTGAATAAACCCTAGATTTTTACAACATCTTACTTACATTATGACTCAAACTTTAAACAAATCAATAACATATTAATATTGACCAGGAAATTTGCATATTACTTACATTACATTATGGACCACAAAATGGCACATAATAGACAACCCTCGGATACCACGAATCAAATAAATGGCACAAAGTAATATCTATGAAATCAGCGTAATGAAACAATGAAAAAACCCTAAAAATAAAATCCTAAACAGTAAACATTTTCGAAGATTACAACATTTTCGAAGATTATAGCTATAGTGATATTAATACTAATAAGTTAACTATACCATTATACATATATTATACTATTATAGTGTTACTACTACATATAGTGTGTGTGTATTATATATATATATATATATATATATTATAGTGATATAGTGAGACTAATATTATATGTTATACATTATGGAATATAATAAAATATTGATACTAAATTATTACTAATACTATATACTATACTAATAGTGATATTAATACATATATAATAGTGATATTAATACTATATATAGTCATTGTGATTAGTATAACTATATAATAGTATTAGTAGTAGTATAGCTATATATTAGTATTAGTTATAGTGATTTAGTATAATTATATTAGACTATTAGTATTAGTATAACTATTAGTATTCGTTATAGTTATTAGTATAACTATATATTAGTATTTGTTATAGTGATTTTAATTTAGTATAACTATATCACTGATAGTATTAGTATCACTATATCACTATAGTATCATATAGTGATATAATATTAGTATAGTGATTTATTTAGTAATTTATATATAGACTTAAAGTGGATCACTAATAGTATTAGTATCAGGCTATAAAATGTAGTTAATATACTAATGTATATTAGTATTACTAATGTATTTATCAAAAAGAATATGTTGAGAATTTATTAAACCATAAAATTTAATTAATATATATACTTTATATTTAAAACATATGATCAGACAAATGTTCATGTTTTGTCAATCAATATAATTATATATAAAACACTTTTCATATGTTTTAAAGTAGCCTCGCAAAAGTTACATGCAACCCTAGGTCTCGACTTATCATCAGTTTTAATGATCAGACAAATGTTCATATTTAAAACACTTTTTGATTTAAATTTTATGTTATAAATTATAATATAACATTATATATAATATAAAAAATATGATATATAATATTAAAATTTAATTAAGAATATATATATAGGAACCGGTCTGGTCCGGTCCAGTGTCGAAAAACCTAAAACCAGAACTGGACCGATTTTGATCAGTTTCTAAAATAGAGAAACGGGTCCCGGACTAAACCAACCAGTTCGAGCCGGTTCTCCAGTTTATTTCAATAGCCTTGACATGCCTTTTCTGGGTACCAAGTTCACTTGGTCCTATAGAAAAGATGGTATATATACTTGGAGAAACTTGATCATGCTCTTGTCAATCAACCTTGGTCCCAAAACCTCCCTCAGGTCACCCTTTCTTATCTTTGAGAAAAATCATTCGGACCATTCCCTGCTTTTGGTGGAGAATAAAAACATTTTAAATTTGGTCCATCAATCTTTAAGTTCCTTTTCTTGACTTTGTTTCCTCTAATTTGAACTTCACTTGTCATCTTAGTGACCTTCATAAGTTGTTTTTCAAACTCAAATGTCTATAAATTGCCTTAAAAGACTGGAATTTCAATGTTTTTGAGAACATTTTTCAAAATCTTGCTAAGTTATGTGATAAAACCCAGATTGCTAAAATTTCTCTTCAAAATTCTGGTTTGAAATCTGACCAAATTATTTTACTAAATCTTCAAAAAAAGGCCATGATGACATCTTGCTCCAAGAAGAGATTTTTTATTAACAAAAGTCAAGAATCCAATGGTTATATGAGGGTGATAAAAACGCAAGTATTTTTCATCATACTGATAATAGTTTTATGCTCCGTCCTCCCTCTTTGGGGGAGGTCAAATAAGTTGTCTCTAGTATCCCTATTTATTCCGCCCCTGCCTCGGATGGGTTCTCTTCCTCTTGTTTCTTAGCATGCTAGTTTGTCATTCACCTTGATCTTCTTGAGGCTGTTGTTTATTTTTTAATGGGGGTAACTTTCCATCTTCTTTGAAAAACTCTTTCATTACAATGATTCCTAAAGGCGACAATCCCACTTCCCTCTCAAACTTCGGACTCATCAGTTTGTGTCAGGTCTCTTATAAGATTATTTCAAAATCCTGGCCAACCGCCTCGCCTCCCTAATGCCCAATCACATATCCAAGCATCCAGGGACTTTTGTGGAGGGGCACACTATCTCTGATAGTTAGGCCTGCAACCTGACCAACCCAAGCCGGGTTTGGGACCAACCCTACCCAAGCCGACTATTAGAAGGCGCCAACCCGACCCGACTTGAACCTGTCCATTCGTGTCGGGTCATAATGCAATCAGTTTTGTTTTACATTACTTTGTTTTTCTAGCTTACCTTGAAACATCTTTTACACCAAGATAATATTTTGGAGGAACACTTTCAAGTTCCCACCAAAACAAACGGTGCATGATTTAAACTCGAAAGTAAGGAGAATGCTTGGGAACCGAGGCAAAGATAAAACATATAAATACGTAGACATAAATATGTACATATTTTACATGCGAACACACAAACACAAATTGAGGGAGAGATTATTATTAAGGACATAACCGATAAATTGAAGAGTAAAGATTCTTCCATCATCTCTTTCACTGATGGACTTCTTGAGAAAATTGTCCCTTGGGAGATTGCTATTGCTGAAGTAGAACTCAACTTGCAAACCCAATCGGAAGTCAAGAAAGTGAAACATATAAGAAATAATCATTTATGTTTGACTTGTCGGACTAGGAGGTTTTTTCCCAGATTGCCACTGATATGGACAAGGAGGGTTATACTTCAATTTCAGCCCCTTTTTGGTTTGGATTAATCTAAGTTTTCTTTGTAAGAGTATCTCTTTTAAGGGCTTAAATTTGGGGCTAATTTGGGAGTTTTAAAGAGTTTTGTACCTTCGAAAAGGGTTTTTCAACTTTGAATTAGAAGGAGAATAAGAACTTGAGGAGAGAGAGAGAGAGAGAGAGAGAGAGAGAGAGAGAGAGAGAGAGAGAACCTGAGACAACATCTAGGACCTTCCATGGACACAGAAGAAGCTTCACTGTAATTGCTATTGTTGCAGCTGTAAATGGCATTGAGATCCTGCAATGGATTTTGAGAAGGGCTTCGCTTTTCTTCCTTCGATTGTTCTCTTCATTCTTTGCCACTGCTAATGCTAGAGAGGGTTTCTTTGGGATCTTAGACGAGAAAATCCAGTTCATAGTGCCAGAGAGGGACAACGCCATATCTACAACTGTACTGCATTGTGTGCTCCGTATAAGAAGCAGAAGTATCGATCTTTGGCTTGCTCTGTAGAACCAAAACCAAATGATATGAAATGGGAATAGAGAAAAAACAGCAAGGAGAAGAAGGGCAAGGGCTAGGGTTTGATGCAAAAGTGAAAGACAAGCTTAATTAAAACGCAAACGTGTTTTAAGAGTCAGGTTCAAATGTTGTCTGACATTGGTCGGGTTGGATGGTTGTCGAAACCGATAATTACTTAACTCAACTTTAGCGAGTTTGACCCATCGGGTTGTACGGGTTGATCGGCCCAGCAGGTTTCTTGAACAGGCAAACTAATAGTATTTCCCTGGCTCATGAGCTTACCCATAGCCTTGGTAGGAAAGTTAGAGGTAACAATGTCCTTCTTAAGGTGGACAGAGCTAAAACCTTTGATAGAGTCAACTGAAATTATGTTTCTAGTATTCTTGCCTCTTTTGGTTTTAATAGGGAGCTTAGTGCTTTACTTTAGCATTGCTATACTGACCCCACTTTCTCTATGTGTCTTAATGGTACGCACAAAGGTTACTTCACTTCCAGTAGGGATCTTCGTTAAGGCAACCCTTTATTTTCATTGCTCTTCATCTTAAGTGAAGAGCCTCTTAGTAGAGGTCTTACTAAAATATGGAGGTTGGTCACACCACTCCCTATGCTGTGCCTCATGGTTGTCCTTTTATTTCTCACATCCTTTTTGTTGATGACCTTTTGATTTTCACAAATGCTTCTAAAAAGAGTCTTATTTCTTTTATGGGATTTATCCATCCCTATGTCATCTCTGGGCAAAAACTCAATCCTTCCAAAAGTAATTTCTTAGTTCATAGGAATGTCTCTAGAGCCAGAATTCATGTTATTGAGACTACAACTTGTTTCAAAGAGGACAAGTTCCCTACCTCGTATCTTGGGGCTCTTCTCTCTTATGGGAAATCTCTGTTTTCGCCTATGATCTCATCATCTCTAAAATTCGCAATAAGGTTGCTAATTGGAAAAGATGTCTTTTGTCCTCTAGGGGTAAACTCACCTTACTCAAATCTATTCTCTCTTCTATTCCCATTCATATTCTTTCCGTCCTCAACCCCCCAAAGAAAGTGATTGATGTCATTCATAAGGCTTTTGCCACTTTCTTATGGGGAAAGGTAAATGGTCAGCCTAAGAAAAAATGGGTCTCTTGGTCTCACATTTCTTGCCCTCTACCTGAAGGCGGCCTTGGTATCGTAACGTCTTTTATGTCTCAACGCCATTCATTGCAAACTTGCTTGGAATTAGTTTAGATCTGATTCCCTTTGAGCTAATTTCTTACACCACAAGTATATGCCTAACGATTTTTCTCATAATCACATTGTGGCCAAACCTTATCGCTCTATCACTTGGAAAGTCACTTGCAAATTCATCCCTATTATTCATCAAGAGAGTCAATGGAGAATTCATGAGGGTGCTATAAGCTTTTGGTTTGATAACTGGTCCGGCATTGGTTCTCTTTTTGAGAAAGGTTTTCGTATTTCTTCCCCCAATTTGCAAATTAAAGATGCCTATACTCCTTCTAGGTGGAACTGGGATGCGATTCTTAGTTTGGGCAACCATTCTCTCATACATGAACTTGGACAGTTTTCCATTTCGCTCAAGCCTGGCTTGGACATTAAAATTTGGAAACATTCTCTAGATGATCTCTTCTCCACCAAATCGGCCTGGAATTTCCTCAGGCATGCATCTCCCATATTTCCTTTCGCCACCTTCATTTGGAACAAAGTTATTCCCTTAAAAATCTCCATTTTTGTTTGGAAACTTTGGCACAATGGTATTCCCCTTGATGACAATATTCGACATTGTGGTATCTCTATTGCTTCTAAATGCAATTGTTGTGTTGTTGGTTCTTCAAAAATTGTCTCTCATTTATTTTCTAACTGCTCTCTTAGTGAGATTGTTTTGTGCTATTTTTATAATATTTTTGGCTACACTCTGACTTCTTTTCCTAACTGAAAGTCGTGCCATTCACTGGTGGTATTATTGTCAAGGCAATACTCAACTTCACTTGATTGCCTCTCTTATTCTTATTGTCATTTTTTGGGAGATTTGGCTTGCAAGGAATAGAGCCATCTTTGATGGAACCCAAATCAACAGTCTCTCTATTATCTACAAGCTAAAGCATTGTTGAGAGATCTCAATTTTCTTCTCAAAATGAAAGCTATTGTGTCCAGCTCTAGTATCACCACCTTGGACACCCTCCATCTCCCTATTCTCATGATTAGATCCAGAAGACCTAACTTAGTCAAATGGATTCATCCTCCCTTGGTAATTTTAAGTTAAACATAGATGGCGTCTCTAAAGGCAACCTTGCTCCTGCTAGCTGTGGAGAAGTTCTATGTTCTTATGATGGTTGCTTTTATTGTTGGTTTTAACTCCTTTCTGCGCGTCGATATTAATACTTATGCTAAACTTTCTGCTCTGAAGTTGGGTCTTAGCTTATGTTATCAACTGAGTATTGCTAATCATATTGTGGAATCAAACTCTCTTCTTATTTTTTAATTGGTTCAAGAATAATTTGCTACCCCCTTGGTCATATTTCAATATTTGGGATGACATTCTTCATTTCAAAAGTTCTTTTCAATTTGATATATTCCATGTATATAGAGAAGGCAATGCCTTAACTAATAGTCTTGCTTCCTTCGGTGCAATGGGTAATACGGTAAGTTTTTCCTCCCTTTCTGAATTACCTAAACACATGACTGGTATTTTTTCTTTGGATGGTAGAAAAGATGGTGCGGGAACACCCACATTGCGTCATTAATTTTCATTAATTTCTTTCGTACTCATTTCTAACTAGTTTTTATTAAGGATTATAGTTTTTATAGGAGTCTAGTTTTGAGATTTCTATAACTCCCTTGCACTCCTATATATAAGATATCCATTCGCTATAAGTGAGAGTTAATCAATAAAATTGGAGTACTATTTTTTTTTTTTAAAAAAAAAACATCCGTGGAATCTTAATTGGTATGCATATCTGATTTTCCTAGAAAGTCCACTGGCCTCAGCATGTGTGCATGGACCGGACCACGTTAATTTGTCATTTGTTGCGGCTGTTTGCGGTAGGTAAACGTAGAGATATTGGAAGAAAAGAAAAGAAAATTGCTAACCTGCATGCATCCGTGCGAGGTAGGCTTGAAACTTGAATATCTTTTGATTAAATCTACTAGTGCAATATTGCTTTATCGATTTTCTCGTTGAAAGTGATAGTCATCGACTCATCACCCCCGGAATTTAGGCATGTGAGGGCTACTTTCACCAACCATGCATGCATGCATGTGAAAACCGAACCTGCAAAACCCATTCTCCCTCTTAATTTGATCCAACTGAAAATTCTATATATCTATTATTCTCCAGCTTTTCTGTGCAACACATGAAACCCTTTATACACTACAAGAGATTGGGTTTTTTTAGACAAAAAATTATCTCAAAAAATCCAAATTTCATCCCAAATTATATTTGGAGATGAAAAAATTTCGTCTCTATTTTGTCTCAGAAAGACCGTATCAGAACGTTTTTGGAGACAAAAATCAAATTTCATCACAAAAAATTATTTTTAGAGACGAAATTCGACAGATCCAGTCGAAATCGTTCGAACAGATATTTTTTTTAGACGAACCGATTTCGTCTCAATACATTGTTTGAATGAAATATTTCTCTGTCCACACCGAGACGTCCATTCGAACAATATAAAATATTCATTCGAACTAATGATGATATTTGATCTTGTTCGAACAAATGGAGTGTTCGAACAGATTTTATGCATTCGAACTAATAAATTTTTTAAATGACTTGTGTTTAAACAAAAATTATGTCTGTTCGAACAGAAATCTTATTTTCAAAAATTATATCTGTTCGAACGGGGTTTTACATATTAATGTTGTTCGAACAAATAATTTATTGTTCAAACGTCCATATTTCTCGTTTGTCGTTCGAATGTGATAGTTTTTGTTCGAATGGGTCGGTTTTGGTTCGAATGGAATTACAAATGGTAATTTACCGTTCGAACTGTATTAATCATATAGATTAGAATTTAATTAAAAATATCATACTAATATTACACAAATTGTAATTCAAACATCAATTGTTCAAATATTTTGAAACATCATAATATAAAAGCAATTAAAGAAAAGATAAATTTTAAGACTATGGTGCTGGCATAGAGATTTGGGACATCATTGACTAGAATTGTTCAAACATTTTTTGGTTATTCAACTGCATCCTCTCTTCTAATCTCGCCTCCAAATCCGCTGCTTGATCTAATCAGGTCAGCAACTCTTTTACCTTGGACCTCAATCGTTCTATCTCAAGTGCTGCTTCCTCCAATTCTTTAGTCTTGTCGTCATTCGATCTGGCTCTAGAATAGGATGATGATGTTGAGGATGGTTTTACGCAACATCCTAAACCCCTCAAATATCCAGAACATAATCCAAGAACGTGATAAAGGATCGGAGCATCGTTGACAGATGATGCATCAGATGGATCCGCAGCAGTTTCTTTAAGAGATATCATATTATCTTACAAAAATAAAAACATTAAAGTTAGTATAAGTAACAAAAATATTATGTGACAGTGGAATTAAAAAAACTTAAACTTTCATAATTTGCCTCTGCTTCGGGACTAACCCAAACACCATCACGATTTTTATGTATTTTAGCATACAATTGAGTCAGATCATAGTCGACGAGACTTTCTTCTTCTGCAAAAAGAAAATCTATATTAGAACTTAAATCAGAAAAGTATATTATATGTTAATATTTAACGGGCACTAAAATAGCTTACCATTTTGTTAGACAAACGATGAAAAGATCGAGAGCCTGCATGACGGTTTATCTTTAAATTTGATTTATTTGCTTTGTTCACAGTACTCTGTTGCTAAAAAAAAATATTAGTCTATATGTTTAATACATCTGTGATGTTCTATTAAAAAAAGATAGAAACGATATTACTTGATAAGAATGATCTTCAAACATATCACAAACATTCTCTCATTCGTTTGGTGGAATTGTTTGGAATGGATTTTGGCGTGCCTCTATTGTAGTACTGAACTTCTTATAGTGTGCATGACATCGGCCTTTGTACCTCCGAAATGCATTCAACATCAATTCCTTAACCGTTAATCGATCCTCTCTTTGGCCAAAATTAAGCTCAAACTCAAACTTTCGAAAATTATAAATAACTAGTATGAATACAAAGTAACTTGAAAGTAACATGTTATATATTTAGTTGCTTGAGATCTATCTTATTACCAAGCAACGATTTTTGATGTGATATTTCACATCTTGGGGAACTTTAGACCAAGAGGATGTAGCAATCGGTGCATACGTACAAGTAAGTGTACCAACATAAGAAGAAAGCCAAGCTGCTGAATCTCCGGAGCCACCGGTGTGATAATCAGGAATATCAACCTTGATTTTACCCACTTTCTTTACTTTATCTATGCAGACACCCCCCGTAGCGCCTCTACCTCGACGCTTGCTTACAACATGTATATATACAATAATTAAAGCATATCTTTTTAATTAAATTATTTTATTTTATAGATATATTACTTAAATTGAGCATTAAATGTAATATTTAATTTGATAAAATACTTTGTTCTGGGCCTGGTATGTTGGCTCACTATTCATGACAAGTGAATCACACAAGGAGTCAATAATGGATGCGGATGGCACACGTGTTGTTTTGCGTTTGGGAGGCATATATATTTGAAATTGTAACAAATTATTATTCAAACAAACGTTGCAAATATTTATAAGAATAATTCTTACAAAACTCATGTTTAAAATTCATTCACTATCCGTTTTGCTAGACCAGTCGCCCTCATTCTCACTAGACACTTCAGTTGATTTATTTTCTTTCAATATTTCACCCTCAATTACTTCGGGTTGAACATCTTCTCTACGCAATGAGACCATATGATATTGGCTTAGATCAACAAATAGATTGATGCCTACTTCGTTTTCTTGATATGCTTCTTCATTTGCTGGACTATCGACTTCTTCATTTTCCGTACTCTGGATTATCTAAATAAAAAACTTGATTTGCTTGGCAAGTGAGAACGAAAGGATCGTCCTCATACTGTGTGCGAGATGTATTGACACTCACAAAATAATCATCGTTACGCACTCCCAACCTAGGATTTGAAACATCCCACTAATTACATTTAAATAACTAGACCATATGTCCTCCCACGTACTTTAACGTTATGATATCTTCCAAAATTTCGTAAAAGTCATTATTATCATCCTCATGGCTTCCTTCGACTACGATCCCACAATTTTGAGTTTTCCTATATCGTTCTCTATCAGTTGTGTGAAATCTATATACACGCACCAAACATCCCGAGTACTGGGTGACCCGCCTGGACGGACCACATGCTAGAGCATACAATTCTAGTGAGATTTCTTCTAAATTTTCACCATATTTCAATGCAATCTATATCAATAAATATTATTATATAGAAAAAAAGTAGAGTTTAGTGGTATGAAATTCATATTATAAAATGAGGCTTAACAATAATACTGTATGTTCAAACCACAAGGCAAATTCCTCCTCGTGCGTCTTTTCTACGTCAATTACACTATTCGAGCGAAGTAGTTGTATATGTTCGCTGCGCATATTCATGTGAATGTTTAATTTGTATGAAGTTATACTATATTATTATACATAAACTTAAAAATAATATTGATTTAGAGGATCATCACTAACCTCAAGTAGTGATCAATCTTTGCGCAGTTATTCAAGACATACCATCGAGCTCTTTCAAACTCTCACCCACATAGATCTTAACACCCTTGTGACCCTATGAGACGCATGGCCTGGGAAAATATAGTAAATGTCAATGAGTCTCCCATCTCTCGCCCACCTTCATAATTTCGATCTGGTCTTGTAAATCTAGTATCAGCCCCACAAAAATACATTGAACAAAATGTATGCCACTCATTATCAATATATGACTTTGCAATCGAACCTTCTGGACAAGCTTTATTCCCTACAAATCGTTTAAGTTTTCCCAAAAACCGTTCAATAGGATACATCCATCTATATTGAACCGGGCCAGCTACTAAAGCCTCACAAGGTAGGTGCACAACCAAATGAACCATTACATCAAAGAATGAAGGCGGGTACAAACTCTCCAATTTGCACAATATTACTACAATGTCAGCTTCCATTTTTAACAATGCATCAACTTTCAACGTTTTACTACAAATGTCTCTAAAAAATCTCCCTAATTCTGTGAGAGCTGTACGAACATCTGTAAGCTTTCCACGCACACCAACCGGCAACAGACGCTGCAGAAATACATGACAGTCGTGACTTTTAAGACTAGTTATCTTCCAATCATGTGTTCGAACACATCTTATCATGTTTGAAACATAGTAATCGGGTAATTTGATTTTTATAAACCAATTACAAAATTTCTTTCTATCATCATTTGAAAGTGTATACCATCCAATGGGCATATAAGCTGACGACCCATTATCTTGCAAATGCAACTCCAGTCTTATCCCCAGCTCCTTTAAGTTTTTACGAGAGTTAGTTGTATCTTTTATCTTCCCTTCTATTGACATCAGAGCACCCAATATATTCTCACATAAATTTTTCTCGATGTGCATAACATCTAGATTGTGGGGCAGTGTCAAGGTAGACCAGTATGACAATTCAATGAAAATACTTTTTTTTGTCCAATTCAACTTCACTGCTTGTCTTATCTTTATTGCAAACAGGACAAGCTATTTTACCTTTTGTGCTCCGCCCAAACAAATTTCCATATTCTGGAAAATCATTTATGGTCCACGGACCACATCACTGCAGCATGCATATTGAACTCCCCTGAGGAGGCCGCATTATATGTACTGACACCCTGATCCCACAACTCTTTCAACTCTGCAATTAGTGGTTGCAGATATACATCTAATTCATTCCCTGGTGACCTCAGCCCTGGTATCAGTAGAGTCATCATAAAATACAGATCCTTCATACACTTTCAAGGTGGCAAGTTATAGGGTATTAATATGACAGGCTAAGTATTATGAGAAGTGCTCATGTTGCCAAATGGATTAAAACCATCGGTTGCTAAACCAAGACGTACATTACGAGATTCTTCAGCAAACCATGCATACTCGACGTCAAATTTCTTCCATTGTAAGGAATCTGCAGGATGCGAGAGGAAGTTTTCATTTTGGACTCTTTTTGTGTGATGCCAAGACATATCTTTGACAGTCAACCGGGACGTAAACAATTTTCGAAGTCAAGGAATCAACAGAAAATGTCTTTTCACTTTTTGGGGTACATTACGTTTATCGGATGTCCATCTTGACTCATAACACACTAGGCATGAGTCAAATTCTGCATATTGCTACCAGTAGAGAACACAATCATTTTTACAAGCGTGGATGATATTATAATCAAATATTAGCCTTCGCTTCAATTGCTTTTCTTCATAAAAATTACAGGGTACTACGTTATCCTGAGGAAGAGCCTCTTTAAATAATTCTAGCAACATGTCGATGGTCTTGGTAGAAATACGACAAATAGACTTAATATGAAGCAACCTTACCGTAAAAGACAATTTACTATGACTAGTGCATCCCTCGTACAACTCTCTTCATGCATCCTCCCACAATCTTGCAAAGTTACCATTTCCCTCAAATCATTGTACAGATGTTCCTTCTCCATCCCTCATCCCAAATATTCCTGCCCTAGATCGCCTAACATCTCAGTCATATCCTCTCAATTATCATCACTGTCATCAGGATTATCCACATTAATGCCGTCTATGTCGATGTCGTTACCCTCCTCCATTTGATTGGTCTGATTGCTAAATCTAACTCATATGGGAAATTGTTCGCCATGTAAAACCCAAGGTGAGCATTTAGGATCAATTTCATTTACAAATAAATGATCCTCCGCTACCACTAAATTGTAAGAACTAAGATTTTTGCACTTTTTGCACGGACGTCTTATAAATCCTCGACTGTCAACACTTATGCAAGCAAACTCTATAAAAAACTTCACGTACATACTCCTGATAGTCTCGCCCAAGTCTATCTCCCAGTAGCATCCCACTTTTATCCATTGTATTTTCGTTACTTGTCGGATGTCTATCAAAAAACACCTAATTCTAGGGATAAACACTATAAATAGTATATTCATACTTGTTTACCATTTATTTTATAAGATAGTTGATCATATCCCATTCGAGAGACTATCATATATATCGTATATATACTCAGCCCTAAACTCTAATATTAGTAAAAATTTCGGTAGCATATTCCTTCAATTCTCCAAGTATGCTAGTCACGATAAGTCGTCGACCCTATTAATGGGTCGAGAAACTTACAGACCACATACCTGAAGAATGTAAGGAATCGCTGAACCAAAATTTTAATTGACTAACACAAGAGTTTAAACTGAATATATCTGCCGTATAAATGATACAATCTCAAACTGTCCACTTTGGACAATTCAAGAGTTGTACCCAAACATTCTTTAAGAGAATATTTGGTCACAACTCTAGAACGGGTCTAATGTTCAAGTACATATAAAAATAACCCTAAAATCCCAAACTATTCAACTCCTACTACAATTATACAACAAAATCACATTTCAAATCACAAATACATTGCAAAATTACATTACTAATCATCAATATTATAAATATTTTATAAGTATTAAACATTAATTTAACTATTAACAATTGCTATGTTATATTATATTTTAAGATTCCATTTTAATTTAAGTGCAAAATATTTTGTAATTATATTATAATATTTTGTAATTAAATATTTTATAAGTATTAAATATTAATTTAACTATTAACAATTGGTATGTTATATTATATTTTAAGTTTCTATTTTAATTTTAGTGTAAAATATTTTGTAATTACACTATTTTATTTTTTAATTAAGTATTTTATAAGTATTAAATATTAATTTAACTATTAACAATTTCTATGTTATATTATATTTTAAGTTTCTATTTTAATCTTAGTGCAAAATATTTTGTAATTAAATTATGTTATTTTGTAATTAAATATTTTATAAGTATTAAACATTAATTTAAGTATTAACAATTACTATGTTATATTATATTTTAAGTTTCCATTTTAATTTTAGTGCAAAATATTTTTTAATTATATTATATTATTTTTTAATTAAATATTTTATAAGTATTAAACATTAATTTAAGTATTAAAAAATACTATGTTATATTATATTTTAAGTTTCCATTTTAATTTTAGTGCAAAATATGTTGTAGGTATACTATATTATTTTATATTTTAACTAGAATTGTTTTATATCTTATTAGTCTTTTAAGTGAAATCTTGCTCTTAAAATCTTAGTACTCTGTTCAAACAGGATTCTGTTCGAATAAGATTCTATTCGGACAGGATCCCGTTCGAACTAATATTATAGAGTTCAAATGGGACACGCCCAAATTCCATACACGAAACAGAGACAAAATATTTGCCACAAAACACAATTTTCAAAAACACAATCTCATAATATGTATATTGGCAGAATGCACATTTTAAATGGGATTGCACAAACACAAATATACTAAAAATCTTAACATAATTAATTAAAAACTATAAATTATCAAAAATCTAAAAATTATAAATATTACCTCAAATTTAAGCAATCCAAACAAAATATGAATCCACAATACCTACATAAGCATAAAACACATTATGAGAAAACTTTAAATCATCTGCAATAAACTAACATTAATGAAACTCGAAATACAAAAAAAAAAAAAAGGTCATACCTTTTATAAACCTCTCATCTCTTTCAAGAACCTCTTCTCTCTCACTAAGTTTGTTCCTCTCTCTCTCTCTCTCTCTCCACAACACTCTCTCACAAACACAAAATCGTTTGTCATGCTCTTCCTCCAAAGAAATTTTCATCAATTGTGAAAATAAACTGGAGGTTGAGGTATTTGAATCTGTAAAGTCCCGTTTGAATTGGACATTTACGCATTCGAACACGAATATTTCAAATAGGCGTCAAATCTGCCACGATTTAATTCACGTTCGAACGTGTAATATTGTTGTTCGAACTAACAAATCAGAATATTCTTTGACATATTCTTCAAATGTAGACAAGCTCAAAGGGTATTTTCGTAACACTATTCGACCAGTGCGTTCAAATGACAAATTTTCACGTTCGAATAAACAAACATTCAGAGTATTTGGCACGAAATTTCCCTCCAAACACATTCTACGAGATAAATCCGTTCGAATGAGACGTTATTGGATTCGAACTAATAATAGTATTATTATACTTATAAATAATTTCCTATAATTTTAATAATCTAATGTATAAAATATTTTAATATTATATAGTATATAATATATATATATATATGTATATATGTATATATACACTATAGCAACTATTTTATATTATAATTGGTCTAATAGTTAATATAATACTTATACTACATATACTAATTATTAATATATAGTACTTATTAATATATAGTACTTAGTATTATATTATTATTAAATTTATATGAGTATAATTATAATAAATTATTAATATATATATAGTAACTATATGTATTCTAATTTTGCACTATAAATATAGTTATCATAACTTATAATAGTAACTAGTAACTATAGTAACTATATAATACTTACACTATATAACTAATAGCTACTATATATATAGATTAATTATATTAACTTGTATAGTTACCATAATTTATAATAGCTATAGCAGTTATATAACTAGTAACTATAGTTAGTGTTATAATATTATATAAGCTATACGAGTATAGTTATCATAACTTATATATAGTAGTTATATAATTAAACCATTGTAATTATACCAAGCACTTAGTATGTACTTAGTATAATAGAATAAATAGATTTACAAATAATATACTAGATATATTAATTAAAAGTATTATAATACTATTATTAGTTTTATTTTTATAATTTTATACTTTGTAATATTAGTATTATTATATATTACTATTAGTAATATAATTATAAATATATTAGTATAATAACCGTTCGAACGGATATTTATCCAGTTTGAACGAGATGTCACAGTCATTATAGACCTAGTTCGAATACAATGAAACAAATCACTCCAGTTCGAACCAGTTGTCGTCGAGACCTCCCATTTCGTCCCTTATCTCCGCTGTGAAAATCGCCACTCAACCGCCATAGCAACCCCACATTTGAAATTCTAAGAGGTATGGGTCAAGTCTCCACATCTATTGTTTGGTTTTATGTTCGAATGAGTTGTGTTTGGGGGAATATGGATTTTGAATCCGAAATCCCCCATTTTAATGTATTTTGTAGAAATAATATCAAAATAATCGATGGAAATGATTGGGTTTCACTCCTTAGTCATTTCTATCGATTAAAACCAAGGATAACATCTAGATTGGGTTTTTAAGTTCAGGGCTAAGTTGACTCAGCCATGGCTGTTTGGCTTCTTCCCATTCGAACTAACTATAGTCCGTTCGAACGCTCAGTTGCCAAACAACATTATTTCTGTTCGAACAAAATAAATTCATTCGAATGAACAAAGATTGGCGGTTTGAATGAATAGAACAACCCATTCGAATAGATTTTACTAGTTCGAACATAATATGTTTCGTTTGAACGAATTATTTCAATTCAGTTCAATATAGTATAATTCTTCAATAATATAATTTAAATATTATGGTTAATTAAATTCTTACTTTCCTTATGGTTAAACAGTATATCAATGGCATTCAACGGAAGAAAACGTGCGAGAGATCAACCCAGTCAAAGTAGTGGAGTAGCTCATACTCAGGAGACAAGGCCTATACTTATCGAGTGTCCAGTCATTTTTTCTGACTTCTGTGATCTTTCATGGGAGGGACGGAGCATACAGTCCATCTTCACCGAGCAGAGATGGATACCGATCTGTGAGCAGCGGGGGACTGCATATCCAGAGATGGTTGGTGAGTTCTACCAGGCCATGGGAGAACTTAGCGATGATACTCTGTTCTACACTTTATCGGTCCAGGGAGTGAGTATTAATTTCTCTCCCTGCATTATTTATGAGGTCCTTGTCATCCTGTGTGTGGCCTACGCATACCCTGCAGCGGCTACACGGGGACCAACGGCTGCACCATCTGATTCCGACACACAGGCCACATCCTCCACGATAGCCCTGAATGTAGATTCGGATGCTAGTGAGGATGGTAGTGAGGATGAGGATCTACTTGATGATGGTCTCACAGACGATCAGGTGCGTCAGCTAGTGCGAGACCCATTGGCTCCTCCATAAGATGGGAGCAAGGTGATTCGACAGGCTGATTGTATATCATTTTTCAAAATGCTTAATTTGATTGTTAGTTATAACATCGATTCAAAAAAACACAAGACTGATTTTGGGTTCGATCGAGACAGATTTTTTATGCGGATAGCACAGGGGGGCCATTGATCTGGCATTGTATTTCTTCCTCCGCATTCGATCGAAGCCACGCTTTTTCAGTGGAGGTAGTCTACCATTTGCACTGCTGATATCTAACCTCCTACTCCGATTGGGGGTTACAGTGTTTGTGACTGAGCGGAGGTCGCCACAGATGTGGCCCCTTAAAAAGATCACATTCAGGAAAAGCAAGGGGCACTTGCGGAAGACTGCACCAGAATAGCCTAATGATCCTCCCACAGATCTAGCTTCTAGTAGTACTACCGCTGTTGAGAGATAGCCTCACGGGGCTACTTTGGATCAGGTACACGCTCTATTTGTGGAGTTTGTTGAGCCCATCATGGAGAAGCTTAGAGATTTAGAAGGATGTATTAAAATGTTGCCAAATGTTGTTGATCTACTAAGGACCCTATGATCGTTTTAGTTATTATATTACTTTTTTATGTTGTATTGAACATTATATATTTGAGATGTAATTAATGTATGGTTTTTATTTTTCGTGTTTGCTACTTTGTTTATTTTTTTCATTTTACTTGCCGTTCATGATAATATAAAAAAATATATACTATCTTTAAAGTTATATTTATATAAATTTAACATAAAAGAAATCACTATAAAGTTTTGAAGTTAATTACATAAAATTAATTTATGAATTTATAAATATTTTAACTCATTGCAAATCATAATATATAATATATACACATTTTTATATTTTGAAAATGAAAACAAATTATGGAAAAAATATTTATTACTTTAATTGAAAAAATATATGCACAAATCCATACTAATAAAAAAGTTAATTGAAAAAATGTCCGTTCGAACAAAGAAATTTAAGTTCGAACGGTTATTAACTTTACCTGGGAAAAATAAATTAATTTCCCGCCAATATTATTATTCGAACAGACAATAATTTCATGTTCGAATCTATTTTGTTCCGTTCAAACGGTTTTCCTTTTTTGAGATATTTTGTTTGTCACAAAATATCTTGTTCGAATTGATATTTCTTCGTTCGAACGAATTTAGTACCTCAGGCATTTTTGAAACTTTCGTCTCCAAAAATGAATTTTAGGGACGAAATTTAATTCGTCCTCAACAAATTTCGTCCCTAAAAGTCAAATTTCTTGTAGCGATATATAGGGGTGTAACCGGTCCGGTTTTGGACAAAATCTAAGACCGAACCGGTACGTACCGGTTTTGTATTTTTCAAAACCGATTACGCACCGGTTACCCTCCTAAACCGGTACGTCCGGTTTTACCGGTCCGGTCCGGTCCAGTTTTCCAGTTTTTTTAAAATGTAAATTTCACAGTTTCTCATTAAAAATTTGTTTATAAAAAAAAAAACTGATTTAAAAAAATCTGTTTTATATTTTTATTAAAAAAAATATGTTCTAACTTTTACTAAAAAAAATCTGCTTTACTAAAAACTACTTCAATAAAAAATCTGGTTTACTACAAAAAATCTGTTTTACTACAAAAAATCTGATAAATTAAAATCTGTTTTAGAAAAAAGTAAAAACTGTTTTCCAAATAACTGCTTTATTAAAAAACTGTAAAAAAGCTGGAAAAAACAAAAAACTGCTTTACAAAGTTATAAATATAACTACTACAAAAACTAGAAAAAAAAAATCTGCAATAAACTGTCTTATCTACAATAAATTGTCTTATCTACAATAAGTCCTTGCATGTTAAAAGAAATAACTTAGTACTTACACATATTTTTTAGAGCAGTCACAAGAAACTCAATAATGGACATCAACAAGCCTATGAGCCTATGAAATAAAATAAGTTCAAAAGTCTAAATTAGAAGTCCAACAAATTATGAGTCCAAAAGTCCAAATTACAAGTCCAAAAAATTACAAGTCCAAACACTTAAAAGTCTGAATTACAAGTCTAAAAATCCAACAAATTACAAGTCCAAATTACAATAACTTAGAACATCTAACAAAAAACTTCAATAGCTATGCACCAAGCCACCAACTCCAATAGTCCCTTCAACAATCCTTGCAATTGTATAAAAATAAATCAAGCAATTAATTCTAATAAAAAGTTACTAATTACATTAAATAAAAAAAATTAAGGAAATATGTTATACAAGTTGACCTACCTTAAATTTAATTATCTCCAGCCAAAGAAGTAGGTCTTGAAGAACTCCCTAGGTCATCCATGAGCTCTACACAAAAGGGGAAAAAAATAAGCATAATAATTAAAACAAATTACTAATATGATTTACACTTTAGATATAGTTAAAGAAAATGTGAATGATGCTACATACCTGTTTCAATTTTCTCAAACTCCCCAACATCATCCATTAAAGTACGAATGTTAATCGGGACAAAAGAACGGAGCTAATTTTGTGTACAAATAAGAGCTTCTACCATAAGTGGAGATAGGCTACTACGGAAAGGATCAAGTACTCGACCTACTGGGCTAAAAACTGACTCAGAGGCCACTGTAGATATCGGAACTGCAAGAACATCCCGTGCAACTCTTGAAAGCACGCGGTATCTAATGGGGTTGACCTTCCACCAAGTCAACAAGTCAAATTTCACATCATCTTCTATACATTTTTCAAATAAATATCTCTCCAATTCAAATTTAGTCGCCAAAGAGTTATCCGACTCCAAACGCTTCTTAATTTGTGCATGGATTAATGATCTGAAATCACCTTGACTACGCCAGCAGTTAAACTTGTACTACTAGCCCCTCTTTCGCTTAATTGGTTTATAGTTTGATCTTGTGCCCCAACATTACTTTCATCATTTTCACAATAACTATCATATAAACGAGTCAAGGCATCTTGAACCCGATCCACCAACATAAGAACTTTTGAACTATTATTCTCATATATTCCTTCAAAAATATATGTTAGACCACACATTTTATATCGAGGATCAAAACCCAACCCAACATACAACAAAAGATTCATTTTTTCAATATTTTCCCAATACTTCTCACATTTAGATTTCATACTAAATGCCATTGTCCTCAAATTATGAGGCCCTTCCACACACTCCAAATTAATTGCAGCTTGAATTGTTGCTAGCTCAAATAAAAAACTATTGCAAGTGACATAATTGGTCCCTGAGAAACGGAAGGTTGCATCGTAAAAAGGTTTCAAAATTTTTGCAAACAACCTACTCTTATCCCAATCATCCATTGTTGGAGGCCCTAACTTGGATGCCCCTCCTTTACCCAACTCACTAACACCATCATCATCACTATCATTCTCCTCAACACTCTTAATATATCCCGGATCTTCATCCTCTAACCGTTGAAATGCTTTTTGAAACTTTTCAGCCCTATCCAACATCATATAAGTGGAGTTCCAACGGGTTACTACATCTAAGCATACACCACTTTTACAAGTAATGTCCTTACTGTCACAACATTGCTTAAATGTGTTCCACCTTTGTGGAGATGATTTTACATACTTCACAGCTCCTCTAATTCTTGCAATTGATTGATCATATTCTTTCAACCCATCCCAAACAATTAAGTTCAAGATATGAGCACACCATCTCATATGCAAGAACTCATGTTCCAAAATCGTATCCCTTCTACTCCTTGTCTTTCTTTTGAGATACGAAAATGCCCCATTATTTGAACTTGCATTATCAAGTGTAATTGTAAATATTTTGGGCCTCCCCCATTCAAGCAAACACATCTCAATTTGTTTACCTAGTGTCTCACCCTTATGGTTCTCAACCTTGCAAAAATTGATAATTTTTTTGTGCATGTTCCAATCTTCATCAATAAAATGTGCAGTGAGACACATGTAGTTAAAATTTTACACGGA
Organism: Juglans cinerea; assembly: GCA_961763995.1. Taxonomy (NCBI): domain Eukaryota; kingdom Viridiplantae; phylum Streptophyta; class Magnoliopsida; order Fagales; family Juglandaceae; genus Juglans; species Juglans cinerea. Next base: position 5,038,031 of record CAUIVZ010000015.1, read on the forward strand.
TGTTCATGTATCCGTGGTTAGACAAATGCGCTGCCCCTTAAGAGCACTTTTCAGCTTGTCTTTCTCTCTCAAATAAAGTTTATAAAGATCTTTTGCAACCGTTACACGTGATGGAATCGCATTCCATCTAGGTTGCACAACAAGCATGAATTTTTTAAACCCCTCCCCTTCCACATGTTTAAAAGGAAGTTCATCAACAACCAACATTTCTACTAAGGCTTCTCTACACGCCTCAACACTAAAAGCAATAGGTACAAGCTCCTCACTGCTTGATCCAGACTGAAAACCCAATATAGATTGGTTTCTATCTCCTAAGTGGAGACTTCTTACATGTTTTTTCCAAGTACCCCAACATTGATTTTGTGCCATTTATATTAGGATCACAAGCATAAGTTATCCCACAAAAGTTACATGAAGCCCTAGGTTTCAACTTATCCTCAGTATGAATCTTTGTAAAATAATCCCAAACTACTGATGTTTTCCTACCAATAGATGGCTTACTTACATTAGATTTGGGAGAAAGTGGATCATTAGTCGCCACTGATTCCATAGTCCTTTCACTCCTTTCCATTGTAGGTTGAATATTGCCGTGTGTTTCTGTTTCATTTGAAGGATCCATATGTGATTCTGTAGTAACAAAAATAAACATTAATTGTTGAGCCTTCAAAGTTTATTCAAACTCAACCCCAATTGATAAACATTAATTTCAGGCCACACTACACAGATGTTATTCAAGTAGAAAAATTACAAAACCCTAATATCACAAATATTATCTATCATAGATTCATAATTTCAAACTAATTTCACAAACCCATAAGGGTGAGACAAATAATAATAAAATAATTTATAAATATCTATGTTTTCAAACAACCCGCAGTTTAATAAAGGGTCAGTAAGGAAAGTAGAAAACTTTGTTTAATTGTTTCAAAAATAGTCATTCAATCCATTATAAATAGTGTTACATGTACTTATATTTTTAGATTTATTTTTCATCCATTATATAACAACACTACACATGCATGTACTTTGTAGTCGGCTGCAACCAGATAAGGCAACAGCCACCAAATCACTACCAATAGCTGGCTTGGTCAACAACAGCAACCAAAGCATCATTTCATTACTTAGACAACATCAAATTAAAACGTGCAGGCCAATTTCCAAGCATTAATACCAAATAGATGATCATGGCACATCCAGCAAAAAGGGACAGATTTTCCCTTTAGCTATCTGATCTCTTTTCTTTTCTTTTATTTTTTTGTAATTTCCCATTTATTAGGATTCAAAAACCCTAATATCACAAATCTGAAAACCCAATCACAGATTCACAAAAATCCCAATATCACAAAACCCAATCATAAAAACCTTAATATCACATAATCCAATCACAAAAATCTTAATATGTAATTTCAAAAAAAAAAACTTACTGAGGGGCGAGGGGGCAAATTATGTAGAGAGACGAGAGAGTTGAGATTGAGAGACGGGAGAGTTGAGAGACAAGAGAGTGACTCAGTGAGAGACGGGAGAGTGAGAGACGGCCAGACGAGGAGAGTGAGAGACGACTCAGATGAGAGAGTTGAGAACTTGAGAGGAGAGACTGGTCCAGTGGAGAACTTGAGAGACGAGAGAGTGAGAGATGGCCAGACGGGAGAGTTGAGAGCAGAAAGCGACTGAGCGAGAGACGAGAGCGTGACGCCGTGAGCTGCGTGAGAGACGACAGACGTCAGAGTTTGAGACGAGGGACTGGAGGCTAGAGGTTGGAGCTGCGGAGAAGACGAGGTCACAAGAGAGTCAGAGACGAATTTAGTTTTAGGGTTTTAACTTTTAACCGTTTAATTGTCATGAAAACGACGCCGTTTGATTATTTTTAATATGTTTTTTTTAAATGATATTATTAATTTATTTTCAGTGTAATACATTTAATAGACTATAGTGATTTAATATAACTATATATAAATATTTGTAATACATTTAATATACTATAGACTTATATATTAATATAGTTATATAATATGTTAGACTATATAATAGATTAATAGTATTAATATTAGTCTATTAGACTATTAGTATAGTTATATTATATATATTAGTATTAGTTAATAAGTTATAGTGATTTAGTATAACTATATTAGTATAACTATAACTATAGTCTATATTAAACTATTAATATTAGTTAAATAGTTATAGACTTATATATTAGTATAGCTATATAATATATTAGACTATATAATAGATTAATATTATTAATATTAGTCTATTAGACTATTAGTATAGTTATATTATATATATTAGTATTAGTTAATAAGTTATAGTGATTTAGTATAACTATATTAGTATAACTATAAATATAGTCTATATTAAACTATTAATATTTGTTAAATAGTTATAGACTTATATATTAGTATAGCTATGTGGCGCCCCCAATCCCCCTTATAGAAGTACACGGGGATCGAGACACCAGGATGGTGACAACACGGTCACACATCCCAACGAAGTGCCAGTGTGTGTACATGCGACGGTGTACAAATAGAATAACGCAGCGGATAGTCAACTAAGTACCAGAATTTAAACACAACTAAACATCAGTAGAGGTTTGAAAGTAGTTATACAGTCATCCAAAAATAAAGTTAACACATGTCCCGAAAATACCATAAGCAAAATAAAATAATAATAACAAGTGATCCCGGATCACTCCTCGGGCGGAGCCGTCTCCTCAGGCTCGCCCTCCTCCTCCTCATCTGCATCAAAATCTGCGTTACCACAGAAGGGTACCGCAGGTAAGTATGACCCAAAAAATCCTCAAGAAATAAAATGCATTTAATGCAACCAACATGCATGCATATGATGAAATATGCATTTTTTACAAAACATCATTTTCCCCGAAAATGACAATTTCCAACACACGCCAAAGTCTTATTGGCCCAAAAATAATCCGTAAAACATTTTCCCAGAAAATGGTTTACACAAAATCCACGCACACTATTTTCCCAGAAAATAGCCAATTTAATCCTTTATTAACCTATGCACCATGGCCTCCCCTAGGGACCATCCGCACGTCCTGGCTTCGTAGTGATGCTCGGTTCCGCGCCCAGCGCGTACGTAGCCAAGCACCCACTACGCAACGAGCGATGCCCAGTTCCGCGCCCAGCGCGTACGTAGCCAAGCATCCTCTGGTCCCCACCAGCAGAAGGACCACGGAGTCGGCACGAATCTCTCGTCCGATCCCATCATCGCCCAGCGACAATCCAGGGGACGTTACTCAGTTTATTCCGCTCCCGAGTAACCAGAGGAGCTCCACCGAGATAATACCCCATCTCGGCTTGGGGTCGTGATACACACGCACCCAAAAATATTCTCACATAAAATCATAACTTTCCAAATCACACATGAGCATGAATGCACCACACGAAAACCCAGTTTTCTTTACAAACATGATCATGCATGAAATAATGAGATGTACATGTACCAACACCAATCCACAACCATCAATAACCAAACCAATCAACTCCAACCAAACACTCCAACCAACAAACCATCTGACTCCCGTACTCCTCGGACTCAGTCCGGCAAAACCAATCAATAGAATAATACAGTGAAATGTGTTAGTGCAAAAATACATTAAATTCACAAGAATTCTTTGGAGAAATACTTACAGTGCAATATAGCAATTTTCGAAGGATCACGGAATTGCAAGTGGCGATGTCTGAGCAACACCACAGTGTAAAATACACTGTGGCCGTGGGTCACAGATGCCCACTTTTCAACGAAGACAAACGAAGACCCAAAAATGGTAGGGTAGGGCCTAGAGAGGTCGGTGAAGCCAATGGTGGTGGTGGTTTGCCGTGAGTGGCGGCGCAAGGGGTGGTTTTAGGCCAAAAATGTACAAATCGGAAATGGACTTGGTGGGGCTTCACCGGTGACGGATCGGAGTTGGGGTTGGGTCCATTGGGTTGCCAAGAGGTCGGGGATGAAGTGGTAGGAAGATGGTGGCCGGAGGTGGAGCGACGGCGGCGCGCGAGCTCAAGGAACGCCGCGGCTTCGTGGGTCTCGAGGGGGCTAACGGCGGCGATGGAGGAGCTGGAAATGGAGGGAGGTGATCGCCGGCCGGAGGGGAAGCTAATGGGCGGGGCGGTGTCGACCACCGCCGGCGGACGGCGGCGGGCTGGGGGAGGGAAGGTTGCACGGCGAGAGAGAGAGAGAGAGAGAGCTACGTCCGTGCGCGGGAAGAGGAGGAAAAAGAAGAAGAAAAAAGAAAAAGAAGAAGAAGAAAAGAAAAAGAAAAGGAAAAGAAAAATAGAGGGAAAAGAAATGAGGTCCAATCCTCATAACTTGGGTCACGAAAATGATCCAACGGAAACGATTTTAAAACAGCTAGTGAAATAAAATATTTCAAACACAATGATTATAATTAAAATAAATAATTAAACCCGATAATAATTTAATTTAATTCGAGAAGAAATTTAAACACATAACAATAATTAATTTAAAGAAAGCACTTCGAAAATAATTTCCGTGAACTAAAAAAATCATAAAAATAACCCAATTAAAATCCAATAATTTTAAAATAAGAGAATAAATTTTTGAATCCATAAAAATAATTCTTTCAGTAAAAATACACTAAAATACGGGATGTTACATTCTCCCCCCCTTAAATAAAATTTCGTCCTCGAAATTGGCAAGATCAACATTAAGACTAAGACAGGAATAAGATTCAACTAAGAGCAGACTTAAGAACATACCGCCAAAATAGTCCGGTAAGGCCACTATAAGCAACAAGTCCAACCTTCTCTACGATCTGAAAAGGGCCAACATATCTTGGCTAAGCTTTCCTTTCTTACCCAAGCGCTTAACGCCTTTCATAGGAGAGACTTTGAAATAAACCCAGTCACCTACTTCAAAGGATAAGTCTCTTCTTCTTGTATCAGCATAACTCTTATGGCGACTTTGCGCTACCGCTATTCTAGTCCTTATGAACTGAACTTGATCCTTCATTTCTTGAATTATCTCAGGCCCAAACAATTTGCTCTTGCCAACTTCATCCTAACACAAGGGCGATCTACACTGCATTCCATACAAAGCTTCATACAGGTCATCTAATTGGAGGAATGAAAACTGTTATTATAAGAGAACTCAATAAGCGGCAAGTGATTCTCCCAACTTCCTTGAAATTCCATGACACAAGACCGCAACATATCCTCTAAAAGTCTGAATAGTACGCTCTGATTGGCCGTCTGATTGGGGTGTGATACGCAAAACTAAACTTCAACTTAGTGCCTAAGGCTGCCTGCAAACTCTTCCAAAAGTGGGACGTAAACCGCGGGTCCCAATCCAACACGATACTCTTGGGTACCCCATTCAAACGCACTATCTCCTTGACATATAACCGAGTCAACTTACCCAAAGAGTCTGTATTATTAACAGGCAAGAAATGGCACCCTTGGTCAACCGATCCAGAATCACCCAAATTTAATTCTTTCCATAGGGGTCCTCAGCAAACCCACAACATCCATAGAAATATCATCCCACTTCCACTCTGGAATAGGGAGAGGTTGAACTTTGAAGTCTACCTTGATGCTCAACCCTAACTTGACAGCACGTGGCACATTTCTCAATAAACATGGCGATATCCAACATACTCGTATTAGTCTCCCAGTGGCACATCACAACCAGTATTCCCAGGGTGACTGCTATCAAAAATCTCATTTCCTCAAGAACCTTAATACAACATCCAATAAATTCCAATGATCAATAGCCCTTACAATAATATGTGCCAACTGCAATCAACTCCTATGCTCCAACTTCTAAACCTTCATTGAATTCTACTATTGGAAACCTAATAGCCACTTCCAAAGTTAACCATCAATAACAAATTGCAAAACCAAATTATTAATCTTCAATTACAAGTATCTTGTCAAAATTCAAGTCACCACTAATTCCTCACAATAGCACAATCTGAACTCCTGACTATAACAAAAATACCACGCTTCTGCTGCGCACTCTGATATTCACCACATGCATAAAACTCATGTCCTCATGAAGCTAACACCATCGAATACAAGGTGGCTCCATTCCTACTAACCAAAACTCTTATAACAATTTGGTAGAAAAATACTCTCTCCCAAAACCACGAGTTATAACTCAAATTCCTCAATTAACTCCTACTGCCTTGATCAAAATCAAATTCCATAAAATACATCCATGATCATTGACATAAACCCAATATCAAACAACCTTAACATTCCAAATTGGAAATAAGCAACCTCAATTCAAAATACATCCATCTCATCTACAATAAAGAGCATACCTTAAAAGGCTCGATTCCAATCCGACCAACCAATAAGAGCGCCTATAAACTCCTACCTAACAACCTAAACCCAAAAGCTCATCACCTACATTCTGAACAACATCTAATCTAACGGTGACTAAACTCACTACGAACCACCTTAGACTACACCAAAACATTATCAAAACCTTCTTGGTAACTCGCCCACCTATTTCTACTCCAATAAGCTAGCATTAACACAACTAGTTCCTTCAATAGTACATCATTAATAAACCTCAAAGCAAGCCATACTGTTCAAATATTCAATCCACCAAAAGTCATTGCACAACACCCAAGGATCCTAATGTTTTATTAACTCACATACTTGATCATATTATCCACTGTTGATGCCTAAACTTCAACTTTGAAGATCTTTTCCTACACCATACATGATGTCCCAACAATCTCTCTTCAAGTTAAATAACGTCCTTAATTCAACCAATTGGATGCTCAATCTCCAAAAGTAAATATAGCCTCAAGAATTTAAATTCCTAGATAACCTCAAGTCACAATTAATTCCTAAAAATAATCACAATAACTATTATCAACCATAATTCCATTAAGTAACCCACTCGACTACACACTTCGATCAACTCACCAAAAATTCTAAGCCAAGGTCTCGTGACTTACTACTATTGCGTCGACTCCTCTTCAACACTTAGAAAAATCACTTTCTCCAAACCAAAATAAGACTAGAACCTATACCCTCCGAAATGCGTACACACCATTTCTATGCATCAATCTCATGCACCTCAGCCAAAACCGATAATCCTCCAATCGTACAAGTGATCATCCCTACCATTTCCATCACTAGACCTATAGCCTCAGAATCAGCAAAAATCATTTCCTAAATCCGCACCATCTATTATCCTTAAAATTTAATATGGATTAAATCATTAACCTATCACTGTAACATCAAGCTAAAAACAATTATTTAACCAAACTAGATCAACATCTTCAATCCCCAGAAAATAAACAAACTAGATCATTACCTTCCATCTCCAAGAAAATTCACGCCTGAAAAAAAATTTCTCATATCAGTAACTCAACTCTGTAATTCTAAAACCTTAACCCAGATAAAAATCATTTTCCAAAATCCTCAAGATCGATGATCTTAAATCTAAAATATTCACCTTATAAAACTTATAAATCTCAAATATCAAATGCTATCAAATTGCTTACCAAGGTCAGCAATATCAAAAACTTATAGTCTAAGTAATCCCTTAATTGTTTGTTGAACCTACCACCTTAAATCTCATAACTTATTTCTTAAAAACTATGATGCTACAAACCTTAAATGGACTTCTCATAAATCTAACCTTGAGGTTCGTTGAACTTACAACCTCCTATCCAAAGACTCATTAAATAAATTCTACAGAACCTAGAACCTCAATTGTCCTAAGCAATTTAAGAATTATTCCCCTCCTTAGCAACAACTTGAATTCCTACTCCAATGAGTTCACCCTGACCATGATGTTCAAGCCTCGATATTAAAACAACCCAATCCCCAAGAGTTCAGGCCTACTACACCAAATGTTTAAGCCTTACAATGGCCTTCTCAGTCGTACCATCTTCCTGTCATAGCACAGCCCTTAACCCGCCTTTCAATTTCGAACAAAACAAAATAAAATAACATACGACAAAATGCATAAAACCAATGAAGTAGTTCACAATAAAATAATTAAAACAATAAAATAATCCGCCATAAATAAAACAAATAAAATAAAATGACATACAATAAAATAAATAACAACTGAATTATTATACAATAAAATAAATAAACCAATAAAACAATACTCTAAATTAAACAATTCAAACACGATCCAAAGCAACATAATAAAAATATAATAACATGAAATAACATAAATACATTCATTTAACACAAAATAAAATAATCATAAACTCATAATATACAATAAACAATTAAAACATATAAAATATCATACCATCAAATAAAACAATAAAATAAATAAATAAATAAACAAGTAGTATACAATAACTAAACAAAACCAATAAAAACCACATATTTTAAATTAAATAATTTCAAATCACAACTTTTAAAACTTTCTGGTACTGCACCTATGGGACATGTGGTTTTACCCAGAGCCGAACTGCTCTGATACCACCTGTGGCGCCCCCAATCCCCCTTATAGAAGTACACGGGGATCGAGACACCAGGATGGTGACAACACGGTCACACATCCCAACGAAGTGCCAGTGTGTGTACATGCGACGGTGTACAAATAGAATAACGCAGCGGATAGTCAACTAAGTACCAGAATTTAAACACAACTAAACATCAGTAGAGGTTTGAAAGTAGTTATACAGTCATCCAAAAATAAAGTTAACACATGTCCCGAAAATACCATAAGCAAAATAAAATAATAATAACAAGTGATCCCAGATCACTCCTCGGGCGGAGCCGTCTCCTCAGGCTCGCCCTCCTCCTCCTCATCTGCATCAAAATCTGCGTTACCACAGAAGGGTACCGCAGGTAAGTATGACCCAAAAAATCCTCAAGAAATAAAATGCATTTAATGCAACCAACATGCATGCATATGATGAAATATGCATTTTTTACAAAACATCATTTTCCCCGAAAATGACAATTTCCAACACACGCCAAAGTCTTATTGGCCCAAAAATAATCCGTAAAACATTTTCCCAGAAAATGGTTTACACAAAATCCACGCACACTATTTTCCCAGAAAATAGCCAATTTAATCCTTTATTAACCTATGCACCATGGCCTCCCCTAGGGACCATCCGCACGTCCTGGCTTCGTAGTGATGCTCGGTTCCGCGCCCAGCGCGTACGTAGCCAAGCACCCACTACGCAACGAGCGATGCCCAGTTCCGCGCCCAGCGCGTACGTAGCCAAGCATCCTCTGGTCCCCACCAGCAGAAGGACCACGGAGTCGGCACGAATCTCTCGTCCGATCCCATCATCGCCCAGCGACAATCCAGGGGACGTTACTCAGTTTATTCCGCTCCCGAGTAACCAGAGGAGCTCCACCGAGATAATACCCCATCTCGGCTTGGGGTCGTGATACACACGCACCCAAAAATATTCTCACATAAAATCATAACTTTCCAAATCACACATGAGCATGAATGCACCACACGAAAACCCAGTTTTCTTTACAAACATGATCATGCATGAAATAATGAGATGTACATGTACCAACACCAATCCACAACCATCAATAACCAAACCAATCAACTCCAACCAAACACTCCAACCAACAAACCATCTGACTCCCGTACTCCTCGGACTCAGTCCGGCAAAACCAATCAATAGAATAATACAGTGAAATGTGTTAGTGCAAAAATACATTAAATTCACAAGAATTCTTTGGAGAAATACTTACAGTGCAATATAGCAATTTTCGAAGGATCACGGAATTGCAAGTGGCGATGTCTGAGCAACACCACAGTGTAAAATACACTGTGGCCGTGGGTCACAGATGCCCACTTTTCAACGAAGACAAACGAAGACCCAAAAATGGTAGGGTAGGGCCTAGAGAGGTCGGTGAAGCCAATGGTGGTGGTGGTTTGCCGTGAGTGGCGGCGCAAGGGGTGGTTTTAGGCCAAAAATGTACAAATCGGAAATGGACTTGGTGGGGCTTCACCGGTGACGGATCGGAGTTGGGGTTGGGTCCATTGGGTTGCCAAGAGGTCGGGGATGAAGTGGTAGGAAGATGGTGGCCGGAGGTGGAGCGACGGCGGCGCGCGAGCTCAAGGAACGCCGCGGCTTCGTGGGTCTCGAGGGGGCTAACGGCGGCGATGGAGGAGCTGGAAATGGAGGGAGGTGATCGCCGGCCGGAGGGGAAGCTAATGGGCGGGGCGGTGTCGACCACCGCCGGCGGACGGCGGCGGGCTGGGGGAGGGAAGGTTGCACGGCGAGAGAGAGAGAGAGAGAGAGAGAGCTACGTCCGTGCGCGGGAAGAGGAGGAAAAAGAAGAAGAAAAAAGAAAAAGAAGAAGAAGAAAAGAAAAAGAAAAGGAAAAGAAAAATAGAGGGAAAAGAAATGAGGTCCAATCCTCATAACTTGGGTCACGAAAATGATCCAACGGAAACGATTTTAAAACAGCTAGTGAAATAAAATATTTCAAACACAATGATTATAATTAAAATAAATAATTAAACCCGATAATAATTTAATTTAATTCGAGAAGAAATTTAAACACATAACAATAATTAATTTAAAGAAAGCACTTCGAAAATAATTTCCGTGAACTAAAAAAATCATAAAAATAACCCAATTAAAATCCAATAATTTTAAAATAAGAGAATAAATTTTTGAATCCATAAAAATAATTCTTTCAGTAAAAATACACTAAAATACGGGATGTTACAAGCTATATAATATATTAGACTATATAATAGATTAATAGTATTAATATTAGTCTATTAGACTATTAGTATAGTTATATTACATATATTAGTATTATTTATAGTGATTTAGTATAACTATATTAGTATAACTATAACTATAGTCTATATTAAACTATTAATATTATTTAAATAGTTATAGACTTATATATTAGTATAGCTATATAATATATTAGACTATATAATAGATTAATAGTATTAATATTAGCCTATTAGTATAGTTATATATTAGAATTAGTTATAAACTATATATTAGTATTAGTTATAGTGATTTAGTATAACTATATTAGTCTAAGTATAACTATATTCTATATTAAACTATTAGTATTAGACTATTAGTTAAATAGTTATAAACTTGTATATTAGAATAGCTATATAATATATTAGACTATATAATGGTATTAATATTAGCCTATTAGTATAGTTATATATTAGTATTAGTTATAAACTATATATTAGTATTAGTTATAAACTTTTAGTGATTTAGTATAGCTATATTAGTATAAGTATAAGTATAGTCTATAGTCTATATTAGACTATTATAGTATTAGTTAAATAGTTATAGACTTATATATTATAATATTAGTATATATACTAATATTATATCAGTCTATCAGACTATATAATAGTATTAATATAAGACTATTGGTATAGTTATAACTTATAAGTTATATATTAGTATTAGTTATAAGTTATATATTTAATATTAGTATTAGTTATAAACTTTTAGTAAAAACTTTTTAGTATTAATTATAAGTATAACTATAGTCTATAGTCTATATTAGACTATTAGTATTATTTATAAACTTATATATTAGTATTAACATTTAATGTAATAATTTATAAATTATAATATGAAATTATTTCGTATATATGAATATATATATATATATGAAATTATAAATTAACATTTAATGTATAAATTTATAATTATACATTATATATAAAACTTATATATATTAATATTTATATATATATATATATATATATAATATTTTGTATAAAACTTATATATAAAAATTTTATTTTTTATTTTTTATTTTTTTTAATCAACCGGTCTGATCCGGTCCGAAAAATCCCGGAACCAGAACCGGACCGGAACTAGCCGGTTTTTACATTTTAAAAACCGGTTCCGGACCGGACCAGCCGGTTCAAAACCGCTGAAACCTGTCCGGTCTGGACCGGTTTTCCGGTTTGAGTTTACACCCCTAGTGATATATATAATCATTTTCTTTCTTTTTTTATTAGCACAGTTCTAAAGAATAGAGAAAAGAAAATTAAAAGAGATTAAACCGCCTATAAGTAGGAAGCTGGTCGTCGATCGAGCTGATCATGATACATGTATGTACAGTCCAGAATGCCATTCTTTTCGATCGAGATCTAACATGAATGATCAGATCGATGTTCTCACACGAATTTAATGTACATACAGTGATTAAACCAGCTGTCTATCTATCCTCAACGAATGGTCGCCCTAAATGTACTTAAACCTCATTGGGACGTTCATTCATTCTTCCTTAATTTAGTACTCCCATTTTCATTGAAGTGTGCTGTGTATCTATAAATTAATTATTAAAATATTAAATCAACCCTCAAAGATGGCCATGTGGTTAACATGGATCCAACAAGGTTTACGATGGATAAAAAAGCATGTAAAGGATTTTATAATTAATTAGAAGAACAATCAAATACATGACTACGTGCATGGAATCCAGATCACTGATAGAATAGAATATGTATTCTTTTTTTTAATATTTTCTTGACAATTGATCGGATATATATCGATCTACGATATCCATGAGTACTTCAATGCATGGTATGACTCTTTAACTGCCAACAATAAACCAGACATGGCATGCTACCTTGTCTATAAAACGATATAAAAATGGAGAACATGGGGAGCAGTTGCATGCCAACCTTATCCTTTAATTAGAAAATGCAAGGGAAGAACGATGGGATGAATTTGCTCTTTTTTTCTCGTGCTTCAAGATACAGCCTCCCACGGTGATGATCATAATCTGGGGAACACGTGAATCTCTAGAGAAAAGCAAGTGCTCTGTACCTGAACTCAAGCACAACCTCAAGTTGATTGATTAATCAATTAACAATGACTCACAACAGGTGATCAATTATATATAAATATATGTGAGGCTAGCTACAAGTTTGAAACTAAGAACTAGTACGTATCTCGATCTCGATCTGGCTTCCCTGTCTCGCATCATGCCCATGGGAGAAACGAATGTAAACTGGCATGTTTTAAACGAAGTAGCATTTCAGTCAAACGGGACAGCTGAGGCAGAATAAAAGCAGTATTGAGTAATTAGCTAGACTGATGACGATACCCACGTATCACTACGTATGGTACATGATCTTGTAGAATTGAGGGAAAAATCCCCTTAAATGGAAATACACACCAGAATTTCTGATACGTACAATACTTATTTTATTGTTTATCTTTCGTACTCGATCTGAGTCTATTAAATTCGTACACAGACTTTGAATGATTTGACTATAAAAATTAAAAAAAAAATGACTGTTTCTTGTTAAAATGAATCTGTTTTTATTATAAATAGTTATTTTCGTCATAAATAATCCTTCACAAATTCTCATTTTTCTTATAATTTGTGCTTTAATATTTCATTAAATAGGTATTTCTACTCTTTCTAAACGGCACATTGATCTCTCTCTAATCCCACTGCTCCCAAACTACAAATTAAAGAACTGATCGATCCAAATGAGGAGTAGCTAGCCGAGTGGTACTCTCCCTAGCTTCCTCTCCTGTGGCTTAGATAATATGATGGATGTAAAGTTTTTTTTGTCCTTTAAGAAAGAAAATTACCTACATTTACCAACTTTCATCCAACTTCGAGTGACACGCCCTGCACTACCAGCTTCCCAGTCTGCTGATTTATAATTGATGTATTGAAAGTGCAGTGTTCTGTAGGCCATACGCGCCGCCCATGTTTGTGAACCTATAAACGCCACATGCACGCGTCTGATCTATTAGATTCATAGGCCATAGATATCCAACATCTCATCATCATCTAAGCGCCTCCACAATTGGCAGATGGGTTTTATTATTTATATGCTAGTACAACTTTGCATGCTTCTCGGACGCATGCAAGGTTGTGATCGAGTTTACCCTTCATTAATTCAAGGGTCAACTCGAACACGGATGAATATTGCAACAATTTGTCTAGAAATAGTGCAACCCCAATATCTACGCTAATCTCTCAAGGGTGTAGTGGAAAGCTTAGTCAGACCTCTTTGAGGACTGCCAACAAAATCACCTTCATTGTTTGTCTTCTCTCGAACCGTATTAGGGTCTATTAATGATGAATAAAACGTAGAACTAAACTATTCTATTAGTCCCAACTTTCATTCTTTATATATTCTTTTTATAATTCTTTAATTTTTTAGCACCTAGGTTTGAAATTTTAGATATAGTGTAGTGTGGATTATTATAATAAAATCATTTCCTTTGAAAAAAGGCAATTATTCATATACTTCTATCACAAGTTTGAATCAAATTTATTCGTCTTATAGCCCACGTCATTTTGTTGTGATTGCACCTTTAAGTTGCTTATGAGGTTACTAAAGTCTCCTAAATAATTACACGCTTCAAGACCAAGAGCTGATCAAGATTATGGTTGTAAATTAATCATGCCAGTCTGCTCAATACTCTCCCCGTTAAACTCAAATTGAACGCGACTTTTGAAAAATAAAAAGCTCGCTCGTGAAAGCATATACCCGCTCAATTAATAAATTATACATACCCGATAAAACTCGATTCGATTCGGCTAAGGCTCGTTAAGGCCCGCTTGTTTATACCCGAGTCGATTCATTAGCTCGACTCGATTAAAACTCATTCATATATTGATATATATATATATATATATATATATACATCTATATATCTATGTACATATATATTAGATAATAATATTAGCATAACACTTTTATAATTAAATATATAATATATAACCAAATTATTTATGTATAAATATTGAATATATTCATAGCTATATTTTATAATTTGTACAATAATTAGTCGATAAAATTTAATAATTGCATATACTAGTATGTGGGAATCATATGTGAAATAGATATATGCTATCATATTATGTGTATATATTAATAATATATGTAGGCATACAATATACTATTATTATGGATAAATATCAACTAATTAGATATTAACTATATATTTATAAATTTTTAAAATATTATAATTCAATTTTACTTGCTAGTTGTACAAATTCAATATTAGATTTTTTATTTTTTTTATTTATCTCATTTATTAGTTATTAAATCTTATTCAAAAAATTTAAAAAATTAAACACAGTACAACAACAATTCGTTTTTGGGACAATTTTTGTTTGGGACAAAATTCAATTTTCGATTTTTGTTTGTATGGACGAAATTCAAGTTCCATTCCTAAAAAACGATGGAAAGTGTTTACCGTTCGAACGTGTATGTAGGGACGACAAATTTCTCCCTATTAAATAACCGCTTAAACATCCACAATAAACGTTTGAATAAAATAAAATAAGCATTCAAATGGAAATTATATATGGTCAAACAACAATTTAGTGCGTTAAGTGAACCAATTTAGCAAGACATTGATTTACCGTTCGAACAACATACAACAATGTTCAAACGTCAAGGTTAATCAATGTTCGAATAGAAATTATATATGATCGAACAGAAAATTGGCTGGTTAAGTCAATAAATTTAGTGGGACAATAACTTACCATTCAAACAACATACAGTATGTTCGAATGTCAAAGATAATCAATGTTCGAACACATTATATATGATTGAACGGAAAATTGGTAGGTGAAATCAATAAATTTAGCAAGACATTAACTTACCGTTTGAAAAGATTACTACACCATTTGAACTAATAAGTTATTAATGTTCGAACATAAAATAAAGTGTTTGAACGGAGATTAGAAACGTTCAAACGTGACATATTACGTTTGGATGGTTATAGAATTTTTACAATTATTTATGGCAACAAAATACCTTACTTAATTATGGATAAATATTTAATTTATATAAAAGTTAGAAATTAAATAATAGGAATAATAGAAATCAATAATTAATTTAGAAAATACAAAAAAGATTTAATTCACAATTAAATTAAATTTACAAAACACCAAATATTGTCCATACCAAAAAAAAATGTAAATAAAATATAGAAACTACTAAGATCCCAACTCTCTGCACACATCCTCGACTGCAGCTAGGCATGCATCTAGCTATTTCAATCGAGTACTGATCGTGACCTGAGTCACAGACATGATATCAATCTATGTATGTAAGTCAGAGATGTTAGCATTAATCTCTGTACATAAGTCAAAGATGATAGCATTAATCTCTGTATATAAGTTAGGCTGGACAATATGGATCTCCATACGCACTACATCGATCACCACTGATGTCTGTCCGCTGATCTCTTCACGCACTATATGAGCCATCTTCTCACAAGTAGTTGTGCGTGATGCCTTAGTCTGCATAGATGTCTCACCGGCCGATACTCCACGATCTCTCTGGTGTTCATCTCTCTGAGTATCGACTGAGTTTGTAATAGGACCATGAAAACGAAGTCTCGAGTATCCCGTGGTTTGTGATAGGGTGGAGTTGTTGATCGGTCATATCGGCTCCCGAAACGCTCGACAATATCTAGTAGGACCCCAACATGTAATAGAAATCGGGTCATTAAGATCCCGAATGACAATATATCTATTGTAATGTACTGGGCCTCTGATCGAATCATATCGAATATAAAAGCCACTAGGTCGATAGGAACGCCACAAGTGACACATATCTTGAATTTCGCTCCATCCATGCCAACTTTTGTCTTGTGTTGCCGACGATCAATATTGTTGGCAATGATCAAGTTCATAATCTTGAAAAAGGCAGATAGATATGTCTGCTTGATTCTTTTCATCCCATCATACATAGGAACATCTTGACCAACAACCAACTCCATCACCTCATGATCAACAGGGGCATCAAGCTCATCTGCATAATATATTATATGATATCATATTATAATATCATATAATATATACCATAGTATATTATATGTATGATATATCATATAGTGATTTCATATATAAATACTATAATATATAGTATTAGTATATGCTAATTATAATATAGTATATTATCATATAGTATATTAGTATATAACTATAGCATATATCATCGCTATATTTATATATTTATATATCACAATATATATAACTATATATAGTAATAAATTAAAACGTATAGTGTAGATATTAGACTATAATAAAATATTTAGTAAGATACGTTTGAACGTTATGGCCTAGCGTTTGAATGGTTAATTAGTGATTGAACGTTTTTGGCTATGAAGAAGCACATTCGAACGTTTTCTAAGATTTTTGGCGCCTCTGAAATAGTAGCGGGAATGTCTCCTGCCAATCCTTGAGCAGTGGAATAGCGTTCGAATTGTACTTTATTACCGTTCAAATGCTGGCAAGAAAATTTTTTAGGCGGAAAAACTTGAGCGCTAAATTAATTTTCACTTTCGAACATGTAATATTTACATTCGAATGATTAACAACTTAACAAGGCGTGCAGGTTACACCTTTTTTCGCATTAATTAGATAAATTTTAAGTTGGATGACGGCATTTCGTGCACTTGGTACTTATTACAACGACATTTGTCATAGTAATAACTTCAAAAATTCTACACAAACTTAAATACCCCACAACACCACTTATTCTCATTCACCCCTATTCTCCTTCAACCTAGTGCCGCACTCCCTCATTTTCTCCCCACCTTCCTTCATTCTTCTCCCCACACTCATTCATTCTTCTCCACTTTGTCATGGTTCATCTAGCTGTTCATTTGCCACGTGAAGCATGACTTGCAAGACCAGTCCAATATAGACGGATGTATCCTATTAAACGATTCATTGGGAAGTTGAAACAAACAATGGGTAATAAGGCCCACCCAGAAGAATTAATTGTATAAACATATATTCTGTTCCAAATACTTCCACGGAGTTGCACGAGCTTTGATCGAGTGGAAAGAAACTTTGATGTTGACCAAGCAAAACAACAAAATGAGTTTTCTGTGTTTTTCCAACAAGTACATCCACATAGTGCAACGCGTGGTTATGATTTATATGGAAAAAAGTTCGAGAAAGCCCAATGGTACGTGCTAAACAATTGCTCTGAGATAGAGAAGCACCTGAAGTAAGTTGTCATTATTTGTTAATTAATATTGTAATTTACTTAAAAACATATAAGAATATAAATTATTTAATAATTTTTAATTTCAGTGATCATATGAACGTACTCAAAAAACTGGGAGTAAATGATATAGACCAAAAATATGAAGAGGAGTTCACGAAATGGTTTCAACAACGGGTAATGACAATACAGATGCGAGTTTAAATTATAAAAAAAAATACAATTATTTTTTATTTTTGTATGTTTATTCTTTATTCAATATGTAGTTTGTACAAATGCATGCGAGTAATCCAAACAATATATCGGACAAACTGTATGAATTGACGGTTAGCCACTCGAGCTGCGCTGCTCGATATTCTACATGTATTTCTCGAGGAAGTAAGTATCACACAACGAATCGATAATGCTATAGGAAAACACAAAATAGTAGTGTTCTAGTTGAAGGAAGTAATGACGGAGAAAACATTTATTTCTATGGGGCTGTTGTCGATATAATTGGAATGACATATTTGGGGGGGGTGCTTATGGTGTATCTGTTTAAGTGTGATTGATGGGATTTAAGCAATTATCGAAGGGGAAAATGCAATGTGTATCCGTTTAAGTGTGATTGATGGGATTTAAGCAATCATCGAAGGGAAAAATGCGATAATAAATATTTTTTTAGTATTAATACATCAAAACAATATTATGAAAATGATCCTTTTATTTTGACTTCCCAAGCATCTCAAGTATTCTACTTAGATGATCTAAATTAGGAAATTAATGACAAGTAGTACAAAAATTTTCTCCAAGAAATATATATGATATTATCCCTGAGGCGGGCGGAGGGACAAGATGAAGAAGAAGATGATCCCTCTACACAAGAAGCATACCAAGAGAATCAACCCGTCTTTAACTTGTTTGTAGATTTGAACCAGTATGAGATGATGCGACAACAGAGTAAAATGTTGAGTTATCTAAAATATCTACAGATGATGAGGACAAATCTACAAGCGAAACTAAAACAGATTATTGACCGGTTTTGTGTTCACATTACACATTATAACAAATCTTTTTATGTAATGAATGTATCAATATTTCGAAATTATGCCACTGAAGAGAAAGGAAGTTCGCACCCCATTTCCACCTGTTTCTAGCTCTCCACATTACTCACCACTAGAGATTGACTCTACAGAATAAGGTAAAAATCTAATAGTTATTTTGTTTCAGTTAACGTCATTCATACATATTACATCGTTTCTAACCATCATTTACTTTGTTTCTACAACGAACTAAATATTTTATAGAGTTAACAATACAATCTCATCATGGTCGAGACAGTACTAGAGGCGTGACGTTGGAAAAATTTCATAAAGTGGGTAAGATTAAGGTTAACATTTCTAACGAACATACCGGAGGCGAAGGATAACAAGCAGCTTCGCTTGCATCGCATGTGGGTACTCTTACATGAACTTATGTACCTTTGGCTACGAGTTCATGGCAGAGAGTCTCCAAAGAAAAAGCTTATCAAGAAGCGTTATTTAGTAATGTTTAAATAATTGATTTATAATAATATTATTTAATATATATGCAAAATTTAGAATATTCTTGGTGATAATATCTTTGTGTATATATTATTTTAATAATGACTTCGAACTAAATTCTGGTCGGAGAGAGGAGCGTAAGACTATCGATGAGCTTATGTGTAATGCATTCCGCAAATATACGACGAGGTGTCATGAGCATTACAATAAGTTCGAGAACAAGGACGTTGCATGCCATCATCCTTTTCAAGATGTCCGACCTTCTGATTGGAAAAAAAACTTGGTGACATGTTTGAGAATCCATCATATAATGTAAATTAAATGAATTTTTTTACATGTTCTATTTATAACTTTCGTTTCCTAATATTTAAAACTTCTATTCATGAGCGACTATAAACAAAACAAATAAATCGAAATTGAAAATTCATCATCATGTAGGCACAAGATCTTTCCATCACTTCTCTAAAAAATTGGTAATGCTATTTTTTTTTATTGTATATAATTTGCTATTTGGAGGTATTCTAATGACTTTATATCTCAATAAATGTCTCTTGTAGCTAGAGTCTGATATCAATTATGATCTGACAAAATTATATGTTGCACCACATACTGATCATAATAGAGAGTGGACTCATACCAATGCTCATGAAAATTATGTAAGTATTATAATCTATTTTAATTAAACATATTTGAATATTTGTGACGATATTAATTATTTCACTTATGTGTAGGATAAAATGGTTACCCTACATGTTAAATCTGCATCAAATCAAAGTTCTTCAACAAGTGATGTTGAAATTTTTACACAAATTCTCAGTCAACGTTTAGGATATTTGAGGGGTTTGGATCGTTGTGTAAAGCCTTCTAGCTCTTCCTTATCATCCGAGTTTGCCTATAATACCTCTATAGCGTTAGACAAAGTGAATTCTAAGATTAAAGAATTGACTGCAAGGCAGCATAAGTTAAAGGCTCAATTGACAAAATAAGCAGACATGGAGATGCACATAAAACAGCAAGAACAATAACAAGAAGAGTTCAGGAGAGATGTGCAACTCCAAATGCAGATGCTTATGCAACAGTTCAGGCCTCCAAGCAACTAGTTTACATTATACGTACAGATTTTGGGATCTAATTCTGTATGAAGAAAGCTAGCACTGCCACTGTTTTATTTATTTAGTTGGCACTTAATAGACTATATTATGAGTATTGAACAAATTGTAATGTATTTTTTTAAATATTATGTATGCCTATTTGGTTTCTAATTATTGGGTAAAATAAAATAGTTACCGTTCAAACGAGCAAGAACTGTTCGAACAAGATGAGTAAAACCATTTGAACATTGATACAGAACATTCAAATGTAATCAGAATTAGACATTCGAACAGTACATGAAACCATTCGAACGAATCATTGAACGTGAATTAAACGCTCGAAAGTTTACTAATACGAAATCGTTTGATCCTATCATGGTCCGTTCGAACATCTTACTCAATCCGTTCAAACATATTTTACTGTTCGACCATCAAATTATTTGTTCAGACGTTTCCTCATGCCTATTTGGTCAAACGGACTGGTATCGATCGACCACTCACAAAGGATGCGTTCGAACATACAATACGTTAGAATGTAAATTTTGTACTATTCGAACGTGATTCTAGGACGAAATTCAAGTGTCCTAAAAAAAATATTCCAACGTGATCGAACGGTTCTGTTTAATTTCATCCCAAAAGATATTTTTTTGGACGAAATTGATATTTTCGTCCCAAAATATTTTTTGGGACAGTATTATTGGAAAAACCTTGGGATGATTTTTTTCGTCCCAATTAAGTATTTTGGGATGAAATCTCAATTTTTTGGGACAAAAACTTTCGTCCCAAAAAACCAATTATGTTGTCATGACAATTTGAGCCGAGTTCAAGTTCGGTTCGACTCAAGCTCAAGTTAGGAGTTTAGCTTATCAAGTTGAGTTCGAATAAAGAATAAATAAAAATCTCGAGCTCGAGTTCGAATATTTTGAGTCAAGCCAAGCTCGACAAGTAAAAAACCGACTCGGCTCAGCTTGATTACAGTCCTAATTAAGATGGTTGCCCTAAAATAATGTAGAAAGAGGAGAGTCTTTATTCTTTGTACGTTTACTTTTCACATTCTTAAATTAACATACGTAAAATTGATCTTATTTAAAGATTTTTCTGATGTTGTGCTTAATTAAATTTCTTGAATTTTTTTACTAAAGGTGGGGAGTTAATTAAATCTTAATGATGGAGAGTTAATTAACTGCCAATAACTTCTCTGCCATCAAGACACATGAGTAATGGATTACCCTGTACTAACACCCCCATTAATAAAAAGCAGTCATCTCAAATCATGATTTGCAGTATGATAAGTTCATTTGCTCAACAAAAATCATGAAGAAGCATGTACCCATCTGCTATACATCAATCATCTTGTACATCATGATTGTCAAGTGCCATCTACGCAATGGCCAGGGCTGGTTAGGGAAACTGGGGACTAATATTATAGTTTATACGAGATATATGCATGATCTAACAATTCTAATGGTGGTGTGGTTAATCAAGCCTCCCTTTCACGAACAAGAACAGGCAGGCCACCTCTCATGGTGGCTGTAAGGCCGGGGACGAACCTCGGTGCTCGGTTTGGACTAGCAACACGTATATCAAAGCGTTGAACTAGAGCGAGAACAACACTTCTCATCTCCACAAGTGCCATTTCCTTCCCCAAACAAACCCTAAGTCCACCTTGAAAAACTGGAAATTTGAAAGGGTTCTCCGACTTGAAAACGCCGTTCCTTAACCACCTCTCTGGTTTGAATTCGAGACAGTCCGGACCCCATATTCTCTCCATACGACCCATTGCATAGGGATGGTACGTAACCCTGGTGCCTTTCCGTACAAAGGTACCGTCCGGTAATATATCATCCTCTTGGCAACACTTGGAGTCGAATTGAACTGGAGGATAAAGCCTCATGCTCTCGTAGATTGCTGCGTTCAAGTAGTGCATTTGGCGCATTTGGTCGAAGCTCAACGCCGCCGCCTCAGTCCCCCCAATGAACCGTTCCACCTCATCCCGAATGGCAGCCTCAACACCCGGATGCTGCGACAACAAATAGAAGAAACTAGTCAAGGCGGAAGCGACTGTGTCACGGCCGGCCAAGACGAAGCTTATGACAATGTCGCGGAGATACTGGTCGTCGTCGACGGAAGCCATGAATCTTGATAGGAGATCTTTCTGGTCTGAAAAGCCCATTTGGCGCCGTTGATTTTTCATCTCGGCGGCTAGTGTATTCAACACTTTAATGGCTTCCTTTAGCTTCCTTTCTGAGCCCAAATTCAGCAGCCGTTTCATCTTCCAGACCAAGGGCGAGACCGCCATGGCTCGCTCCGCGGATAACTTGGACGCGAGGTCGAAGGCAACAGCAAAATTAGAAACGGGAAGCGATAGTTGGAGACAACCTGGGTCTAATCCGAAGGATAATCTGCAAATGTTGTCGAAGGAGAATCTGCGAAACACGTCTTGCAAGTCTAGAATTCCGTCTTCTTTGCCAGCCACGGATGACAAGAGAGGAATTAGCCTGGACTGGATCTCAGAGCCGACAATTTCAAACCCATAGGACCGAACCGAGACACTACCGAGTTCCAGGCTCGCCATTTTCCGCTGGAACCTCCACGAATCGCCATCAACGTTGAAAATTCCGCGACCCAGAAGATCGCCAAGAATAACCGAAAACGGTTTCCCTTTCGGGTAGTTGTCGAACCTGGTCTTCAGCATGTGTTCGACGTTTTCCGGGTTGGCAGTGATGGTGTTACCGAGCACATGAACATGGATAGTCCCGGTTGGTGACTTCTGAAGAAGATGCGTATACCAATCGCAAAGATTACCGAAATCCTTAACCCAACCGGCCGACAAAAAACACCTGCAAACCTCACAGTTACACCACGGCTTAATAAGCCGCAAGATGAAGATCAACAAAGAGAACAATGAGAACAGAATGGTGAAAGAGAAGAACAAAATGCAGAAAGTGGTTGACATGGATTGCAGAGGCAGAAAGCAGCTGACTTCAAAACCCATATTTTTTTCTTTAGTTTCTAAATTGGAATCGAACGAGAGAGAAAGGAATTAAGGATAGAATTTAGAGAGAGATGAGGAAGATATGCAAGGATTGAGCTTTATATATAATGGAGGTAGATGATCGGTTAAGTGTAGAGAAAAGTAAAAGGCGGTGGGGTAGAGACATAAGTTTCTGTGTAAGAACAATGAGTTGTGGAAATGGGTGCGAATGAGATGGAACTAGCTGTTTGATACTACACACATCAAGCGCATATGAAACGCGTGCGCAAAATAACAATTGGGTATACACCCGAAAAGGATGTCGTGGCAGTTCCTGTTTTGTTTGGGACAATTTGCACCCCTACTTTCTCCCCCCACGTGCTCTTTTCTTCATTTCTTTTTCTCTCTGTCCCTTCCGACTTGCCAGCACTAACTCATTCATGAGTACGAATTCAACTATTCTAGTATCTGATACACAGTATTTGTCAAAATATATAACGTAAGTGAGATGCTTTTCTTTATTATTAATATTATAAGAAAATTCTATTTATCATTTGTTATTATAATTCTATTTAAATATGATATAAATCAAAACTTTTTTAACATCCTGTTTAGTTATTCAACTAAACTCAACTCATTTCAATTTATCTTAAAAGAATCATTAATGAGATCTACTACTTTTTTTAACTTTCTATAAAAAAGTTAAACTTATCTCAACCTTAGTCATACGTTTCAATCTAAAAAGTTAAACTCATTTCAATTTAGAAAAGTTAAAACATCTTAATGGAACCCACAAAATATTACTATTCACAATTTAACTTAACTCATCTTAACATCTTAACGTAGATTAAGGTTGCCTTTGGGTAGTGAGGTGACCTTAGATATTCTGTCAATAGTAGTAAAAAAGTAATGAAAAAATAATAATAGAATATTGAATAGTAGTGAATAGAAATGAAAAGCAGATAAAAATAAATAAATAGCAGTGGAGTATTCCCAAATTAGGCCTAAGAGCACTAGCATTGGTTTCTCTATATGCATCTTCAAAGTCACATCTTTTAAAAATTGATTTTGCATATAAAGAAAAACTCTCACATTGGATTATGCATATTTGAACCAAATAATAATAAAATATTTTTTATTTTTTATTTTTTCCTAAAATTATTATTTTTATATATTTTACAATTATCACCCACTGTAAATTCTATTATTTAACCTGTGCTCAAGAACTTCAATTCCATATATCCAAATATTATCAATTTCATATAGTAAAAAGAGCAATTTTATCAATAAATATTATCATGTGCTAAAAATACTTAATTTGTATCATCAACTTAATATAAATTTTATATTTTAATTAAGAGCTGCTATTGAGATGGGTAGAATAGAAAATAAATAGTAAAATAATGTTTGGAGAGTGAATAGTATTTCTTCATAGTTATGTAAAATTTTAAAGATGTATAATCTAATGTAGAGATAAAGATAGCATATATATATATATATATATATATATATATATATATAAATATATATATTTGTTTATCCATGACGTCGGGATAGAAGACGCGTAAGGCATGAATCAAAACCCCGTGGTACTCTTGTGCTGACTGTCAAGATTTCTTACATTATATTAAGAAGTTTATAAAATAAAAATAAAGGCTAGAATGTAAGCGACTAATGTTGCGAAAGAGAATATTCCTTGATATAATATAGTTGTTCTGATATACTAGAGAATGGCTCCCGGTGCTTTACTGCACCTGATATAATGATTTAAATAAAATAAAATATAAAAAAATCAGTAACTTATTTGTTTGCAAAAAGAAAATACAAGATTAAAGAAAGATAAAAAATTAAGATTAAAAAAGATCTAAATTTCAGCAAAGTATGAGTATTGGTATGCATCTATATTTGATTATCTATTTACTCTCTATTTAATAATAAAATATTATTAATTTTTTATTTTAAAAAAATTGAAACAAAAAGAAAGGAAAATGAGTACACTATCAGAACAAAAAAGACCTGAAAAAGAGATCTTATGACCTTTTGGTATAACATGATCTTTCATTAAATTCAACAAGAGAGCTACATGTCACATGGTCAAGGATCTTTTGGTAAAACATGATCATTTATTAAATTCTACAAATGAGCTATACATCAAATGGTAAATGGTTTAAAGGCCTTTTGGTAAAACAAGACTTAACAGACTTAATGGAAAAACAATAAAAGTTAACAAAAAAATAACAAAAATTATTATTCACAATTAGATAGTCACTTATTATAATAGAGTAGATATATATATAGAGAGAGTGTCCTAATATTAATTAATTTTTAGAGAGCAATTAGGTGAGTAAAAGCAGGCCAAAGTTTTAAAAGTAGTTGAAGAGTCGACAAGTGATTCTTTTCCTTTCAAATTTTCGCTGGAGATCAGATCTATTTAGCAAATCTTGAACCCTAACATTTTGGTGCCCATTCAACTCCCTTTCGATTTCGAAGCGTGCAAGATATGAGTAGTAGTTCCAGCTCATTCTTCAAATTAATGAAATATGAGTCCTGAACTCTGAAGTTGTTGGAGGCGCTCAGTAGGAGAGAATAAACATAATGGGCTTGCATCTTTCTTTTAATGGACTTTGGCTCTCATTTGATTGGGATTTAGCTTCATCTTTTATGGACTCTGAAATTAAACATAAAAAAATGTGGTTAGGAATATCTCAAAATAAATAGAACTTAAGTTCAAGAATACAAATTAATTCTTATAATTTCTATTCACACCTAATACCCTGTAGGCTGAGGAGCAAAAGGAGGCAAGCAAAATGAAAGACACTAAAGAAAATCATTAAAAATAGGACATCAATTCACACTTTCCAGATTCACATATCAATACAATCTAAGGAATCCAATAATCCCATCAAGATCAATTCACTTATAGCAATTCATAGAGCTTGTGTATTCTCCAATCCATAACCATCTTACCACTAACCTTGACACATGCAACATCATGAACGTCTCAAGCAAAATGTTCAACTCCATAACTCACGGGTATAATTGTGTTTCATGTAAGGGCTCTTTCTATGGAATTGACAAGTGGTGTACAAAAAATCACATGGAGATTTAAGTTATTATGAACAAGCAAAAAACAAACATTGATCGTATGATAGGAACACTATCAAATGAGAATTCAATCATTCTTTCCACAAGCTTGGGATCAGATCGGTCGAAACAAAAGGTTGCAATGTGGCTTAGGTTAGGCTACATGAAAAAAGAGGAAGAAAGAAAATGATTCAAAAACTTCCAAGCACATACTTAAGGAATCTTATTAAGCATCTCAATAAATCACATTCTTCACTTGATGTACTCTTCAACTTTCAAATCACCGAATAATGCCTCTCTTTGTTTTTTTCTCTTTTTTTTCTTATTTATTTATTTATTATTTATAATTTGGTGAACAAGTATATGTCACCCCGGTATTCTGCTATTTCTATCCAGCCTTGGTATTTCTGCCTTTGAAGCTAACTCACTTGAACAACTTGTAACTCGTATTCTTCCCTTTGTTTTTATTCTACGCAAAACAAAAGAATTACACATCTAATATACACTTGGAAGTAAAAAAGATAGAAAAAATCAGTGTATAGGTTATAGTCCAATGTAAAGAGGTCTAGATAATGTAGGTATATGAAGAAAAAAAAGCTATATGTGTGTTTCTTGGCTCAAAGTTGGCTACTGGAGGTCTATAATTGAAAAGTTTGGCTTGAAATGCTATTGTTTTGCTATTCCGTTTAGTTCTAAATTACAAATTAATATTGTTAAACAAATTAATATTTGTTTAATTATTTTGTTGCTACATATGGGTCCTTTAAATGAAATAGAAACACTCGACGATGTTCAACTTTCAACGAAAAGGATGATGGAATCAACAACGGCTAATGATCCACTTTCACCCAAATTTAATATAAGTAAGACATCTACTGATACTGGTAAGAAAAGATATGTAGTTTGAGAGTATTTTGCAAAAATAAAAACTATTGATAAGTCGAGACGTAGGGTTGCATATAACTTTTGCTTATGTTTGTGATCCTAATATAAATGGTACAAGATCAATGTTACAACAGTTAGAAAAACAATGTAAGAAGTCTCCAATTACGAAAGTGAATATAAACCAATCTGTATTAGGTTTCAAACCTGGAGAAACTAGTGTGGGGCTTGTACCTATTGATTTTAGTGTTGAGGCTTGTAGAGAAGCCATAGAAAAATGTTGATTGTTGATGAGCTGCCTTTTAGATTTGTGAAAGGGGAGAGATTTAAGAGATTTATGCTTGTTGTGCAACTTGGATGGGTTGGAATTCCATCATGTATAACGGTTGTAAAAGATGTTTTTAGACTTTATTTGAGAGAGAAAGACAATTTGAAAAGTGCTTTTAAGGGACAACGAATTTGTCTAACCATAGATACATGAACATTTATACACAATTTTAATTACATGTGTCTCACTGCACAAAATCTTAAATATACAACTTCAAATACGTTTTTTTTTTTAAAGTAGGCCATATTAAAAAAAATGTTTTTTAATACTTTTTAATAGTAGAATTTAATTTTTTATAAAATAATTATACACAATTTATCCATTTAAAACTTATATAAATTATTAATCTAATTGGACATATATATATATATATATATATATATATATATATATATATGCAGATGTCAGCATGCATGAGAATGGAGACGCAGCTATCTATCCATCTTGCCAACCCCTAATGATAGTCATATTTTGACAGATCATTACTTAAGAAAATAATGCCTTTTCACATGTTATCCACGTTTTAAACATCGACAAATTTTCGGACGACACAAACTAGCTAGAGCCTATAAAAACGTAAAAAATATGGCCCACTTCCATCATATTTGAAACAGTCTCTCTCTCTCTCTCTCTCTATATATATATATATATATATATGGACAACTCTTTTTATTTTCTATTTTGGCTACGTACAGATATTACACAATATTGGCAGTTGGCATAATTAACATACTCCATATCCGGCCAAAGTTCATGAGTTGTTTGTTGAAGGGGGCAATGACATGATTGACAGCGACTCTAGCTAGCTTGCTAGCTGATTGAGAAATTGTGTACGTAATATTAGCTTTGAAGATTTAATGCTGTCCAATTTGCTGGATAAACCTACCGGAAATTGATTTATCTACAATATTATTTATAATATTTTATATAATTATATTTTAAATGAGAGATATTTTAATAAAAATATCTTATTTTATAATATTGATATATAATATATTATATAATATATTGTGTATATATCATTACTCATACTTAATCACTTGCATGGCCATGCAATTGATTATTTTATCAATTAACATTTTTCTTTTTCACTTTTTCTTCAAGTTTTTGTTTATTTTTTTTTTTAAAAAAACATGAGTTAATGTGTAGCCTAAAAAATTTAATACTTATTTATATCTCGTTTTAGAAAAGAGTTGAGATGATTTTAAATGAGTTAAATAAAAAATTATTAGAATATTATTTTTTAATATTATTATTGTTTTAGAATTTGAAAAAGTTGAATTATTTATTATATTTTATATTCAATTTTTAAAAAATTATAATGATAAGTTAATGTGAGTTTTCAATGCCGGCTTAATGTTATATAAATATAATAATAATTATTATTATAATACGGACAATGTTTAACGATCCCTTGATTACTAGAGGCTAATAAAAACGACTCTCAAGTTCGAATGAGAATTTCAATTAAGATCCCGTAAAACTCTTGCTCGTATAGATACTACGGACAACATTAAGTAAAAAATAAATGCCGTAGGGCTCATCTCACATATATATCTACTACTAGTACCTTATAAAAGGGGCAGTATTTAACAATAGTCCTAACTATTGTTGTCCGTAGTTAGTGGATGTCGGATCTATATTCGGGATCAAATCTCCCTAAGCTTAGGTTTTTTTTTTTTTTTTAAGCAAGCAAATATATTTCATTAGAAAAGATGATACAAGAGGAGGGGGTGAGGTTCTCTAACAAACACCCCAGAATAAAAACAACAGTGCAAAGTAGTGGATAAAAAAGAAAAAAAAAAACAGGTTTTTACGACCAATTTCTTGGTCATCACCTAAGTCATACAAAGATGACGCCGTTTTAAAAGACGGAAATAAGTTGTTCGCAAAATATTGTGAACAATGAAACCACCGCTGGAAGCGGTGGAACCTCAGCTGAAATCGGGGAAAGTGGCGGATGCACTGTTGCTTGTTGTCTTAAGATAATTTTTGAAGAGATCCTCAGACCCTTTTTCGAGATCACGGTTTAGAGAAAACGATAACATAGTAAGAAATCCGGCATCAAGTGGACTAATATGTTGATCATCTGTATTTTCGCACTCCTATGATGGCGCGTGGCAGCCACGCACCGGTGGGATGGAGCCTAAGTGGCCCAGATCTGGAAGATCTCGGCGAGACAAAGCTGCTGGTACGATGTGTGTAGCCGTCGAAAGCATCGAGGAGGGGAACACACGTGGAAACAAACTGCGCGTGAGGGCCATGCGCCGACCTTTTGGCACAACTCCGCACTGTCCCAATAGATCGGTGACTGTAGGATGGGATGGTGGGGCGCGTGTAAGTGGTCGATGGCAGCCGGAAAGTAACGGATTTGACCAAAATCGAACCACTGGAGGGTGGAGGGAAAAAAACAATACAATGCAAAAATAGAAAGGGGAAGGAGAGGTGGGTGAGAGATATGTCCTCTCGGAGATTGGCTCTCACGGAAATGGAATTATTCTAGAGAGAAAGTGGATATTCTCTCTCTAAGAAACGTCTGCTACGGAAAAGCATCCCCGAAGGTTATCTATGAAACGGAAGTTCATATATAAATAAATAGGAAAATGCTTGTTAGCTCCTAGATTTGCCTCTCCTAGGTTTGACGTTAGTGTGTTTTAATTTTGTTTTTAATTTTTTTTCTAATGTTTAAAGAAGTAATTATCGTCGATGAAATTGTGTAATTTTTTTTTAATATTTAAAATAGTAATACTAGTCCTACCGCTCCGGGAGCTACGGTTGGCATGTTTTTATTTTTTATTTTTACTTCATAATTAATAAAGTGTTTTTTAATAATGTATTTGTGAATTTCTTAAAAAAAATATATTTAAAAGTATTAAAAAATACATATAAAAAAAAAGTTAAAAAAAAATTAAAATAACTAGTAGGAACCAGCGGTAACTGTAGTACCACCCTAAAAATTAATGAAAATGATACTTTCATCACTGATTCTTATAACTCGTTGCTACTGCTAAAATTTTTTATTTTAATTTTTTATTTTTCTTTTTACTTATTAATTAAGAAAATAATTTTTTAATAATATTATAATTCTTTTCTATTTTTTTAAAAAATATTTAAAAATATATAAAAAAGATAAAATACCTATCGGTAGGTTGAGAGCGGTGGACGTAATACCATCCATTTAAAAAGTATTAAAAAAAGTGAACTAGC
Source organism: Juglans cinerea (assembly GCA_961763995.1). Lineage (NCBI taxonomy): Eukaryota > Viridiplantae > Streptophyta > Magnoliopsida > Fagales > Juglandaceae > Juglans > Juglans cinerea. The sequence goes on from CAUIVZ010000015.1 coordinate 5,069,066, forward strand.
GATCAGCCCAGCTGTAAGAACTGGGCGGCAGTGTAGCATTAATTGTCCAAATGAATATTATTATTATAGTTTGAGATTGTTAGTTATAAAATTAATTCATTTTAAGAGCTTAATCGGTCGGTCCAAAATGTAGCATATATTTATTTATCTTTAGAACATAATTAAATGATTAGCTTTATTTATTTTTAACACTCCTTTTATTCATTTTTATGTTTTATATGATCTTGGTGGCTTAATTAATTTGTTCATGTTGTTAATGAATCATAGGATCATCTAGATCAAAATCACACCAAACTCGATCCGTACTTAAAAAAGATAGATGAGAGAGAGAGAGAGATAGAGTTTAATTTCCAAGTTTGATTTGAATTTTGTTGAAGGTCATGGTGACAATGATGTAATGTGTGATCAAAGGTCTTAGACTCTTAGCAGCAAAGGGTCAAAAGGGGGAACCATGACAAATATTGCCTCGTGTTAAATGTGACAATTAACATATATATATATATATATATATAGAGAGAGAGAGAGAGAGAGAGAGAGAGAGAGAGAGAGAGGGTGCAGCTCAGTCTTCGCTTTAAATTTAGAGGATCAGTAAACATGCATGAAAGACAACTTTTCAACAGAGAATTTTCAGTTTTTTTCTTTAAAAAAACGGATAATTATTATTTATGGTTCTGTCTCTTTCAAAATAATATTGGACCAGAAAATTAGAATGCATGCATGGGTGGCTCAACAACTAAAACTCGAGGTTTTTTTAGTGGATCGGTCAACTAAAACTCTAGTAAATTAAAGAATATCATGAAAAACCGAAGCCAAATTTCAGGCTCACAAATTATCCATTCTTAGAAATTAAGCATCCTCTCTCTCTGTGGAAAAAGAGTGCTAAAACATGAGGGACTTGTTTGGCCTAACTTTTACAAACTGGCCGGGATTATTGTATTAATAGTAGGGATTTAGTACTATGCATCAACCACTATTCACTCTCATACTCTACACCTATATAAGATTTTGCATAAGGAGTGGGAGTGTTTTTCATAGGGTATGAAAGTGTTTTTCATTGGATGTGAAGTGTGTGGTGAATAGTGACTGATGAAAATAATTTTTCTTAATAATATCACTTATACGACAGGAATTTTTTTATTGAAATAGGTTTTTTTTATTGTGAAAAAATCAATTTAATCGCAAATGGTCGTGAATGAATGAATATAAATTTACCTTTGATGAAAATTTTTATGGACAAGAGGAAGTGGTAGAGATCAAGCTAGGATTTTATCTTGGGGGGGGGGGGGATCTTATATTATAATAATAATAATTTTATGCCTATAATAATGTATGTCTTCATATATAATATTAATGCAAAAGTGAATACATAAACCATAATTGAATATATTAAAATCAACATGTTCCCCAATTTGAAGAAGCTAGCTTAGAGCACAACATGAGATCATGCATTATAAATTATAGAAATTTGTATGTATTTTCTTATAGATTTTTTTAAATGACTTTAAGAGTTTTTTCAAAGCTTTTAGGGTTTGGGGGTAATTTGATTTTTTTGTAGACTGATTAATTTTTAGAACTTTTTTTATGATAGGGGAGAGGTTTGGGGAAGATTTTGAGTGATCAAGTGTTATTTTAAAATTATAGAATTTTTTTAAAATATCATTAGGGATAGGGAAAGGTTTTCATTTGTTTTGGTTTCCTCTTATTTATTTTTGAAGAATAAAATCATTATCATGAGTTTTTGAGAGGGGAAAACTATTTTTTTAAGACTGGGAGGCAGGGTTAGCTTCTGTTAAATCACCACTTGTCCCAAGTCTTAAGCTGATAAGAATAGGTCAATTTAATTAAGCCTGATGAATATAGAAATATGCTCACGTGTGAGCCAGACTCTCATTCAATTAGTGACTCCCAAAAAATATAATATTTAATTAAATAGGATGAAATGTAGAGTCAAGATTCGAATTGAGAATTTCTACTCTAATACCATATGAAATTATCATTTATTCAAAAAATTTAAATTAAAAGAAAAATTTAATCGTTAATAGTTTATGTTTAAAACTTTTTATGACTACCCTCACATCGAAAAAATGTCTTAACCATATATATTGTTTTGCATCAAAGCATTCATTACATGACTTATTTGTAATTTTCTTGAGTCATATATCAAAACTTCATTACGAAACTTTTTTTTTTTTAAATTTAAATTTTTTACTTTCTTTTGTCTTGAAAATGATGGAGATCACTACCATTGACAAGAGAGGTATCTACGTACCTAACTTTAGTTAGTTTCTGGCAACCAATATGTTTTTTTTTTTTTTTTTTTTTGACGGCACCGCAATTATCTTTATCAAAGATGTAACCAGTCGATCTATTTCGGACATTTTTTCAAAATTTTAGAATTAATAACACCAAAATAGAAAGTTTTGATATTTTCAGTTTCGATTCGGTCGGATCTGTTTTACCGATTTTACGTATAAATAAAATCATATTCTATCAAAATTTTAACAAGTGATTGACTCATATCTCTTATTTTATATTATATTAATATTACATTAATTTTATGTTATAATACAATAGGGAATGCGACAAGATCAGACGTACGGTTGAAAAGCCATGTTGTCTACATTTGAAAATAGAAAGATTTAACAGCATATAGTTGGTGGATATTGGTTTCTAAAGTGGCTTTATATACTGCGCCGTGACGATGTGTTAGTGACATCAATATCTTTGACGGTTGAACTTTATATTTTATATTATTAATTAACACGTTTTCCACAAACTCCATCGATCCATCCCTACATGTCTATATATACATATATTATATTCTTCAAAACATGTTCGTAAAAGTCATTAGCATTGAATATATGAAAGGCCGATTACATGTGTTGTTAAAAGTATTCAAAAGCTATCTCATTTTGTTGGTTCAAAATTGCTGAACTAATCATGAAATATCGAATAGTATATTTGATTAAAAAAAAAAATAGTATATATGCCACCCTAGCATTCATCTTGCAATGTGACTATTCTTCGTGCAGTACAATTTGTAAAATGATTATTTGTTTCAAAAAGTTTGAACCCATATAAATATGTAGATTTAATATTTTATATGTATCTTAACACGTAGAATATTTAGTTAAACGGGATATACTGTAGATTAGTCAGGATTCGAGTTTATGATTTCTGTTCTGATATAATATAAAATCACTACTTATTCTAAAAGATTAAACTAATAAGAAGATGTAGATTTAATCTTTTATATTTATTTTATTACTGTCGATTTATTTTAATCTTGTAAGAGCTTCTTTATATCAGTCTTATGGTTTTTTTTTTTTGTAAGAAGATGATATCCCGTAATTTGATTAATAACCCTAACTTGTGGCGAAAAATTTTCATGGTTACAATTGAATACTATGGTGGTTACAAGACGAGCCCTATAATGATGAATAAGATGGTCAAGGAAATCATTCTCTCAAAATATATTATTTATCATCGTCTTTATGAAAATTTAAAGGTGTTCTTTCCAGTTAACCTGTTAAAAATTGAGTTCCAAAAATCACCGGATTCATTGTCTATATTAGTACTAAAGCCCAAACATTCAATGATCTACGTTTCCAAACAAACAACTAGGCCCAGGACAACGTATGTATGAATCACCAGAGTCCAAAGCCCAATTTCCCAACCAAAATTTGCACGTAATCCTCACCCTTCAACCTCTGCTGCAATATCCATCTCTAGCTAGTTGATCCCGGAACCTCGTTGATCAACTAACGTGTACAGTTCCCACATTGCTTATGATTATGGATGCAAATGGTCCGGTCCGGTCCGGCGATGGATCGAATATTTTCGGTCGATCATTTTTCCAGACCGAACCGGACCGAACACCCATAGGGATTGGTCCGATCGGTCCATTTGGTCCGGCCTTTTTTTTTTTTTTTATAAATCAATTAATAAAAAAATTTATTTAAAATACTAAATTAAATTAAGTAACTTATTAATTTGGATTATGTAACAAACTCAATAAAAAAATATTTTATATGGTCAATGATAATAAATTAGATAAAAATTACATTATTAATTTATATAATTACTATATAATTAACTAATTGATATTATATATTAGTTAATTCATAGAATATTAACAAGTGTTAATAACATATTTAAAATTTTATATTGTTAATTGTACAATTATTATATAAATAATATATATAATACTTTTTTAGTTTTATTTTTTATTTGGTCGGTTTGGTCTGGTCTGGTCCAAGAAATCTCCACCCCGGGACCGGACCGAAGACTGAAACCGACATGCATTTTTTCGATCCGGTTCGGACCAACCGTTTTACACCCTTGCTTATGATACATATATAGAGCAAAGTCTCGAAACACACTTGAAGAAGATATGTTTTTGGCAAGCTTTTATTTCAAGAAAAATCCTACTGATCATTTTTTTTCTCATCATCCCATGACGTGGTATTAAATGATAGGTTCACAAGTAAAACATAATAAATAGTCTCCAACCATTTAATGTCACATCATGATATGATGAGAGAATGATGAGAAAATGGATAATGAGTAACATTACTCTTTATTTTAAATGTGCATGGTGCAAGGGGATTTCCCCCTTACTCCCACTTACTCATAAGCCCACTAGGCGCTCGGCTGAGAATAATGGGCTTCACCCCGATACCCGACCTCAGGGCTCAAACTTGCCCACGAAGCAACTCGCCTGAAGGGAAAATAAGCAATGATGGCTGATGGGATGGACAAGACTGATGACACTCGGCCGCATCTTGCTCATGGGGACTCGTATAGGGCAGAATGGGAAAGACGGAGAACATTTGATCTTTTGACGAGAGATTGCAAAGAAATGCAAGATGAGCACATGGAGTCCCGAAACGCGAGAGCTGGAGCAAACATGGAGAAGGAGAGGAAGAACATGCAAGATGAGCTCCACAATCTCAAAGGGAAATAAAGAAGAGATTGCAAAGAAAGTGGGCACATGATCATCGGTGGACCAACTGCTCACGAGCACTTGTCTACCTTACACGGAAGAAGTGATGGTTGTGCTCTTGCCACCGAAGTTCAAGGTCCCCACCATGGAGATGTACGATGGGGGGAGGGACCCCCTTGAGCACCTGGAAACTTCAGGGCTCATATGACGTTGCATGGCTTCCCGGTAGAGGTGGCATGCAGGGCATTCCTGCTGACCCTAAAGGGGCCAGCACGAGTATGGTTCGGATCTCTGGCGCTCGGTTCCGTAGATAGTTTTGGCAAGCTGGCTCGACTATTTTTAACCTAGTTCATGTTAAGTCGAAGAAGGCGATGCCTAACAGTGTACCTTCTCACCATTAAGTAAGGAGAGGAGGAAAGTCTGAAGGCATACCTATCCCAGTTCAACAAGGAGCGCATGACCACTGATGACCAGAGCGAAAATATAATCCTGGTGGCGCTTCTGGGAAGGGTCTGGCCACGATCTCAGTTCATGGACGAGCAGGCAAGAATGACTCCTGTAACGCTGCGGGAGTTTATGGACCAGGCTGACAATTTCATTAATGTCGAAGACACTTTTAAGGCCTTAACGAAGCCATCGAAGAAGTCAAATTGGAAGCAGAGGTAAGAATCGTTGCCAACAAAAGGAGGGTCGAGCGATGTTTCAACAAATGAGTGAGTTCGAGAGCATTCAAAGTCGGAGACCTCGTACTCAAACAAACAGGAACAACAACGCGAGACGAAGGAAAGCTGAGCCTCCGATGGGTAAGCCCCTATGTGGTCACCGCCACCAATCGCCCGGGCTCCTACAAATACTAAGACTTCCAAGGAAATGAGCTGTAGCACCCCTGGAATGCCAAACACCTACGAAAATGTTATTGCTTAAGCTAGCTTAATTATTGTAAAGGAAAATGATAGGCATCCCGCTGGGGGATTCCGTTGATGTCCGGCTCCCTTTTTTTCTTTTTTTACTTAGTGATTAAGAAAATATTGTTTAATAATATTGTGAATTTTTTTATTTTTTTAAAAAATATTTAAAAGTATTAAAAAATGATGTGAAAAAAAAAAGTTTTCTTCGTCACTATGCAAAAAAAAAAAAACTGAGCGGGACATCAAGGATCTCCCAATGGGATCCCTAGCATTGCCCTTACTGTAAATTTATATTTTCAAGCATGCACCACAAATCCTAATGGAAGAGGTGTTGTGTTTTAATGTCGAGTTTCAGGAATGTAACATAATCTCCATCAACAAAATCTTCATCGACTATTTACCTCCCTACAAGACATCAAAGGGATGAGTCAAGTCAGAGGCTGCTCTGTCCCTCCTTTGGAGGAGTGCGAGTCAGCCCTCAACCACACGAAGACAAAGGCTTACTTTCCTCATGAGCGTCAATAGGCGGGAGCGGGTCTAGTTATAAACTACTTGAACAACGTACCTCCCGCACGGCCAAAGGGGCAAGTAGAGCCAAAGGCCACATTGTCCCTCCCACGACGGAGAGAGGGTCTAGCCCCGAGGCTACCTGAAAAATTTATCCCAACCTCCACCACGACGAAGTGTGGGATCAATGCCAGCCTAACTCAAACTTACCCTTTCCTACGATGTCAACAAGGGGGGAGCAGGTCTAGTCCCAAATTGCCCAAACAGCCTACTTCCCCACGAACAATGATAGGTGAGCAGGGGCTCAACCTCCTCATCCAAAGCGGGACCAGCCCGAAAAACTTACCCCAACTCCCATCACGGTGAAGGAGCGGACCAGCTACATCGCTGTCCTAATTACCTCCCCCGCAAGGTACCAGAGGGATGAGTGTAATGCCTAAGGCTGTTTTATCTCTCCTGCGGTGGAGTGCGGGTTAGTCTTGAGCTATCCAAAGGGAAAGACTTACCTTCCTCGTAAGCTTCAACATGCGGGAGCAAGTCTAGTAGCAGACTGTCCAAACAACCTACCTCACCGCAGACCAAGGAGACGGGTCGAGCCAGAAGCCGCTTTGTCTCCCCACGGTGGAGAGCGGGATTAGCCCCACGGCTATCCGAATAACTTACCCAGACCTTCGCTATGATGAAGAGTGGGTTCAAGGCCAGCTTGATCAAAAACTTACCATTCCCTGCGGTGTCAACTGGCAGGAGCGGGTCCAGTAGCAGACTATCTGAACAATCTACCTCCCACGGGGAACAAAGCGGGTTGAGCCAGAGGTCCCCTTGTCCCTCCCATGATGGAGAGCGGGTCTAGCCCCGAGGCTGCCTGAAAGCTTACCCCAACCCCTATAGCGGCGAAGGAGCGGACCAGCCACATCGATGTCTAAATTACCTCCTCGGGGGGCAAAAAGGCAGTTTGGCATGAGGCCTTCCAACCCCTCCTTGATGGAGTGTTGGCCAGGTCCTTCAACCGCGCCGAGTGATGCACCAAGGAATGCGGCAACATCATCAACAACATGGTAAAAAATGGCAAACACATCGCATCACAGGCCAAAGGCCAGGTCCAAGTTTGCAAATTCTAACTCCTACGAAGCTAATGATAAAGTTATGATAACTTGCTTATTTTTCAATCAGAAATTAAATACACAATGTCAACGGTAGGAGCGGGTTTAGTCTCAAACTGTCTGAACAACCTACCTCCCCGCGATCAAGGAGTCGGGTCGAGCCAGAGGCCGCCTTGGTGGGGAGAGCGGGACCATCCCCATTGCAGCAAAGAGCAACGCAGATTATTTAATTTGACTTCACGACCATGGTGCTACTCAGGCGACATAGAGGCAGGTTAGCAAAACGCTTCCTGGCCTCCCCCCCCCCCCCCCAGAGGAGGCAACCGGAATCTCCTTGACACTGCTTAACTCTTGGGGGGATTTCCATCCCCTCCAAGCCGACGGTAGAGGACGAAGGCCCACATACGTTGATGACACGAAGCATGGCAACACAAAATTGAAGAACTAAAGGACTAGGTGGGGGGTAAAGCACATCCGAGAGACCAATGAGAAAAAAGAAAGAAATTGGCTCAATAAAAAAGTGGAGATACATTGGCCTTGCCAACGATGTTGCTAAAGGCACAAGAGGATAACTAACTAATGAAGGCAAACGAGGACAGTATAAGAGGGAAGCTATCAGTCGGTGGGGTCATCGGGGATGGGTTCGGTGTTGGCGGGGTGAACCATAAAGCTCTGGATGACGGCGATTCCCCCCACCCGATGCAGACCCCATAATTCCCTACCTCAAATGCCCCAGGCCGGCCGTAAAAATAAAAAATAAAAAAAATATACAGAGAGAGAGAGAGAAAAAAAAAAAAAGGGCAGACCCTGAAAGCGAATGGCCACAGAAGATAAACAGAAAGAAAAAAAGATAATGTTATTGACAACATGAAGCCGTAGGCTTACAATGGATAAGTTACAACATGAAGCGACAAGTTACAACATGAAGTTGTAGGCTTACAATGTACAAATTACAACGTGAAGCGGCAAGCTACCACATAAGGCCGCATAGTCGCATAGACGAAAAGGCCACTCGGATATGGCTGGAGCAGAAGTGCGACACGTGAGCACCGAGAAACCCACAACTCCCTGTATAGGGAAAGAAAAGGCCGCATAGCCGCAATTGCAAAGATTGATTAATCAAGGAAGAAAAGGAATAATTCTCATCGGACCCATACGATAGGAATTGGCGAGGTAATTGTAAGAAGATTTCCCCCTCATTCATAAGCCCACTAAGCGCTCGGTCGAGAGTAATGAACTTCATCCCGCTCATGGAGACTCGTACAGGGTAGAACGGAAAAGATGAAGAACCTTTGATCTTCTGATAAGAGAACATTGGCGGACGGCCAATAGGGCCTGCAAAATAAAGCGATCAGGAAGCCACGCCGTATTAATGACACCACTACCCGAGCAACACGCCACATTAAGACGTCATCGCAGAGGCATACTCCATTAAAGGATTTTGACAAAATGAACAGTAAAAAGGGCATGGGCTCCATGGGGGCAGGCACGATCTGTGCCCCAGACTTCTGGTATAAATAACAATTTCTAGGTATGAAAAATGGACTCTCTCTCTGTGGTCTCTAGACTCTCACATTATTTACAATCTTCCAAAATACTCTACTGACTTTGGCATCGGTGACTCCTTGACTCCAAGGCCGCCCTCTCTCAGCTTCTTTCTTCTTCGTTTTCGCAGGCCTAGCTTTGAAGACCAAATTTGCTGGAACCTGACCCAAAAGCGTACGAAACACGATGTTAACACCTGGTATTTAATTTGGCCAAATTTTTAGGTTTGAGGTAATTTTGGTTTTACTTTGGGCTTTTGGAGAGAGATAAAAAGAAGTGACATTTATGAAAAAATTGTAACCTCAAATTCTCATAGACACATAAGATGAGCCCTAAAGTATTTTTTTAATACCCATTTAAATATTAGTGCCTGACACACTACTACAGATTGTGTTTTTTGAGACAAAAAATTTTGTCTCAAAAAACACAATTTTCGTCCCAAATTAGAATTGGAGATTAAAAAATTTCGTCTCAAATTTGTTTCGGAAAGACCGTCTCAAAAAGTTTTTGGAGAAGAAAATCAAATTTTGTCTCAAAAAATCATTTTTAAAGATGAAATTGGGCGGATTCAGTCGAAACCGTTCGAATGGATAAATTTTTTTTAGGCGACCCGATTTCGTCTTGATATATTGTTCGAATGAAATATTTATCCGTCCAAACGGAGACGTCCATTCGAACAATATGAAATACTCATTCGAACTAATGTCCATATTTGATTCTGTTTGAACGAACTGGGTGTTCGAACAGATTTTATGCGTTCGAACTAATAAATTTTTCAAACGACTTGTGTTCGAACAAAACTTATGTCTGTTCAAACATAAATTTTATTTTCAGAAATTATATCCGTTCGAATGGGGTTTTGCACATAAATGTTGTTCGGAGAAATAATTTATTGTTCGAACGTTCGTATATCTCGTTTGTCGTTCGAATGTGTTAGTTTTTGTTCGAATGGGTCTGTTTTGGTTCGAATGTGTTAATGGTAATTTACCGTTCGAACTGTATTAATCATACAGATCACAATTTAATTAAAAATACCATACTAATATTACACATTGCTAAAAGAAAAAAAATAGTCTATATGTTTAATACATTTGTGATATATTATTAAAAAAAGACAGCAGCGATATTACCTGATAAGCAGGGTCTTCAAACATATCACAAACTTTCTCCCTTCGTTTGGTGGAATAATTTGGAATGGATTTTGGTGCACCTCTATTGTAGTACTAAACTTCTTATAATGTGCATGACATCGACCTTTGTACCTCCGAAATGCATTCGACATCAGTTCCTCAACCGTTAATCGATCCTCTCTTCGGCCAAAATTAAGCTCAAACTCATCATTTCGAAAATTATAAACAATTACTATAAATACAGAATAACTTGAAAGTAACATGTTATATACTTAGTTTCTTGAGATGTAGGTTATTACCAAACAACGGTATTTTTATGTGGTCTTTCACATCTTGAGGAACTTTAGACCAAGAGAATGTAGCAATCGGTGCATACGTGCGAGTAAATATACCAACATAAGAAGCAAGCCACGCTGCCGAATCTCCGGAGCTACCGGTGTGATCATGAGGAATATTAATCTTTATTTTACCAACTTTCCTTACTTTCTCTATGCCGACACCCCTCGTAGTGCCTCTACCTCGACGCTGGTTTACAACAGCTATATATACAGCAATTAAAGCATAACTTTTTAATTAAATTAATTTATTTTATAGATATATTACTTAAATTGAGTATAAAATATGATATCTAATTTGATAAAATACCTTGTTCTGGGCCTGGTGATGTTGACTCACTATTGATGACAGGTGAACCACACGGGGAGTCAATAATGGATGGAGATGGCAAACGTGATGCTTTGCATTTGGGAGGCATATTTATTTAAAATTGTAACAAATTATTATTCAAACAAACGTTAAAGATATTTATATGTTAATATTACTTACATAAATTCATGTTTGAAATTCATTCACTATCCATTTTGCTGGTCCAGTCGCCCTCATCCTCACTAGACACTTCAGTAGATTCATCTTCTTACAATATTTCACCCTCAATTACTTCGGGTTGAACATCTTCTCTACGCAATGGAACCATATCATATTGGCTTAAATCAACAAATAGATTGATGCCTACTTCACTTTCTTGATATGGTTCTTCATTTGCTGGACTATCAACTTCTTCATGTGGTTATATTTATATTTTAAGTTTCTAATTTAATTTTAGTGCATAATATGTTGTAATTATATTATATTAATCTATATTTTTTATATCTTATAATTTTATAATTTTTGTTATAATAGGATTCTGTTCGAACAATATTCTACTCCCACAGGATCCCGTTCGAACTAACGTTATAACGTTCGAATGGGACAAGCCCAGATTCTAGACACTAAACAGAGAAAACATTTGCCACAAAACACAATTTTCACAATCACAATCTCATAAGATGTATATTGCCAGAATGCCCATTTTAAATGGGATTGCACAAACACAAATATACAGCATGCATCTTAACATAATTAATTAAAAACTATAAATTATAAAAAAATCTAAAAATTATAAATATTACCTTAAATTTAAGCAATCCAAACAAAAGTATCAATCCACAATACCTACATAAGCAGAAAACATATTATGAGAAAACCTAAATCATGTGCAATAAACTAACATTAATGAAACTTGAAATACAAAAAAACATAGAAAAAAAGCATACATTTTGTTCGAACCTCTCCTCTCTCTCTCAAGAATCTCTTCTCTCACTAAGTCTATGAGTATATCTCTCTCCACAACACTCTCACACACACAAAATCACAAAGCCGTGCTCTGCCTCCTATTAAACATTCATCAACTGTGAAAATGAACTGGAGGTTCAAGTATATGAATCTGTGAAGTCCCGTTCGAACTGGAAATTTACCCATTCGAACACGAAAATTTCGAATAGGCGCCAAATCTACCGCGATTTATTTCACGTTCGAACGTGTCATTTTGTTGTTCGAACTAACAAATCAGAATATTCCTTGGCATATTCTTCAAATGTAGACCAGCTCAAAGGGTATTTTCGTAACACTGTTCGACCAGAGCGTTCGAATGATGAATTTTGACGTTCGAATAAACTAACATTCAGAGTATTTGGCGCGAAGTTTCCCTCCAATCACATTCCACGAGATAACATTGTTCGAATGAGACGTTATTGGGTTCGAACCAATCACAAAATATTTTAATATTATATACTATATAATAACTATATATTTTACCAACTATTTTATATTATAATTGATAATATATAATGTACTACAAGTCTAATAGTTAATATAATACTTATACTATATACTAACTATTAATATATAGTACTTATTAATATATATATACTTTTGGTCTTCCAATTTTGCACTATATATTATATAACTTACTATCTTGTGATATAAAATATAATAACTATAGTTATAGTAACTTATAATAGTAACTAGTTACTATAGTTATGATAACTTGTATAGTTATCATAACTTATAATACTTGCACTGAAGTAGCTATAGCAACTATTTTAACTATAGTACTTATGATAACTTGTATAGTTATCAAAACTTATAATATTTACACTGTAGTAGCTATATAACTAATAACTACTATATATATTAATTATTTTAACATGTATAGTTATTATAACTTATAATAGTTACACTGTAGTAGCTATATAACTAATAGCTACTATATATATATTAATTATATTAAGTTGTATAGTTATCATAACTTATAATAGCTATAACTATATAGTAACTATATAATACTTACATTGTAGTAGCTATATAGCTAATATCCACTATATCTATATTTATATTAATTATATTAACTTGTATAGTTATCATAACTTATAATAGCTATAACTATATAGTAACTATATAATACTTACATTGTAGTAGCTATATAGCTAATATCCACTATATCTATATTTATATTAATTGTATTATCTTGTATAGTTATCATAACTTATAATAGCTATAGCTATATAGTAATTATATATAATACTTACACTGTAGTACTATATAATGTATAACTACTATAGCTATATAGTAACTATATATAATACTTACACTGTAGTTATATAACTAGTAACTATAGTTAGTGTTATAATATTATATAAACTATAAGAGTATAGTTATCATAACTTATATATAGTACCTATATAATTCAGCCATTGTAATTATACTAAGTACTTAGAGCATTGGCATTGAACTCATCAAATGAGTTTAGTCTTTAAAATTTGATGAATTCATATTTAAAATATTTGCATTGGATTCACCAAACATTAAAATCTGAAACTTTGACGAATTGTGCATTCCAATTCATCTTCAGTTGCTATATAGCTAATATCCATTATATCTATATTTATTTACTTAAATTATTGTTCCCAATTTTGAGCCACAATATATTTAAGTTGAGAAACAATAACTTAAGTATCATATTAAATTATTAATTAACATATAGTTCGTATAATTGTAAAATATGAAAAAAATAAATTAAAAATATTATTATTAAAAAAACGATATTATATTATTATTTTGATGAATCCAATGGCTAATTCAATGTGGGGTTATGGATAAGGAGGTTTTGAATTTATGGAAAATATGTACTTTTCATCAAATTTTGAAAATGAAAATGATGAATCCAATGTTAATGCTCTTAGTATTTACTTAGTATAATAGAAACAGTATATTTAAAAATAATATACTAAATATATTAATTAAAAGGATTGTAATACTATTATTAGTTTCATTTTTATACTTTTGTACTTTGTAATATTATTATTATTATATATTATTATTAGTAATATAATTATAAATATATTAATATAATAACCGTTCGAACGGATCTTTATCCAGTTCGAACGAGACGACACGGTCATTATAGACCCAGTTTGAATACAATGAAACAAAACTCTCTCATTCGAACCAGCAAATACCGAGAGCTTCCGAGTTCGCCCCTTAACTTCGCTGCGAAAACCGCCACTCAACCGCCGTAGGAACCCCACATTTGAACTTCTAAGAGGTATGGGTCAACTCTCCACCTCTATTGTTTAGTTTTTTGCACGAATGGGATGTGTTTGGGGGTATGGATTTCGAATCCGAAATCCATCCATTTTGGTGTATTCCGTGGAAATAACATCAAAATAATCGGTAGAAATGATTGGGCTTCACTCCTTAATCATTTCTACCGATTAAAACAAAGGATAACATCTAGATAGGAAGTTTTTCAGTTCGGGGCTGAGTCGACTCAGCCATGGCTGTTTGGCTTCTTCCGTTCGAACAAATTCTAGTCCGTTTGAACTCTTAGTTGCCAAACAACATTATTTCTATTCGAACAAAATAAATTCGTTCGAATGAACAAAGAAACTCTATTCAAATGAACATAACAATCCAATCGAATAGAGTTTTCTAGTTCGAACAAACTATGTTATGTTCGAACGAATTATTTCAATTCAGTTCAATATACTATAATTCTTCAATAATATAATTTAAATATTATGTTTAATTATATTCTTACTTTCATTATTGTTAAACAATATATTAATGGCATCCAGCGGAAGAAAATGTGCGAGAGATCAGCACAGCCAAAGCAGTGGATCAGCAGCTCATGCTCCGGAGACGAGGCCTACACTTGTCAAGCGTCCAGTCATTTTGTCTGACTTCTCCGATCTTTCATGGGAGGGACGGAGCATACAGTCCATCTTCACCGAGTGGGGATGGATACCAATTTGTGAGCAGCGGGGGACTGCATATCCAGAGATGGTCGGTGAGTTCTACCATGCCATGGGAGAACTTAGTGATGATGCTCTGTTCTACACCATATCAGTCCGGGGAGTGAGTATTAATTTCTCTCACCGCATTATTGCTGAGTTCCTTGACATTCCCCGTATAGCCGATGCATATCCTGTAGCGGCTACACGGGGACCAGCAGCTGCACCATCTGATTTCAACACACTGGCCACATCCTCCACGCTAGCCCCGAATGTAGATTCGGATGCTACTTCGGATGGTAGTGAGGATGATGATCTACCTGATTATGGTCTCACAAATGATCATGTGCGACAGCTAGTGCAAGACCCATCGGCTCCTCCATATGATGGGAGCAAGGTGATTCGACAGGCCGATTGTATAGGATTTTTTAGAATGCTTAATTTGATTATTGGCTATAACATCAATCCGAAAAATCACAAGACTGATTTCGGGATCGATCGAGCCAGATTTTTGCTGCGGATAGCACGGGGGATCCCATTGATCTGGCATTGTATTTATTCCTCCGCATTCGATCGGAGTCACGCTTTTCCAGTGGAGGTAGTCTACCATTTGCACTGCTGATATCTAACCTCCTACTCCGATCGGGGGTTACAGTATCGGCCACTGAGCGGAGGTCACCACAGATGGAGCCCCTTAATAAGATCACATTCTGCAAGAGCAATGGGCACTTGTAGAAGACTGCACCAGAACAACCTAGTGATCCTCCCACAGATCCAACTTCTAGTAGTGCTGCCGCTGTTGAGAGACAGCTTCCTGGGGCTACTTTGGATCAGGTACGAGCTCTGTTTGTGGAGTTCGTTGAGCCCATCATGGAGAAGCTTACGGATCTGGAAGGATCTATTTAAATGTTGCAAGAAGATGTTGATATACTAAGGAATCAATAATTATGATCGTTTTAATTATTATTTTACTTTTTTATATTGTATTGAACATTATATATTTGAGATGTAATTAATGTATGGTTTTTATTTCTCGTGTTTACTACTTTGTTTATTTTTTCTATTTTACTTGCCGTTCATGATAATATAAAAAATGATACTATCTTTAAAGTTATATTTATATAAATTTAACATAAAAGAAATCATTATAAAGTTTTGAAGTTAATTACATAAAAGTAATTTATGAATTTATAAAAATTTTAACTCACCGCAAATCATAATATATAATATATACACATTTTTATATTTTGAAAATGATAACAAATTAATGGAAAAAATATTTATTATTTTAATGGAAAAATATATGCACAAATCCATACTAATAAAAAAATTAATTGAATCTCTATCCGTTCGAATAAAGAAATTTAAGTTCGAACGGTTATTAACTTACCCCAAGAAAAATAAATTAATTTCCCGCCAATATTATTATTTGAACAGATTATATACTATTCGAACGGATATTAATTCCATGTTCGAATCTATTTTGTTCCGTTTGAACGGTTTTCCTTTTTTGAGACTATTTTGTTCGTCACAAAATATCTTGTTCGAATGGATATTTTTCCATTCGAATGAATTTAGTAGCTCAGGCATTTTTGGAGACGATCTCCAAAAATGACTTTTAGGGTCCCTAACAAATTTCATTCCTAAAAGTCAAATTTCTTGTAGTGACAATATTCAGGGAGCAATAAATGTTGTAAGGTCCACGGCATATATCTGTCTCTCTCACTTGAGTCGACGTATGTACCCTCAAGTTTTTCTCCAAACTTGATAGAACCTAAATCCATGATTTATATATACATAACTAAACTACATTTCATCCAAGAGAGACAATATGAAGCTCGAGTTTTAAATGGTACTAGGAAACTTTCATTATAATAAATATAAAATTTCATGATAACCGAAGGATGGTCAAGTTTCACTATACAAGAGAGAAGTTAAAGAAAATCCTAAAAGCTTAAATTTGGAAACAAGACTGTGAAGTCATTTAGGGTTTTAAAAATAAAAATAAAAAACACCATGAGACGTAGTGTCACTTTTTCCTCATGGGACATCGGATTTGGCATTCAGCATAGAAAAATTCTATATGGAATTATTAATACTCCACACACCTCCATCTAATCAATAAGTGATTTGTCATTTTTACCCTTCTATCTTAATGCTTAAATATGTGTGTGTTTAAATATAAGGGAAAATATGAAAAATTACACATTTGTTAGGTACTGGAAGTGTGTGGTGTAAGGCTTCCTTGTAACATTTCTCTTCTTCATATCATATAGGCAAAAGAGAAGATATCTTTTATAGAGGGACATAAGAGGAAATGAGGGAATACAAGAATGTATGGTTAAAGATTTGCTGTTGGGAGAGGCCGTGTGTTAGTCTCTATTTGCACCCGCGGCGATTGTGAGACTTAAGCACTACACGGACCTTACATGCTCTAAACTTCTTGTTTTTTTCATACTAAAACAGTAATTAAACGGTGAAAAAACATTCTCTAAACATTATTACCCAAATCTAGATTGATATTCTTCTATTTTTCATACTCTAATTACCTTGATTTTTCTGATCTCTCTCTTTGAGACCTTATCATACTAGACGTTATAGATCAAATCCATCACATGCATTAATTAATTAATCCTTTAGACAGTACTATATAATATATGAGGAATATTGACATGCACACATGACAAAAGTTAATTAATAATTGATCAACACACGAGCTAGCTAGATGCATGCAGTAACATTATACTGCTTTTATTAAATAATACCACCATATGCATGAATTTCAGTAAGAAAAGCAAATATTTTTTTTTTAACTTTGGAAACCCATTAATACTATATATTATAAAGTCACTTAAAAACGTGTTTTACGACACCAGGAAGATGGGTATTCAGAAAGTAGTCATCCCAATCGATGCACTTTGGGTCGAAGTAAAACATGTCTGCCTCAGCACCACTCTGATCTCTTACTGCCATGCGCAGCTTCTCCGTGTTCATGTCATCAAAGCTGTGTGCAAAATGTATATACATGATAATGTTAATAAATCTCAAAGAGGAATTAATGTTTTAGGTACAAAAAAATCTCAAAAGAATAAACTCACAAACTGATATGGTTTTATATGATACGTTAAATCTACTTTACAATAAAGTAGATTTAACGTAAAGTAGATTTATAATCTAACATATCATATTAAACCACATCAGTTTGTGAGTTTACTTTTATGCGATCTCTATATTTTGCAAAAAATGCAAGAAGTTGCAGAAAATAACGCATACATACACGCCCCTGAAGAACAAATAAGGCTTGTACAGTTCCACCAATCGCATCACAAAGTTGATCTTTTGTCTAAGACGTAGATATTTGTCTCGGAAATATTGACAAAGAGCTTTGTTCGCCAGTTCTAGTCCCTAGAAGACAAAAGAAAAGATCAATCCAAAGATGACATGCATGAATACTTGTACTGAAGGGGGGATGTTGAACATGGGAGAGATTCTAAACAGTGCCGATTGATTAATCTCTCTCTTTCAAGTTTATGATGAAAAACAAAGTGGGCTAGCTCTTATGATTAGCAAAAGAACAAAAAGAGAACGTGTCTCATTTATTAAACATTTAATGTTATCCGAGAAATTCAATCGGGCAGATACAGATTTTGTGAAATCCACAACTTTACGTGTCTCTCTCTCCCACTCTAAACTCTAGGCCAGACCCAAATCGATCCTTGACTAAAGGATTATATACTTGATTAATGGAAAGTAGGTATATCATGTTTGTTTGAAAGAAAAGAAAATTAGAAAAGTAGCATAAAATGGGTTAAGAACAAACCTTCAAAAGAAGCAAATAACGAATGGCCATGTATCTGTGGAAGCTATCCATATCACCTAACACCAAAGCCTTCCTAACCTTGACAGGTTTCCCATTCTTATCTATCCATGGTTTCTGGGAGAAGTAAAGGAAGCCCATCTCTTGAAGTATGCTGTTTCTTACAGGATTTCTTACTGAAGATCCAACTTGGTAAATTATGTCACAAGGTTGATTCGCATGAGCCACCATCGCTACTATCATAGCATTCACCACCAAGTCAGCTGGTATCTGCATTATATAATTAAGCATTATATATAATATTTCATACTTTAGATTTCTTTTTCTGTTTGATAATGCTCATGTCATACGTCCCCCCAATTATAAGGTTTGGAATAAGTCCCAAATGCATAAATATTTTTGCTCAAGTCTTCTATAAAAAAGTCATGAGCTCCATTAAGAAAAAGTGAGTTTTTCACACTTTTTCATAATGGGGTCTATTAATTTTTTATTAAATGTCGGTGCGTGTCTTGTATATTTGAGACTTGTATATATCATTATTGTATATAAAATATGATCTTTTTATCATCCTTTATTGTTTTAAAGAAAAATATAAACGTTAATGTGTAATTAATGTCACCTAATCATAATGAGATAGATCGTGATCTTTAGAACTTTACTGACAATAATATGTGTATGTACGATCGAGTCCCTTTTACGAACAAAGTAGGAAAGTTTTCATATATATATATATATATATATATATATATATATATTTATATAATATGCTTTCATATCATGCAAGCTTGACTAATTAACAACTCACCAAGTCAACAATCGCCATAAGATCTCCGAGAAAGCATGTTAGTTTTCCTTTGCCATAACCAACTGCTAGACTGTCGATCGTCCTGTAACACAATTAAACAAGCAAGTTTCATGTCTACATTCCCCCTCATGATTTTCTCGGTAACCAACCAGGAAAATAATGTTTGGACGAAGAAATTAGAAATGCAAGATAGTTTTTCTATTTTTAAATTAAGAAAATGAATGGGTTTCATCTTGTGAAGAAATTAATGATATATAATTAGGAGGTAGGTTACCTGAGACCCTCAACCCAACCAGGAAAAGGTTCTTTGAAAGTACTTGTTACGATGGTAGGACGAACAATTACCACAGATAGATTTTCTTTCAAGTGCCCAAGAAGCATCTCTCCCATTGCCTTTGTAAATACGTACGTGTTTGGCCATCCGTACATTCTTGCCCTGATAAATATATATAATTTACATAAACATTTCCTCGTTAATTTAGAGCTTAAGGCCAATACTTGTATATATGCATATGGTAAACTAAGAATTCCATTGACAAAATCTTTTTTCTATTAAAAAAAAAAACAGCAACACCAATTCCATTGACAACAAATATTTGATCGAAGTTCGAATCCTATACACTACAAAAAAAAAAAAGAGCATTTATGACATTATTTGTGACATGACTATTTGCGAAACAAACAGACTCATTTTATTAAAAAATAGTCATTTTGCAAGAAAAAATAGTCATTTTGCAAGAAATAGCTAGTCATAAATAAACAGTTTTTTTGTAGTGATATTCCCCGACAAGAATATGAGACAAAACTACTCATACTCCAGGAGTTCTTGATACTTGTTAAGACCAAAGAGGAGAGAGAGATATGACAACTCGTTTTGCTTTAAATGATATAAAAGATTATCCCCAAGTTGTTTCTATTGTTTTTGAGAAATTCTATTTATAAGCCGATATGATCAACACACAGTAAAATACTTATATGGCATTATTTGATCTGAAAGAAAAATTTTAATTTAAATCTTATAGAACAAACTGTACCATTTAAGTAATGTAAATTGTGCTTTACAATGTGGCTTGAAAATATATTAACCCATTGTTTATTTCAAAAGAAAACAATTGAAGTTGTTTGGATTTCCTTTGTTAGTCCAAAATTCCAGAAACCATTAATGGTACAGAATTTAAGTTTGAAATGTTTTCATCAGTGGTGGAACTTGTATTTCTTCCATCATGTTTTCTTAAATTGGAGAATCACTCCCGGCCATATTAGGGATCATCCATTCAAGGTGGGTAAACAGGATGTGTTGGGATTTACAGTTTTAAGACAAATAAATGCAATATGTAAGTTTTAAAATAAACATTTTATATACTAAGATGAGAGTGTGACCTGTAACGTTATTGTTTTTTATATAATATTAAACTTTATTGGTAAGAGACATAGATTCAGGTTGTGTTTGGATAAATACTTCAGATGAGATGAGATGAGATGTTTTGAATAGTAATTGAATAAAATATTGTTAGATATAATTTTTTAATATTATTTTTGTTTTAAGATTTGAAAAAGTTGAATTGTTTATTATATTTTATGTGAAAATTTAAAAAAATTATAATGATGATCAAATGAGATGAAATAAGATAAGATGAGATAAGAAATTTTATGTATTCAACCAAACCCAGCCGGAGTGATCATTAAATATCGATCATTGGCATACGCACACTTAATGGCCGTATATCACTCTAAAATATTAAAAATGTTTGGAAAATATAAAATATTATATATATATATATATATATATATAAGAAATTATTTATGAAGCCTTTTATTAATTAGAATCTTATCTTCATGGGCCGTACTATTGAATGCACCGAATAAAGCGATGACCTAATATTGGGGTGGGAGGCTTGAATATATAATAAACCCTAAAAAATAAAAATAAAAATAAAAACGCGTATGGGTCTGAACATGGGCATCTGAGCAGTACTGACCTCTCTACATTGACTACGTACCCACTACAAATAAAAGACATCTGGAATTCGTGACTCGACAAGACATCCTCCTGGTTATGCTTCGACGACCATGTACAACATTAACTTTAGGTTAGTCACTAAAATTAAGTAGTTAATTAATTCATCATGCTGAATATCTTGGCTCCATGAACAACATTGGTGCGTTCGGAAGTTGAGCTGAATTAAGTTGAGTTGAGATGATAAAATATTGTTAAAATATTATTATTTATTTATTATTATTATTTTAGATTTAAAAAAATTGAATTGTTTATTATATTTTATGTTAAAATTTTAAAAAAGTTATAATGATAAATTGAAATGAGTTTAGTTTCCAAACGAAGCCTAAAACAAGATATAAAATAATTGCAAATTATGCACTTTTTTTTCTTTTAAAAGGGCTAAAACTTTTTAGGAAAATTTCAATATTTATATATGAAAAATATTTTTTATCAGTCACTATTCATTCTTATATTATACACTTATATATATATTTTTTTTATAGAGTATGAGTTTGTTTTTTATAGAATGTGAAAATATTTTTTTATAAATTTATATTTTTGGTTAACATATCACTTCTGACATGCAGAGACAGTCTGGATAAATGGGAAACCTTGATATTTCAGATCGGTTTAAATAGCTGTTTTTAATGTGATATCACTTTCTCGAGAAAATCCTTTCAATATATGTAATTTTGCACATCTTACGACATGCATTGATAGTTTTACTGAAGATGGATGGATGGATGGATGGACAAAATATGACAATTTTTTATTTTATTTTTTATGGTCATTGTTCTGTTGTCAGCTTTAGACGTGCATGTGTATTTAATTAACCCTATCGACCTAACCTAACTACTGTCGTACATGGGTACCCAATGTGACGAGTAATTGGACGGCGACTGTGTCAACTTCTCATTAACTGTTATTAATTTGTGTGTCTGTACTGCTGTGTCGTGTGTTTGGTGGGCGAGTCATGAATTCATCTCAATATTTAAAAATTAAATTCATCTCTATTTATTATTATAATTTTTTAAAATTTTAATATAAAATATAATAAACAATAATATGCTAACAATATTTTATCATTACTCAACTCAACTCAACTCAACTCAACGCAAGCACGTGACAAACCAACATAATCCTATTTTCTCACTATTTTTCTCACTCAAAGGACACATTCAAAAAGTCATGCACTTATAGCTCACTCGTTCGTATCGATAGAGGAGTTGAAATTTTATTTTATTATTATTATTTATTATTATTAATAAATTTAAACTTATAAAATTTATTATTATTTACAAATCATCTCAATTCATCCTATCTTACCTCTTAATCTAAATAGGAACTTAATCAACAATACTAATATTTAATCCTAAATTTAAGCAATTTCACCCCACTCTAATTAGAGAAGAAACACATGTTTTCAAATTGTTTGCAATATTTAGAAAGATCGACAGCGACAGTTAATTTATATGCTGTCCCTCACGTATGAATGGAATACGGAAGTACCGAGCAGTCGTTTTGAAAAAGAATAAGATTTAATATTATTAAATAATTATTATTTTTTTTATGTAAGTTTCATATTTATTCACTTTTTTAAAAGGAATTGTGAAACACTTACACACTTCACAACTGCAAATATAATTTCTCCATACTAATTATACAAGGAATATAATTGTTCTAAATTTGTACCGTTGTTATAATATAAAGTTAAATTATTATTTATTAATCTAAAAAGTTTAAACCCATAAAAAGTGTGACTTGAATGATTTAACTGATATTTCAACACAAATAAAACATGCACATGATGATGATGGAGGCAAGACAAATATTTAAGACTTGGTCTTCCTAGCTAGTATTTGATCAAGGATGTAAGACTTTATTAGGATCATATACATACATAAATACATACATACATACATACATAAGGCAATTAGAGGACAAACCTTTGAATACCCAAATTCTTCATGGCCAAAGTGATTTCTGCTTCAGTAGCTCCCTCAGCTCGAAGGCAGTTCAATTCTTCCTCCACCAGTTTCTTTTCTACTTCCATGTCTAATCCCGGGGTCCCATTAAGTGTTTCACCCATTTTATAAGGGTCTTCGAGGATTAGTCCTCCTTTTTCCCCCGATACATATGCTAAAAAAAGGAAAAAATAAACAATTTTACATTTCGAAAAGTCAATATTGATCCGTACTAAATTTATAAATTAACTTGTAGGTTTAACCAGATCCGTTAGATGAAAGATATATATATATATACCCGTAGTCTAATAGTACTTCTAATTTCACTTAATGGTCTCTACAGATCTTTAGACTTTAAAAAATAGTAGTAAAAATAAAGAAGAAAATAATATTTATAATGATAGAATTGGAAATTAGGAGTTTAACTAACCCGTGGATACATGGACAAGCACCTTTAGTCTAACACATTTTTTAGCAAATCTTAAAACATGCTCAGCTCCCAGTGTATTGAGGGCCAAAGCAACGTCGTATCTGCATGACATATATAATAATATTAGAGAAAGTGATATATATATATATATATATATATATATTAATTAATACCTGTGTATAAAAGCTTAACTGTAGTACGTAAGTAGTACTGATCATCCATGATCGATCAGCTCACCTTTCATCAAAATTGGTGGTTGCAGCTAAATTCACAATGAAATCGATTTGGTTCAACATCTCCTCCCTCAGAATGGAGGGGGAGTCCTGCAAGCCCAAATCCTCACGACAGAGGTCCCCAGCTACCACAGTTACTTTCTCTGATACAAGGGAATTCAGATTTGTACCCCATTTTTGCTTTAGCAAAATGAACAAGTCCTTCCCCAAGATCTGCAGCAGAAATTATAACTACTGAGAAATAAAAAGAAACTTATATCAAACATATAATGATCCAACTCTTCCTTATGAAAACAAGATATCATGATGATCATGATCATCTACGTTTGTATATATATACCTCATTATGAAAACGTTGTGTTGCAGACTTGGCATCTGCAGCTCTTAGAAGAAGATAGAGCTTCTTCACGTTTGGTTGAACTCTTAGTACTTTCTCCACAAAAACTGCATATATCCATACAAATTAGCATCAAAGTTACAAGTAAAATCAACCTAAAGGCACATTCACACTGCAAATACGTGACACAAAACAGAGAGATCAGTAGTAATGTAATATATATACTTTTTGCCAGAAACCCAGTTGCACCAGTGACTAAAATGGCCTTGTTATCAAGGAGCTGTACTATACTTCCTAACTCCATGGAGGAGAAAATATCACAGAGAGAGAGAGAGAGAGAGAGAGAGAGAGAGAGAGAGAGAGAGAGACGACAATGGTGATTAGGAGAAGAAGAGATCAAGCCGTTTCATATACTGAAGGGTTGGGGGGTAGTTATGTGGTGGAGTGCACGCAAGCACCAGTGATTGTTATTTGCTGATGTATGGGAGAATGAGGGATACTTAAAGCACTCCAATGGATCATATATTTGCCATGTATATTTAAAGTCATCAATTATTTTTCTAAAAAGGAGCTCCAATGGATGATCATGTATTTTATCTACATTTTCTATTTTGCTTCAGTAATCCCAGTACGGCCATTTAGTTGGCACTATTAATTCACCCATATAAATTTTTTTTGTTTTATTCATTAATTTCTCTAATTTCCGCTTTTAATACTTGCTAGATAAAATGGGATTTGATATTTTGATAGCTGCATATATAATAACTATGAATGAAATGATTTGCTATGCATCTAATATTTCTAATTTTCTTCTCATAATATAGTCGCATTTTCTCATCTTTTAATTTTATTTTTAGTTTTCTTGCTTATACTTTTTATTTTTTATTTCGTGTGCATGTATAGGATGAAATTATATTATATTATATATGGGTAGATATTGAAAATATAAAAACAAATATGAGAGTAATGCTACATGCAGTTATGGAATACGCAAGCGTCGTGAAGTCGTTTTGAAAAATAGAGAGGTTCACTATTAAAAAATTAATTTTTTTATGTAGGTCTCATATTTATTCAATTTTTTCAAAATGATTACATAGCGCTTGCACACTCATAACTGCAACTATCATTTTTCAAATTTTATGAGAATATTGCAAATTCATTTGTAGTTAGAAAGAATATTAGAAATTAATAAAATATTTAAATGATATAAGGAAAAAAAAAAGATAAACTAATATTATATATTGTAAAAATCATTAATTAAAATATAAAAAAAATAATTTTTGGTAATATATTATAAAGAAAATATAGACAAATCATTTGGAGTGCTCTAAGAATTATCTATCTATATAAAAAAAAAAAAATGTAAAGGAAATAACCCAAGTACTTTACCGGTTCTTCAACTATATTTATATATATACATACTACCAGCTTCATGTACACATTCCAGCCGGCCCCCACTTGGCAGCTTAGGTAGCCCTGATTGATTGTATAACCTTGGGGTGCTCACCTACCCAGACCAAATATATATAAATACCAGTGGTCCAATTGCTGATGTCTTTCCTGCCTATTCCTTCTCCAAAATTTTGGACTAATGACAAATAAAATACATGTCGACCAAGATCTATAAACATAAGATTATTTAATTCAGCATGTATATATATATGTTTGTATGTATATATGTATCTATAACTTGCATATATATATATATATATACACACATATACTTTGTATGTCATATTCAACATCATATATATACACATATATTTGAAAATTACAATATGCAAGTCTCGCATACGCCTATTAAAAAAAATTAGGAGAAATTTAGAATCTACATAGAAAAACAAATTGCACACCTTAAGACTGGTCATATAAGAGAAAAGATATTTATAACTGTGAATTATGTAACTGCCGTGTAATCGTTTTGAAAAAAGTGAATAAAATATGGGATCCACATGAAAAAAAAAAAAAATTTAATAGTAGACTTCACTTATTTTCAAAACGATTATATGGTAGTTGTACACGTTACGATTGTATATAAAATTACTATATAAAATTACTATTTTCCATGTTCTTTGATTAATGGGCTTTCATTGACGTGTGAAATTTAGTTGAGGAGAAGAAAGCAGGATGGGAAAAACCTTTTCTGAAAACTGATCAGACGACCGACTTGAAGGAAGGTTACCAAACCTAGCTAGATTTACGTCCTAATTCAATTCCACCATGCAGTTATACCAACCCATATTATTATGCTCTCTCTCTCTCTCTCTCTCTCTCTCTCTCTCGGCAAGAGAGCTCCCTGGCCCTCCGATCGCTCTCATTTTAATGTATTTTCCATGATTACCCTTGCCTTTTGTATCACCTTTATTCAGATTTTTGTAAGGAAAGATTTTCCTTTTTCTTTTTACCGCCTTCACCTTCCTTTCATGTCTTTCTTTTTCTCTTTCTTCCTCCTTTCTAGGGATATTTCAAATTCAAACTACTGATACTTAAAAAGTAAGAAAAATTATATTATCGTATAATTTGATTTGAAAAATAAAATAAAATTTAAATATTATAATTTAAGTGATATAGATGACTACACACTGATTTGATAATAAAATAAGTAATCACTCCCTAAACTATCACTTTTTGCAATCACTTAAATTACGAAAAAATTAGAGTATACTCCATTTTAAAAACAAAAATGAATCCTAAGATTCTTAAAATTACACGCGAAAAAAATTCGTAAAAAATATTATTTTTAAAGTAAAAATATGTTTTTAAAGATCGAGTTATCAATTTTTCATATTTTTGAATTTTAAAAATTATTCTTTTAAATTTGTAAATTGTTATAAAATCTATTTTCAATTATAAATAATGTTTATCAAGGGTGTTTATATATGTCAAACCTTATTTATATGAATGGGGGATATTGCAAGTTTTTGGTATTAATTTTGTGCTCTAGCCATACGTAGTACGGTTCCTGATCTCACTACAAGAAAAAAGAGCTATTGCGGCGATTTAATGTTTGCTGCAAATAAAATCGCCGCAATACATATAATTTTGCGGCGATTTTAAAGTCGCCGCACAATTTTAACATCGATGCACGATTTAAAGTCAGTAGTTCCCTAACTTTGTTATTTGCAACGATTTTGGGCATTAAACAAATTCACCGCAAGAAGAAAATTTTTTTTTGCAACGGAATATATATCGCTGGTATTGGTTCTAGGGCGCCAACACACTTCAAACATTTTATTTCCCCCCTCCCCCCCCCCCCGGCGAACCTTACCCAGTTTGTTCCCGAGTACACCCTCGACGTTCTTTCCCATTTTTCTTAGCCTGCAAATCCACCCACCCCCACACGGCTGTTTCTCCATCTTCGAATACGCCCCAAAGCCTCTACTTCACCACTTTAGTTTCCCTCCATGGAAGCTAGGGTTCTCGTTTCCTCTACATACAAAATTTGTGCCTCCATCCTTCGTCTCAGATTGATTTGCTTTCTACGATTCTTGCTTATTAGAGGTCGCGATAGTCTAGCTAATTTCCACTTGCATTTACCTTCCGTCACCACAGGTATATATCTTTGCAACTCATTTGTCTATCTCTCCCCCTTCATCCGCGTGTAGAAGCTTTACAAAATTTGGGCTTTTTGTTTGTAGACTAATTTCTAGACTAATGAATCTGAAAGCATGTTCTTTTTTGCACAAGATTTTTTGTATAACCTATATTATCTGTACGTGTTGATGTGGGTGTTAGATGTTCATAATTTTTGCCTGATATTTTGCATTTGCACAGTAATCTTAAGGGTGTCAATGGTGATGAGGAAGACGACGATGGCGATATCAGTGACGGTACCCAAGAAATTGGCTTTGCTGCAAAAAGTAAGGAAGATGGTTTGTGATTCCCTGCATTTTGTTGTTGCATTTGATAATTTTAAGTGGTTTCTATTTTGAAAGTATCGCTAAAGCTGTTTGTTTGGATCATTTTTTGCTAAAATCACTTGAAAAAGTGCACTTATAAACAGAGAGAAGCTTGTATTGGGATGATTTAGTTTAATAAAAAGTAAAATATATTAAGTCATCATATAACTCAATAGAAATATATTCTTCATGTTGGGTTTGACATGGGTCAACATGCTTGCACAACAAGTTATTGTCATTATGTATGCTAGAAATACTATGAGTTAATCAGGTAAAGATATATTCAGGAAACCCTACAAACCATAGGGATGGGGTGGGTGGGATTGGTAAGCAATTGCACTGGTTTTTATCGGGAGTCTTTTTATGCAACGCAAGGATTCATCCCCTCCTCCATTTAATCACTATATGTTTTAATTTTGATTGGTTGACTGGTTGTAAAATGTGATTTTAATACTAATGGATAAAAAAACTGTACAAAACAATTCCCATTATTTTCCCAAAAATAATGTTGAATTATTTCACTAATATGATTTGATTATGTGCTAAATGTTCACTTATAAAAAGAAAAGATTATGTGCTAAATGTTTAAAACATGTTATCATCTATATATTCCTTGTGTGCTAGGGTGTTGTCTTTTTTGTAGATGGGTTTATGTGGGATGAGCTACGTGGTATGAAATTTCAATATCTTCATAATCTTGTATATAATTATCAGCTTATGTGATACTTGGATAAAAAAAAATATGGAGATCAGTTTATCTGATACATTAAAGATTACATTTATAGCTTCATTGTTTGATATCTTTCTTGGGTGAAATAAGAGCATTTGCTCCAAGGAAAATCTTTTTTATCTTTTTCAGAAGGGGGGGATGGCGTGGTTGGTCAGGGGATGCTAAATTATCTAGGGGTATATAGTATACCTATTTGGCTGTTACATTGATAGGATTACAACTTTTATTAATTCCTCTATAATTCCTCTGTTTTGGTGTGGCGTGGTGGTTATTAGCTTGTGTTTATGCTTTTACATGGATCCATGGTTCTATATTGCAGATAAATGACCATTGTGGGAGAGATCTATTTGCACGGGCAAAGGAGGCACCATCAATAATCTTTATTGACGAGGCAAGAGTCTAGAAATCTCTTATTGTCACGGCGATTTATGTTCAACCTTCGAAGTTGTCAATACATTTCAGGTTACATTTTTTTTTATGTAGATTGATGCCGTAGCAAAAAGCCGTGATGGAAAATATCGAATTGTTAGCAATGATGAGCGAGAACAGATCTTGAATCAGCTGCTCACTGTAAGCTTACTGAGCCATAGTTTTCCAGTTTCTTGAACATTTTATCTTAGTCACTGATGTCAATCAGTGTGTGTTTAATTTTATTTCAGGAGATGGATGGGTTTGATGGTAACTCAGCCGTGATCGTTCTTGGAGCAAGTAATCACTCAGATGTATTAGACCCTGCACTAAGTCAACCAGGGAGATTTGACCAAGTGGTTATGGTTTGTATTCTTGTTCTCTTATCTATCCAAAATCCAAATGTTGAAGTCTGACAAAGCATGTGCTCCTTAGCTTGTTTTGGTACTACCATGCATTATTTTTTGACACATTCAGTATTATGATTTGGACGATAGCAAGTCTAGTCTTCCTAAGGATTCTAATGCTTGTGTATCAGGTTGATTGTTTCAGTGGCTTGGGTTGCACATATTGTCATATATCTGTAGTGGATTTTAGATTTTTTACTGATTTGATATAGATGCTTATTCTTTATTTACTTATTTTGGTACTACCATGCATTGTTTTTTGACACATTCAGTATTATGATTTGGACGATGACAAGTCTTAGTCTTCCTAAGGATTCTCATTGCTTGTGTATCAGGTTGATTGTTTCACAGGTGGGGAGCCACACTTATGAACTCTTTTATGTTTAATGTTGGTCTTATTCTTCTTTGCTCCATCAGGTTAGTATCTCCAATAGTTTCATTTCTTACTTGCACGTTTAAAGTAGAACTCTTACTAATTAGTTCTAATGTTGGAGCTGCTGATGATTGTTTTGAGCTAGGAATTTTATTTAAAGCTGGTCTTATGAATCATTTTTCCACAAAACTGTTAAATGTCTTGCTTTGCTTTTAACGGTATAACAGTGCTGAATTTGCATTTTCTTACAGCTCCTTTATCTTTTGAGTTAAGCTATCCCTCATTTTCCTATGAATTGAGTTGCCATGGTCAGAAGCATCTTTGAAGAAATAATTAATCATCTAAAATGGCCATAAGCAATCATGTTAGTACCATTACATGGAAAATCAGTTTAATTTTGGCTTATCCTATTTCAGTGTGATTCAGTTATGCTCAAATCTTTGTACGTCTTCTTTGTACAAATCTTTGTACGCTACAAGAAACAAGACTCTTCATGAGCAGGATTTTTATTTTTTTTTATTTTGTGAAATATCTTTTCCGGCGATCAAAATTCACCGCAAATATTTTTTTGTACACTAAAATTTATTTCCGGCGATCATATAGCGCCAGAAAAACTTTTTAGCGGCATTTTAGTATATTTGTGACGAATACTATTCGCAGCAAAAAATTTTCCCATCGATTTAATTAAGCCGTTGGAATAGATCGCCAGATTAGCGGCGTTTTATTTTATTTTTCGCGACGACTATATTTCGCTGCAATTAATCAATACAAGCGATGTTTAGATCGCTGCAACTGAGTTCGCAAAACGAATAACTCAATTGCAGCGATTTTTAAATCGCTGGTATTGATCTATACTAGCGCACTTTTATCGCCGCAATTGTTATTTCAAAACTATTTAGTCAATTACGGCGATTTTAAAAAATCGCTGGGAAACTATATTTCCGGCGATTTTTCTCTTTTAGCGACAGTAATAAATTGCTGGAATTAATCTTTCCCAACGATTAACAACTGAATCGTATTGTGCAATTGCAGCGATAAAATGTACTATTTGTGGCGAAAAAAAATCACTGGCAAAAAAAATATTTGCCAGCGATTTTTGGCTTCCGTTGGAGTAGATCAAAAGTGGGGCTTTAATACCGGCGAACTTCCAGCGATTTATAAATCGCTGGGATAGGTGAGAGGCGGCGATTTTGTTGGTTTTGCCAGTGAAAGTGAATCGCCGGTAAAGGTGATTCCCCTTGTAGTGTCTGTGGTAGAATCCTAGCTATTACGTACCATGACCATCCGATCCTATCAATTATTTTTTGAGGATCTTCATGATTGGCTTTATATTCCATTTTTATTCCCACAACAAACTATTTACAGGCTCTGTTACAATCTTCATCCCATTTCTGGTACAATCTTTTTATATTAATACAAATTAAACTTTTTTTCTCTAAAAAAGTGAGGTCATGTAGATAAAATTGTAAATAAAAAGGTTTTATAAACCTGTTGGTACCGTATGATAGCTAACGAAAATAGCCTCAATCTGCAAGTCTCCTATCTTGGAAAAGAGGTGGAGTGAATTCGTGCTAAGCACGAAAGACTACTATAACTGAATTTTGAAGCTTCTGGAGGTGGTCCCAAGGGTGGAAAGGAATCTGACAAGGTGGGCGTTGGCGAGGAAGGACTGTTGCAGGGTGGTTTGCAGAGTGTTGACGTCGTGAAATGCGGTGCTTCTAACACCACAGAGGGGTTTTTTCTGAGAGAGAAATTCGCGAGAACCTCTTTTGACAATGGAAGAGATGGCAGGGAAGTGGGAGAAGCTGCGACTCACTGAGGAAGAGGATCAGGCTTTTGTAGTGGATGAGTGTATCCCGAACGAGTTGGAAGATAAGGGTGCGAGGAGTCTAGTGGGAAGGGTGTTGACTGAAAAGAGTATTGGGAAGGGAGTATTGGAATCTACCATGGCGAAGGTGTGGAGAATCTCTAGCCTTGCTTCTTTTTGGGAGGTAAGGATGAATGTTTTTGTAATAACTTTTGCTACCATGACAGATAAACAGAAGGTTTGGGATGGAAAACCATGGTTGTTTGACAATTGTCTAATTGTCCTTAATCTGTATGATGGTTTTATTCAACCAGTAGAAATGTCATTTGCTATAGAAAGGTTTTGGGTATAGCTCAATGACCTTCCTTTTGCTTGTATGAATGAGAAAAGTGGGAGGTAGATAGGAGGTGTGATTGGGCAGGTTCTTGATGTGGTAACTGGTGAGGATGGTTGTGGATGGGGTTAGTTTCTGCGTATTCGTGTGGAAGTGGATCTAATGAAGGTGTTGGTAAGGGTGAGGGTGATTCATGTGAAGGGGAAGAATTTGCGGATCCCTTTTAGATATGAAAAACTCCCTAAAATATGTTTTGATTGTGGAAGATTTTCTCACTATGGGAGGGAATGCATGAAGAGGAAGGAGGGTTCTAAGTAGAAAAAAGGAGGGGATGGGCAATATGGCTCCTGGCTTAGAGCATATTCTTTAGTAAGGAAGAATGTGGGGACTGGTTTCATGAAGAAAAGAGAGAGTGAAGCTAACCCAGGTGGAACTGATAGGAAGTCTAATGATGACACCTCGATAGCTCCAAATGAGGTGGAAAGGGAATCTAGAGTTGATCCTTAGAAGGCACATAAGGTGGCTGAAGATGAGGGATTGGGAATGGATCAAGGGGAAACAATGCAAGGGCTGGGAATGATTAATGATGAGGGAGAGGGGCACTGCAACTCATAAGAATTCCAGAGCTTAAAATCTGGTCAGCAGGAAGATACACCCTCAATCATAGTTAGTCTAAATGGGACTGAGGTGGATGGGGAAGGAGATCTTGGTGTGAATGTGATGAGCTCACTGGGTACAAAAGGAGGAGGGAAGTGGAAGAGGAGGGCAAGGGAGAAAGGTGTGTCTTCAGAACTTGTTATAATTTAGGTTAAATCAAAACGTGGCAGGAATAGAAGGGAGGCAGTTATGGTGGGAGGCATTGGGAAGAAAAGCAGAAAAGATGGAGAACTTGCAAACAATACACTTGTAGTGGCAGAGGCTGTTGAACAGCCCGACCAAACAAAATGAAACTCTTAAGTTGGAAATGCCGAGAGATTGGGAACAGACAGTTCAGAACCTTTGCTTTTTAGTAAAGGATAAGAAACCCAATTTTGTCTTTTTAATGGAGACAAAAATGCATAGAGGAAAAACTGATTGGTTGAAGAGAAAACTTTGTGTGCCTAATTGTTTTGAAGTAGATGCAATTGGCAAGGGTGGAGGCCTAATGTTATATTGGGGAAGTGATATGGTGGCTGAAATTTATAACTTTTCTCATAGACATATTAATTGTTGGTTACCAGATCTTATTACTAAGGAGAGATGGTTATTCACTGGGTTCTATGGTCACCTAGAGGTTCAGAAAAGGAAGGAGGTATGGAGTATGTTTGCCTCTTTTAAAACTGTGAGTGGGATATGATGGTGTGTTGCAGGAAATTTTAATGAAATATCTACACATGATAAGAAAGTAAGTGGTAGGCAAAGAAGGGAGAGTCAGATGGCACAATTTAGAGAGACTTTGGAGGTGAGTGAGCTATATGATATTGGATGGTGTGGAGATAAGTTTACATGGAGCAACAGGCATATTGATAGTACCTTCACTAAGAAACGTTTGGATAGGGCTGTGGTAAATTCTAAATGGTTGGAGCTCTATCCAGAAAAACAACTAGAGGTCTTGCCTTCGAGGTGCTCTAACCATAGACCAATAATGTTATGCTTTGACAGGCCAAGAGGAGAGGGGGAGAAAAATAAAAGATTGTTCAAGTATGAAGCTGCTTGGGTACTAGAAGAGGAATGTAGCAGAGTGATTGAGGTTGAATGGGGGCAGGGTAGGAATGGTGGAACTTCAACTTCTATGGTCTAGAATTTGCTTTCCAAATGTAGTACTGCTTTAAGTAAATGGAGCTATAAGATGGATGTAAATAGAGGCAGAGAGATTAAGAAGAAAACTGAGATTTTAAAAAGTATGCAAGCAAAGGAAAGTAAAGAGAATATTAAAGAAATAAAAAAAATGTACAACAAGAGGTGGGGTTACTGCTGGACCAAGAAGGTCTCAAGTGGAGACAAAGGGCAAAAAAGAATTGGTATAAGCTGGGTGACAGAAATACCAAATTCTTCCACGCATGTGCTAATCAGAGGAGAAGGAAAAATATAATTACACATGTTAAAGATAGTCATGATAGGTTGGTAAATGAACCTGCCAACATTGAAATGGCTTTCAACAATTATTTCAACTTTTCACAACTTCTAACCCAACATAAGTTGATATCAAAGACTGTATTCAGAACATGACACCAAAAGTTTCTGATGAGATGAATGTGCAACTATGCAGACCTTATACAAGAACTGAAGTGAATGATGCTTTAAAGATGATGGGGCCTCTAAAGTCCCCTGGGCCTGATGGCTATAGGGCAAGTTTTTTCCAACAGCATTGGAGTATTATGGGTGATAAGCTTGCTGCAGCAATCTTGGAATGCTTAAATGGTGGTACTATCCCTCAATCTCTAAACTACACTTACATTGCTTTAATTCGTAAGGTGAATATACCTATGTTGGTTAGTGAATATAGGCCTATTAGTCTATGCAATGTAGTGTATCAATTATGCTCAAAGGTTATTACAAATAGGCTAAAATCTGTACTCCCTCTTGTTATATCACCTAATAAAAGTACTTTCCTTCCGGGAAGATGTATTTCTGACTATGTGATAGTAGCTTGTGAAGTGTTACACATGAGGAAAACTAGATTGAGAGGTAAGTAAGGGAGTATGGCATTGAAGTTGAATATGTCTAAGGCTTATGACATGATTGAGTGGAAGTTACTAGAAGATGTTTTAGGACGATTAGGGTTTAATGAGCAGTGGTTCAGCTTGTGATGAGCTATGTGACTTCTATGCAATATTCAATGCTTTTGAATGGAAAACCAAGGAGCAAGGTGAAACCTACTAGGGGCTTGAGGTAGGGAGACCTAGTTTCTCCCTACCTTTTTATCCTGTGTTGAAAGTCTAAGTTCTTTCCTGAATTATGCTGACCAGATATGAGTTATAAGTGACGTGTCTATGGTTAGAGGGGGACTAAGAGTCAATCATCTGCACTTTACAAATGATTGTGTGCTATTTGGAAGAGCAAAAAGGGAGGAATGGAGACAGTGGTGCCTTTTGTTAAAGAGATATGAGGTGGCTTCAGGCCAGGTCTTAAACAAGGAAAAATCTTCTTTGTTTTGGGGTAGTTTGTGGCAATTATGAAAAATACTTGGACTTACCTTGTAATGCCCCAATGGAAGATCCAAACCAAATGGCCTATACTCCAACAAGACTAGTCAATGATTCAATTGGAGCCCCACTAAAACCTTATAAAGAGTAAGAACTTCACATTCCCAAGCAATGTGAGATCTCATACACCACCTACCATTATCCATATAATATGGGGTATCACAATCTATCCCCCTTAAATTCCCGACGTCCTCGTCGGGCCTGTCCATTGTAGGTGGCACGGCTCAAGTCCCACATTTCTGGTTGGGATAGGCTCTGATACCATTTGTAACGCCTCAATTGAAGACCTAAACCACATGACCTATACTTCAAAATGACTAGTCAATGATACAATTGGAGCCCCACTAGAACCTTATAAAGAGCAAGAACTTCTCATTCCCAAACAATGTGGGATCTCATACACCACCTACCCTTATCCATATCATATGGGGTATCACATACCTACTATGATGGGCAAATCTAAATACAATACTTTTAGAGGGGTTAAGGAGAAGGTATGGAAGAAGAAAGAAAGTTGGAAAAATAACTTCTTGTCACAAGTTGGGAAGAAGATCCTCATCAAAGCAGTGTTGCAGGCTATACATCTTACACTTTGGGGGTTTTCATACTACCAATTTAACTGTGTAAGGAACTTAACTCTTTATGTTCCTATATCAGGAAATTAAGTTGCTCATTTGTTGGCAAAACATGCTTTATTTATTGAGAAAGGGTATCGATGGAAGGGGTTCTTTTGTAATCTACAATGCATTGCAGGATAAGTGTGTAACTCTCAATCTGTTTAAGCAAAATAAAGTCTGTTTTGATTTTTTTTAAAAAAAAAATAGCCTCAATCTGATGATAACATGATGTCATCATGAGTCCATAAATATTTCAAATTAATAAAAACAAAAAACGACAAAAGAAACTAATATTAAAAAATATGACAACGATAAAAAATAATAATAAACACGTATAAAATGAAAAACATTAAAACAAATTAAAAATCCGAAAAACTGAAAAGTTTAAAAATATAAAAATATTAAATATTAAAATGATCTAATTATCGATCACTTCGCTGATGTGATTGGCTATATCATTTTTTTTATTACGTAGCTAATCACATCAATATAGTGCGCAATGAATACGTAAAAATGACTGCACATAAAATTTTAAAAAAAATAAAGGGTTTGCGCTGCTGCCTGAACACGTAAAAATGGGTGCTCAAAGATTGTCCATTCTTGCATGTATTCTTACATGTTGCTTTAAGAAGTCAATACAATTTCAGAAGTTAATTGGAGTTTACAAGTAAGAGGCAACGTCCTAGCTGCAGCTATCTCTTAAATAACACGATACAGACACCCACCTCTACAAGTTACATTAAAAGCATATATATATATATATATATATATATATAATCCTCAAAATGATATCCTGGCCATATATACAACCTTTTTTACAAATTATATTTGCTTCTGAATTTCAGTCTTAATTTCACCCTCTACGTATGACAGCTTTTACATTCATCTGTTCTTAATTTCTTTATTTTTCTTTTCTTTTTTTCGGCATCATCACCCACCTTCCATATATGTTGAAGCCATTGTCTCTAAAGTTTTCAAAACAAATACATATATATTATATATATATATATATATATAAGAACATTAAGCATCGAATTTTTACCTCAATTATTTTTTTGGTTACTTTTTTTTTTCTTATATTAAATTATCATTTAATGCATTATAGTTGGGTTGATGAATGATGAAAAAGATGGGTCACCGCCTATATATATCTATATATATATATATATATATATATATATATATATATATTATATGCATTCTCATGATCTTACGATTCCTAGCATTCACACTTGATGCATATCATGAACTACTTTATAAACTATTAATTGAAACTTCAAATATTCGAAAGACGAATTAATTAAGCAGCCCACATATGAAAATAACATTGAACTGTGCATCCCTTTTTAATTTAATGCACGCAATAATATGTATAATAATTAATTAATATGGTACGTCGTACGTACGTAGTAATTAATTACTATATTAAAGCTAATATTATTTCAACTATTTCCTGATTAAATTATTCTTATACACGCATTATATATATATATATATATATATATATATATATATAAGTAGCATTAGCATTGGTCTATACATATGCATATGCAAAGTCATATTTACATAATATGACCCTAAAATTCTCCATATTGGCTTATACATATCCAAATATTTAGCTACCTATGAACAGTACTTATCCAAATTTGGATAACCACTATTCACCCTACAAATCATATTTTAATCATTATTTCTCTCTTCTCCCACTCTCTCTCACAATCCTTTCATTTTCTCTCTCCTTCAATAACACAACAAACCTTCACTTGCACATTCATTTTATTATTATAATATATTATATATATTTTTCATTTTATTATATTTTTAATATAATATATAAAAAATTATATTTTTTATTATTGCATTTGTATTATTAATGTCAAATGTATGTAGTGGATGCTAATTGCAAAATATATATAAAAAATTGATTTTAGCAAAAAATTAATAATAATAAAATAATAATATTTTATTATTATTTTGTCTCAAATATGCATAAGCTAATGTGGGAATTTTGTTTGAATGGCAAAATAGATATGCAAAATAGGTGATTTTACATATGCATATACATAGATCAATGCTAATACTCTTACGGATCGATCTTTTATGTATTTTGAATGAAAAGAGATAAATTAGGGTCGATGACTAGCTTCTTGGGTAGGTGCAGTACTCTTATACTAGCTTGATCCATATATATACCCTACAAAGTAGATAGATGATCATGGGGATGTCCTGGTGGGATTAATGTTGCCTAAATTAGGTTTTGAAATCTTTGATCTTCTATATATATATATATATATATATATATATATATAGTAATGCTAGTTATAAGTTCTGAACAACTAGATAAGTCTCACGTAGATCTTTTGTAAAAACATGAATTCTATTAAAAAAGAATAGTTTTTAATTTTTATACTTTTTCAAGATAAAGTCCATTTTTTTACAAAAACCTACACAAGCTTATCTATTTGAGGCTTGTACAAAATATTTTTCATACATACATATATATATATATATGGATAATGTTGTTGGGACCGACATTTCTAACCGAAAAAGCTAACCGACAAGTATAAATGCACTTTTTTATTTTGTTTTTTTGTTTTTACTTCAACCATTTTTTATATATTTCAAAGCATTTTTAAAAAAATTAAAAAAATATATATATCAATTCACTAATAATCACTTTCTTAATCATTAAGTTAAAAAATAAATAAAAATTACAATCGGTCAATTTTATCAGTCAATTTTATCCGTCTAAGTAGTATTTTCCTATATATATATATATATATATATATATATATATATATATATATATATGTATGTATGTATGTGTGTGTGTTGATTGTGCTGAAAGGTGGTGTTTATGATCAAGATCATACTCCATGCGTGCAGTTGCTAGTTGAAGTCGAAGCCCTGATCGTAAGATCATTAATATATATATTGACTATTGTAAAATCATCATGTAGCAAAGTAGCAAACCCATTAATCCATGTGTTGATGCTGCACAACAGGCCGGAGGGAGAGAAAGATTCCTTCCCGGCCTACTGAATCAACTGGGTCTTGATCAATGTTGTTTGAAACCCCCGACAGTGTTCCGATGCGGCTGTATGG
The DNA here is from genome assembly GCA_961763995.1 of Juglans cinerea. Classification (NCBI taxonomy): domain Eukaryota; kingdom Viridiplantae; phylum Streptophyta; class Magnoliopsida; order Fagales; family Juglandaceae; genus Juglans; species Juglans cinerea. Next base: position 5,108,261 of record CAUIVZ010000015.1, read on the forward strand.
TGGTGATACGTATGTCCATGGTGATGAATGGAAAATAAATGCAGAGAAAGTAAAGAGAGATAGACACCAAGATTTCTGTGGTTCAGCACCAGGCCTATGTCCACAGAGGTTTGGGGAGGGGATCAGTTTCCATTATAATACATTTGTTTATAGTCTCATAGTCCCTCATATCTCACTGTACAAAGAAAATTAGAATTCTTCATATTGGAGATGTTGTCTTCCTCGAGAGGTTGCTAAAGAAAAAGATGATTTGATTGAGAGAGAGAGAGAGAGAGAGAGAGAGAGAGAGAGTTTTTGTCATCTAGTAGAAGGTTTTTTATATATCTCCTTGTTGCATGTGTCAGTTTGCAGTGATGGGACCTGACCCCTTTGCGTATGTCAGCTTTCCTTCTCTTCCTACTTTCCCTCTAACCCCTTTAACACTTGCATGCTCTCATATTCCTCATTATCTCTTTCATATTTAACTTTTTTTCTCAAATGGTGGCCTGGTAGTCTGGACCCAACTATGGACCATGATATTTTGTCCCTTCACACCATGTTTAACATGCATGATATCCCACTAGCACATAGGAAGAAGAAATAATAAGGCATGGTCTTCATGCCAAAAGACATGACATAAAGGCTAAAGCTAGAGGGGAATAGAAAGCTGGCCAGCAGAGAAATGACATAAAGAAGAGGAAGAGCAGGAAGTAAAATGAGAGATATCAAAAGACCATTTTTAACCTCTGTTCTCCTACATTTTCATTATCTAACCGATGATCAGAGTACTAAAGTGGGCTGTAAGAGCCTGTAAAACTAATAAATATAATGAATTTCGATATCAAAAGACATCAACCATTGTTAATGTAGGCGTAGTACCTAATTATATAAATCTCAGTGTCTCTCTTTTTATTTTATTTTATTTACTGTACAAATCATGGTGGCTGAGCCTTAAAACATTGCACCAATATCATCCGAGCACCACCATGCATGATGAGCCGTTCAACCGTACTGTTGCATGCATATGGCCTCGACGGAAAAATGAATCAATAATTAATTATATTAACAGTATATATCAACCGTATATATGCTTACCTATGCATACTTTTCTACCAGCGAAGAGGTAAGAATGAGTACTACAATGTTGACAGAAGCATTTGATCATTTTAATTTGATCTTGAAGCTAAGTTAGCACGTGTATTTTAATATTGTTATTATTATTTGGTATGATTTGTGAAACTTTATGAATTTGAATAAGGTATTATTTGCGGGCAAGTTTATTTGAATGTGTTGTCTAGCTACCTAGTTTGGGTACTCTCTGAGAATACATCACTACAATTTATTATTTTATTATTAAGTTTTACTATTTTTTATTACTATTCATTACTATTTAATATTTTATCATTATTTTTTTATTACTATTCACAGAATACCTGAGAATACATCACTATCCAAACGTAACCTAGATTAATGGAAGGAGTTAAAACAAGATTGAATAGCCTTGGCCCACAGAGAAAGGAGTACTGACATATTTCTAACCAAGAAAATTAATTTTATTAAACCCAAGTTGTAGATCAAACCTTTATATAATATAATCAGGGCGCTAGTCCAGCTAGCAGTACTTGAACAGATCACAAAATCTCTTGTAAATGAGTAATTTGATGGACAAACCATTGTATTGGTAAATAAAAGAAAGTAATTGATTATTTGGGAAAACTAAACTCAATAAGATATTATATTCTCAAGCCAGTGTGCAAAATACGAAATTCACACCACTTTAACGATACATAAGATTTAATTTGTAAGATTCAAATTTTAAAATTTTTCTTTCAAATCGAATTATGTCATCATGTAAACATTTTATTAGGTTTGTTATGATCCACACCGACTTATAAATAGATCTAATTTTTCAAATACTAATTAACTATGGAAGAGGATGACCCCCAGATTACGTACCCAATCTCCTAAGCTCAGAAAATCATGTGTCATTGAATTTTGCAACATCAGCTCTGGATCAGCAAATTACCCATTGATGAATCAATCTGACACCTCTTTATAACTTTGCTCAATTATGCACTCTAAATTTGTAGTTGGTTCCCTTTGAGATCGATTGACCAAAAAAATTATCTAACAAACACGTAAAGTATATAACCAATTAGCACATTCGAATAGGCAAATGATATTGATACATTACTAATTAAATATATATAATTGGACATACCTTGTACGTACTATATAGTAATATACACACACACACTCATAATATATATATATATATATATATATATATAGAATGAAGTACAAAGGCATTAATTGTATATAAGATATAGTACTATGCTATACATTGACTACATTGACTATAAAATCTACCCGGCTGACGGCCTCCATCCGAAATTCAACACTCAACCAACAAAACTATCAATTTTGGCATTATTCATACCTACTAACTACCAACAACTGCAACTCTCCGGCCGGCCCGTTCATAAAAATTGGTGGAATAGAGCGCATCAACCTAGGCATTATTTATTATTTGATTTTAAATAAATAAATAATTAGGTCAGATCGAACGGATCGATAGATACCAGTCCAGTCATGTCCCTATGGGTGTTCGGTCTGGTCTGATTCGGTCCGAAAAAATGATGGACCAAAAATATTTAGTCCATCACCAGACCGACCAATTTGCACCCTTAAATTATCCTAAACACCATATACACATATCTAAACCAAATCCCAAATGCATAGATTTAAAATATATACACAAACCTGAAAAAGTAAATATCAGTAAACACATACAAACCAGTCCAATTCATGAGTCTTTACAGTGACAACAACAAGATCATACAAGGGCATGCACTATAGAGATGAGGAGGTGAAGAAGAGAACAGGGGTGCATATGACCAAAAATAGAAATGAAGGGTGGGAGAAGATATTTAAGAGTTTTTAGGTATATGTATCCCAAACGGGCAAGCTTCGGTTAAAAAACAATTACAACGATATGCCCGCTCCACACGTGGGGGGGCAGAACTTGCAAGTGGGGGAAGTCTGTGTGACCTGCCCCACACCCATAGACTCAATAACCCTACTTGGACTTGTTTTGATGGAGATTTGCATAGTTTAGTGCACTACAGCACAATTTGTCTTTTGTGACAGAGAAAATTGTCACCAAAAATAACCAAAATGTCACAAAAGACATTTGGTAAAGGTTTGAAACCGTCACTACGACCGTCACCTAATGTGCATCACAGAAAAAATTAGTTACTAAAAATATTTTTAGCGATGGTTGGAGGTGTTCCGTCTGGTGTAACGTTCAAACGTTCTCTTTTTTTGTGACAGTTGAGATCTGTAACAGAAAGTAACGTTTAGACTTCCAATCGAACGTTCAAACATCAACCCGGCCAATTGACATTCGAATGACAGAAGTTGACATTCGTTGATTATAGTTCAAACGTATCATATTTACGTTTGAACGTTTATACGTCTGAACGTTAACTGCAATAAACGTTTGAATTTCCATTTGAACGTTAATGGACCAATGTTCGAATGTAAGGGGTATAACGTTCGGTCGTTAGTTCTAATGTTAACAAAGTAGCATTCGAACGTATGTGGTACGTTTGGAGGTTTGTTCGAACGTTAATCATTTAAATATTCAAACGTTTTGTTCGTTTGAGGGTGAGTACATTCGAACGTTGAGTCGTACGTTCGAACATGATGTTATAATTTTGCGTAATTACGTTCAAACGTTGAGTCGTACGTTCAAACATTATGTTATAATTTTGTGTAATTATGTTTGAACGTTGAGTCGTACGTTCGAACATTATGTTATAATTTTGTGTAATTACGTTCGAACGTTGGTTTGAATGTGAACCAATGTTATTCAAACCAACGTTCGAACGTTTTTTATTTACATTCGAACGTACAGATCGAAAATACTAATTTCATAAAGTTAAAAAAATATCAATTGTATCATATTACACACCATCATTTAACAACTAACAATATCTTATAAACTTTCAAAATTAGATATTAAAAGTTATATATACTGATAAAATTCATTTCTTCTTCTTTCCTCGCCCACCGCGATTCTGTTGCAATGACATAACATGCTCCATTTGCACTATCATCTCCCGTTACACTTACTCTTGGACTTCACTGCGTATTCTTTCTTCCTAGTCTCTCTGTTGGTCCTTCAAACGCGTCTCTAAATGAGACTGTTGCTCTAAAAGAGACCCTAACTCTTGCTGTCTCGACCTCATATACTCATTTTAGCGTCGTGCAACTTCTAAATCTTTGATAAGATTATTAATTTGTGAAGTCGATGATGTTGAAGAGAATGAACCGGAATGCTTGAAAGATCGTCCCAAACCTCTTGCCATACTAGACTTGGGCCCGAACACTTGCGTGAATATGTCTATGTCACTAGAAGAGGATTTCCCAGAAGCTGACTACATCTCCATCATTTTTTCCTACAATTTGAAAGAAAACGCACAATAAGTAACATATTACAAAAAATACAAATAAAAAATAAATTATTCACATGTTGCATAATTTATTTAACAAAACTAATACCGCTTACATAATTATCTGCAGCGGCATGATTCATCCACTCACTACACTCATTAGTGTGAGCAGCAGCATAGACATGAATGAGGGAGGAAAAGTTTTCAGGATCATCACGTTTCTAACAAAGCAACATGAGCAATTTAAAAAAGATAATGTTAGTATTTAAATAAAAGAATATCAGAAAAATAAATGAATTCTATAATTTTTTAATTACTATTTTTTCAGCAAGACGGTGGAATGATCTTGAACTGGCATGATGGTGGACAGTCAGAGCAGATCTATTCTTTGCATTTGTAGAACTTAAGTGCTACAAAACTAACTAAGAATGTTAATTATAATATATTCACTATATATATAAACAATATTCACTACTCAACTGATAATTTAGTTCCTTCTAGTTCATCAATACCCAATTGATACATATTCACTATATATATAAACAATCAAAATTTACTACTCAACTGAAAATATTCTACTCATATCCAATTCATCAAAGTCCACAATCAACTCACATTATACACATCTCATATTCATCATTATCCACAATAAAACCACAACAAAATATATAAAAACATATTACTAAAGTTTAGAAATATACCTAGCACTCACAATATCCTCTTACAAATCAAAAGCTTTCAACTTGCCAAAACAACCAATAATATTCTACTCATATCCAATTCATCAAAGTCCACAATCAACTCACATTATACACATCTCATATTCATCATTATCCACAATAAAATCACAACAAAATATATAAACATATTACTAAAGTTTAGAAATATACCTAATACTCACAATATCCTCTTACAAATCAAAAGCTTTCAACTTGCCAAAACAACCAATCCTTCAAAAAAATACAACACTAGCTTGTTAGAGACATATATATATTAAAAAAAACACACAAGACAAATATCATAAAATTGCCAAAAATAAAAAAGAAAAATAGTTTTTCCTTACCAAAATCAATGGAGAGTTCCAAAATATTAACCCTCTCTCCCTCTACTCTCTCTCACTCTAATCCTCTCTCACTCTAACTCTCTCTCTCTCTAACCCACGACCCTCTCTCACCCTCTCTTTCGTGCGCAGGAGAAGAAGCATAAATGACTCTGCTTCCTCCCGTAAGTGTATTCATCATGCAAAAAATATTTCATTTGATGGAACGTTTGAACATTTAAATTGTACGTTCGAACGTTAACATATCCCGCCCAATTTTCAAATGAAACGTTCGAACGTTCAGAAACTTAAGCTCAATTTTCTGCTGAAACGTTCGGACATTAAATTGTAATGTTTGAACGTTACTTCTTATGACAGAGCCCGAAATCGAGCAGAAAATTTCTCGCATTTTTTTTCTCATTTTTGAACGTATATAATTTAACATTCGAACGTTTATTAATTTCCTCTCAAATTTCATCGATTCATGTTCGAACGTTTCAGCTCATCACAGAGCTGAAAAAATCAAGCAAAAAATTTCTCGCAACTTTTTTTCTACGTTCAAATGTAAATAATGTACGTTCGAACGTGAAGGGAGGACAGTATTCAATAGTTAGAATTTATTAATATACTAGTTATATATATATATATATATATATATACTATAGTATATAAATATATATATTATATAACACAACATAATTATATTATATTATATTATATAATGTATTATATACACTATATTATAACTAATATATAATATATTAATATAATATGTTATAACTAATATTATAACTATGAAATATTTTTTTTAATAGTTATTGATTTTCTCGATTTATTTTTTAAAACATTATTTAATTTTTTTGTGTTGAAACCCAATTCAATTTTTGAAAACATTCAAACGGTAGTTTATTTACGTTCAGACATTGGTGGAATTATGGTTCCTGAAAATCGAGCGGGAAATTTCCCACCATTTTTTCATTTACGTTCAAACGTTACTCCATATACGTTCGAACATAACATTTCAACATTTGAACGTCACCAATAACATTCGAACGGTTTTGTATTTATATAGTATTAGTATATAAATATATAGTATTAGTGTATAGTAAGTATATAGTAACATACAAATATACTAGTTACTATTATATTAGACTATAATATATATAATACTTAATATATTATGTTATCTATTATAACATTATACCGTATAATATATTAGTATAATATTAGTTTAATATTATATGTTATATACTAATAGCATTACTATACTATATAGTAATACTATATATTAGTATATTAGTATTATATATTATAGTAATATTAATATTAATATTAGACAGCTAACCGAGAATTAGGATTTGCTAATGGCCAAAACCGCATAATTAATAAAAATAGCAATAATAATTTTATGAATATAATAATAATATCACATATTTATGCTAAATCAGTTAATGTGTTTGATGTAATGTTATTTTAGACAACTTATTAAAAACATAATATATTCTTAAAATCTAATATCAATTATTGGGAATTAATTTTTACATTTTTAACAAATTTGAAATTACTAAAAATGTTAACATTGTTACTAATATTATTACTTATAGTTAATAAAATATGGTCTATGAAAAGATTATAAAAATGATTGTATGTCTTGTTATAAATGCATACATGAATTTAATTATACTGTGAATTATTTTTCCCTTATATATAGTATTAGTGTATAGTATTAATATATATCTAATAGTATTATGATAAGTACTAATTAGTATACGTATTAATATATATAATATTAGTATATAAATATATAATTAAGTACTAATTAAAAAGCTGGTGGGATCATTATCTTTCACATGAATAAAGGATAAAAATACTAACTGCATATAAACATGATGAAAATATGCAAATAATTAAAACAGAAGATGGTTTACCATTAGAAGATGCTGTAAATACTTTAATATATGTATTAACCAAATACTTCCTTGGTGATCCTGTTCAATTCAAAGAAAGAACCAGTGATTTGTTAATTAATTTAAGATGTCCTCAATTATCTGATTTCTGTTGGTATAAAAATGTATTTCTAACTAAAGTTATGATAAAAATGACAAAAAATGACTGTCAACAACCATACTGGAAAGAAAAGTTCATAGTCGGACTTCCATATTACTTCGCCCAAAAGGTACGAGAATCATTAGTAAAGTCAGATGGTACTATTGATTTTATTAATCTCATATATGGTGATATAATAACTACTATTAATAGAACTGGTTTGATTATGTGTAATAATTTAAGATTAAAAAAGAAGATGGATAAAGAAAAGAAATTTGCTAAAAAGAAATTAGGTACCTTTTGTGAACAGTTTGGTTATCGTAATAAAGAATTATCGTAATAAAGAACAAGGAGAATGTTCAACAATAAATATAAAAGACGAAACAGACAATTCATTAATATCCTTGATAGGATAAATTTTCAAAAATGGTATACTAAAGTAACAGTCTCTATTAATCAAGAATTTTATTTTATTACAATTGCTTTATTAGACACAGGAGTATAAGAGGGATTAAATTAGAGTCATATTTAATTTAAATTTACAATTAACATTCGAACGTTAATTACTAACGTTCGAACGTTGGCGTCAAAACATTTCACGTTCGCACGTAAGTAGCCACAATGTTTGAACGTATATGTGACGTTCGAACGTAAATTCCCCCTTTGTTAATCGAACGTCAAAAAAATTTCATATGTCTTTAGTGATGGTTTCCAGAAACCGTCACAGAAAATACTTTTTAGTCACGGTTTAGGGATTGTTACAATTTCTCAACCGTCACTAAAAAACAATTATGTTGTAGTGGTGGAACGGTATTATATTTATGTAATTAGTACCTAAATATATTAAATCTATAATCATCTTATCTCGTTTTCTATTTTGTGAGTGTTTTCTTTTTCAAATTTAGGACGGTACTATGTCTCGAGCTAGCAGCTGGAAGCACAGTCAAGATGACGCTCGCCCATTTAGCATGATATCCTTATGCAAAATGGGACTTCCAGGAGTTCGTTTGGGAGGGACAAACATTACATGGTGTATTTGAGGACCAACTACCAAGTGTGGCTTCCTCTCATAGTGCTCGAGGGGACACTATTGTTAGATATCTAGAGTATGAGTTACGGGCCTTCCGATCCCCCAAAGGTATCGATCGCCCCTATGGAAAAGTCCCACATCATAATGGTTCGGGGTTTCTGATCATGATTTTGGCAATTCCATCACTGAGTTCTTTTATAAAGATCTAATTGAAACATGAAGTTGTAAAACTTTGCGTAAACATGCCAACATACACCACCACGCTTGCTTTTGTCGGAAGTCAAAACCAAAGTTAGGGTTGTTTTACTTCAACTACGTATTAGCTAGCTAGGTCAATTATATATCCATAATGTATATACAATTACCATGGTTTTGGGCATGACCAAGTTATCCAACCAATAAAAACCTAACCCCCAACTAACCAACTTAATTAATTAATAATCTCTAGCAAAACGAGTGAATTATTTGTGTTTTTATAGGTGAAAGGAAGTCAAGGAACCAAAACTCAAGGAGCATATATAAAATGTATAATTTGTTGTCATCTTCTTCTTCTTTTATGTACACATTTCATCTTATTTCTTCTTGCCAACAAGATTCTGATATCACATAAAAAAGTTAGATTTTTTATTTATAATAATAGAAATGATATTTACAGTTTTAGGATATGCAATCCTAGTGTACACTCCTTTTAAAAAAAAAATTAGATAAATTTGGAACCTACATGAAAAATATTTTTTTTTAGAGTAATGCTACATACAGTCGTAGAATGCGTAAACGCCGTGCAGTCGTTTTGAAAAAGAGTGGGGTCCACTATTAAAAAATTAATTTTTTTTCATGTGGATCCCATATTTATTTACATTTTTCAAAGCGACTGCACACTCACGACTGCAAGTATCATTTCTCTTTTTTTTATGTACCCCACTTTTTTGAAATGGAGTGCGCAAACCTTGCACACCCTAACACTGTATTTAACATTACTCTTATAATAATTCTAAAATATGTTGTTGCACTCATATAGGAAGAAATTGACCAATATGCTTGCTCATTGTCTTTTTATAATCCTAATTAATATCGTCTTCTTGTTCTCTCTCTAAAAATATCCTAAAAAATCTTGCTCTCATCTCAAAGAGATTGACATATTGATGTCTTGCTCGTGGTGTTTCTTTTTTCTAATCCTTATTCCTCTTTCTTGTCAACAAGTTAAGTTATTGGAGAATTTACGTTTAAAGCAAAATTAGTTACTTGTACGTTTTAGATGTCTCACTCGTATCCAAGATGGATTTGCGACAGTTCCATGTGCTGTCATCATTCATATATACAACAAGGATTTGCTACAGTACTTCTATGTGCTGTTATCAACATGTGCTGTCATCATCGTAACAGCATTAGATCATTCTCAATTATTGCATCTCTAAACTCCTATCTAAAATAGCTTTTGTAATGTACAATGTGAACTTATTATTGAAGTATTTTCTTTTTATTATGTCTTTATTCATTTTTAATATTTACATTATTTAGAACGAAAAATAATATATTATTTACATCATTTTTAATATATTTTATCACCCAAAAATATATCCAAAAGTTATAAATGAGTAATGTTATTTATTATCTTTTTTATCACCATCTTCAGATTACCATTATATGATATGATATTAAATGATTGAAAATTATTTATTATATTTTATTTATTTTTTAATAATTTGATGTCACATCAAGAGATTTCGAGAAGGTACTGACTGACAAAAAAAATAGAAGGTGAATAGAATTTTTCGTTCTAAATAAAAGTTTGTAGTTTCAATAAGAGTAATAATACACTTATAATTCTTTTACACAACTCATCATTTTATAATTAACCAATGCAATTATATCACTTCATTAAAAAAAAAAAATCTTAGTTTTTCAAAACTGCCTTGTATTTCATATAGAATTATAAAATAGTTGTAGAAATGTAAAAGAGTTTGTAAGTGAATCATTTTCCTTTAAAATTGATATCGTACTGTTTTCCTAAGACTCAATTGGCGTATTCTCCTATCCAAGTATGTGCAACAGGACAAGAACTAAGAAGACCTTCTTCAACCACATGAAGAATTAATCTATGGCAGCGTCTCATAGCTTGTATAGTGAAAACTTCGGGCAAATCTTTAATTTTAAGGATTGGCAACAAAAACTACATTCACAGTTGGTCGTGTCATTACAAGAAAATTGCTTAATTGTAGCCAGTTATTTCATGCAAAAATGACTATTTTCTGTCAAAATGTGTATATTTTAATCGTAAATAATCATTCTCGTCGTATATAATCCATCACAAATAGTCATTTTTCTTGTAATGTTTCCTGGACTATATTGCAATCTATTAGCCAAGAGGACATGGAGCCTCATGTGCTACTCCGTTAGTCCTAATTTCTACATCCTCCTATATTTTCTTTTTACATTTCTTTGACTATTTAACACAAAAGTTTGGAAACTTTGTTGTGGTTATAACCTCCTAATTAGCACATTTTTTTAACTTTGGCATGACATACTCTTGTTTTTCTCACACTTTCCTTTTGAGTTTGGTTGACGGCTTGACAAACTACGTAAAGGGTGGCTGGGCATGCACAATGCTAGCTCCCTTTTTCTATTGTACGTACTTGGTTTTTACGTCTTAGATAAGTCCGATCTCCCTCAATTTCGACAATAACTTTACTGATTTTCCTCATTTTTGCTTGGTAATCTGACATATAAGCCAGATGAATTTTAGATTATGTTAATAAAATCATTAAAAAATTTAAAACTAACAACTCTTGTCAGGCCGGCTCAATGGTAAAATCATTTAGGTCGTTGCCTAAGACGCCCACCCTATGTAAGCCTCCCAAAAATAAAAATGAGATTTCTTTTATTAATTTAAAAAAATAAAAATAAAAGCCATATCATTAAATAAAATTTTAAATAGGTTTTATAGTTTTTCAATGTGTGCAAGGCCCCATTTACTAAATTTAATATTTAATATAATGAATTTTTTCTGATAAGTAATACAATGAATTATTTATATTTTAAATAATTTTTTTAAGATCTTGCTAAATTAAGGCACGAAATAAGGGAAATTAATAGGCAAGAATAAATTGTGGTTTGAACAGTAGACGTGAGATAAAGATATTTTAAATGAAAATTGAATAAAATATTTTTAAATTAATTTTTTTTAATGTTATTATTTTTTAAAGATTTAAAAATATTGAATTATTTATTATATTTAATATAAAAAATTATAATAATAAAATAAAATGAGATAAAATTTTTATTATTCAAACTGGCCTAATTCAGCCTACCACTGCATTACATGTGTGCCCACATGTCCATTATCTTATTAAAGGCAGCAGTTGAGTCATGACCAATAATTGAATTTGAAAAGGTAGAATAAGTAATCACTACATTTTTTTTATGAAAAAATTTATTTGTAGTTTTTAAATAGAGGTTGTATGTGTAAGTTCTTTATTAAATGGAAAAAAAATACTATTTTGATAAGGAATATTATAATTTTAAAAAAAATTAAAGATAAAATTAATTAGACTTGCAATACAATCTCTAAATAGAGACTATATGTAACATTGCTCTTTTTTATTAATGGATATTGATATTTTGCGTCTTGGGATGTCACGTAGATTTTAGAAATAATTAAAATAACTAAATTAAAAATAATTTTCAAAAATAACTAAAATATTAAAAAAATGCATAGGAGAGAGGTCTGGAGAGGTCCCCCTCTATTGTTACTCTTTGACTCACTTCGAGTAATGAGAGATATAGCCTTGTTTAGTTACGCAGTTCAGATGAAATGAGATAAGATATTTTGTTAAAAGTTGAATAAAATATTTTTTTAATATTATTTTTATTTTGATATTTGAAAAAATTGAATTATTTATTATATTTTGTGTGAAAATTTGAAACAGTTGTAATGATTATATGAGATGATATGATATGATATGGTCTGGTTTTGTGTAACCAAACCAACCTGCAAATCCTGCATATTTCTTTTAAAAAAAATGGAATTCATTATTAAAAAATAATTTTTTCATGTGGATCCCTGATTTATCTATTTTTTTCAAATGATTACGTAAAATTTGCACAACCTAAAATTGTAAATATCATCTACTTTTTTTTATTGGACATCCTAGTACCCCAACCATCCCTTAAAATTTTAAAGAAATAATTATATGGTTGTAATTCATTTAAAAGTCTTAGAATGTTAGTTCTCTACATTCATTTTTTTATATATAAGAATAAATAGGCTTAATTATGTAAAAAGTTGAAATCATTATCTAGAGTTTGATAAAGTTTATTTCTAGTTCTCTTTTCTTTCCAATCATCTCCAAAATTTGCTCACTATTAATTGAAGGTTTTCTCTACAATTTTTGGACAAAAACTCCAATTTTTTTCTCTTTTCAGATGGTAAGTATTTATCAAAATAAGACTTTTACATCACACCCCATCCAAATGGTATATTTTGATTTCTAAGAGTCAAATTTGAAAATGTATCTCACAAATTAAATTATGTCAGGTAAATAGTGCGTGGTGTAAAAACTTTCAAATAAAATTACTCTTAAAATGTCCTCTGAATTAAATAGATTCATATTTGAAAGAGATTTACATTAATTGACTATTGAAAACAGATAGAGTCTAGCCCCTTAGCAGTTAGCACCATGAATTTTTAAGCCCATCACAATGTTAGGTTGTAATCAATTCATCTTTAATAACTCACCAACCATACAAGACGATGTTGTACATAGTTGTTTGACACCTTTTAATTGTCATATCACATGGCTTCTTCCTTGAAGTGTTCAACTTCCCAAAACTCTCTTCATTGTCACTTATTATTTCAATGACCTACAACCTACGACTCATATCCTAAATGAAAAAGTCCATATCAGTTATCACCTACACCAAAAGTCTCAATTAACTTCTATATAAAAAGTATAAAAATACACCTACTTAATGATAAAAATAAATCTAGCAAAGTTTCAGGCTCGGGTTTGGATTGAGAGATAATTTCAACCCATCTCATCTCATCATTATAACTTTCATAAATTCCTACACAAAATACAACAAAAATTCAATTTTATCAAATCCAAAAACAATATTAATATTAAAAAATAATATTCTAATAATATTTTATTCAATTTTAACTTTCATCTCAACTCATCTCATCTCATATCAACTCATTGTCAAAACCTAACCTCAATGTTTCCAATAAGGCTGGCTTTAAGGCCTTTATTTCTGGCAATGCTTAGTTTCTTGTTTTCAGAACAATTCTGCATGCGAAAGTTAGACATCGAAGGTAAATATCCCATGTACACAACAAAAACCATTGAATTATGAGAGATTGATTGAGCAGCAAAAAACAAAATACAAATTCACAGACAAACTTACACATTGTACACTGATTGATCAAACTTCTTGGGAGAAAACAACTTAGCACCTACTTCTACCTAATCAAATACACCACGGAGCTTCGGAAGGATGTTAATTCACCATTACCATTAATATTATACCAAAAAAAAAAAAAAAAGGATCAATCAAGTTGTTAACAGAAAGCTGAGGATGAAGAGGCAATATGTGATTTTTTTTTTCGTGCATCATTTGTCAGAAATCTTGTTTCAAACCCAGGTACAGCTTCGGAGAGGTGGTCGAAAGAGTTAATTCAGGAGAAGTGAGAGAGCTTATACACTGAAATAGCATTTCTCAAGCAAGAAGCTGAAACCCTCAAAATTTTCATATGCCCCCTATGTCAAAACATTAGCTCCTGACGGTTAGAAGATGCAGAATTCAAGAACCTGAATCTGTAGCTTGTGAGGGCAGATTAACTTGATCTGTCACTGGCAGATCTGAATTAACTTGATCTATTACTGGTGGAGCAGAGTTTGCTTGATCTTTTGTCAGCTCAGTCGAGTCCTGTTGATCTATAGCTGCAGGGCCAGAATCCATATGGTCCGTCATTGTGGGAGCGGAGTCCATTTGATCTGCTGCTGGTACGGCAGAGTCCCCTTGGTCAGTCACCATCAGAGATGATGTTGGTGGAGCGGGATTTTTTTGGTCAAAATTAGTTTCGGCACTCTCATATTCGGATAGGAGATCCATAAACTCACTAAGCAATCTCTGAACTTTTCTGTTTGATGCCATTGCTGGAAGAATATCTTCCCTTAAAAGTTTGTGTTTTCTCATTCCCTGCAGAGAACCATAGGACTTAACTTACACAAGCCCCTCAAGACTCAAAACTTAAGAACGAACTTTAAAAGATTAGGAAGCAAGGTTGGAGTTGGGTGAGGGCTATAAGACCTATTCTTAAGTATTTTTTTCGTATCCTAAAGGAATTGGTATTCACCCTGCAACAAAGGCCCCACAACAAACTCTTGCATCACAGAGGTACGAATCTATAAAGCAGCCTAAGTACTGTAGAACGTAGCTGTTATGTTCACTTCGAACTATGCACCACTTGAAGAGAAGCTGCAGCAGAAGACTCACCAACATCGGTCTAAAGCCTCTGATTCTCTACGTACGATGCATACATTGGGGCTATCTATCAAAATTAAGGCACCAACAGAGGCATTGTAGAACAATTTTGAGCTCTTCAATTCGAGGAGATAGAGAATTGATATGAACCCGCGGGAATGAAATCCCTTGAACCCACAATCAATTTGAAAACTCCCCAAGAAAGCCAAAATCAAGTCAATGGATGGAGAACCTAGACCCGATGAGAACTCGTTTCAAGAACCTAGATTATATTAAAATCCAGACCCGTTGAAGAACCCGTCTCAAGAACCCATATTACAAAGGAGGAACGCCACAAAGGTTGTGATTTACCTTTGATAAGTTCAAGAGTTCAATCAAGAACAAGAGGAGAGAATGGTCTCACAGATAAATATAGGCATATCCAACGTGACAAAACAAAAGCTAAAAACTATAAATTATCATATAGTTGGCCGGCAAATTTCATCTAGATAGTTCATCCATCATAAGATATTTAAACGGGTCGATCGCCCACCCCTCCCTAGAGAGAGAAGAACATAAAATGGCCAAAAGCAATTACATACTAGCATACTTCCTATAAAACTGAATTATCAAAATAGCTTTTTGATGATGATGAATCTCTAAGACCATGCAAATGCAACATGTGTTTAACTCAGTTAAACTCTGGACCCGTGTAATGCATCCCCATCACACGAATCAGGAAAATCATTGGCTATTCACCATGGGACATGGCCTCTAAAAATTGTTTGCACCTGAGACTTTGAACCTTAGACCTAGGTCTAAGAGGGAGCATACCATCAAGACGAAGACCCTTCACACTTGAGCCAATATAAATGCAAAACAGACAAAATAGAAAGAAATAAACAGCATATAAAGAGCATATCAGATTTATCAAGTACAAAAAAATTGCTAAAACTCATAGCCAAAACAGACAGATTCTACCAACTGAATTATGAAAAAAATATTGATGAAGAGTAACAGAAGTCTTACAAGCACACAAGGATCCCATGCTGGGTTCTTTGAATCTGAAAATGCAGCTTCAGCCATCCCAGTCGGAGGTCCAAGATAACTCTCACAGACCTCTCTTAAACGAGACTCATCTGCTTCTCTGCAATTATGAAAATGAAAATATTCGTTACCTATACTGGCACATGGATAGATGCCAACTATGTTCACTGTTAAATATATATTCTGCATTAAAGGATAGAATTGTTTGGTTCCTATAAATCAAAAGCCATATGTACATTAGTCCAACATCCTACAATAAAACTTATGGTTCATGCTCAGGAAGAGGCTCATATGTTGTTTTCTAGTAATGAAAGCACAAGGTGAGTTGCAACTGCTCTTTTCATCGAAGAATGCTCACGAGACAAAAACTATGAACGCCAAAATTTACCGGAGTACTACTGAAGTATGGTACTAATGATATGGTTACATGTAGCACCCAGGACCAATTTTGTTAGGGCTGAGATGAGAATAATTTTGTTGGACCTACTGGCTACTGCCCATGAATTTCTACAAGATCCATACGTTTGGCCCATTATGGACATGAAATACTGGGCAATGAATTGGAGTTCTGGAAACTGGGTTTTAAGCCCAAGAAAGTGACAAACCATGGACCTGGCCCTTTAGAAATCTTAGCCCTGACTGAGGCTCCAAGAACACTTACGAATAGTCTTCTGGGCATTTGAATCTCACCCAAAATCTCACTCAAACACAAGACCTCCACCTGCTACCCTCTACCACTTTGGTTAAAATTCTAATTCTCTTGAAATTCCTTGCACTCAAGTCATCTGTTAAGCCGAAGACCCATTCCTTGTAAAGACAATCCTCACACACAGAGCTCTCCATCCCCATGCCTTATCTCCCCGTTCTCTCCTGCACAAAAAGCAACATTGTCTCTCTCTCTCAAAACCAAAGCCATGTCTCTCTCCCTGCATTGCTGAAATCACCAATCTTCACCATGTAAAACCCATTCGTCCCTGTGCACCACCGAGAACCACTACTATTCAAGCTTGCCGTCGGTGCACTGAAGCTTGTGCATCCAAGTGAGCTCTCTCTCTCATACCCTCTCTTGATTTTCTGTGTGGCCGTATCTCTTAAACCCAAGTTGTTTCTCTCTCTTCCCTTATTTCTCTTCCTCGATCTGCAACTCATGGTTTCTCTTGCCTGCTGATCAATGCCAAAGACCAGACCAGTGGAATGCCAACCTAGTTGCACCTCTAGCTCACATGGTAACCGCCGACCAGCTGTTCTCCATCGTCAGACAACCTTCGAGTCGTCCACCCACTCTCACACCTGGTTGTTGATTCTACCGACCAAACCACACAGGCTTCTTTTCGATACACAAATGGACACTACCCAGTGCTGCTACACCGCTGAAGACCAGCTCTAGCTCACACCATCAATGCACCGATGATACCAGCACCATTACACGCCATATCTTGCTCTGTTCTTCCTTCACCATCTTCTCTCTCTTGGTAACTCTCTTTTGGCATAGAAATCTCTTTACCGAAACAAGGTTTTCTATCCCTGGAGTTATGTTTTACTGTTCACAGGTTGATATGTTTACATGTTACAGGTTGGATGTGTTATGGGGGGGGTTTATGGGAAGACATTGTTTTGGTTGCTCTGTTTTATTTCTAAATCATGGGAAGATGTTCAGTTTGGAGTAATGGTATTTCACGTGTTCCGTTGATTTTAAGTTTTGAGAAGATAAAAGCTGTTTTAAGTCTTACAGGTAGATATGTTCAATGATGTGAAGACAAAATTGATTGGGAATGGCCCCCTCCTAGATAGGTGTTACCTCTTGTATACTATCTTGTGTACTTGAGTTATGCCTATTTTTATTAATACAATCGTTTAATTATTAAAAAAAAATGATTGGGAATGGGAAAATGGTTCAAGTTCTAGGTAAGCCCATTAAGTGAAATTTCAGTCTTTAAATTTCAGTCTTTAAAAATTGACCTGGTAACATGTGCATGTCTAGGGGTGATCATGGACGCGCTTATTATTGCCAGAGCAAAGAGGTGAGTAGCATGATCATACCTTGGGGCGAGCACCGACTTAGTCGGAGTCGGATTCCCCTAAATCCGACTCTGACTCCGACTTGTGTAGGCTCTGATCCGACTCCGACTTGTCGGAGCAGAGTCGGATTTGAGCTTTTTTTTTAGCTTTATATTTAGCCCATTTTAAAAAAAAAAAAAATTTGTGGGCTTTCAAATTTCAAATTTCAAATTTTCCAAAAACTTAAAAACTAAAACTAAATCATTCACTGCTAATTTACTTCTATACTAATATCTAACTTATTTTTATACTAGATTTATACTATAGTGTCTAATTATATGTTATCATACTATAATATAACATATTATTTTTAGTGTCTAATTACATGTTATTATACTATAGTATTACATGTTATTATATTATACTAGTGTGTAACTTATTTATAACTTATTTCTATGTTTGACTTACTTCTAGTGTGTAATTACATATTATTATACTCTAGTAAATTAGTATGTGTTATTAACTTATTATACAAGATTTATTCTCTAGTGTCTAATTACATGTTATTATACTAATGTCTAACTTATTCCTAACTTAATTATATACTAGATTTTATAGTGTCTAGTTACATGTTATCATACTTTAGTAAATTAGTATATGTTTTATTAACTTATAATACTAGACTAATTTAAATACTAGTGTCTTAACTTGTTTCTATACTTGATTATGTATAGTAGTAAAACTATAATGTTTAAATAGGGTGTTGCTAGTGTGCCACCCAGCTTTGACCACTAGGCGTGCCCACTAGTACAAATTGCACATTTTATTTTATTTTTCATTTCTTTTTCATATTTTTTAAACATCTTAAATATGTTAAAAAAATAAAAAAAAATACATTAATACACTAAAAGTCAATTCCTTAACTATTAAGCAAAGAATAAAATAACAATAAAAAATAAATACATGAGCAGTCAAAATGAGGAGGCAAACTCATTGAGCATACTATCATTTTCCATATGATAAATATATAAATAAAATACATATTTTTATAACGTATGAACTATATTCGACACTACGGAGAGAGAAAAGGCACCCAAACCCCGTCGTCATCCTCCACCCAAACCCGAAGGCACCCCGCCACCGCCACAGACAAGACCGACGAGCTCCGGCAACTCGGTTGAGGGCAGTATGGCGTCGATCCTCCCTCTGGCAACCTGGAGTGTCTCAAGGTTCTCTCTCTGTCTTTCTCTAGGGCTAAATCGACGAGATTCTCGGTGACGTTAAGGGCTTATTTGGATACAGAAAATCTCATCTCATCTCATCTCATTATTACAATTTTTCTAAATTCTCATACAAAATATAATAAACAATTTCAACTTTTTCAAATTCTAAAACAATAATAATATTAAAAACTAGTATTCTAACAATATTTTATTCAACTCATCTAAAATCATCTCATCTCATCTCACTATCCAAACGAGCCCGAAGATCTCTTGGAGGTGACATCAATCGTCAAACCTGTGCCTCCGCCACCTCCACAGACAAGACCAACAAGCTCCAGCAACTCCTCTAAGGGCACTCCAGCATCGGTCCTCCCTTCGGCGACCTGGATTTTCCACTCCTTTGGTTCGTCAGCACAGATCTGGTGTAGTTCCATAACACCTTTTCTCGTATAACATCTCAGATCCGCATTTTATTCCCTTATAACATCTTTTCTCCTTGAGATGACGAAGCAAGATCCTGGGAGATGATCCTGTGATTTCGGATCAAAGGATGTTGACGTGCGACGCGGATTAGTCTCAGATGGATGGTGAGAGGTGGTTGAAGGTGGAATCAAAAACTTTCGTTTTTACAAAAGTGGGAGGAAATAGTTTTCGCATGAACGTATTAAAAGATGGCTAAGTTCATGTGTCTATGTGGGACAGCAGCTTCATGGGTGGCTAAGGGAATAGAGGATTGTTTAGAACTCATCTGTCATAAGGATTCTTCCGAGAGCTAAGGATGGGTAATGGAGTTCTCATCATTCAACATCATATTAACACAAAGTGCAGTTTCTACAACTCTCAGATTTCCAGAATGGGAGGAAAGGTTTGTTGGTGATCCCAGAAGGCGCAAATGGCATCGAATGGAAAGGTTTTTTGCTTTCCATTCGAAGAGTCACTGGGTCCAAAGCCACTGTACTGAAGCATGCAAACAGAGGAGAGCTTGTTGATGGAAAGACAATGGGAAGGCCTTCCTCGGTCAAAGGTGCCTCGTATGCCTCGGTGTTGAGGTCACTGGCGGGTAGTCTGGCAAAGAATAGCTCTGCGGCGGAAGGAAAGGGTAAGGCACTTGTAGGAGACAGGCTATCAGGTGACATTGGGAGAAGTGGAAGGTAAGCACCATGTGTTGCAAGGTGGAACAACTGCCTTTGTTAGGTGTTTAGGGTGGGAGAAGTGGACGGGGTCTTGTGGGATGTCAGAGCTCAATTGATAGGAGTTATGGAGTATGTGAGAGATCTTATGATTAAAGAGGATAAGGGGCTCGACCTGGTCATGGGTTTGGGTGGTGGGTCAAAAACAGGCGAGGTGGGGCAGGGGTAGATCCTACAGGTTTGAAGGCCTCAAGCGCGCCAGCAAAGGGCATTTCAACGCCGTCACAGATAGGGTCATCGGACAACGGCATCACTGTTCACGCCGGTATCACTCAGGACATTGGCAGCTTGCCATCTGACTGCCCTCAATCACCAGTTACAAATGGGCTTGGTACCTTTTTTCAGGGTTCACTTTCAGTTGAAGATAGGGGTCCTTCCAGGATTTTGAGTACTTTGGAAAAAGCAGACGAGCCTCTTTTAGAAGATGAAAATGGGGTAACAAAAGGTAGTGCTTCCCCTACCTGTTCAATGCCTCCTGAAGGAGCAGTAGGGTATGACAAAGTGGCACAGAAAAGATCGTCGAGGGGTGGAGCACCTACAAGCAATGTCCTCGTCGATGGAACGAAGACACCTATGCCGGAGGTGAAGGAACATTTAATGGTGACAGCAACAATATAGCTGTTGAGGAGGTTCGGGATTTGAATGCAGGATATGGCGAGGAAATTATGGGTTTGTCATTGGTGCCTTGTGAGGAGGAATGTCTAGGGTCGGGAGTGCAGTTGGGAACTGTGTCTAGGGATAATGTTGTTCCTCTGGTTTCTCTTCCTCCAATAAACAATATAGCGGGTTCACCATTGGATTGGGTTCTGCATAAGGTTAACGAGATTCAGCATATTGTGGGGCTTTCATATGGAGGATGTGAAGACCAATTTAAAGCACTACTCACTGCGATTGAGGTGGGCCACTCGCTTGAAACCAAATCAAGTTTTAAGAGAAATAGGGAATTAAAGCGTCTTTCTTGGGCAATCAACTACGACGCTAAGGGAGGTAGCTCAAGTCGAGGGAAGACTAAAGGGAGGGCATTATGAAGACGCCCTCGTAGAGAGAGTTTCAGGTGGAATATTTTGGATGGATTTCTAATTTTCACGGGCTTTTTGGGTCATTAGAAGCTCTCTAGTATGGGAGAAGTGTCTTCTTGTATATGTCCAGTGTACTTGGTTACTCTTATTGATATATATAATATTTCTACTTATAAAAAAAATATCGAAATTGGAGAGTGAAGTCGGAACATAAAGTCGGAGTTGGAGTCAAAGTCGATCCAGCAACACCTCC
The DNA here is from genome assembly GCA_961763995.1 of Juglans cinerea. NCBI lineage: Eukaryota > Viridiplantae > Streptophyta > Magnoliopsida > Fagales > Juglandaceae > Juglans > Juglans cinerea. The sequence continues at coordinate 5,130,004 of CAUIVZ010000015.1, forward strand.
GGCTTCGACTGAAAAATTAAAAAAAAAAGGACTCCAACTCCGTTTTTTCTGAGCAGAGCTAAAGCAGAGTCGGATTTTCGAAGTTTTGCTCAATCCTAATCATACCTATGTGTGGTAAACATTTGTCCTTGCTTACAAAATGTAGTTGATTTTATACGCTATGTATGGCCCTTCATAGTTCATTGAAAGCCCTTACGTACCTACACTGATGAAAGTAATTTATGGATGCCATGATATGATGTTTTGCAAATAGGATGAAGGTTGTGATATGATGAATATAACGCTTATTTTGTCGTGTTGGAGTTTATATCGTGCTAATGCTTGATATTAATGCCATGATGCTGTAATATACGATAAGCAATGCAATTATTGTTATGCCATGTTCATGTTAAATTAGTTCACATGTTATTATCATATAACGATAAGAAAGATTAAAGGCAAGTCATGAATGAAACTTTAAATAATAGCCATAAGATATGCATGGTACCAATGCAATGTTATGGGTGGATGTGCAAGCTGCAATGAGGGACGGTTACTTAAAAGTGTAGTCAACCAAAGTTATGAGTAATTAAGCAGTCACCCTTGTGATCACAGGTAGTGGGACCAAAGATGAATAAGTTATGCGCAAGTTAAGCAATTCTCCTTGGGGTCACAGGCAATGGAACCGGTGCACAAAGAAAAGTATGATGGCTATTATGCAAGTGAAATACAAGTTAAATAAATCCTGCATAGAACGTGTTGAATGCTCTTGTTGTGCAAGTATAAATGTTTTCCAAGTAGAACCTACATTTAAAAATTTACCGTATGATGTGTTATTTACTGCTTTTGACTCACTTTTGTATGATTTTATGCTTTTAAAGGTTCAGGTAAAGAGGATCATGATGATCAGCAGGCAGGCCACATAGAGACAATGTGTTACGGGATTTCAAGACATATAGGATTAGTTTACAATTTCCATGCTACAAGACCCTTTTTATTTCACTTTTCTGGACAATATATGTTATACTTAAAATTTTTATGATTTCAATAAAATGAGGTAAAAGTTTCCTTGTTATCTGAATCTCTTACCTGGCGTAAGTTAGACATTTTAGTAGCATTCCTATACCTATGGGAAGAGGGTATTACATTACACCTACACAAAAGCTTTTATGAAACCAATCCTGAACAAACCTTTATTTAACTAAAACATTGAATTACAAATGAGAAATATTTTTTTTTCATAAGTACAAATGAGGAGGAATATAAAAGAAAATATGTAAAATATTAGGTAATGACATCCCCTTTTAATAATTGAGATATCTCATTCACATATATGATACATCACCGCCATTACCACTATAGCAGAGAGATTCTAAGAAACCAAAGCAAAAGACAAAAGATGAAAGCACTAGAATAAACAAAGTCCAATGAGAAGCCCCATAAAAAATGCATGTCCATGCGCACATCAGTTGGTAGATTATACATCGAATCAACTAATCAATGTAAACACACCATCACACATCAGCTTTCTGTTGAATGATAAAATGTGCACACCCACACTAGATAATATAAAGAATAAAGCATAACATCCCTAATCCTAATTATTTCAAAGACCTCCAGCCACCACTTCAACCATCACTCAACATCTTGAGAGACGGCCAGAGTAATAACCATCAATCTGGCTGCAGCTCAGGGATGGCATCCACCATTGACCACCGACCAGCAGCGATTCTAAATTCTCTGGACAGCGGAGGCCAGAAATCCAGCAGACTCCGACCGCCAGCAGCCGGAAATCCATCGACCACTATCTGCCTCTGGCTGCCACCCCGAGCAGCAGTCAGATAGCCACCCTTGATTTTTTTTTCCAAATTTAACCCAATTCATGCATCTTCTAAAACAAGCCTGAGAGGCTACATCTCATTAAGAACCAAAAACAAAAACAACAAAAAAATATTAAGGGAAAGCTCTCTGGCCTCAGCCAAACAGAACTAGAATATCACTCCTATATTGGAGGCCAATAGATTTTTTTTAAAAAAAAATGAAAGGATTAAAAAGTAGAAATAGTGAGGAAGGCGGAGGACCTCGCAAGAATGCGTATGTATGACAGGAGGCACTGGCGATATTCATGAGGGGACTTCAAAGCCAAAGCGGATTCCAACTGTGCTTCCAAATGAGCACGTGTCTGCACACCATCATCAGTCATTCTGTAACAACAAATAACAAATTGCCACTGGTCAACTGTAGGAGTGGCATACTAATTTATATTGTGAACTTATAGGTTGAATTACTAAGAAAAAGAGCTGAAGATGTGCCAATATATAAACACCCATCAGGAGTACTTTGAAACTGAGGAATCAATCCAGGAACTTTTTTTTTCTTTTTTTCTTTTTTAATAAGACTCAATTAAAAGGCACAAAGGAATCAATCCAGAAACTTTCAATAATATGTCATGAGAATTTCAGAAAAGAATTCCAGACGTTTGAAAGCCAATCACAAAGATGAAAAAGATAAAAACACCAATATGGTCATCATTCTGGAATTGAGTTGAAAAATGCTATAGTAATTATTCACAACACAAAGTGCACTTCTATTACTGGTAATAAAATCTCATAGAATCTTGTGTACTTTGCCGCTTGAAAAAAAAAAAAAAAAGACAGAACCTTACACTCCCAAGATTTTTTGGCTGTATATCTAATTCAATCTTCAATTACGGCCTGTCAGTTGACACATGGGATTTAAGTAAAATACACATCAAGAATTCATATTGAAGTACAAACCTGCTCCAACCAGGCTTTCTTGCCATATACTTCCTAACATCAACCTGCAATGCAGCCAGCTCGCCACTCTGAACTGAACCCAAATTCCAGGAGCTAGCAAAGTTTGAAGCTGGGAAGCAATCATCTACAATCCTTAGCCAACACATGAGACTCATATCAAAGAGGAAGGCATGGCGAGTGGCCAGAACCACCAGAGGAGAACCAGATCTTGATAGCTTTGCAGATATAACTTTGATTGTGCCTAAAGGGAAAGATTATAAGAAAATGACACCGAACCATCAGGGCACGGTTCTTAAGGAATTAAAAAAAAAAAGTTTCAAAATTCACCCAGACAAAAGCATAGGGATTTCTGATGATTTTATAAACAAGAAAAACCTTGTTAAAAGAAAAGATGAGAGGCACGATACCTGCATCTTTTGATGATGCGTTTGGGTTCAAGGCAACAAGAGATGCCAGTGAGTCATGAAGGAGACAGTTCCGGTTGTATAGATCCCAAACGTACAACAATCCTTTCCTTGTGACTAGCAACAACTTCCAGCACTCATCACAATCTATAAATGTTGCTGCTGATCCCATCATCATGGTCGGCATAGCTCGCCTTCCACACTTTGTGTAAACCTTTTCCAAGGGAAAACAAACATAAACATATGTTGGTATGCTTACGATCAATGTTTGTATCTTCACTTATCAAATATGTGTGCGTGAGCGCTTGTGTGTTTCTTTGTATCTTGATATATTTAACTGAGATTTTCTGATAGGATACTCTTTGTCCTTTTGGCCTTGATTATAATACCAAATTCAACCATAAGCCTAGGGAAGCTAAGCTAATTATCGGCCATGTTTAGAAAAATCTATCAATGCTTATCAATGAATTCCTTAAATAGGGTAAGAAACAGATAAAATCAGTGCGCTCAAATTCCATGAACATTTCTAGACTAAAAAACGATAATAATGTTCAATTTTGAGAATTTACTTGTATGCATCCATCTTCACATCCAACTGCCCAGAAGTTTGCATTTCCAACCAAAACAGTGACTTTCCCTGCAATCCTATCACACCAAAGTGTTTCAGACCCCCTTGTGCATACAATTTCTGTTTCTCTCATCATTAATGTATTGCCCACCACAACAATATCATTTGCAGCATGTTCTTTAGGCCGAGCTTCCAAGCAAATTGGTAATGCATCTTCTCCTTCTTTCTTATCAAACACCCTGATAGAAAGAGAATTACTAGAACCAGGCAAAGAAGTAGAAGCCTTGGCAGCCCCCGACGCCTCCACGTTGATGCTTCCATCTCTGGCTGTGGAGATTGAAACTTTCTCAATAATTAGGCTCTCAGCAATTGAAGCCCTAGCAGTGACCCCAGAACGTTCCTTTACATCCGAGCTTCTGCCTACTGTTCCCCTGACAGAACTTTCTTTAAAGCCCACCCCAGTGTGTACCACACCATTATCATCCTTTCCATGATCAGATGACATAAGAGGAAAGTCGAGTGCCTGGGCCTGAGCCCCACCAGAGATATTCTCCTGCTGAATAGGCAGACCAACTGCTTCAGGAATGATCCTCTTTCGGCCATCAGGGCGCCTATATTCTCTTTGTTTTACAGGACTAGAAATTCGGCCAGAAGTCACTTTATTTAAACCATCACTAGCCGTTCCACTAGTCTTCTTCCCCTCATCAGCTTGAGGCTCACTCTTTGCTGCAACCCCCGCATCAAGTGAAGATTTTATGAGGGTCTGCTTTTGATGAATATTAGCAACTTTTTTCCTTGGGTTTTGTTTAGATGAAGCTGCTTCAAGCAATAACTGCGCTGGGCTTTCTGCTAAGTTTGCTTGTCGACCTCTCACGTCACCATAACGATTCTTTTTTAACTCATCCAGTTCAGTATCACTTAGTCTGTGACCAAGTTCTTTCACCTCAAAATGGAAAGTAGCCACCGACCCATCCAAAGAGCAGGCAAACAGTGAATATCCATCAGGACTCCTGTTACCAGAAAAAGAATAAAGAGTTTAAGAGGAGAAAAGATTTAAGAACAGCAGTTGGAAAGTCAAAACTCAGAGTATGCAAAAGAAGAATAGTTAGTCAAAATTCACACATGCAAACATAACGGTTACATTTTTCCTGGAGATTTAAGCCATACCAAGATAAATCGACAACACTCTGAGCAAAGAAATGCTTGGCAACAAAGAGAGGACGAGGACTTGCAGTTGTCCATACGGTTATAGTGCGATCCTGACTCCCAATTGCAATAACATTATATGGTTGCGGTTCTTTGCCTCCAGTCTTTGAAGCCCCATTACTCCACCCAACAGGTGCAGATTTCACTTCCTGAGCATTGGTGGAATTCCTTCTGAACATGGAATGATTAAACTTCACCACAATAACTGGGGCATTATGTCCTAAGAAGTCAAACGTGGCAGACCATTCCCCTCTCTCTAGAACAGGTGCAGAATGCCTTGGCTTCTGGAAACCATGAGTGGTAGTAATAAAATGGCCACAAGGGGACCATCCAAGCCGCCTGAAAAACGTAGATCCAAGCTGAAAAGAACGTACTCCCATCAGGAAACAGAGATTAAAACTGAAACAGTACAAAGATTTATGATTGATGAACATACCGACTTAGCCCAGTGACCATCCGTCCTGTGAGCAAGGCTCCAATCACTTGTTCGCCAAATAATGACAGTCTTATCATCTGACTGACTAGCTATGAATGAGCCAATGGGATCCCAAGCAACTCCTTTGACCAGGCTAGAATGACCCCTAAGAACAGCAGTGCAAATGCCACTGCTCATATTCCAAATATGGATAGTATTGTCCAAACTCCCAGTTGCCAGGGCCGAGTCATCTGGTGACCAATTAAGATCCACCTACTTCAAGCATGGAATATTAACCTCCAAGGTTAGAAGATGCCCGATGAGAACACATTTCTGTATTATCATACATAGGCGGGATTTGCTTGCACATAAAAATATTTTTTATAGGTAATTAACACGATAGCATTATGCTTGGAGTAATTAACAAGATGGCAATAAATATTATTTTTTAAAGATATCAACTAATACTCCCTCCCCATCCAAATTGTTTGCGACCTTAGAAAATCCCATTGTTTTAGAGGTTACCATTTAATATGTTGCTTTTGAAATAAAAAGTATCAGTTTCCAGAATCGCACCTCTTAATTTAAACTTTAAATAAACATATTTTTTATAAGTGAAAGTTATTGAAGTCTTAAGTAAGGAAGGTTATTAGGTTTTTTCCATTGACATCTAAAAGTGGACTATACTTTGGGATGACCCAAAAGTGGGGATAGTGTACAAACAATATGAGACGGCAGAAGCAATAAAGGACATTCACATGCAGCCAGACAAAATAATTCAAAAATAATAGAATAAAATGTTCTATTTTTGTATGCTTGCATAGTTTTCATTATAAAAGCAATTTCATTACCACATCTGCAGTGTGTCCTCTCAAAGTCATTGCAACCTTCCAGTTCTCAACATCCGGGGGCTCTCCACTGCCAAACTCAGTGGTTCCTGAACCAGGCTTCCTCTCATGAATTAAAATCACCTGATCATCAGAGCCTGATGCAACAAACCTACCGTGTTTAGCCCACCTGACACAGTTGACAGAACCAAAGTGATCACGGAGGGTTGCAAGAAGCCTATGCGTAGATTCATCATTTCCCAAGTCCCTGCTAACAGATTTCATGTTCCATATACGGACCTGCATTCAAGGGAAGGGCATGAGGAACTAAGCTTTCAGATTTACCACTATAATAGTTAATGTTTGCAGACTACTGAATAAATAGAAATCATTAACCTGTAACGGAAAGAATCCAATGCAAGATCTCCAAGTGCGTACGATATCACTATTAATACAAGTCGTAGCTATGAAACATCACCCTCTATCAATAGTTTTTTTAATGGCATGGAACATCACCAGGGTGGGAACCCTTCAGAACCAATCTTGAGAAGAAAATCCCGGACACACCACCCCACCCACCAGAACCATGTATGAGGTAATCAAAGTAAACTCCCAATGCAAAATCAAACCCAAGATATTTGAGTCTAATGTCCATCCTAAGCCCAACATTTGACCACCAGGCTGCAGCCTGCCGGTACTCCTATCTCATAATGTTAGCCATCTATTCCAATTTGGAATGTCCCAAGTAAGTATTCACTTTGAATGGTAACTGACTGGATCTAAACCAATAGTACAAATTTGCTATTTTTATTTTGAAAAGTGAGTACCTCTTTTAAATTTGCTTTATTTGAGTTTAGCCAAAATATTTTTGATACCTTACCTTCTGGTTTGATAAGAGCATACATTTAATGAAGTTTCATTAAAACGTTTTATTTTCTAAACAGGATCGATACTATGTGATGAATTGTATAATTGAAAATTAGTACTTTTTATCTTGAATCCGGAAAGAGATTGCAAATTGTTTAGAGAGAGAGTTACAGAAGAGAAAAAAAAAAAAGGAGACTTACAGAAGAGTGGGTGAGGTGATTATAAAATATCTATATATTTGCGAAAAGTACATTTCGCTTCCCTAAACTACCATCATTTTTCAATCTGCACCCAAATTACCAAAATGACCAATTTGCAGCTAAATCAACCACTTTTTGGAAATTTGCAGCTCAAACTACCACTTCTTGGAAATTTTCAGCTCAAACTCCCCGACTAGAGAGATCATTTTGGAGGTGAGACACTGAGGTTATGTGGCATTCAAAAATTCTGGCTGCAAGCTTAAGCTACCCCATGCTCATTGCCACTTCTTCCAAGGGCTGTGCTATTTACTGGGTTGTGTTATCCCCAATGTTGTTAAAAGTGCGCTTAAGCGCAAGGCGCCAAGGCCAAAGCGCTTTGCTTATCAAGAGTAAAGAGCATTTACAAAAGCACGCTTTTTGGGGCTTTTTGGGGGAGTTTAAGGCCTCGTTTGAATTCACAAACCATCTCAACTCATCTCATCTTCATCATTATAACTTTTCCAAATTTCCACACAAAATATAATAAACAATTCAACTTTTTCAAATCCCAAAAAAACTTTCCCAAATTTCCACACAAAATATAATGAACAATTCAACTTTTTCAACTCCCAAAATAATAATAATATTAAAAAATAATATTCTAAAAATATTTTTTCTACTTTTCACAAACCATCTCAACTAATCTCTGAATCCAAACCACTCCTAAAGCACAAAAAATTGTGCTTTTATAATCTTTTAAAAAAAGAAAATTATAAAATATCATTTCCAGACCAAAAAATGATGTAGAAAGATAATCTTCAGTATTAGATGATATTGAAGATCATTTACATACCATAGCTCCACATAATGTCATATGTGATGTTTATGCTTTGAACTCGATATAATAGACCAAATTGGCTCTCTACATGGAATGATATTTGATTTCTCATGTTAGTGTAGAAGTCAATATCCCTTTTGGTAATTTGATTCAAGCATGTACTTTAATTTGATTATGACTATAAATAATTTTTTTAATGAGTGGCAATCAGCATCATCTATGTGTATATCAAGTAAAGCACATGAGAATTATATGAAATGTTATGTTTAAGTAATGCTTGCCCGCCACATGGGAGTTCCAGTTTTTTTTTTCTAAGTTTGATATATTTAAATAAAAATATGTTTTGTTATAAAAATTTTATTAAAATTGAAGCTGACACGTGGCAATTTGTGAAGCTTTCATGTGTTTTCTATTACTGTTGATGGGCGAAAGAAATTAACAAAGGGTCATCTTTCTAATTAACTCACAAGTCATTCCGCATGGTTAATCTCAAAAAACATTTACAGGATCTTAAACCCAAGTACACCATAGCACAAGGGTGTTTAACTAAAATTTCCTAAATCTATGTAATTAGTTGATTACTTGATTTTTATGTTGCATTACTCTAATAAATTGAGTTAATAGGCTAAAGATATTACCATCTTGCTTTTTAAACATTTTAAGTGTATTTTATGGGTTTTCTGTTATTATAAATTAATTTTAGAAATATGCGCCTACTTCAATCAGGCACCTACTCGCGCTTCGCACCTAGGCTCTAGACAGCGTTTGCACTTCAGTGTGCCTAGCCCTTTTAACAACACCGGTTATCCTAGAAGGGTGTGCCTCTCATACAAGAGGTTTGACTATTACGAGCAAAAACACAAGTCGCACTATCGTTAGTGAAAGCATTAGGCACATTTACATGCAGAAGCAGCCTAGAGCTTAGGTTCAAAGTGCAAAGTGTGCATATAATTGACATAAATACACAATTTTAAAAATAATGAATAATAAGAAAACATTCATAAAATGCAATAAAAAATTACAAAAGCAATATAGTAATAGATTTGGCCTATTAAATCAATTTGTTAGAGAAGTAAGCAACATGAATATCAAGTGAGTGATTAATTACATAAAATATAAACATGGTATTCTATACAATACTCTTGTGCTTTACAATATATAGAACCATGACATCCGATAGCCAATATTCAAAATAAAGGACAAGGTTGAATCAGAATATACCAAAAGACAATGACAATGACCAAAAATGCACAAGTATTGTAGGCATTGACTTCTATGCTAACATTAGCAATATAGGGTTGAAGTATTAATCATGCTCGCCATTAAGCATAGGACCATCATCATTGTCATTAAAAGATTTGAAAACCACATCATCTTCCTCATCTACCTCATCTAAATTAATGGCCCGTGCAAACAGTAATAGTTAAAACTGATTTTGCTTTTCCTTTTTCCCAAAAAGCTAAAAGAATTTTTTTCGCTTTAAACCAAAAAAACACTTAAAAGGTTGCTTAATGCTCACTTTTGTAAACGTGCTTTGCTTTTGGCAAGCAACGGGCTCCAACCTAGGCTTTTTGTGCTTAAGCACTCATTACCAACACTACATCACACTAAACTCCTGCACCAAGACCAACATCGAAGCTGAGTTTTTGGATTTTCTGCTTTCAAAATTGAAGGAATAGGGGAAAAAAGGAGCTGATTGCACGCAGTTCTAGATGTTTTTCATAGCAAATATATAACTCAAAGCGTGAATATCTGTTGTCTTCATAATTTCCAAGTAACCAAACTCGGAACAAGCTATGAGAAATTCTCTAGGCAACCAAAGAAACAGGAAACAATGAGAAAGACTACACTTTTAACCCAAGATACGATTTTGCGCTCACTCAACATAATGAAGAACCTAAAACTCAGTATTCAAAGCATTCTCCTCTCTTGAAATTTATCAGAAAGCAAACAGAGCACAAAGGATATAAAGCGCCATACCTTGTGGTCGCCCCCACCAGTAGCGAACCTAAGACCCCCGGGTTGAACATCAATGGAGAAAATCTGCATCCCCTCATGCCTAATCCAACTAGGTTTCTCGGCAATCATCTTGTTCCTGATCCCAAAACCCAATACTTGTGCACTATACTTCTTGAAAATTGCAGCTTTGCAACAAACAAGAACTTTGTTCAGTAATTTGAGGAGAACCCGTTAAGTGTCCAATAACAAAAATCCAAGAGAAACCACCGAAAGGGTATCTTAGTTTATAATTTTGGAACCGAAAGGGAAAAAACCAAGAAAAACCACCCCAGATTAGTATAAGAACAAAAGCCTCCCAAAGGTAAAGTCTTTGACCGTGTTTCTGGAAAACCCAACAAAAAATGTATGCACATGCCTGTGTTTTCGAGCACGAAATGCCCTGAATTTGAAGTAAATACAGAACCTGATAAGTTTGAGAGAAAACAAAACCCTAGGGGCTAGGGTTGGACCAAAAGAACAAAAACCCTATAAAAAAGTGTCGGGGTGGGGAAGATCAAGAAATAACTTCCTTTTTTTAACGGTCAAATCTCCTAGAAGATTGCGGGTAGATACGAAAGCAAGAGTGCAAGACTGCAAAAGAAAAATTGCAAAATTGAAAAATGAAAAAGGTTAAAACTTAAAAGGAAACACAGTGTGACGGTGTGAAAGATGGAGACGGGGGAGTAGGAATGAGGGTAGAATGAAAGGGAGTTCTGTGGCAACTCCTTTTGGCATTTTGGATTGTGGAGGATTATGTTTTGTTGTAATTAAACATGTACACGCCAGAAAATAATATTTGATATTTTTTTAGAATATTCATTAATCCTACACACGAATCTGTTGAAAGAAAAAAATAAAAAATAAAACAGGTGTAAGACTGCTTAACAGAATTTTTTTTAATAATTATGAATAAAAAGAAAAATATTATACATCACACTATCATCTCACTACATAAGATGTGATAATCATTTATCATCTAATGGTGATAAATGTGTCACATCTTATATAGTAGAATGAAAATGAGAAGATAATATGGTGTATAGCATTACTCAAATAAAAATAGTTTTTTTCAAATTCTTTATATTTGAATGATGATAAATAATATCCAATGGTGATAAATGTGTCACATCTTATATAGTAAAATGAAAGTAAAAATATAGTATAGTGTATAGTATTACTCAAAAAAAAATATTTTTTTTTCAAATTCTTTACATTTTCTATAAATAAAAATAAACTTTTATTGATATTTTTCAAATATGATTGGAAGAAAAAATCAAAAAATGAAAGAAAATTATTTTTGTTGATGGTTGTAAAAAGTAGTTGTCTAATAATTATGCTTCCGTACACCATGTTTTTGGGCATGCTCACAAAAGTAAGGCGTGTTGTGCCAAGTTTATTATTAAATCTTTTTAATTTAATTTGTTATTAGATTTGTTTCTAATAGGCTCCAAATGAGCACATTCCTTGCATGTAATATTATATAGGTATATCCAATAGAATAATTCTATTTGAAAATTTGTATACCATATGAATGGGGATTATCCCTCTTCCTCTTTTTACAGGCCCAAATAACGAGCCCATAAAGGACCTCGAAAAAAAAAGGGAGGTTCGGGAAAGCCCAATCCAACCCAACGACCCTCTTCTAAGAGAAGTCATTGGGCCTCTGCAGGGAGGTCGGCCCATAAGCAAAACCAACCTGAGAAGCAACTCTCGAGCGGGAAAGACGAACGATAGGGACAAATGAGACTCGCCGCCTTGGCACATTCCAGTAACACCTGGCCCTCGAGAACCTGTATAGGCAGGTGTGTGAGAGATGTAGAGGATCCTCGATCTCTTGACAATAGATATGGTCATGTACGATACAGTGTGGAGGTGATGGTCATGCTCTTACCACCAAAGTTTCGAATTCCCCTCATGGACATGTACGATGGGACCAAGGACCCTCTTGAACACCTAGAGACCTTTAGAACCCACATGACCCTGCATGGTTTCCCAGGATAAGTGACTTGTAGAGCTTTCCTACTGACCTTGAAGGGATCGGCAAGAGTATAGTTCGAGACCTTGGCGCCCAAATCCATAGACAACTTTGGGGAGTTGGCTCGTCTGTTCCTCACACAGTTTATGACAAGCAAAAAAAGGAGATACCCCGCGATGTATCTCCTTACCATCAAGCAGGGGGAAGACGAAGGTTTGAAAGCAGACCTATCCTAGTTCAACAAAGAGCGCATGACTACAGACGACCAAGATGAGAAGATAACTTTACCGACGATTTTAGGATGGGTATGGCCTCGATCCAAGTTCATGGCAGAATTGGCAAGGAGGACTCCAACCATGCTGCGAGAGTTTCTAGATCAAGCCGACAACTTCATCAATGCCGAAGACAAACTTCGAGCCCTGACTGAACCAAGGAAGAAATAGCTGGAGCAGGCAAACAGGAAAGGGAAGGCACCAACTAAGAGCAAAGCTTGCAAGATGCCAGAAAAAGGACCACGTGACAACAAGAGGGAGGAAGCCCCCACAAAAGGCCTGGGGTTTCGATTTAACCGGATGGCGCTCACCATCCAAAAAGACGATCGACCAGCCGTTCAAGAAGACCATTATTGCACTTACCATCAGTCCAACACTCATAACATAGAAGATTGCATTTTCTTGAAAGGGGAAAGAGAACAAGTTGGACAACCAAGGCCACTGTATCCTCCCGCCCGAAGACTAGAGTGGGAGTGGAGGAGGATGGGAAAGAAGTGCAGAAAAGGCCAACAGGCCAAGGAGGGAAGGAAACCCGAGGGAAAGGGTAGTTGAGCAAGGACCCCTGCATGGTCCCACGAGCCACAACAGGAAGGACCCCCGTTGGGCGAATCAGAACCATCGCGGGAGGGTTCGCCAGCAAGGGTGCAACCTCGTCTGGCTGGAAGGCGCATGCCCAGCAAGCACGATACCGAGAAGTGTACTCAGTAGAGTACCGCCCCATTAAATACAAGAAAAGTGAGCCGGCTCCCATCATCTCCTTTGAAGAAGACGACGAGGAATGGGTCCTCTATCCGCACGATGACGCCCTGGTGGTGACTATGCTAATCACCAACTTCACCATTAGGAAGTATTTTTGTCAAAATGGCAACTTTGTAGATATCCTCTTCTGGGAAGCCTTCACCTGGATGAGGATAGATATCGCCCGACTCGAACCAGCTCCCATGTCGCTGAAAGGCTTCTCTAGGACATTGTCCAGCCAGTCAGCACCATCACACTCTCTGTCTTGGCGAGCAGAACTCCCTGAATGGCTTCCGTCATGGTCAACTTATTAGTGGTAAAAGCTTCATCATCGTACAACGCCATACTTGGCAAACCTAGCCTCAACAGCCTGAGGGCAATGACGTCAATCTACCACTTGAAGATGAAGTTTCCGACCCCTCGGGGAGTGAGAAAAATTCAGGGAAAGCAGGTCCTAGCAAGGGAGTGTTACGTGCAGGAATTGAAGCCATGGGATGGCGAGTTTCATGTAGTCCACACATTCTCCCAACCGGACGATGACCACATTATCTCGGATGATGACCACATTCTTACATACAACAGCTCTTTTTAACCCAAACGATGACCACATTCTTCTGTCCTCACCCGAACACACCACAATAGATGGAGAGATCTGAGATGATTAGGCACTCAGAAAAGTGGAGCCGAATGATCCACTGAAATTAACCCATTGAACCCAAGTTGCCCGGAAGCTACAGCCTAGATTGGCAGTGGGATGACACTCGAAATGAGGCGTGCCATGCAACAGTTCCTCATGGAACACCAAGATGTCTTCGCCTGGAATCATAAGGACATGCCTGAAATCGACCTAGAGATCATGAAACACCACCTGAGCGTGGACCCAAAAGCTAAGGGAGTAAGGCAGAAATGCCGAAACTTCAACACTAAGAAGAATACTGCCATCGCTGCAGAAGTTAAATGATTACTCGCAGCGGGCTTCATACGGAAGGCACATTATCTAGACTAGTTGTACATGGTGTTGGTAAAAAAGCAAAATGGCAAGTGGAGAATGTGTGTTGACTTCACTGACTTGAATAAGGCTTGCCCGAAGGACAGCTTCCCACTACCCACATCGATCTGATCATCGATTCCCCAACAGGTCATTGCATGCTTAGCTTTATGGATGTCTACTCTGGGTACAACCAAATCCGCATGAACCCTGACGATGAGGAGAAGACTTCGTTCATCACCGATTGGGGACTGTACTGCTACTCTGGCATGCCGTTTGGATTAAAAAATGCAAGGGCCACCTACCAATGGATGGTCAACCGCATATTCAAGAATCAGATCAGAAGAAACATAGAGATCTACGTGGATGATTTTCTAGTCAAAAGTAGAGCTCCCGAACAACACCTTGACAACCTCCGTGAAGCCTTTATAGTGTTGCAGCAGTACCAGATGAAACTGAACCTCGCGAAGTGTGCCTTCGGTATAGGCTCAGAGAAATTCTTGGGTTTTATGGTTTCGGAATGGGGGATAGAAGCTAACCCAGAAAAACTGGAGGCCATACTCCATATGGCCCCTCCTCGAAGCATCAATGAAGTGCAGAAACTCGTCGAACGGATAACAGCCCCTAATAGGTTCGTGTCAAGGTCCACCAGCAAATGCCTATCATTTTTTAAGGTGTCGAGGTCCACGAGCATAGGATGATGAGTGTGAACAAGCATTCGAGGATATCAAGAAATATCTCACCATCCCTCCACTGCTCAGCCAACCCAGATGTGGAGAAACTTTGGTCCTGTACCATTCTCCCTACAGGTGGCTTCCTCAGCCCTGGTACGAGATGAAGGGGAATCGAAAAGCCCGTGTACTACGCCAGTCGGGCTTACCGAGGAGTAGAGGCTAGATACCCACGCATAGAACAGCTCGCATTTGCCTTAGTAGTGACCACTCGATGACCCCACCCTTATTTCGAAGCTCAACCAGTAAGGATCCTCACTGAGACCCTCTGAAGAACATCCTACAAAGACCGAATGCCTCAGGCCGCCTTAAGAACTGGGTCGTAGAACTGAGCGAGTTTGACATTGAGTACACACCCCAAAATTCTGTTAAAGGGCAAATGTTGGCAGATTTTGTGGCAGAATTCACCAACTTCCTAGAAAAGGTTGAACATGTACCTCCCATGAAGCCCTGACAGGTCTTTGTTGACGGCTCGTCCTGCCAGGCTGGAAGGGGAGTGGGGGTGCATATTGTTACAGATGTAGGCGAAAAGCATGATTACCTATTAAGTTAGCATTTAAAACCACGAACAATTAGGCAAAGTATGAGGCACTCTTTCTCTAGTCTGGTGATCGCCAGGTCTTTGGGCGCCAAAGAAGTAGAGGTGCGAGTTGATTCTCAGGTAGTGGTCAATAAAGTACGAGGCAAGTTGGCTACGAAAAGCGAAAAATTGAAGAAATATTTAACACTGATCCATGAAGTGCCGAGAGTCGAGAATCAAAAAGGCAAATAAGTTGGCGCGAGCGGTGTTTGGGCAAGAAGATTCTCCTCTGCCAGAACAAACGGTGATTAGGACTATGGAGATACCCGCCATGGAAATTGAAGTTGTAAAAGTAAAGCCGGGAGCTCCAGAATGGGCGTCGGATTATAAGTATATAGATGCCAACGAGCTACCCGACAACAGATGGAAAGATAGAAAGATCAGGAATAGGGCAGCAAGTTGCACCCTACTCTAGGGAATCCTGTATAAAATGGGTTACTCCACACCTCTCCTAAGGTACGCCTCGTTCGAAGAGGCCTATTACATGCTAGTAGAAGTACACGAGAGAATATGCGGCGACCACTCTGGGGGAAAGATGTTGGCCGGCAAAGTGATTATGGCAGGATACTACTGGCCTCGTTCCCTCCAGGATGCCAATGAGTACGTGCAAAAGTGTAGGAAATGTTAGGAATACTCCAAAGTGCCTCATTTCCCACTGGAGGAACTAACGTCAATCACCTCACCATGGCCATTCGTCTAGTGGAGAATTGACCTAGTAGGCTCCCTCCCCTCAAGCAAATGAGGAGTAAGATTTGTAGTGGTGGCGGTGGATTAATTCACTAAGTGGGTAGAGGCCGAGTCATTGGCAATAATCATGGCAAGCAACATCACTTATTTCTTGTGGAAGACTGTCATATGTAGATTTGGCATCCTCGGTGTCATCATATCGATAATGGAAGGTAATTTGACTCCAACCACTACCGAGACTGGTGTTAGGACTTGGGGATCAAATTCTAATACTCGTCTCCAGGACATCCTTATTCCAACAGGCAGGTGGAGGCAACCATCAACAAGACACTGATGAGAATACTCAAAATGAAACTCAGCGACAGAAAGGGCGCCTGAGCAGTTGAACTTCCCAGAGTTTTGTGGGCATACCGAATCATGGTGAGGACCTGGATGGGAGAAACTCCCTTCACTTTCACTTACAAACATGAGACGATGTTGCCAATTGAGGTCGGGATTCCTACCTATAGGGTGCAACACTTCGAGCAAAACTCCAACAACGAATGACTAGAAGAACAACTTGACTTACTGGAGGAAGTTAGGCTTGAAGCAGAAGTGAGGACTGCCATCAACAAAAAGAGAGCGGAACAATGTTTCAACAAACGAGTACGCCAAGGGCATTCAAGATAGGGACCTCGTGCTAAAACAAACGGGGACAACTGCCCGAGATGAAGGGAAACTAGGCCCTCAGTGGGAAAGCTCTTATGTGGTCACCGCCAGCAATTGCCTGGGCTCCTACTATCTTCGAGACTACCAAGGGAACAAGCTGCCACAACCCTGAAACGCCGAGCATCTATGAAAGTTTTATTGTTAAAAAGTTTACAACTTGTAATTTACATTACCATGCCAACGGTGTAAACTCTATTAATAAAAGTGTGGTTTTTCAAGAATAAATTATGTATCGCCTAACCACATCTAGACTACTCCCTCCAGCAACGCAATCTCCATCGCCTACAACTTACCTACCAGTGAGGCCCCAAAGGGATGGGTTACGCCCAAAGGCTACTTTATCCCTCTCAAGGTGGAGAGCGGGCCCAACCTTTGGCTGCCCAACACTTAACTTTCTTGTGAGCGTCAACAGGCAGGAGTGGGTCTAGTCCCAAACTGCCCGACAACTTACTTCCCTACGGGATCCTAAAGGATGGGATGTGCCTTAGGGCCATCTTATCGCTCTCGTGACGGAGAGCGGGTCCAGCCTCTAGACTACCTTGCAACTTACCCCGACCTCCGCCACGGCAAAGAGTGGGATCAACGCCAGCCTGAACCGAAACTTACATTCCCTTTGATGTCAACGGGCGGGAGTGGGTCCAATTTCAAACTGTCCGACAACTTACCTCCCCACGAGAGTCAATAGGTAGGTCCAACCCCCCAACGGCCCCACCTCACTCATGAAGGAGAACAAATCCAGCATCTCAGTTGCCCGATAACTTACCCTGACCCCTACATTATGAAGAGCGGACCGACTTCTCAACTGTCCGACACTTACCTACCCGCGAGGCCCCAAAGTGACGAATTACATCTAAATGCTGCTTTATCCCTTTCGCGGTGGAGAGTGGGCCCAACCTTCGGTTGCCCAACATTTACTTTCCCCGTGAGCATCAATAGGTGAGAGCGGGTTCAGTCTCAAACTGCCTGATAACTTACCTACTCGCGAGAACCCAAAGGATGGGATGCATCTTAGGGTTATCTTATTCCTCCCGCGACGGAGAGTGCATCCAGCTTCTCGATTGCCCGGCAACTTACCCCAACCTTCACTGCGGCGAAGAGTGAGATTAGTGCCAGTTTAACCTAACACTTACCTTCCCTATGATGTCAACAGGCGGGAGTTGGTCTAGTCTCAAAATGCCTGACAACTTATCTCCCCACGAGAGTCAATAGGCGAGTCCAACCCCCAGCGGCCCGACCTCACTTGAGGAGGAGAGCGGGTTCAGCCTCTCGACTGCCCGACAACTTACCCTACCCCCATCATAGCGAAGAGCAGACCGGCTTCTTAGCTAGGGGGACCAAGTATGCCCAAGGGCATTCAAGATAGGGACCTGAGGGGACCAAAGAGGCGGGCTTAGTCTAAGGCATCCCGACCCCTTCCTAGGTAGAGAACGGGTTTAGTCCTTCGACTACCTGACATTACTCTTGGGATGCCATCTCCTGCAACAGAACGTCAAACTAGTAACGCCTCAGATCTTCGCCAAGCTCCACCTCCATCAAAGAAGACGCCAAATGAATAACACCTCATATCTCCACCGCAACCCAACAAGACAGTTCAGGTTTGCAAATTTCACTCATAGTTGGAGATTAGTTACACTAACTTGTTTGACTTTTGCAACATTAACAAATGTCTCCTACTTACCTTATGGATAAGGGTGAAATACGGTTGGTCCGGACCGGCGAAACCGACGAGACCGACTAGATCGAACTGAAAAAATTAAGGGCCGGTTTCGATCCAAGAAATGGGGAATTTTCCATCTTCAGTCCGGTCCCGGGGAGACCAAAGAGGAGGGCTTAGCTTAAGGCATCCCAGCCTCTCCCCTGGTGGAATATGGGCCTAATCCCTCGACTACTCAGCGTTAACTCCCAAGGAGCCCCACCCCCCAAACTGATGGTAACAAATCGAGACAATCCAAGTTTATGATTATGATAATAAATAAGTTCTACTTACAGTTGTTCATGACACAAGTAGCATCGCCCCTACATCCCTCGCCCGATATACTCCCAATGCGCATCAGTGGGAAGGTAAAGGAAAGGCAAAAAAAATAAAAGATAGAGAGAGAGAGAGAGAGAGAGAGAGAGAGAGAGAGACACAAGAAGAGAGAAAAAAGTATGCATGGAAATACATTAATATCATTACAAAGTACAGGCACAAACGAAGAATGAAAATACAAAGATACAAGGGTGAAGTACGCAACGCTGCCATGGTTCAGCTGGTGGGGTTGTCCGAAAGAGCGTTAAGGATCAGTTTCTTCCCTATCAAGGCACCTCATGCACTTCAGCGCAACCGGGTCCGGAGGAAGGTCTTGCACTTTCAGTGCCCTTAAGTTGCTAATTCAAAAACACATGGTCTCTCATTCTCTCCAAGCCTTCCATATATCCATAAGACCAAGCGCCGTCTCGAATTAACTGGACATGAAACAAATCCTCACGCAGCTAGGGGACGATGGCTTCAGCATGATCTAGGCAAGAGCACAGGTCATAAATAGTAGCCTTATGGGCGGCTACCACACGATTGGCCTTGGCAAGCCGGGTCTCCAACCCAGCAGCTCGGCTCTTCTTGTTGGACTTCGTGGCACGGGCCAAAGCATTCTCGGCCTCCAAGTCCTTCACTCTCTGGGACTTGACCTTGAAATAATCTGTCTTATTCTTTAGAGACTGGGAAAACTCCTCGAACCTCCCTTCCAGCCATTTGTATGACTGGGCATCAGAATCGTGCTGTTTCTCCAACTTTGAGTTGCGCAACAGGTCCAGCTCCTCTTGTTGGTGGTCAAAATTGTCCTAAAGATTGTCTCTTGCCTCCTTTTTGAGCGCCGCTTCAAGGCGATGAGAACCGACTTCCTCTCTCAACCTCGCCAAGTCAAACTTGAGTTGGGCCTTTTAGTGACGGAGTTGGGAACAGAGGGCTGCCCTGAAGGAGGAAAAGGCGCCGAGTCAAAGCTACTTTGGGTAGGAGAGTCCCTCCTAGCTTTCTTCCATTTCCCCTTTGTCGGCGGACTAGGGGAATATCTATAAACTTGGGGGACAATTGGCTGCATCGGTATAGTCCGATATGTAAAACGCGTATTGGTCGGAGGAGCCAAGTATCGCCGAAGACTACCCTCATCCAACAGGGCCTTGGAAAAAATGTCATTCGGTGAGCTTTCACCCAGGCAGGAATGGTCTCAATCTATCTCACTTCCTCGAGAGTTGCCGAGGGTATGAAGCTTTTGTCTTGGCCAACAACTCCCTAGATGGCTCAAACGAGGTAGTGATAGGCACCAAGATGGACCTAGTCTTGATGATCATTTGCAAGTTTCAGATGAGTCAATTACAAGGTCAATCCTTTGCAAGTTCCAGATGAGTCAATTACAAGGTCAAGAGCCAAGAAGATCAATGAGGCAATGGAAAGATTGACATAATCCACTTGGGATGAAGCTAGCAAGACTTCAACACTCAAGATGGATTTGAAGGATGAAGATTCAGTTTTGATTCATTTGATAAGCTATGATAGTGGCAACAACATGACTTAAAAGTTTTGGGCACTTGAAGGCTTTCAACTTATTTAATTCATTTAAATGACTTATTTTATTAGTTTAGAATTATTGGGTTTAATTATGAGAATGACTTAAGGGGGGCCTATTCAAGGGCATGTTGGAAAATTTATTATTTTGTTGAACTAGGGTTTCAAGAAGTACTATAGCGAACTAGGGTTTCAAAAGTACTGTAGCGACATACTGTAGCCGCGACACTATTCACTCAGGGTTATTTTTGGAAGAAGGGGCATTATTTTGGCTAGGGTTTTAATTAGGTTTTGGTTTAAATACTCTTGGTAGCCTCATTTTAAGAAGTTTATGAAATTTGATGAATTTATTTATTGTAAGTTAAATTTATCTCCTCTTATTCTTGATTGAACTTTTGAACTTATCAAAGATAAATTACAACTTTTGTGGCGTTCCTACTTGTAATCTGGGTTCTTAAGATAGGTTCTTCAACAGATCTAGATTTTAATATAATCTAGGTTCTTGAAACGAGTTCTCATCGGGTCTAAATTCTCCATCCATTGACTTGATTTTGGCTTTCTTGGGTGAGTTTTCAAATTGATTGTGGGTTCAAGGGATTCCATTCCAACGGGTTCATATCATTTGGTATTTAGAGCCAGGTTTCCAATCAGGTCTGATTCTATCTTTTAATTCTTGCATCTTTAAATTAAATTATAGGGTTTCATTGTTCTAGGGTTGCCAAAAAAAAAAAGGAAACAAAAAGTAGGCTGCCGAAATTTTTAGAGTTTTTGGGTTGGCTAAAATTTGCATCACCTAGGGTTTCTTGCATATCTAAGTTTGTCAATTGCTTGGAGTGCCGTTCCATTATTTCTCTTATATTTCATCGTCAATTCTTGTGTGCTTGAATTCAATTGTTTGATTTTTACAATTGAATATTGTTGTTTGTGATTGAATTAGAGAAAAGAATAGAAAAGAAAAGAAAGGAAAAGAAATGAAAAGAAAAGAAAAGAAAATTCGAAAAAGAAAAAGAAAAAGAAAATGTAGCATATTCAAAGGTTGCTACATAGTTACAACAAAGAGAAAGAAATACATTTGTTAATTGAGTTTTATCATCAAAGGGGCTGAATACATCTTTCTAGTTGGTATCTTGGTTTATAATTACTCTTTCCCTCGTATAAATTCTTTGAGTCTCGTGTCATTTTATTCATTCATTGTTTCTTGTTCTTGTTTATTGAACCTATTGTTGGTTGGAATAATACAAGGTTGTATTGTCTTGATTTAGTTCAACTAGTTCTTAAAGAACTTGAGCAGAGAAACTATTGAGGTAAAAGGCAAGAGAGTGTGAGACTATAATCAGAAAAAGTCAATTAAGAGTGAAAAATCAGTGGAATGCCATTATTCGAGTGTAAACACGTAAGGGAATGTGTGGGATTTTTCGCTAACATTATGATGTCTCATATGAGTGACTCATCACCAAAGGGGATGGCAAATAACTCATCTTTTGTGTTGCAAGCCATGCAACACCAGTTTGAGCAGTTGAACTTGGTGTTGAGTGTAGTGAGGGATATGATGGATCATCAAGAAGCGGTAATTAGAAATCTATAAGGCAGGAGAGTTAAGAGGAAGCGTAAGCCTTGTAATGAACATAAGTGTAAGAATGAAGAGTATGGTGAGTCTCTTGTTGTCAAGCGTGCTCTCAATACACAAATTAAGATGGATGATATAGAGCAGCAGAGCGAGAACATTTTTCATACTAGATGTCACATCAACAATAAGGTATATGGTATGATCATTGATTTGAGGAGTTGTATTAATTTGGCTAGCACTACTTTAGTTGAGAAATTGAATTTACCTACCTTGAAACACCCTAGACCATACAAGTTGCAGTGATTGAGTGATTGTGGGGAGGTTAGGGTAAATAAACAAGTACTAGTTTCTTTTTCAATTGGAAAATACCTAGATATGGTGCTTTGTGATGTAGTGGCTATGCATGCTGGCCATATTTTGTTGGGGAAGCCGTGGCAGTTTGATAGGAAAGTGATCCATGATAGGTTAAGGAATATGTACAGTTTTGAAAAGGATGGAAAAACAATCAAACTTGCTCCTTTAATTCCAACACAGGTCCATGAGGACCAACTGAAACTGAAAAGTGAGGATGAGAATGAGAAAAAAAGAAATAGTGAGGCCGAAAAGGGGAGAGAGAGAAAAAAGATGAGGGTGAGGCTGAAACCACAAGAAAAAGAGAAAACGAGTTGAAAAATAATTGTGATTCCGAGAGTTCAAAAAAAGAAGAGAGTGAAAGAAAAAAATATAGTGAAAAGGAAAAAGAGAATGAGGCCAAAACATCAAGAAAAACGAAGAGTGAAAAAGAAAATAGAGAGGTGGCTAAGAGTAAAAAAAAAAGTGTTGAGTCACAAGAGGAAAAAGAAAGAGAGATTGCAGAGAGAAACAGAAGAACAAAAGTGAGTTTTTATGCTAAGGCACGCTTTTATACTAACGAATTTAATGACTCTTTGTTTTGTGTTGTTGTTTTTTTGTTGCAGGGATATGAGGTCAAGATTCCTAGCGGTGTATTTAGTGGATTGCCACCTATTAGAGAGATACAACATTACATTGATTATGTGCCAAGTGTGACAATCCATACCCAACCTTTCTTTGAAGAACATGAGTCCTTGACGCACTTGAAGGGACAAGGTAAGTTGAATAGAATGCATGCCAAGTGGATGCAATTCATTGAGACCTTTCCTCATGTAATCAAGTACACACAAGGTAAGGAAAATTTTGTGGTTGATGTTTTACCAAAAAGGTATGTCCTTATCTTCATTTTATATGCAAAATTATTGAGATTTGAATATGATGAGGAATTGCATGCAAATGATGATGACTTTGCTAGTGTGTATGGAGCGTGTGAGAAGGTGTCGTTTGGTAAGTGTTATAGACTATATTTGTATTTGTTTAGAAAGAATAAAGTTTGTGAGCCTACTAGTGTTATGCGTGAGATGCTAGTGCATGGATGTGGTTTGTTGGGTAATTATGGTGTAAAAAAGATTTTAGACGTGTTGCATAAACGTTTGTGGGAGTATCATTTGCCATTTATTGACTTGTTGCATGAACGATTGTGGGATTATCATTTGCCTTTCATTGAGTTTGCATATAATTGGAGTGATTATTTTGGTGTAAAGAAGATTTTAGATATGTCACATAAACATTTGTGGGAGTATCATTTGCCATACATTGACTTGTTGCATGAACGTTTGCGGGACTATCATTTGCCTTTCATTGAGTTTGCATATAATTGGAGTGGTCATTTTGATGTCAAGAAAATTTTAAACATTTTGCATGAATATTTTTTTTTTGTTTAAGATGAAGAGAGATGTCAATCGCATTTGTGGCAGGTGCATTACATGAAGAAATGCCAAATTTAGGGTTTTGCCACATGGGTTGTATACATCCTTACCCGTTCCTAATGAGCCATGGGTAGACATATCTATGGACTTTGTTTCGGGGCTGCCTAGTACAAAAAGGAGTAGAGATTCTATTTTTGTGGTTGTGGATAGATTTAGTAAGATGTACATTTCATTTCATGCCATAAAACAGATAATGCCACAAACATAGTGCGACTCCATGGTGTACTTAGGAGTATTGTTTATGATAGAGATGTTAAATTCCTTAGCTACTTTTGGAAGGTGTTGTGGGGGAAATTGGGTAGTACTAAGCTCTTATTTTCCACTAATTGTAATTTACAGACTGATGGTCAGACTGAAGAAGTTAATAGGATTTTAACTCAGCTTTTACGCACTGTTGTTAATAAGAATTTAAAAACTTAGGAGGATTGTTTGTCATTTATAGGGTTTGCATATATTAGGACCATGCATACTACTACTTCATATTTTCCGTTTGAAATTGTTTATGATATTAATCCACTTACTCATTTACCTTTGATACTTTTGCTTGTTGATGATAGGAGTAGCTTGGATGAACATTTACAAATTCTTGAGAAAATTAATGAAAATGCATATAAAGTGGATCTTTCAGGTAAGTATCATGTTTATGCTATTTTCAATGTTACTAACATTTTTCCCTTTGATCCAGGTGGAGATTCGAGGTCGAATCATTTTGAGGAAAAGGGGAATGATGGGCACCAAGATAGACCTAGTCTTAAAGATCCTTTGCAAGTTCCAGATGGGCCAATTACAAGGTCAAGAGCCAAGAAAACCAATGAGGCAATGCAAGGATTGACGCAATCCACTTGGGATGAAGCTAGCAAGACTCCAATACTCAAGATGAACTTAAAAGATTAAGATC
Organism: Juglans cinerea; assembly: GCA_961763995.1. Classification (NCBI taxonomy): domain Eukaryota; kingdom Viridiplantae; phylum Streptophyta; class Magnoliopsida; order Fagales; family Juglandaceae; genus Juglans; species Juglans cinerea. Next base: position 5,154,564 of record CAUIVZ010000015.1, read on the forward strand.
CAGTTTTGATTCATTTGATAAGCTATGGAAGAGGCAACAACATGACTTAAAGGCTTTGGGCACTTGAAGGCTTTTAACTTATTTAATTCATTTAATTGACTTATTTTATTAGTTTAGAATTATTGGGTTTAATTATGAGAATGATTTAAGGGGGGCCTATTCAAGGGCATGTTGGAAAATTTATTATTTTGTTGAACTAGGGTTTCAAGAAGTACTGCAGCGAACTAGGGTTTCAAAAGTACTGTAACTGAGTTACTGTAGCGCCATACTATAGCTGCGGTACTATTCACTTATGAGTATTTTTGGAAGATGAGATATTATTTTGACTAGGGTTTTAATTAGGTTTTGTTTTAAATACTCTTGGTAGCCTTATTTTAAGAAGTTTATGAAATTTGATGAATTTATTCATTGTGAGTTGAGTTTATCTCCTCTTGTTCTTGATTGAACTTTTAAACTTATCAAAAGTAAATCACAACCTTTGTGGCGTTCCTCCTTGTAATCTGGGTTCTTGAGACAGGTTCTTCAACGGGTCTAGATTTTAATATAATCTAGGTTCTTGAAATGAGTTCTCATCAGGTCTAGATTCTCCATCCATTGACTTGATTTTGGCTTTCTTGGGTGAGTTTTCAAATTGATTGTAGGTTTAAGAGATTCCATTCCCACGGGCTCATATCAGGTAGTCACGCCGGTTAACCTGGTTGACCAAGAACTCACACCCTCTGCCGGAAGGAAAAAGAAACACTGATTCCACCCCTTCACCCTATTGTACTGGCTCTATAGAGCCAGTGCATGGATAGACCGGAAGCTGCATGTGTTGCTATTTTGCTTCAAGAGATTGCGGGTAAGGAGGAACTCACAAGCAGTGAGGTTAGGACACTCAGAACCTGCCTCCTCCAACGCTCGCCGCCAGATGATGCAACATGACACCAAGATCCTCCATGCGTTTGGGTGGAGTTGAGTAAGTGCCAAATTGAGGTAGCCCAGTACATCACGAATCGGACGGCAGAAAGGCGCCTAAGGCCGTTGGAAAACATGCTAGGGTATAAAGCCACCTTCGAAGCGTACCGTTTAGAACCCACAACACCTTCTTGGGGCGACGACACCTCAAACTCCATGATGCCAGACACTCTAAAGTTCGACTTCAATAACTCCAATTCGTTAGGAGTCACAACTGACTGCCAAGAAAACCCGTCGAACCGTTGGGGCTCGGTACGGACCTCAAGAGGATCTAAGCCCCTGGGAGTAAGTAAGGAGTCAGAAGGTCTGACGTGCTTGGAGATTTCGGGAGCAGAGTGTGAAGAGTTCTTGAGAGCCATGAGAATGTCAAGATGAAGGAAGGGAATGCAAAGTACACATAGAAGAAAGATTCGAAGAAAAGGAAGGAAGCACAAGCGATTTCGAGAAAGAAGGAGAAAACAAAGCAGGCTCCAAACGACAATGGGGTGGGATTTAAATAGGCCCCAACGACGGTTAGTATCCCAAATCGTGGGAACACACATGCCCCAAGAGGCTAGCAAGACGAGCAAGAATCCTGCGGCGTGTACTATGTGACACGACGCATAGTACACGCCGTGGAGAGAAAGAGCCGTCCAACACCATCAATGCTAGGAGAACTGAACGGACGCAATCAAACGCCAAATCCACTGTCAGAGGACGTAACATTAAAGTCGAGAGAGGAACCGCTGTCTGACACATCAATGCTAGCAGAACTGGACGGACACAATCAAGTGCCAAATCCCACAGTCAGAGGACGTGTCATTAAAGTTGGGAGAAGGACTGTCTCCCGACACCATTAATGAGGAAAAACCATACGGGTTCAATCAAATACCAACAGCATAACGGGTGCCACGAGGTCGGGAAGAGTAATGACCAACCATCTTAGAATCGGGAAAGTACAACGAAAGCAACCACACAAAAATAGGAACCAAAAGACAAAGACAAGAATAAATTCCCACTGGACTAGTCCGATAAGAATTGGCGGGATAACTATATGGGGATTATCCCTCTTCCTTTTTCTACAAGCCCAAATAACGAGCCCATGAGGGACCTTGGGAAAAAGGGGAGGTCCGGGAAAGCCCAACCCGGCCTAACGACCCTCCTATAAGAAAAGTCACTGGGCCTCTGTAGAGAGCCCGACCCATAAGCAAAACCAACTCGGGAAGCAACCCTCGCGTGGGAAAGACGAACGATGGGGACAGATGGGACTCGCCGCCCTGACACATCCTAGTAACGCTTGACCCTCAGGAACCTGTACAGGTAGGTGTGGGCGAGAGATGTGAATGACCCTCGATATCCTGACAACAGGTATGGAGAGACTCGGCAATAACCACTCGCAGACAGAAGTCTAGTAGGAAGCCACGCCGTATTAATGGAGTCGCTCCCTAGACTCTATGCCGCATTAATGACGCCACCCCAGGAGCCACGCCGCATTTAAAGATTCTAACCAAATAACAGTCAAGGTGACGTGAGCCCTATAAGACAAGGTACAGGGTGTCCCCACCCAAAAACCTCTTATAAAAGCCGACATCCAGGTATGAAGAATTCTCTCTAATTCCTCTAAACTCTCGCACAAACTACTAAGAACATATACTAAATTACACATTGGAGACTCCCCAGCCTCCACCAAGGCCCCTCTCTCTCTATTTTCTTAAGTGTGCAAGTGTGAGGACTATGACCTGAGTTGTTAGAACATGACTCAAAGGTATACGAAACATGATGTTAACATAATACATCATCCATATCATCTTTCTTTTCTGTTGGTGGTTACCATAAGGGTTTCTCGATAGTTTGTGAGTCATTGAGATTTCGTTCTGTCAAGATTAGTCCCTGAGATTTCATTTATGAGTCACACAATAAATCTTTTTTTGGTCATCATCTGTAAAAGAAATCTCTTTTTTAATAATTAATATATTGGTTAAAAAAATAAGTATAAAATGCTTATTAAGCTCCTGTAATTAACTCTAAGCTGTGCAACGCTATTATAGGGATGAGTAGGGGATGACCCATGTTGTTGGTTGGGGGGCTATCCCCCCTAAAAAAAATCTTTCAAAAATATGGTTTTGTATATAGTTTTTTCAAAGATATCCTAATATAAAGATAATTTGCTCCCCCAAAACATTTTCAAAAATCTCATTTAGTACTTAGTTGTCTAGGTTTCTTTTAGTTTTTTTAATAATTTTTTCATAATTACTTCTATTTTTTTTCATTAATAAAATTTGATCACATTCTCATTTCTTTTTTTACACGTCATAAGTGGCAATAAAATATCTTGGTCTCTTTTTATAAGCTATTTGGTAAATTTACAACCTCATTTTTCCTATTTATTTACACTTTTCATTTTAAGTCTTCCACTAACTAGCTTGTTTGGATTAGTTTTGTTAATAAGTACATATATTATATATATAACTACCATCGAGTTAACAATTAGGAATGAATGCAACAAATCTCACATAGTTATTTCTATCTATATTATAGAGACTTTACAATATTCAATCTTAGATTCAACAAAAAAATTTATCTTTGTTTACTTAATTTTTATCATTTGCTTAAAACAATCTTACATGACTATTTCTATCTTAATTTTTATCTTTCACTTGAGTTTGATGGAGCTCAAGTGAGAGGTTTAGATGGATGACTTTAATAATTTAGCTTGTCCCTAGATAACAATTTTATATGGTTAATGTTAAATGTCGGTGACACATTTTACTATTTTAAATATCGGTTACTGTTTACCCCTACATACGACACACTTTACTAATCGCCCCCAAGTATCAAATCCTAGTTCCCGCCATGGGGATGAGTCATATTGTACGTACATGTTTTAGGATCGATTATGGACGTGCAAGCTTTGCTAATTCTTGGCATTGTATTTAATTAAGAAATATTAATGCCTACAATTCTGACGTTATTCGATATTTGCGAGAGAGAGAACGCGATATGATGAGAGAGGAAAGAAAAATGGACTTGTAACTTGCATGTGGATCTACGGTAAGTAGAATAGAATCATGATGTGTCACCCTCTCAATATTGGAGAGTGTAAGATTTCGCGTTTGGATTCAGAAAGTGTTTAATCTCATCTCATCTAATCATTATAATTTTTTTAAATTTTCACATAAAATATAATAAATAATTCAACTTTTTTAAATCTCAATTCAATTTTTTTAAATCTTAATTCAATTTTTTTTAAATTCCAAAACAATAATCATATTAAAAAATAATATTCTAACAATATCTTTTTCAACTTTCATCTAAAACCATCTCGTATCATCTTTGAATCCAAACCAGCTCACAAAAGCATTGCATCTGGTTTGAAGATTTTCTTGTGCTAAAAATAAGTACTATTATTTTAAGGTATCTACATTAAACATTGGTTATATGACATAAATTGATTTGGAATCTTACAACTTGTCATTTAAGTTGTGTGAATTGTGTGTTCTACATATCAATTTGAGAATATGAGTACTTATATGTTAACAAGAAGTAAGTGTTTATGCTCTTCATTCTCAAGATCACCATCTAACTTTTGCTACTAAATGCACGGTGCCTTTTTTAGTGTGAAAAATGATTTACACACGATATCTTTTATAATATTTTAAATAATTATATTTTAAATGAGGGGTATTTTTATAAAATATTTTATAAAAATAATATCATTTTATAAAAATACTCTTATTTTATAATATTGTTGTAAAATATATTGTGAAAATGTATTGTGAATATATCTATACTAAATGCAATTATTTGCTAAGAATCTCAGCTAACTCTAATCTCAGCTTTGCTTCTCCTTCTTGGATGGTTATTGGCGACTTTGACAAGCTTTGATCTGCTCAGGGAGATGTACCCTTTTTACAGGTAGTGGGGTCATGCGTACTCATGGGTGACTGATGCTGCCATAATGCTGCTAGAAAAGGGAAATGCTATACATCTGCACCACACCGGCACACACTTCACATCATTTTTTTTTTTTTTACACTCAATATGTTGAGTGTGTGCCGGTGTGGGGCTGATGTAAATATTTTTCCGCTAGAAAATGGGGCCCTAACCCTCTTCGGCCCCCAATTCAGAGAACTATGACCAATAGAGTGAGACAACTCGTTACATCCACAGCCTACAGGCAATTGGTCCTATAGACCTTGAACAGATTCGCCTATGGCCTTTGGGCGTGTCGAAACCGTGTGAGCTCACCGGGTTACGGTCCGCCAAAATCAACATAGAACAAGGTTAGGTGCTATTGATGGAAAAGTTGTCTCGACATTGAAATGAGGTTATCAGTAAATAATAAAAAAATAATTTATAAATAATATTGAAATTATTTGAATTAATATATTTTATGAGATTTAAAAAAAGAAAAAGAAAAAATTGAATAAAAATATTATAAAATTAAAATATTATTAGAATATTATTTTTAATATTATTTTTATTTCAAAATTTAAAAAAATTGAATTATATTTATATTTTATTTGAAAGTTTAAAATAATATAATAATTAAATGAAATGAGATAGTTTATAATATCAAACCAATCCTAACTCAAGCGAATTATACTCATGAATTCTTACCTCATCCATTTGCCCTGCGCTACGCCTATATCTCCAAGTGCTAAGCTATTCACCCCTACTTATATAAAAGAAAGGATAATGATACACGATCAATTATATTAAAATTTAATTATTATTATATATTAATATTTTTTACTTGCAACCGTTTAAAGTAAATAAAAAAAATATAATTTTTTCATATTTAATTGTAAACAAATTGTAATAACAGCTATTATTATATTATTTTACTAAAAGACTGGTCTCATCTCATATAAAAATTATAATTTTTTAAATTTCTACATAAAATATAATAAATAATTCAACATTTTAAAATTTCAAAACAAAAATAATTTTAAAAAAATAATATTATAACAATATTTTATTCATAGTAAAATCATCTCAACTTATTTTATTTTATTTTATTTAATCATTATAATTTTTCAAATTTTAAAACAAACTACAATAAATAATTCGATTCTAAACTTCAAAATCTTTTCTCGGCTTTTCACATTAGACAAAGTTGGCCTTTATTTTCTGCAATAGGGTTCTGCTTTAGGTTGCAAGCTTAGCAATTGAGAATCGAGATATGCACTTTACTTATACAAATTAGGGGTGTGTAACTGGATCCGTATCAGGATCAACTGGTATGACCGAGTCGTGAAGTATGGTTGGGTTATGTTTTAATCATTGGAGTTGTTGTTGTTGGTATGTAAATAATTATGGTTGGTCTGATGTTAATAAAAGGTGGCCGTTTTGGGTTTTAAATGCGAATGGTTTGAAGAGAGTGCCGTTCGGGTTTAATTGTTAGGATAATTATTGAGTTAAGAAGGAACTGTTTTGGTTTATTACTCAATAAATAGTAATTTACTGTATTGGTTTATTAAATGTTGGGTATATGTTTTGTTTAGGTGGTGTCACTACTAGAGTTTCGACTCAAGGGGTTGATAATATCCGGAAGTCAGGTAAGCGGGGTTCTTATACTAGTTTTGCATAAAGAAAATGAAATGAGGTTGACTTTGAAAATATGCATGTTTGTTTGAAAAGAAATATGAAACGACCTCAAATGTTTGTTCTGCATATGCATAAATTCTATATAAGAGAAAGTGTTTTCTGTCATGACTGGTGTAGATATGAGCTAGTTTTGTGCGTTTTGTTTCTGAACTATGCAAAAGAGCGAATATGAAAATCTGAAAGTTTTATTATGAACAAATGAAAATATTTTGATTCTGTTTATCTCTAACATGTGAAGTGATCTAAAGCTGTTAAGTATTTTGTTTGGATATGATGTGTCATCTGAAAACATTGGCATGAAGTTTTGATTCTGTATATGATTATGATCTGATTTTCGATGATATCTATTCTGTTTTCTGTTAAGGCCCAGTCACGGGTATAATTGTGGTTTATAACTCTACCACGGGGTGAAATATGGTATACGGCCCAGCCACGGGTATAATGGTGGTTTATAACCCTACCACATGGGTGAAACATGGTATACGGCCCAGCCACGGGTATAATGATGGTTTATAACTCTACCACGGGGGTAAAACATGAAATATGGCCCAACCACAGGTATAATGGTGGTTTATAACCCTACTACGGGGATTAAATATGGTATTTGTCCCGATGTGATGCTAAGAGATGATATGAGTATAATGTTTCAATTTGGAAATGCCAATGGATTTTCTTTTTGCGAATAAGTTTATTTTTCTGGAAATTTCGCTCTAATGTTGTTGTACCAAGTTTTGTTTATGCATTACGAAAGCAAATATGTTGCTTCTGCATTCTGAAAGAAAATGTTTTGTTCTGCTTATCAAATGTTATAAATGTTCATGTTTACATGCTAGTATATGCTCTCTGCTTGCTGAGTTGTTGATAACTCACCCCTTTAATCTTCATAATATTTCAGATGATATCGATGGTTTAGCTGAGGATCAGTATTATAGTTTATGGAGAAGATTATCAGTGAATTGTTGTTGGGAATCTCGTGGTATTAGTGCTGATGTTGGAAGTTATTTATATTTTTTTTAAGTTGGCTTCAATGGATTTAGATGGTTATGGAGATTTATGTCAATTCTATCTTATTCTAGTTTGTTATTTGAGACATGAAGAATAGTTGATATTTTATTTGGGTTGTTTGATTGAAGATTGGATAAATAGGTTTATATGGTTTACTAATTTGAAGTATTTACGTTTGATTTGAAGTTTTGGAAATATATATTATTGAATTTGGAAGTACTTTAGCTTTGTTAGAGTTGATTATCAGGTTATAAGAGTTAACTCTCCGGACCCTCGGGGACGGGGCGTTACAGTTGGTATCGGATACCATTTGTAACGCTCTAATAGAAGGCCCAAACCACTTGACCTATACTCTAAAAGGACTAGTCAATGATACAATTGGAGACCCACTAAAACCTTATAAAGAGCAAAAACTTCTCCTTCCCAAACAATGTAGGATCCCATACACCACTTATCCTTATCCATATCATATGGGTTATCACATGCCCACTTTCGAAATACAGCCTTCGGCGACAACCGATGCCCAGCGCTGCTGCTTCCCATTATTGGCCGCCACCACACTATAGAACTACTGCGCGCCTCCGTTTGCAACAACACCTTCAAACATAGCGCTACCTCTAGGCTCGAGATCACTGCGCACAGCACAGCTGATTCTACAGCACGTGAACCACCACGCCTTCGCCGAACACCAAGACACCAGCGGCATACCAACTTCACGGTTCGCCGGGTTTGGTGTACGGACCTTCTTATCATTTTTTAAAGGAATGGGTTCAAACGAAAACAGACAAATTATTGCGGAAGCTACCCAAGTCTCGGATCATTATTTCTTTTGGAAAGCAATTTTAATTTAGCTCCTATGCTAAAATTCCACCATTAATAGGCGAAGAGAGCATGACTCTCTGTCGTCCCTTTTTAAGGATGCTCAGAAAGCCTCAGACAAAGCTGACACTGAACACTCTCAAACTCTACCATTTCACATACTACACGAGTCCTCCATCTCAATCACGTGCCATTGCCGTTGACTCTAAACATCCATGTACGCCTCGTGGCACATGCAACATTGATCATGCATACCCCATGTTCGGCAAAAGTACCCAGAAAGACCTTTCGATATGTAATCACTTTCTTTTCGAATACTCACGCACTGGCCGTAACCAGGAGGCTCTGAATCTTTTTGTGGAACTCCACTATTCGAGTTTACCTGTTGATGGGTCAACCCTGTCGTGTGTGTTGAAGGTCTGTGGATGCTTGTTTGATCAAAATGTGGGCATGCAGGTGCATGGTAAATGTATAAAATCCGGGTTTCTTGAGGATGTTAGTGTTGGGACTGCTCTTGTTGACATGTACATGAAAACAGAGGGTGTAGGAGATGGGAGGAGAGTTTTTGATGAGATGGGTGAGCGAAATGTGGTGTCATGGACTTCGTTGCTTTCCGGTTACTCACGGAATGGGTTGAACGTGCAGGCCATAGAATTGTTCTTTAGGATGCAAGTTGAGGGAATTAAGCCTAACCAGTTTACTTCTGCGACTGTTCTTGGAGCTTTGGCAGATGATGGTATGCTTGAGAAGGGAATTCAAGTTCATTCTATGGTTATGAAAAATGGTTTTGATTCTACCACATTTGTGTGCAATGCATTGATTAATATGTATTCAAAGTCAGGGATGGTTAGAGATGCTAGAGCTGTGTTCGATGGCATGGATACCAGGGATGAGGTTTCTTGGAACGGTATGGTTGCAGGTTATTTAACAAATGGGATTCTTGTGGAAGCTCTTGAAATGTTTTATAAAATGAGGCTTGCGGGCCTAAAGCTTACCCAGATGATATTTGCTACCATGATTAGGCTATGTGCTAATCTTAGAGAATTGGGTTTTGCAAGACAGCTTCACTGTTGTGTTTTGAAAACAGGATATGGATTTGATGGCAATATCAGAACGGCCCTTATGGTCACTTACAGTAAGTGCAGTGTCATGGATGATGCGTATCAACTGTTTTCTAGGATGCATGGTGTCCAGAATGTGGTGTCATGGACGGCCATGATCAGTGGGTACTTGCAGAATGGTGGAAGAAGGCAAGCAGTTAATTTATTTTGCAAAATGGCCAGGGAAGGTGTTAGACCAAACCATTTCACTTATTCTACCATCCTTACAGCTCAACCAGCTATTTCTATCTTCCAAGTACATGCACAAGTCGTTAAAACTAATTACGAGAAATCACCTTCCGTAGGAACTGCACTCTTAGATGCTTACATTAAGATAGACTATGTTGATGAAGCTGGAAAAGTATTTGAATTAATTGATGAAAAGGACATTGTGACATGGTCAGCAATGGTAACTGGATATGCTCAAAGAGGAGACACAGAGGGAGCTGTTAAAACTTTTCTTCAGTTGGCAAAAGAGGGGGTAGGACCCAATGAGTTTACCTTTTGCAGTGTCATTAATGCCTGTGCTGCACCTGCAGCAGCAGTAGAGCAGGGGAAACAATTTCATGCGTGCTCAATCAAATCAGGACTACATAATGCTTTATGTGTAAGTAGTGCCCTTGTTACCATGTATGCCAAGAGAGGAAATATTGAGAGTGCAAATGAAGTTTTCAAGAGGCAAGATGAAAGAGACTTGGTTTCATGGAACTCGATGATCTCTGGATATGCACAACATGGTCATGGGAAGAAGGCTCTTGAGGTCTTTGAGGAAATGAGAAGAAGGAACATAGAAATGGATGAGATAACATTTATTGGAGTGATTTCTGCATGTACTCATGCTGGTTTAGTGGTTGAAGGTCAAAGATACTTTGACATGATGGTCAAAGACCACCATATTGATCCGACAATAGAGCATTATTCTTGTATGGTTGATCTGTATAGCCGTGCAGGACTGCTTGAAATGGCCATGGATATCATAAATCAGATGCCATTCCCTGCGGGTGCAACTGTGTGGCGAACTCTCTTGGCTGCTTGCCATGTTCACCGCAATTCAAAGCTGGGAAAACTTGCAGCAGAAAAGCTCATTTCACTTCAGCCACAAGATTCAGCTGCTTACGTCTTACTATCCAATATTTATGCTGCGACAGGAAATTGGAAAGAAAAAGCTATGGTAAGGAAGTTGATGGATGTGAGAAATGTAAGAAAGGAAGCTGGGTACAGCTGGATTGAGGTAAAAAATAAGACCTACTCATTCTTGGCTGGTGATCTTTCTCATCCCTTGGCGGATCGTATTTATTCCAAACTTGAGGAGTTAAAAATCCGGTTGAAGGATGCTGGATATCAGCCTGATACAAATTACGTGCTTCATGACGTTGAAGAGGAACACAAAGAAACAATTCTTTCTCAACACAGTGAGAGGCTGGCCATTGCTTTTGGATTGATCACTACAGCTCCTGGAACCCCGATCCAGATTGTAAAGAACCTTAGGGTCTGTGGAGACTGTCATACTGTTATTAAGCTATTATCAAAGCTTGAAGCTAGAGATATTGTTGTGAGGGACTCGAACCGATTCCACCACTTTAAAGGTGGTTTATGCACATGCGGGGACTATTGGTGACACTCCATTTGGAAAATGGGTTTTATATGAAGTTTTCTGATGGCTTTTCATGTGAAGAATATTCTTCTCGGGCAAAGGAGCTATACAACTTTTACACTTTCCAAGTATTCTGTTCTTGAAACCACATTGCAAAGAATAGCTCACATTGGCAATCTTTAGGCTTACCAAGCAACATAATTGACATGTTGCCTTGGGCAGATTTCTGAAGTGATTGTGAAAGTGATGGTCGTTCACATTGAAGAAAGAAGGAACAAGTACTAATTTTTAAAAATTTGTAAAGTTTAAGTACATGAGTGGATATCAGAGGGAATTTGTGCCATTTTGGAAAAGAGTTTGATATCTTCATTCATGCTAATTGTTTTGCCCCATGAAGTCTGAAAGTAATTTCCCCATTATGCTCACAACATGTTGGCTTAAGAGGCATGTGGAAATAACCTTCAGGTACTTGGGATTTGTTTCTTTAGTATGATTCTTTGTTTTGTGACTGAGTGTCATTTGGTCAATATCTGACCCTTAAAACCGAGATGTTCTCACATGAAACCACGCCTGTAAGAACTTAAGTTTTCTTTTGCAAAATATATAATGGAACCATGTCTCTACTCATCCTTTAATGCCTAGGAATTGCTAAAATAGAATCTCACGAGAAAGAGAGCAAAATATTTCTGTCATAGAATCTTGTTATATTTGACATCATGTATTTACATGTTACTTCCTCTTGAAGACTTGTTTAGAACAACAAATGAGATAATGAGTAACATATAATCATGTTTTAGAGCCCAAAACCTGACAAGCTTATGGAGTTAACACTTGTTCCTACACTGAAACCACGTTCACACCAATAGAACTCCTAACCCTATGTATACCATTGGTCCATGTTAATGCCCCAAACACAAAACTCCCATTGCTGTTCTTGTAGGGCATGAAATCAACTCTGAAAGACATTTTCTCCCCCATCTTTGTAAACTTCAGTTTAGCAGGTGTGACTCTAACTTCTACACCAGTTGGGTAGTCAATAGATGCAGCATATGTTGTCGGATTTTTACCATAATAAGTGACTGTTCGATAAACAGATAAATTTCCATTCATGTTGGCAACACCAATTGAAGGGTAATTAAAATTGTAGGAAGGTGTAGGAGGGTTCTTGCATTGTACTAGTTCCCCTGTAAGGTTTTTCAACTGTGCAGGCGTTGCACCATTGCTGCAGAGAAAATTGATGATGTCATGGGAATTAAAATCATATACAAGTCCAGGATTGAATGCTGCAGCTGGGTTGATGTGTCCAGATCCATAGTCAAAAGGCGTGGTGGGAGAGCCATTTGGATCCCTTCCTATGGCATTTCGAGTGTTGTCTAGGACCATTGCTGTGAAGCCATAGATATTGGATAATCAGAGACTGGAGTAAATTACAATTTTTGATATTATAATGTTGGCACAACTTACCTGTTGTCATTATTGCGGACATTATGGCTGCTGGACTCCAGGAAGGTTGGTAAGATTTTAACATTGCTGCAACTGCAGAAACATGTGGGCAAGACATTGAGGTGCCGGAGATTATGTTATAATTGACAGATCGTTCAGCTGTAGCTGTAGTTGCCACTGGAGACCATGCTGCCAAAATATTCACTCCAGGTCCTGTGATATCTGGCTGCAATTGGAATTTTTACTTTTAGGTAAGTCTCCATGGATTAACTTTTCTTTATTCCTTTGTTTTTTCCCACCATGTTGTATAATCTTTTTCTTTTTGGAAGTAGTTTGAGTGAATTGGTTTTGCATAAAATTCAAGAATACTAGATAAACTTACCTTAATAATGTCTGGAGTTATTATATTTGGTCCCATGGAAGAAAATACGGCCACTTCTGGTGCGGGTTTAGTGTTCAGAACTGTTGTAGTTGGGGAGATTCTAGCAACTGGATTCCTGCAATAGCAGCAGGCAGCCACGATCAACTTAAACTATTAATTTTTTTATTAATGAATTCATGATGAAGTATTCTTCCATTGCCAATATTTTCGGGCTTTTCTTTTCTTCGATGGACTAAATTTATAAAGCTTGATAAACTCACTTTGCTGTAATCATATATGCTTGAAGTTCTTCTGCTTCTTCTTGACCAATTAAAGTGCCTGGGATGACGAACTGAAAGCCAACATCTTTTACCAACGGATCGACTAGTATCATTCCAACAGCACCAGCTTCTCTTAAGAATATGCTTTTTTCGTTCCGGTTATCATTAACAGTTTCAATTGTGCACACCACTATTTTCCTCCCAACTAAGGTTGGGTTTAGTGTATTGTTCTTGCAAAAGCTGATACAGAAAGGGGGAAAAGAAAGCTTTTAAAGCAATAGATCAAGTAATGCCGTTTTGAGCTCTTGGGATAGGTTGAGCATTGTGGAGTCAGACATTTGGTACCCAAGTTAATTAAAATTGAAAGATATTACTAGTTAGTCACCAAACAAAGGATGCCAGTGTTCTGAGTTTTTTTTTTCATAATGCTTCCAGCAAACAGCGTAGGAACTTGAAAAATTAAAAAAAAAAGAAGAAAAAATTCTACAATTATTGAAGGTGGTGATAAGATTGAATATTGTGAAGATTAGAAGGATAATTCTTGAGAAAATAATTCATCCAGTGTTAACATTAGCTGTGTTTTCTGTTGGGTTGAGGAAAAAGCAGTTGTCAAAATAAAATTTTTGTATCGAGTTATACTAGATAAAATTGGCTTAATATAAGGAAGAAAAATCTTTTGTATAGTTTAGGAAGAAGATAAATTTTTTTGTAAGACTGCAATCATGATTGAATTGATTTTGTGTAAATGAAACAAATAATGCAGAAAATACAGAAGATACCTTGCATTCTTTGCTGTAACACCTGGGGCAGCTGCAGAACTTGCAGCTATCAAACCATAAGAAGTTTCCATCTTGATTGGGTTTAAAGAGAGACCCTGAAAGCACAAAAGCATTTCAATTTTTAATAAAATATCTTAACGATATAACTTTTATGTGTTAAATGGGCGCATTGTAATATGCTAAACTCACCTTTAGAACTTTCGAATTTCCAAGATAAATGTTTGAATTGAATTCCCTGGCGACTGTGCTTGCAGCCACAGTAAGGATCCAAGGCGCAACATTGGTAGCAGTCTGTGGTAAACCTGAGTTTCCCGCAGAAGCTGAAACTAGAATCCCTCTTTGGAATGCATGGAAAGTACCAATAGAGATCGCATCTTCGAAGTAAATAGGCTGGGGAGGAACTGGGCCAAGGGAAAGAGAAAGGATATCAACACCATCACCAATGGAATCATCCAGGGCAGAAAGAATGTCAGCATCGCTACACAGGTCAAACCAACACGCCTTGTAGATGGCAAGTCTGGCATTTGGTGCACCACCTCTTGCAGTGCCGCTAGCCATACCAAATAAGCTGACATTTGCTACCATGGATCCAGCTATTGTTGAGGCAGTGTGTGATCCATGCCCATCACCATCTCGAGCTGACCGGAAGAATGGGAGGTTAAAAGATTCAAGAGGCCCAGACTCTGCTTCAAACCCTTGTGAATAGAACCGGGCACCTATAATCTTCCTGAAAATTCAAGCCCGGATGAATGGTAAGCCTCACGGTGAGGTACTTGCATTCAAAATATTGGTTCAGGTGTTTAATATTTCAGTAAGAATTTTGTTTCAATCATGGGAGTGAATTCTTTGATGTTTGAGGTGTTTTGGTACCTGCTTTATTGAATTTCTACTTTGCTTATCAAATAAAGTGTTTGGTACCTGTTGCAGTTGGCCAAAGTAAAACGTTCACCAGTAACACACTCTCCCTTGAATTTTTCGGGTACAGGACCCAATCCTTTATCATTAAAGCTCTTTGATTCAGGCCAAATTCCTACAAAACACATGTTAAACTATGGTTTGTTGGTAATGGGATAAAAACAGAATAATTGGATGATAAATCTAAAGTGCGGAGCATTTACCTGTGTCAATGACACCAACAATGATATCTGAATTCAAGTTCATTGGCATCTGATTATATTGATGTGTAGACTCTATCCCCAGAAATTCCCAGGAACGTGTTGTGTGGAGCTTATTCATCTTGCTCTCAAACACGGAAACAACCAAATCATTGGCTACAGAAGAAGCAAATTAGTTCAATTAGAGCTTGTATAAGCCGTCGTTAGCCATAATTAAAGCTTACTTTAGAACCCCAAAAAACGATATCAAAACTCTGAATTAGTTCAGGTGAAGATGCAAATGAATTTAGAGGTATAATAGCTCTATTTTACCATTGACTGTTGATGTCGAGATCAATTTTTGGACTTGGAAAATATAACTTTTGTGGTAATTTTACCCAAAAACAAATGATAAGAGATTACATTCATTTCAGGTACCTTTAAGTTGTTGTGCCTGCTCTGGTGTAAGCATAGCTGAGAAGCCTCTAAAGCTTTTGCTGTAATGGTGAAGTGCCGCTCGTTGTGCTCCATCAAAACTGAAAATAAATCACTTTTAGTAATGTGCAGCTCTTATTTCTGAAATTCTATATTATTGCTAGGAACTTTTTATGAATGTCTCGTTTATATCCAACAGAAAAGTTGGCAAGACCACTCAATTTGTATTAGCTCCATATAGCTCATGTTTTCATTTAGAGCCTTGCCTTCCGGTAACTGAAGCAAGCATTTTGTGATTGGCCCTAACCACCGATTCTGAATTGGGGTGAGAGTGTTCCCCCATGTACACTATGTAATGCTGTAAAATTGCAGAAAATTTGAAAATGTGTTAGCTACATAAACATAATGTAACAGTGCTGGCAATTTAGGACTGAGCGAAAATCCGACTCTGCCTCCGACTCTACATCGGAGTCGGAGTTTTTTTAACCAAAAAAGTCGGAGTTGGAGGTGGCGATGTACCGACTCCGACTCCTACTCTAACTCCGATATTGTACATATTTTATATATTAATCATATATATTTTACATAACTATAATTTATATAGTTAATTAAATTCAATAATATATTAGTATGAGCAAATTATTATAAAATAATATGCTTATACTATAATATAAATAGACTAAATTGACTAATAATAATTTAGTATATGTAAACACCATACTATTAACTATTACTACCATGTAACACTAATGAATAATAACAACTAATATATAAATGCTAATGTATAATAACATGTAATACTAATTATATAATAACTACTGTATAATAACATTTAATACTAATATCTTATATATAAACACAAATATATAAATTTATAATAACATATAATATTAATATACAATAACTAAAGTATAATAATATGTACTAGTAACGTATAATAATCAATGTATAATAACATGTAATAACATATGATACTAATGTATAATAACATTAATTTGTACAATGATTTATTTTTTCAATTTTGGTTAAGTTTTAATAAAATTGAAATTGAAAAAATATTTTTTAAAAATTGAAATATAGAAGCCCAAATTCGATTAGTGAGAGCCTAAGATTATCAAATTGAAATTTCAAATAGACTAAGAAAAAAGCCCAATAAAGGCCCAAATCCGACTCCGCTCCAACAAGTCGGAGTCGGAGTCAAATCGGAGGCTATGCGAATCGGAGTCGGAGTCGAAGGTCGAAGTTGGAGGTACCCGGCCCTACCTCCGACATTGTTGGTGCTCAGCCCTAGCTGGTAGGCATTATCAATCTTGGAAAGTTTTCACTCTCACACACCCCCTCAAACTCGAAGAAAAAGACGTATATCTTTGGATTTAATGGTTTTCTCAGGAATGCTGTACTTTTTCTTTTGTTTTTGTTGAAAAGCAAAAGGAAGTGAGGAGTCTCAGACATGAACAATTGCAGATTTAAGCAAATCATGTGCATTGGAGGGAATGTGATTAACATGTTTTCTGAATGAATTCTTATAGTGAAATGGATCGATTGTATTCATGTAGTATAAAACATGATCGTATTTCAATCACTTCACGTGTTCAGCATAACGCAAAATGAGCAAAAGGATCTTATTCCATTCTTCACTAAAAGGCATTTTCATAATGTAGAAAAAGGCCACCCATTTTAGAGGAACAAAACTCATAGGCCAGGATTGAATAGTGAGATGAGATGAGATGAGATGAGATGAAATGATCTGTAAATAGAAATGAAATGATCTATGAATAGTAGTGAAATAATTTGAGCTAAGATGTTTTATGGAGTTTTGGAAAATGAGAGAAAAAATTGAATAAAAATATTATATAATTAAAATATTGTTAGAATATAATTTTTTAATATAATTTTTTTTTTAAATTTTAAAAAGTTGAATTGTTTTTATGTTTTGTTTAAAAGTTTGAGAAAGTTGTAATGATTAGGTAATGATTAGATAAAAAAAATTGAAAATTAAAAATCTGAAATTAAGAAGTATTTGTGTTTGTAGTGTTTGGATATTGAGATGAGATAGGATGAGATAAAAAACTCTTACTATCTAAACTAGGCTTTAGGTCTCAGAGATTTGTAGTAGCTCTTCTTAGATCTCTAGTCCATACCTTTGTGTTAGTAGTGGTTGCATCTGAGAAGGCAAATCTAACAAAGAACAGAAGAAAGAGAACTTTGACAAGCCTCATGACGAAAGAAAAACCCCAAAATGAACTTTATGTCAAAACAATATTGAAACAGCTGAAAAGTTGGTGTTTGTGCAAAAGAAAGCATGCCCTTTTTATATAGCTCAAATGTTTCAGACTCAAGCATGTTGTAAGATTTAAATGCCGGCTTGATGTGACATTAGGTTGAGATTTTCATATGCATAAGCTAAGATACTCAGGAAAAAAATATGCATATTGTAGAAATTTATTAGTTTTGACAGCTTTTATGCTAGTCTTTTGGCCGGCTCAGGACGACTCTTTCTTGAGGAGAAATGGTAGTTGTAGTCGTGAGTGTGTAAGTGCCGTATAATTACTTTGAAAAAAGTAAATAAATATAAGATCCACATAAAAAGAAAATTAATTTTTTAATAGTAGATCCTATTTTTTTTCAAAGCGAAAGCACGATGTTTACGTATTTCACAACTATATGTAGCATTACTCTTTTTTGAATATGAAGGCTTCAAATATCACCTCTAAAGTTTTAGAGTAATACTATATACAGTCGTGGAATGCGCAAACGCCGTGCAGTCGCTTTGAAAAAGAGTGAGATCTACTATTAAAAAATTAATTTATTTTCATGTGGATCCCATATTTATTCATTTTTTTCAAAGCGACTGCACGGCGCTTGCACACTCACGACTGTAAGTATCATTTCTCAAAATTCTAAACCATGAGATGGGTTTGTCTTCGAGGAAGGACCCTCTTCTCCAATAATAATTAGAAGTAAGCTATTGGATTGTAGTAGGAAGTGTAGACATAGGATGTGGTGAGTACTGTAGCAATATTGCCATTCCAAAATGTGGCGGCTTCTGTAGAGTCCATCAATTAGAATACAAGACATATGATCCATACAGAAATGTGTCATCCATTGAGAAGAAGCTTGCGTTTGTTTATTAGTAACCGGCTAAGATTGTATCTTGCTTAATCACATCATCTATGTTTACGGCCAGCCTAGAACTTAAAAGTTGTGAAATAAATTTGGCAGCAACGGGGCCCATTTCTCGTCCGTGTGTCCCACCCATCCATCCGCTTGTACGATGTGGATGAACGACCTTTGCGTAAGGCAGGCGCGAGGGGCGGGATGGCATTAGGGCGGCCATCCCGCTCAAGCGAGGCAGGTGGTGGAGAGGGTTGCTACCCTAGTATAGGGCAGATAGCAGGCCCAGACAGAACCACTCAACAACTATATATCATGTGGACAATCAAAGATAGAGTTGGGAAAAGAAAAGTAACATTATTCAATAAGCCGTCTAAGATTAGCTCAGTCAAATTTGATTTCGGTTCGATTTGTTTATTAAATGACTTGTTCATGAACTTTAAATTACTACCAATTATGAAACAAACACAATTTCAATAAAACTAGGTTTCAGTTGTGTAATGTCGTATAAACTCGAAACTTCCTATTTATTAACTTTTCATAGCATCATCCTTAACTTTATAATGAGAATATCATGAGTATTTAAAGAAATGAGAGGAAAAATGTTCCTAATATTACGTATATTGCTTAGATCCTTATGAATATAAGCAGTGATATATGTATATATAACTTAGATATATGTATATATAACTTATATAAAGATACTTACTAAACACTCAAAGTTTGTACATAAAGTAATAATATACAATGTAAATAATCTAGTTTGTCATAATTAAGTAATTTCTAAATAAATGATCTTGATCAAATCATAAATGAATTATACTTGAACACCAAATGTAACTTGGTAATGAGCTCAAGTTCAACTAATGTTTGAATGGCTTGATCACAAACTACTCATTTAAACTCAACTCATTTATGATGTTCTTATCAAGTAAGAAGAGGAAGGGTAAAGAATGTAAAAACCAAATGATTTCATTAACAAGGGAGTGCTATAAGTAGTCCTTACCCTATTTTACTGGACTTTGGACTCTAAACAAACACAATGATGAAAAGTTATTGTCGTCATTCCAATGATCAATAGAAAATAATTTAGACACAAGCAATTAGAACAAGTTTCGAATACAAGAAATATTTTATCCATAAGTTAAGGGATGCCATAAAAGTAGACTCGCAAACTAGCTAACAATCCGGCTCAATAATTCTAAAGTCGGAATATTGTTAATTTTTATTAGACCTAAATTATATTTAATAGGCCATATTAGATAAGCCCAAAAAGGATAAATTATTGAAGTTGATTTGAAGTTTTAATTAGGCTCAATAACTAGGTTAAATCCCACTTAGAATTGAACGAGTTAAACTCCTTTTAGAATTTAAAGATTGACCATCAGAAATTTATTTCAATTTAAAATCATCATTGATTGAAATCCCCTACGCAGTCTCAGTCACTGCCAATCCTACATTGAATGAACTACTAGATTATGTTTTTAAATTCAAACTCTCTTCTTAGATGATCATGACTGAGTGTTCAACAGATTAGTGTCACTACATGTATTAACCAATTTCAACTCAAACTCATCGGCACTCTCTCCCAAATCTCTATATAAATATCTCTATTCCGTGTGTTATTTGAAAAAAAAATCATAAACTTCCATAAGTGCAACAGTTGAACCCAAGATACTCAGTCTAGCACTGTGATCGATTTTGTGTAAAAGATTTTAGGAAGCAACACTATAAGATAAGTAGCTTGATCATCAATTAGGATTAGCATACGATATCTAGTTATATATATATATATATATATATATATATATATATATATAATTTAAGCCAGCTCTTTCGAAGCCAATGTTTATGTACCATGCATGTCATGATATTTGCAAGCACTTCATTCATCATGTTTCATTTCGCATATTATAGTTATGTATGTATTATGCATCTCACGTTGCATAAGACACGTAAGCTATCTTAAGATCAAGTGCAAGATAAGATTAGAACAATTTAATCAGATGACCATTCAGATGCATAGTACCAATGCAGTTTTAGGGTGGATGTGCAAGCCATAGACTCAAGCGTGGTCCACCATAGTATGCCAGAATACTATCAGCAACTCCCTTTGCGGCCACAGGACGTGGAGCCGGTGCACAACCTCGCACATAGGGTTAAGTGTGTTGGTCAGTCAGATCAGTCAGATAAATCAGTTTAGTCAGTTAATTCAGATATATAAGTTATGCATGTCATTAGCATATTTATGAACAGTCATGATTTTAATTCTTAGCATGAAATTTTTTATGAAAACCTTATGTTAAGTATGCTTACGTTATGATGTGTTTTTTACTGAGTCATTGACTCATTTTAGTTTGTTTTTATGTTTTTAAACCACCCCGATTCAGAATATTTATGAAACTAGAACTGCAGGACGGGATTTGCTCCAGGGAGCTAGAGTGACATTGGCCTAGATCATGTATAGAGATTTTAAGTTATGATATTTATGGCACTGATTTTGAGAAATTTTAATAAATGTTTTCGCGCACTCTCATTTATGATTTCAGTATTTTTATTAAAGAATGATTGTATTATAAGGAATCTTTGTACTTAGCGCTTTCGTTAGAATACAAAAAAAATATTTTTAAGTCAAGTTCAGTAATAGCACTCCGGCTTCCTCGAGAATTTTTAAAAGTGATTTTATTATTAAACCTGGAGAGCGGGGTGTTACATAGCATGACTTGTAATATGTCAAATCTACTTTATAATAAAATAAAGTTTTGATACGACGTATCATATCAAACTACGTGAAATTGTGAGTTTACTATTATAAAATGTTTTTAATGATCTAGTACTTCTCTTCAAACAATTATCATCATTTACATCTCATTTGTGTCGCTGCCTCATTTGGATTTAGAGATGAGTTGAGACGGTTTTAGATAAACTGAATAAAATATTGTTAGAATATTATTTTTAATATTATTATTGTTTTAAGAAT
This sequence comes from Juglans cinerea, assembly GCA_961763995.1. NCBI lineage: Eukaryota > Viridiplantae > Streptophyta > Magnoliopsida > Fagales > Juglandaceae > Juglans > Juglans cinerea. The sequence goes on from CAUIVZ010000015.1 coordinate 5,176,115, forward strand.
TGAAAAAATTGAATTGTTTATTATATTTTGTTTGAAAATTTAGAAAAATTGTAATAATGACATGAGATGAGTTGATGTGAGTTTCAAATTCAAACGACACCTAATTCTGCAACCTAGGTGGCATGGCCAGAGTCTGAGTCGGCTTACCCAAACGGCAAATATAGTTGGTAACTTTAAGGCAACCAGCCTTGATTGGTTAACCTAAATATGACATGTGACCACTAGAATTTGAACCGACATATATACAGGGGTGGTTATCGGCCACTTCCTTCTTCTTCTCCTTATTCTTATTCTTCTTCTTCTTCTTTTTTCTTTTTTTAGATTATTTTTTCACATATGACCATTAGAATTTCAACCGAAATATGACATAAGGTCTTCATTGAAAACAATTATAAATCTAAATGATCAAAATGACAATTTTAAACCTAAGTGAAAAGATAATAATGTAAAATCTAGAGACTGATTATATACTTTGCCCTAAATAGTATGAGCATCTTCTTTCACAAGTTAAATGCATCTCTACTAAACTCCTAGGGGTTGGCTCAAGTGGTAAAAGCCTTAGCCCCGGTTTGAGTTGGAAACTCACCTCAACTCATCTAAACTTATTTAATCTCATCTCATCATTACAAAATTTTCAAATTCTCACATAAAATATAATCAACAATTCAACTTTTTTAAATTTTAAAATAATAATAATATTAAAAAATAATATTATAATAATATTTTATTATATTATTTACAAACTATCTTAATTCAGCTTAACTCATCGATCCAAATTGGATCTCCTTCGGGGTATGCTTCCCAATGTCTAAGGTTAAAATCTCCTTCATTGTAACAAAATAGACTTTTTCCGACAAAATTTTTTCCAAGACAAACTATGGTGGAAAATACTTGGTTGATGTCACAAAGTGGGTTTGTGGAAAAACAATCACTCTATTGTAGTGACATGCCGATGGATCACTTAAAATGGTTGTAAACAATCTGTATGGCCACTAGATTGAGAGATTTTTTTTTTGAATTAGTCGAGGTGCACTTGAGAAAAATTTCTTATCGAAAACTGTGCACAGGCCCCCAAAATTAGTTGAGATTCTGTTTCAGGACATCCAGGCCAATAAAAATAAACCTGCATCTCTACTAGATTTATCTTTTAATGTATCTAGGCACTAGATTTAAATGCATATAATTTAAGAAAACTAAATGAATAAATCGTCTCCAACAACTTCAAACTGCTGGCTTGGTATTTGCTAAATGAATGGGTCGCAATAGAAAAATAACACAAATTATTTCCAACAACTTTGAATTCTCAAACTGCGTACGGATGCGAAGGCCCTGTGCACCGGGCTGATGTGACACTTATATTTAAGAAAAAAAAAGAAAGAAAACTGGAGGACGAAGAATTGAAGAAGAAGACCATTGCACTATCAGAGTATCCTCGTTGGTTTGGTCAAATTCATCTTTAAAATTTAGCCAATATCATACTTTTTTATATTTGTCTATTTCATTTAAATTCAATCTCTATATTGGATTAGCCATTTACTCTCTATATAATAATAAAATATTATTAATTTAATAATTTTTTTATTTAATTTATGTGTATCACATATTATAATTCTACAAATTTAATATTATTAATAATTATATTCTAATTAAATTAAATTAATATTTATTAGATTTATTAAATATTAAATTAACATTAAATATTAATAATAATTATATTATAATTAACTTATCATTATAATTAACTTAATAATTAATATTAACTAATTAATTTATTTTTATCACATTTTATATTTAATAATAATAAATCGAACCAAATTTCTTAATTACTAAAAATACCTACATATTTTGTGAGAGAAGTGAGAATTGAATATTTTAATGTTTGGCTAACCTACTGTTCACCAACAAATTTGGAGAATCATTGTAGGAGAAGTCTAAAATTTTATAGAGATGCCAAATTCAATGTGGTGGTTTTTTGGCACATATTGGCTAAAGTCTAGCTATCATTGGACTTTGGCCAAGCCAATGAGGATGCTCTAAGCCACTGCTTCAACCTTGTCTTCACATTTTGTAGGTTATCATCTTCACCAGTTTCCCATCGATTTCCTCAAGGAAACTAGTACTCTGGGAGAGAGATACAAAACGCACCGTTTGAAAGAGAAAAAAATCGCTTTGTAAAGTGTATGAAAACGCACCGTTTTATTTAATCCAAATGGTGCGTTTGACTCCAAGTATAAAATGAAGATTTGTTATTATTTGGAAGAAATGGTTTTTAGGATGTTGTTTATTTGATTTTTCTAGAATTAGTTGTGTTTCTGGGTGGAGTTTGGATTGGGGCCTTTGAGTTCCAAAATACTTTTGACTTTAGAGAGTTAAGCCAGGTTCAATCCAGTTTCAGACTTAGAAGTTGTAGCCTTCCTCTTGTGGTCCATTTCCATTGCTATGTTCTGGTCCATTGACCTGGTAGTTTTGTTTAGGTGGGAAGATCTACATTGGCTTATATTTTTTAAAGCTTCATGTTTCCATCAAGCTATCATTATCTTTGGTGAAACAGCTAGTCCTCTAATCAGGTTTCTCATATTTAATTGTAAATATCTATTACAAGTTTCAACCTCATGCATTTACTTTTCTTGTTAAATATCTAAAGCTTTTAAGTTTATGAATTGGAGTAGTCATCGTCTTTGCTAGAGAAACTATATATACATTAATGTTGATGAGATTTGCATGGCCTTTCGATTTTATATTGGCATGCACTATAAGTGGTTAATGCTTAATATATACAAAGTCACCATGCACTATGTTGTTATTAGGTTAATTAAGATAGTTATTAGGTACATATATGTTTTCTCAAATATAAAAAACTAGAAAGTTGGGCAAGATTTTTATTTTCTTTTCTATGGGAGCATGATCTGTTCACCTATGATTGGTCATATCCTATATGACATGTGGTGGTGCTTTCTCCACTTTGAGGTCAACTTTGGGGATCATCAACAATTTCATGTTTGGCTCCATATTAACGATTGGTGCAATGCTTGGTGCTGTCACAAGTGGTAGGATTGCAGACTTCATTGGTCGAAAATGGGTATGTTGAATTTAAAATTGTGATTTGGTAGTGCTCAACCTTGGTCATCTCTATTCTTACTAAACCATGTATTTTAACCTTTTGGAGTTTTAATGGAAGCAGGCAATGAGGATGTCGGCTGGGATTTTCTTCCATCCAAATCCGACCCTTCTCTGTTTGTCAACTCTTACAAGTCAATTCTTATTTATGTACTTGTGTATGTGGATGACATTATTGTCACCAGTTCTCATGATGCCCAAATTGAACATCTTATTAAATTTCTTGCCTCTGTCTTTCGAACAAAAGACTTAGAAAAATTGTCCTACTTCCTTGGATTGGAAGTATCATATTTACTTGATGGCATCCATCTCTCACAACAAAAATATATCCATGACCTTCTAGCTCGCACAAACATGCTGTTTGCCAATGGTATAACTTCTCCCATGTCTACCTCATCCCGCCTATCCATCTCTGGTACTCCCACCTTCACTGACCCAAAACTTTATACAAGTATTGTAGGCAATCTACAATACTTGTCCTTAACTCGCCCAGACCTTACCTTTGCTGTAAACAAAATTTCACAATTCATGCATAATCCGAAAATGTCCCATTGGCAAGCAGTCAAGAGACTACTTCGATACATTAAACACACTTTAGATTTTGACCTTCATTTTCAAAAATCCAACTCCCTTCAACTAAAAACTTTCTCTGATGCGGATTGGTCTGGTTGCCCTGATGACCACCGCTTTACCGGTGATTTTTGTATTTTTCTTGGTCCAAATTTAGTATCCTGGAGTTTTCGAAAGCATTGAACTGTTGTTCGATCAAGCATCGAGGCTGAGTATAAGGCCATAGCAAATGCAACTACTAAATTACTCTGGGTTCAATCTCTCTTAAAAGAACTCTGTATCTTCCTTCCCAAACTCCCAACTCTTTGGTGTAACAACCTCGGTGCCACTTACCTCTTCGTCAACCCTTTACTTTACTCACGAACTAAACACATGGAGATCAACTTCCACTTTGTATGTGATAGAGTCGCTGCAAAAACACTTCAAGTTGCCTTTTTCCCCTCCAAAGATCAGTTAGCTAATATTTTTACAAAACCAATTGTCTCGTCTCGCTTTCACTTACTGCGAACAAGTCTCACAGTGGTTGACACACCATTAGACTTGCAGGGGCATATTGAGCTATCTACTGTTGCCTCCAAGAATTCCAGCACATCAACTACTTTCAGAAGAGCAATCACGTCAACTGCTTCATTGGACACCTCTCAAGAAGAATCTTCTGGAATCACCTAGAATAGGTTGGTGCCTACCCTCTGGGTATGGCTATTGTATTGCTACTGTACTGCATTGTATTACATCGTATTATGGCCGACACCTTGTAACCAACTCTGCCAATTCACTCTGTAAATTGTAATGCACAGCAAGTGCTTGAGTATATTCCTAGGAGAGTTTGTTAGCATGTACTCTATAAATATTCAAATCTATACACAGAAAAGGTAATGAAGAAAATACCAAAAGTTTTCCATCTTCTCGTGTTCATTATTATCTATAAAGAAAGAAAAGAAAAGGAAATTGTTTTCTTTCTACACTAAAGTTTCTGGCCCTTGGGTTTTTCTTAGTAGCGTTGAATCTTCATACATGCCTGGGATTCGGTATATATCTTCAACGACAACACTTGAATTTGTAGTGGTTTCGAAGACATCAATATTGCCTAGCACCCCATATTCATCCTATTTGAAGAGAGTGGTGAACAAGGAAACTTCATGCAATTGGGAATTAATCCATAATTCTAAAAAATTTATATAAAAAAAGATGTTAACTAAGTTTAGCATATGCTTTTAAATAATCATTAACTGGGTTGCAAGCATATATAGTTTAAATACCAAACCATACTATGCTACAAACAAAGAGCTCCAACAATAATGGAAATAACTAATTAAAAACACAAACTGAGCAGTAAATTCACTACAACATGTCATGCCTTTTGGGACGAAGATTTTCATCCCAAAAGATTGGGTTTTCATCCCAAAATACATTTTGGGATGAAAATAAAGAGTCTCAAGGTTGTCTCAAAAGGTATTTTTGTGAATTTCATCCAAAAAAGTTCAAACGGATTTGTAGTTCGAATGTATCATACATGGATGGTCGATTGATACTCGTCTGTTCGACCAAATAGACACGAGGGAACATTTGAACAAACAAATTGATGATTGAACATAAATTATATTTTTACAATTTTACGGATTGAGTAAGCTGTTCGAATGTATAATGAAAGGATTAAACGATTTGCAAATTAACAGCTGTTCAAACGGTTTATTGTGATGTTCGAATGGTTGATTGTGATGTATCCTGTTCGAACGTTTCATGGATGTTCGAACGGTTAATTAATTATTTTAACCAAAAATTTAAAACAAAATAGGCATAATTAAATAATATTTAGAAAAATACATTACAAATTGTTCAATACAAATAAAAGTAGTAATAAGTCCGAACTAAATAAATAAAATATTTATAATACTAATAATGTCATCAACTTTATAATTAAATCCCAAAATTATGTATGCAAATAAAACACGAAAATTAGTTGCTTGGAGGCTTGAACTGTTGCATAAGCGTCTATATTTGGAGTTACATCTCTCTCCTGAACTCTTGTTGTTGTTGTTCTTGCTGTTTGATGCGTATCTCCATGTCTGCTTGTTTCGCTAATTGAGCCTCTAATTCATGCTGTTTTGCAATCAATTCTTCGATCCTGGAATTCGCATTCTCTAACGCTATAAAGGTACTTGACGTTGAGGAAGAACTAGAAGGCTTTACACAACGACTCAAACCCCTCAAATATCCTGAATGTTGACCCAGAACTTGTGTAAAAATTTCAATATCACTTGTTGATGAATTTTGATATGTGTAGCAAATTATCTAAAAACTGTGCATGAAGCATAATATAAAAACATTGGGCTCCAAGTATAATGAAAAAAATTGGGCAGCAAGCTGATGAATGAAGAACCCTGCACAATGCATGTAAAACAATGAGACATAATCAGTTATCCACAAGCATATAAACAAAAAATTCACAAGCACGTTTTTATCATATCCAAGTTAGAGTTAATTCACAACCAGCAATATTTAGTGTGAAAGAAAGAGGATAGGTATGGAGTTTTCTGTAAACATTCCAACTTGAGCCAATCTGCTTGAATATAAGTATGTGTAGGTACTTGAGGATAGGTGATAGGTGACACTTGTAAACATTCAGCCAATTGCCTTGAATATCAATAACAAGGCAATCTACATTTTGAATTGTTCGGTTGTTCTTTACATAATTTTGTCAGCTTGCCATGCATTTAACTTATACATCTCACTACAAGAAATATGATCTTTTGCCATGAATTCTTTTCCCAAGACATACACTCGTGGCAAAAAAATAGCTAATAACACGAAAACTATTCGTGAGAAAAGAAATAACCTTTTACCATGAGATATCGTCGACAAGTACAACTTTGAGGGATAAAAAGTTTTTGCGGTGAAAAAAATGGTATTTTTTGGCGACTTATTCTAGTCGCTAATAGTGTTGAGAGAATAATTCATATTCTCGTGGGTTATTAGCTTTTGTGATGGCGTATTTAACTTTTGTGGTGACGTTATCTCGCCGAAAATAAACCTTCCTGAATTACTTTTTTCGAATTCTGGATATTTATTGTTACGGCAAAGTGATTAGATTTTGCGGCGATAATAACCCGCCACAAAAAGACAATAAAATTAAAACCTACATTTTCCCCCTTATTTCTTCCCGCTCTTCCCTCTCTCCGCTTCTTTCTTTTCTCCCTCCTCCCTTCCCCAAATCTAATAATCTCTTCAATCTCTCTCTCTCTCTCTCTCTCTCTCTCTCTAATTGCGTCACCGTCCATGGAGTCCGATCTCGAAACCAAGGTGAGGGAAGCGTTCATCGATGACCACTTCGAGCTGGTCGAGCAGCTCTACTCCCAGGCCATCGCTCTCAACCCTACCCAGGCCAAGCTTTTCGTGATTTGCAATAGTTACCAACAGAGCTACAAATTGACTTGTGGTATTTTCTTTTTATGGGCAAGGTAATAAATTATTATAATAAAATTATGAGTGGTAGTATGGTTTTAAGACATTGCTTTTGGTTGTTGCCTACTGATCAGAAACACATAATTTATGCTGATGAATGAAAGAAAATATTTTTGTCACAGTTTTTATCTTTTTCTTTTCTCTTCGAGTTTAGTCAGATTTTGAAAATATATCCAATGTACTCAAACTGGTTGAGGATATAATGGCAAGGCAATTAGCGTTGATTAGGATGTATTGGGGTCTTCTGTTCAATTTCTATCTCCAATGAAGTAAAATTTATGTATGCTGCTGCTTCAAGCCTAAGGACTCCTATATGTTCTGTAATTAGTTTTTGTTTGATGCAGCGCATTCAGATTGAAGGAATAAAAAAGGTTCCATGGTTTCTAAAAAACTATGTTCCTGTGAAGCATAGAGAGGATGCAGAAGTGAATTTGGATGATGTTTGTGTAGTTTTTTATGATATTTAGGTTGGCTATTCTTTTCTGTTAATGAAGAAATTTTCTAGTGCATGTTAAGGGAGTTCTCTGTTTTCATTGTTTAACAATTAAAACTGGTATAGTAGATTATTAACTTCAGTGCATTAAACTTTAAATTTGAGCCTTTAGAGACCATTATGCACTTTCTCTTTTACAATCATTTGTATATGACAAGAAAACTATGTTGTCGAGCAGTCAGAAAACTATAGGGGTCCTCTGATAATGAATGCATTCGAGATGATTACACTATCGCAGGGCTTGAATTTATCTGCGTTGTTTGACAGGAGGCGGTAGGGTTATCATTCCAGGTTCTACGCAACCATATGTTTAAAATACAAGTCCTTGACTACTTTTCTAATTCTACTATTCCACAATCCATAGAGACTTTGATGCCAATGTGTTGAAATCTTAAGAGCAAGTGTTTTTTATTTCTCATCTACCCATATACTTTTGCCAAGAAGTGCAGACTGCTTCCTCTGTATTTTACTGAGCTAATTGTAGCTAATTTCCTCTTTTTCCTCTGTATAATAATTTTGTTTCAATGGGTTGTAAATTGATCATGGTAAGATATATTATCTTAGGGATTTATTTTAAATAAAAAAAGGATTATATTTTATATAGGCATTCTTTAATGTAAAAGGCACCTTCATTGCATCTGCCTCTATGCTACCAATTCTATCAGGTCATCCTAAGCAGCCTTTTCTCAAGATACTTTCTTCTTGCTTTTCTAAAAACCTTTCACAAGTAATTGTCACATTCCTTTGACTCTGGTTATTGTATTATCATATATGTCTATCACTTTAAACTCTTCTAATAAATGCCACTTGAAAATGCACATGTACAAACTGCATTGCAATCAGTATATACGGCTTACTAGAATATTTTGTTTATTTATTTATTTATTTTTTGTCTTAGATCTGCATTACCCTTTTCTCCTTTTTGGTAGCAATGCCTTGACTTTGTGTATAGGTTTTTGAAGTTGCACCATCCCTTTTCATGGTCAATGTTCGGAAGGCTGCTGGGGATACTCTTGAATATCACAAGGTTCATTCTATATAAATTTACATGTGCTTCAGGTATTATAGTTTGGTCATCATGTGTAAATAGCTTGATATGCTAGGGGGTGGAATGAATATGTTTGGATTAAAAACACCTGGTACCGAACTTAGCATTAGGGTGTAAAATGAATATATGAATATGTTGGAAAGACATTCCAGTCTTTTCCATTTTATATCATGACTAATTATCCACATCTTTCCCATCCAAAATTTATTTACTCCATACTCCAGTGTTTTCATATGATATTAGAATTACTAGCCCCCACTACAACAGAAGATTGGAATGTATCAATCCAAAGGCCATGGCAGTTTGTAAGGGGAAATATTTTGATGGGGCTTAGTGGAAATATTTTGTGGTAGGGTATGTTAGAACAAGTGGCAGGGAAAAGATGGTGGTTTTAAAACTTTTGTCTAGAGCGTGAGGAAGTGTGTGGGATTTGACTTTGGGTTGGTTGCATATATACATTTAGGAAAGAATTTTATTGTTTCAGAATACTTCTAGTTATCATCAACGGGTGATTATCTTATACTTTGTTCCAAGTTGGTTTGTAGACTTTGTGTATTGGTTATTTCAAACTTAATACTAAAATAACATTAGTCTTTTTATTCTATGCAGGTTCTAGACCAGAGCACCAGCCTGCATTAAATCAGATATTCTTGCACATCTTTTTGCTGTATTCCTTGCACAGGAGTAAGTGTTCTTTAGTTATTTGCTGAGATTCTAATTATTCACAATTAACTTAGTCCATGAGTTATCCTAGTACATCTTTGTTTGCACATGGAAGGTGGTAATGTTCTTTACAATTTGGTAGTATATGTATAAATATAAAAATATATCAAATAGTGGTTGGAGTATGTGGAGATAAAAAACTGATGGTGCCACCTTAGATAGATGCAGTCAAAATGGATAAGGCTGGGAATAAATTTAAGGTATGTATTGCTTCAAATGGTACAACTCATGAATTATAGGTCTTGGGGGAAATAAAGTAAATAAATATATAGGGCAGCAAGTATGTAAAAGCAGTAAGAGGTGGCTGTTTATGAATCTGAAAAATGGTGGGGTATTTATGGCTAGAAAAGATATGATGTTGTATAAATGTTTTAGGATCAAAATTATTACAATGAATTATAGTTTGAAGTCTGGTATAATCTTATTCAATGGCTATTAAATAGAGGTTGTAAACCACGAAACAACTTGTTTATATCATCTTTCTAAATATGATTTGCAAAGCATATGTCCTAGTAGCTAGGTAAGAAATGTTTTCTAATGGCTAATACATATTAGTAAATGATATTTTCAGGTAACTATGAGCCCCTCATATTTGTGGATTAAGAGGCTTTGCAACCAACTATGAATGGAGTTGAATTGGAGCACAAATGTTATTGCAGTAATGTGTCTAGAACAAGAAATATGTGTACATGTAGCTGGATTTTGTTATGAACATTATTGATGTAGTTGGCATACCTTCTGTACTCCCCTATTTGCAAACATATATTGTAAATCAGCAGGCCTTGATTGACTGGTTAATCCAGTTGAAAAATTTGTAAAAGTATTATGATATATATAATTTATATTTCTGATATTTTTGTTGAAGTTATTCATGTGTTGGTTTTTTGAAGTGAATGGCCATTAATTTATTGTATAGTTGAGTTAGTCTTAAAGCTATGATATTCTTCTGATGGTAGGTAATTTGTAGCTTCAATACAATGATGGTATTAGCAAAATACTATTTTGATTGTAATCCTTTTGGTAAATGTAGATTTCTCTACAAGCAGGTAATTAGTTTAGTTTTGACTATGTATTTGGTTGGAAATGGTTATTTCTCATGAACACTGGACATGCAAAATTTGTAATTGCATGACTATTTTTCTTGGGAAAAAAAAGAATGCAGGCATTTTCCATGAACATGGTCATGGGTAAAAACAATTATCCACTATTGAATTTCATGGGAAATTCACTCATTTCTCACGTGCTTACGGTAGGTCTAGTACTATTTGTCACGAAATTTTGTATGTTTTTTCCACCATTAATGTCGTGGAGAAAGATAAGTTTTTGTCATGAATTAAACTTTTGGTGGAAAAAGAGACTTACTTCACCAGTTATATGCCACCAAGCTGCCACGGATCAATTTGGTGAGAATAAACTTTTTGTCACTGTGAATATATTTTTTCTGACCATAATTCCTCTTGACAAAAACTAGTATATGTTGTAGTGATCTATTTACTACAAGAACATGCGGCCATATGAAATAATTAAGGGCTTGGTTCGTTTGGTGCTCGTGTATAAAACTAGTTGAATGGTGATGATGCATAATTAAAACCCAACCAAGCAATTAGTTCCTGACTCATAATTTCTTTTTAAGTAGATCATAAAGAGATGTTGTATGCCAAAAGTATTTCTATTCATATAAACAATGCAAAAAGTATTTTTAAGTAGAATAACTTTGTGAAAAATATGACCCTTTAAAGTAAGGGTAGTGATAGGGTTACTACTGGTCTCTTACTACTCATTTACTAGTACTTACAGTGTATTTGAAGGTTTTTTTATATTTTTTATCATTTTGTTAAGTAATTTTTTAACATTCTTAATCATTAAAAAAAATTAAAAAAAAACGAGTTAGATTGATATTTATTAGTAAAATTAATTTTTTTTAAAAAATATTATTTTTTATTGATATTTAATTTTACTATCATTAATTGATATATATCAATTATATATCAATAAAAAAAATATTATTTTATTGATATATAAGTGATAAATAAAAAGTAACTCTATCAATTAATTGCTCATATTTCGAGAAATATCGGACAAGATTATTTTTTGAGTGGTAATATAACTATAACTTTCTTGCAACTCTCTAGTTACAATTACCAATTTCACAATTAACCAATATAAGCTAGCTAGCTTGTCACTTTATTAAAAATGAGTTTTAATTTTACAAAATTATCATTCGTCGTTAATCATGTACATGATCATGAGTTGTAAAAGATTTACAAGAGAGACCTCAGAGACGTTTCATTTTAATCAATAATATTTTCTTTTTTGATTAAGTTATTCCATGCACCTTTGTACTTTTATAAAAGACGCGTAAATATGAAATATATATATATATATATATATATATGTATGTATATGTTTATACGCGTGTTTGCTTCTATTGTTAGATATAATTAAGCTAGTCCTGTTTGAATTTAAAGATGAGATGAGTTGAGATAGTTTGTAAATAGTATAGTGAGATTTATGAGTTGAATTTTGTGAATAATAATAAATAACAGTGAGATGAATTGAGATGATATTCGCTGAATCTATTAATATGATTAAGATCAAATCTAATTCCAATAATACCTAATCAAAGCCTCTAATTCCAATAATACCTAATCAAAGCCAAATAAATAGGGGAAAAAAAAGTGCTAGATCTAAAAAGAAACTTTACAAATTAATTACATTGTCCTATATATCTAATTCTTCTTCTTTAATGATGAACTCTTTGGTCCACCAATCTCTGTGAACTTTTTAAAGGCTCACTGTCGTCCATTAACAGAGATCATGATCAGGGCTGAGCCATCTCATGAGTCTCCAAGGCCTAGACGTCCCCTCCTAAGTGCTTCACGTGTGCCTCACCTTCTACACTCCTAGATCTGCCATTTCCTGTACATCTTTGACCTCTAAACTTCTTATACACATCCCCTTGGTAAAACCCTCGTGTTCTCCCTGCAAATTTTAGGGAGACAAGAGCTCCGACGAATGAAATGAGAGCCAAATTAGAGAATAAAAGCCTCAAACAATGGGAACCCTGGCAAACTTGATCCATCACAGTCGACGGATCCTTGCCCTGAGCTGTAATGTCGTTGGTTACCTCCGTTTCGTAATTAAGAACTCTTGCGAGGTTTTGATTCATTAAATACAAGCCAAGTGGAGTGGTCAACTGTGCAAAATTGAGCAATGTGCCGTAGTACTTAAGGCCAAAGAACTCAGAAATCATTGCCAAGTTTACTGGCAATTGTGCACCAAGTGCAAATCCAATTGTCACTGTTGCTAAGTAGTACGCGCCGGGGATTTCTGGGAAGGCGCCTAGGAGCATGGCTATGCATTGCAGGAGAAGCATGAACGCCAACATCATCGCCCTAGGAACTCTCCATTTGATAATCAAGAGTTCGGAGAGGAACCCAGAATAGATCCTCCCAAAGCAGTTCCATACACTAGCCATTGATATAATGGAGGTCACGACTTGTTCTTTGTTTCCCAGTGCTTTACCAAGGCGCCAGAAGTGTTCGTAGGCTGTCAAGCCTGACCCATATCCGCATAGCATGATAACAAGGATGTACAACATGTCGATGCTTAGGATTGCTTGGAAAATGGAGTGGTCCTCTCCTCTTTCTGGTTTGCTGAAGAATATGCTTGACAGACAAGATCTTTTGGGCTTCTTCTCTTCTACTATTTGATTAATAGAAGAATTAGAATCTGCAAGCAATATTTCTTGTGGTTTTTCAATGAATTGTACTACTAATACAGCAAGACGATCCAAGAACTGCTGTTTCTTGAGTCTGGACTGGGCAGCAGCCTCTTCTTTAATGACATTATAAAGCGGGAGGAAGATCAGGACAAAGATCACAATGACATGATACTTATGATCTGTCTTGGTAACATCGAAGTATCTCTCAAGCAAAGTCACGGTCATGACAAAAAGTGCAACCACGCTCGTTAGAGAATAGAATTTCAAGAACACTCTGAGCTCGTTTGGATGACGTTGCCACCTTTGATCGTCATCATCCCGCTCTATCTTCCGGATTGTGAACACAAAAGCAACTGAAGTTATAGCGGGGAGCACAGCAGTGGCAAGAATAAGATTTCTAACATCTTCATCTCCATGTATAACGAGCTGGTAAATCTGGGTCAGGACAGCTACAGAAGCTTCAGCCATACCCTTCATTAGACCCAACACAACGCCTCGGCTCTCCGGGAAGTTGTTGACACAGGTGACGAGCGCTATTGTGTGTGCAAAGTTTGGTGCAGCGGCCCCAAGGCCAACGAAAACGCCCATTTCCGAAGCTTTTGGTTTCGGAATTTTGTGCATGACGGCTATCCACGGCATGAAAAAGCCTCCAAAGTTAAAGGCTGCACCGATGAGGAGCACAAGCCATTCTGGTGTCAAGTCACAAAGAAGGCCAACGAATACTGAGAAGTATGCACCAACATGTTCATAAAAAGTTATCTGATTCATTTCTTTCGCTTCAAACCCAAGAGTTTCTTTAATCACTTTGTAGTACACTCCATAGATGGAGGCTGCCCCAAACCAACACGTAATCAGCATGGTGGCCAAAAACACGAACCATCTTCCTTTAATGATCACTTTTGCATACTGAAAAGTACTCATGTCCCCTCCGCGGTCGATTCCCCCATCCATTTTGTCCTAGATCAACTCTTCTGTAGATTAGGCCTGCAGTGACGTAATTAAAGGGAATTAAATTAGGTATTAGAGTTGTTCTACCCCCATATGATAAGGATAAGGGTAGGTGGTGTATGAGATCACACATTACTTGAGAATGAGAAGTTATTGCTCTTTATAAGATTTCAATGAAGTTCCAATTGTATCATTGACTAATTCTTTCAGAATATAAGCTATGGAATTTGGACCTTCCATTAAAATGTTATAAGAGTAGAGCGGCTAAAAGTGATATATATATATTAACGGAGTAATGTTAGTACAAGCCTTAAGCATGAAAGACTATGTCTTTTATAAAAAAAATGAGTTCTAAAAAAAAGAATTTTGTACACTTTCTAGAAAGAACCTATACGAGATTTGTATATATATTTAAAACTTGTACAAATCATTACTCAGGTTAACCATACATAATTTGTGTAAGAGTTGTGAAAGTTTGATTGTAAGAATGAGCTACATATAATTATATTATACTAGCCTATATATAACTCGCACAATGCGCAGACTTATATTTGTAGCTTATAACATTGATTTATCGGTACTTAAATTATAATATTTGAATTTAATTACATTCTCTCATGATATTTTTTAAAATACATAAAAAATTATCATGTGAATATCAAAATAAAAGTATAATCTTACTTATGATAACAACTAATTAATGTTCACGCGTGACATATATAGATAAATTACAAAACTAGTTGCGACCAGTTAATTCTAGCGAAATGACTATTTGCAACTAAAACTGGTTACGAATAGTCTTTTGGTTGCAATAAATTGGTTACAAAAACTCATTTTTCTTGTAGTGAGCTAATTTGCATATTTATAATTGTAAACCAAACCAACCAACCAAGATTAAAATAGAATGAAGAAGAACTGAAAAAATTCAAACCCCTGAAAGTTCAAACACGCAAAGAAAATTATAATTATACCCAATACAGCTAATTGTATGCATGTCTTTAACGTTCAAATTATAAACCAGCTTGTATATATACGAAAGGCTCTGAGACTCACCTATTTAATCTCCTTTGAACGTAAGCACCGCCTCAATATATATATATATATATATATATATATATATATCTTACAACCCGGCCGATGGCACCTCCACACCAAAAACAGATCAGTTGAATGCAGAATATGTATAAAGGCTTTGTCTCATGGTGGGACTTGAATCATCTACTGATCAGGTTTGGCATGCTCTGGAAAGCCGATTCCTGATGCAAATGCAAGGTCGATCTCCGTATGATGAAGTTGCATCAACTAGAGAGAGAGAGAGAGAGAGAGAGAGCGAGCGAAGAAGGAAGTGCAAGGAAGAAAAGCACCTTCACTGAAGTTTAAATAAAAGGATAGAAATCAATACGTAACTATATAAACGACGAGGTGCATGCTTTAATTGCAGTTTTCTTTCCCAACCGTGTCTTAATATCCCATTTTTTTCGCGATGGCAAACAACTAAGACAAACGATATTGCATGCTTCTTTTGGTTTTTCTCTTTCACGCGGTAATTAACTCATTCTCGACCATTTTTTTTAGAATAATTTCTGAGTGATCATCTGTCTCTGCAATATTATCTCTTCGCAAATTTGCTCCTAGGATGGTTTTCGTGGCATTTTACATTGTTCAGTTGCTCTTAGCATTTCCCTTATAAGTCAGTTACAATACTTTGCTGTTGTTCCGTTGATGTGTACGTACGCGTAGAAGCTGTTTGGTTTCGGGAGTTGTCATTTTCTTGCTACTTTGGTTGGTGTTGCTAGTTTTAGAAGAAGTTTCGGACCCAACCGCTGCTTTGGATTCGGGAGTTATGGTTTTTCCGAATTGTTTCATTGGTTTAAATCCATTAATCCAATCCTTTTGTTTCTTAAATACCGCGTAGATTTATTTTATCTTGGTTCCTACTTTTGCGGTATGAAAGCCAGGTGAGATTTGTCGGACTTCGTTTTTATATAAAGCTTTATCGAAGCATGTAAAAACAATTTTCTAGTTAAAATGTTTAATAACGACTAGGAAGACTTGGAGATCGATCAGGCACTTCTTGCAACAGTTAAACCATAACGATTAAATTGGATTACACTATTTTGAGATATTGAATTGATCATGAAACACTCCTAATTGATTAGTTTTCATGACTTATTTCAAAACAGAAAATTAGAATTATATTCTTGAAAATTTTAGATTTGAATAGATATTATATTAAAAAATAATATTAATGTTATTAGGTACAAGTTTTAGGTGTGCAAGTCGATCATTTTAAATAAGAAGAATGTTATGTATCAGCTACTATTCACTCACACATGACCTCACACACACCTATAGTTTTTTTATTTAGGGTGTGAGGGTGTTTTTCATAGGATGCGAGTGTGGGGTAGTGAATAGTGACTGATGAGAAAAATTTATTTATTTTAAATAAATAGGCCCTATCAAGAAAAAAATAATTTTCTTACATTTTTATGGTGGAGCCTATTTTTTTTTTTTAAAAATAAACTTACGTAAGACTTGTATATTTTAAGGCTTCTTCAAATTACTATTCATAAAAAAAATAATATCATTGGTAAAAATTTTGTAAATTTGTTGAAAATTTTACGAAAATAAAATCTGCCAAAATGTTTGAAAAGGTGGTAAAAAAGGGTGAAGTGAGAATAAAAGTGGAAAAAATGTTTACTACAAGTATTTTAAATGGTATGAAAATGATATGTACTAGTGAATTTTTTAATATAAAAACTTGTTTAATATCTTTGTATCTCAAAATAAGTGCGATTTTTAAATATATTTTTGAAATTCAGAAAATATTTAGTTATTTCTTTTAAATTTAAAACCTCGTGTAATTTTCTCATCTTAATTAATCCTAAATTTTTTGAGCCACCGTACTGCGACATCACGAGAGATGAAAATTCGTTCCCCGGCCGGCCACCCTATATTGTTCTAATTTTGTTTCTTATTATTACAACTTTTTTGACTGACTTAATTTTTTCTAACATAAATATAAATAATAAAATCTATATAGTTTTATTAGTTTAAATTTTTTAGATAAGTAATGATTTTACATAATATCAAAGTAGATCGATGTCCTGAATTTAAACCCTAATTCTGCACTCTATTTGACCTATTTAATTAAATATTTCACGTGCACGTAAGGTGAGTGTTAAAACATAAATGATAAAATTTATATCTTTTCATAGATTAAATCTTTGAGACAAATAATAATTTTAGATAAATCTTAAAAACTATAACACTTTCGGAGAAGGTATGCGGTCATGCATTTAAGCTGCCGTTTGGATAATAAGTTAAAATGAGATGAGATGAAAGTTGAATAAAATATTATTAGAATATTATTTTTTAATATTATTATTATTTTAGAAATTAAAAAAGTTGAATTGTTTATTATATTTTATTTAAAAATTTTAAAAAATTATAATTATAAGATGAAATGAGATAAGATATTTTTACTATCCAAACGATCCTCTAAGCAACAAAATAAAGAGAGGAAAAGAAAATAGGAAAACCGTCATGTTCAGCTGCAATACAAACCATGGCTGTATGAATATCGCGGCGTCAACTCTATCCTATATATAGACGGATTTGGGATGATCCTGCGCTTGCCCATGCTTGGAATCTCGTAATAAACGGACAGGTGGGTCATCCTCTGCTTCCCTTAAAAGGGTCCCAAATCTTGTCTGAAATTCTCCAAACGACAATTACAATCTCATGACAATTTATTAGGTCATACATTTATTTTATTTTTAGCATATTGTGTCATCTGTAGCACCTAGCAATATGCCTTGCTTGACTTATATCTGGTTAATAATTTATTGGATATTTCTTGTTTGTGAAAAGTAAATGAAAAAGATGGAAGGTTGATGAAAAAGTCAACTTATTTTTTCACTTAAAGCAATTTTGTCCATTTATTTTTCAAATAGGATGTATCCAATAAAATTTTAAGATATAAGCCAAACTCGTATACGCCACCTTCACTAATTATATGATCCATGATGTGATGCCCCCAACCCCTACTTGAAATTAGATGGTGATTGAAGCGTCGGGACATGTAACTCAAAGCTATATACCTCTCATATATGACAGTTAAGATGTAATATACCTATAATCTAGCAGTATGCAATAATTCATAATGGATAATTCTTTTAACCACTTAAGGACGATGACAATAAATAATCATAGTACCGAATGTAAAATTCCAAAAGTTTGAAACTTACATAATTGTACTTTTTCAAAATGGATGATTGTTTTTAAAATCATTTCCCCAAAACAAAAGGACCATCAAAATACGTTTCACAAAAACCATAATCATTGTCTTTTCTACTTTCCAATGTCCCATTCTTTCTTTTTCTTTTTCTTTTTCTAGTTCTGCTTCTTCCTCTTTTCTAAAAAGCAGTACTTATATCTGTTCTTCAATCTCTTCGTCTCTTCTATGCATTGTAAGGCCTCGGAGATGAGCCGGTCAACATTCTCTATCATATCCAAAAGAGAGGGCTCTAATGAGCTCTCAGTACTAGTCTTGGGCACCTCCTCAGGGGGGGGGGTACCTTGGATCTCTTGCGTTTTGTCATCTAACCTGTCACAACTTCTACCATTTCAGGTGTGAAGTAGTAGTTGAAACTACCATAGTGAGATTTCAAGAAATATCAGCAAATAAATAGTCAACATATAGCAGATTATCACATACATATACAAGTAAACTGCAAATAATAACAATCCATAAAGAAATGCATGAATATGAACTTTGACGTAAAAACTTTGACATATGCAACATAGACTTTTCACAAAAACATCTTTTCATCTTTTAGACTTCTTATCACATGTTCATATCAATTGAGCTCGGGTACTTATTCTTATCATAACTTATCATGTTATTGTTATCATTTCATAACGTATAATGCAATTCTTATCATTTCATAACATTTTCATACTGTCATCATATCACATCATAGCATATCATGACATATCATGGCATGTCATATCGTATCATAACATAGAGCTCAAATGCATTGTTCATTTCATGATTCATATGAATGGAAACCTCACGGCTCTCTTAAGCACCGTGTGTTCCCCGCTAGTTACCGCTTCAACCAACGATCCACTTGATCGAGATGAATACGTTTTAACATAAACATATTCTTTTACGGCAGTTCGCTTACTTTGCCTTCACCATACAACACCCAATAGCTTTAGGTGCAACCTCACTCCAGATTCCTTTTCATGAGGAACCATTTGAGGCCTGTCTATTGTACTTCGTCGACCCATGGGTCTCCACTCGACTTTAAACACTACAGAGTAGACAGGGAGTTCCATTAGGGCATTTTCCAATCCTAGCACTTGGCCGGGTCGTGATAAAACATACTTTTGACTCTTTCTTTTGAAAACATGGATTTACATGCATGTGACATGAACACATGACGTTACACTTTACCATACTCATGCAAACATGTACAACCCGAAACATGTATGATCCAATTCACAATGTACATCTCACAATATGGCTTGAGAATATTAGAACATGGAATCATAGGATGAATACAAGTAAACATACTTGAATCACACTCATCCAAACCCAGAACAGATTCGGTTTCCCTTAGTATGGCCTTGGCTGAAACATCCAAGTCCTCCAAACATGGATTTACATCATCACAACACATATTCTCATGTTTTTACACGTTCATACATCAAAACAAGCATGCATAGCATGTATGCATGTCAAAACCGAAACCCTCATCATGGCATATTCGAAATACACATCAACAAACCATCATAAAAACATGGCATCTCATCTTCATATCAAGACCGAATATACATACCACAAGATAGCAATATTCAATCAATGAAAAATAAGCAAAAGTTCACAAAATATATACAAGTGCTATCCAAAGTAAGTTGGAAGTTTACTTACAAAAATCTAAAGTATAAACTAGCAAAAATCTGAAAAATACATCCAAGACATATTAGAAAACAACTAGAGAAACCCTAATCTTGAAATAAGAGTGGTCGTGTATGTGCATTTAGGTTTTTTGAAAAATACTTTTCCATGAGAAACCCTAGAGTCCGAAACTCTTTAAGTTAGGAAACCCTAGCCGTCTTTTAAGTGGTGGTCGTGGCCTTCAATCCCTTTACACTTTGTGTTCAAGAGCTTGAAACAAAAGATATTTTCGGGTCCTTCCACTTCTTGAAGGAAAAACTCTAGTTTCTAAAGTGAGAGTGTATGCATATGTGGGAAAAACCCTAAATCTAAAACTTGGTGTTGTTTTTCCCTCTTGGCTGTGTGTGTGTGTGTGTAAGAAACGATGAAATGGTTCTTACCTCCTCGTGCTTTCCTTCCTCTCGAATGGTGTAAGAGAAATCCTTGTGATTCTCGAAATGGTGGAGAGAAATAGTGGTTTTTGGTTGGTGAGAAAGTGTAAGAACTTGGAGAGAAATGGTGGTTGCCAAAATCCTTAGAAGGAAAGTTGAAAACTTGAGCAAAATGACCTCCATGACTTTCAGGTATGCCCTTATATAGAGCTTTCCCTCCTTCTTGAAAAATCAAAGAGCCTTTGCATGGATGCCACTTGGCAAAAAGACTCTTCCATTTCCCCCTTGATGGGATTGCATGGGAAATCCAAAAATTGTCTTGTGTGAGGGTGGCGTGAGGCTCTCAAAAACCGAAACCCTCTCTTGCCTTACCTTCCAAATTTGCCCTTCTTCGCTTGTCTAGATACAATGCACTTATGGTAGGTTTGGGGGGTGAGATGAGAATTTTATGTTTTGTTTTGAAGTTTAAAATATTATGTTTTAATATTATTATTGTTTTGGGATTTGAAAAAGGTGTATTGGGATTTGAAAAAGTTGAATTGTTTATTATATTTTGTATAGAGATTTGAAAAATGTGTAATGATGAGATGAGATGAAATGAGAATTTTGTATTTTGTTTTAGTTACCAAACCTGCCCTTAGTGGCTCAAAGGTAAAAACACAAAAACCCTAATCTTTCTTAAAATCCTACTAGTGTGCATGGTTGCCGTGTGGCAAAAAGGGGTGTATGTGTGTGTGTCTTGCCCTTGCCGAAACCCTAGGTCACTTTCTAGTGACTTTTTATCTTTCCAAGGTGACCTTAGTCTCCCCATGTAGTTGCTCACCCCCTCTCTCTCTTGCTCCTCCAAAGAGCTTCTTCTAGAACATGTTTTTCTCTCTTCCCAAATAAGATATTTCTTGGAACTCCAAAAGTCCATTTTCAAGCTTGACAAGTGTCACTCTTAGGGGAATGAGCCATGCAAGTGGGCGTGTAAGCGCTTGGCCGAAACTCTCTACCTCTTTCCTTGATTCTTCCACTCATTCTTCTAGAATCCTTTTTGCATGTTGGACAAGTGTCACTTCTTGCCTCTTCCCTAGGTTTCTTTCTAGAAAAGACTAAATAACCATTCTAGTGCCATGTGGCGCCTATACCCATTTTTAGAAATCACTTTGGGCTTGCAAGCCCTAAGTTCAACCTAGTTGGCCAAAATTCACATGGGCTTGTTGGGCTCTTTCCTTCACTTATCTCTTATGGACTTCCTAAACTTAGAACTCTTAGGATCCAAAAATACCATTTACTCTAAGGCTTTTCCTCCAACACTTAGAATCTTCCAATAACTAAAATAATTCTCCAAATAAAAATAGGAACGGGGACTTGGCAAAGTCCGGGGACTTGGCAAAGTCCGGGGACTTGGCAAAGTCCGGGTTCTCACACATGACTTCTTATATTTTTAATTTCTACAAATACAAGACTCACTACAAAATAAACGGCTTTTTGCGGTGACCATTATCGCCACAAAAGGTGGCTTTTCTCGCCACAATAGAACTTCGTTGGCGAACTTTTTTCACTGTTTATTCGCCTCAAATAATTCAACTGGGAAATATTCTTACAGTGGAATGTGTAAAAAGTTTTTTTGGTGAGTTTTTATCGTCGGAAAGTCTTTTACAAAATAAAAAAATACTAGTAAGACAATATCACAACCTCATATCCTAGAACACATAAAGAATGTGAACAATATATTACAAATATACCAGCTTCAAATAAAAACTTATGAAGTTTCATCTCTTTCATTGTGCCTAAATCTTGGAAATGAAAAAAATGTACAAGTATCTCCATAACCATGACAAAAGCACATCAATGCTTTGAGGCGAGAGGTGACTGGAAGCCAACTTTTCGTAAACATTTCAAGTCCTCTAGAGTTCACTTCATATGACTGCAGAAAAATTTAATGACCAACATTTATGAAAATGAAAAAGAAAAAGTAACTTTGCAAAACTATATGGGTTTGACTCAACAATTATAAACAACCATGCCATCATAAATAACAGAATTTGCAGGAAACATATTTCAGCTCGACCTAAATAGAGTTTTGACCTCCTTTACTTGTAGCCCATCACATGGTGTCTACAACATAGTGAAATATCAGTAAACAGTGATTGCGGGTCAAAATTACACTAAGTTTATCTGTTTATACCCATCAATATTATTCAGCAAACATCAATATAAGTTTCTACCCAAAGAATCCTACATTCACAGTCATAGTAACATATGAGTTTTTTAATATAAGGATCCTACATTCATAATGATAGTCTGGTATTCGATATTGATAATTTTAAAGCTATTTTAAATGTTTATAGCTTAACAAGTTGGACTAAATAGTGTGAAGCCTGACAAATAGTAATATTTGTATAAATTGAACACTAATTTTCAATATTAATTTTCAAAATACTAACATGTACGAGGACAAAACTTGAGGGGATTATACATGTCTCTAGGTGGCCATGGCTGACCCCATGTTCATACATGCCCATCGTGTGTAAGTACGTACCAAAGTGTGAGTACCTCTAGTAGTTACATGTGACATAATAAATTATGCGGTCGCACTTATATTTTCATATGTACACTAGGATCTTATTCGAAAACCAAAGAGCATAACACAAGTAGATGAGACTCATACAACAATAGTCTATCTTAAGAAGCATTGGAAACAATATTAAGCATCATTAAATTGTTAATGTCCTCAACAAGTCACAATACTCACCACTAAAACATTGGAAACAATCTTAAGCATCAATAGATTGGGAACACCATAGGGCAAGAACATATAAATTAATACGAGAAATAAGAATAGAAACTCACAAGGCTACCGAATTCAATATAAATGTTGTCTCACCTAATCAAAAAGAAAAAATCTAAAAAGAGAGTAAAAGAATATACAAACTCAAATGGAGGAAAGAAACAACATGCCTGAATTAGAAGAAAATGAATATGCCAACTGATTTAGTGATCTTCTAAAAAGAACCTCGATCCACTTACATTCTGGGAAAAACTACTGAACTGAATCAATACAAGAGACTAACACCAGAGCACTTAAAAAATAAGTTAAACAAAAAACACTCTACTCACCAAATCCACCACACAGCTCAGTCCTAACTAACTTTTTAGATCAAATCTGTTTCATAAACAAAACCTCTGTTAAAGAATAGGTTTTCGCAAGTAGAAAAAAATTGATTAGTAATTTATGCATACAAAAGGCCTGCATCTACGAACACACATGCAATCTAATGTTTACTTCATCTAATTGTGGACTCTAAAGATTTACTAACATGCTAAAAGAGATTTATCATGGCATTATATTTACCATTATATTCTATTATGTATCAGTAAGCTCTTTTATTTATTTATTTATTTTTTGTAAATATTTATTTTTTGATAAGTAAAAATATTATATATATCAAAAGGAGTAACCAAGTACACTGAATGTATACAAGAAAACACCTTGCCCATAACAGAAAGCCCCTAATGACTCAAAAAGTTTGAGAGAAATAACCCAAAATACACCAAGCCCAAGCCCAACCCCTTGTTTCCTGTAGAACTAAAACTCAACCAGAAAATCCCACCCCAACCCCTTGTTTCCCGTCTTCACAATGCCCTCCCTTTAGACTTCCCTCTAGTTGAGCTACCACCCTTAGCGTCGTAGTTGATTTCCCAAGAGAGATGCCGTAACTCCCTGCTTTTCTTGAAACTTGATTTGGCGAATATTGACCTGATCAATTTTCAAAGAATCTCATTCAATAATTGTATCTGGCATCAATACTTGACATCTCACCATATGCTTCTTTTCCTTAGGATCTATCTGTCAAATCATTAACACCTTTATAAAACCTGCAAAGTTAGAAGATAAAATGTTAAGGAAAAACAAGTTCGGGATTTCCATATCCCACATCAACATTTATCAAGGATATAGCTGGCAAAGTTGCAAAGAGTGTATGACTGAGTCTAATCAATAATTTTTATGCAGGCCTTGAAATGATTACATAATATAATACAATATCACTTTATCAAAACCATAATTTGTATTTGATCAAAACAACTTAAAGTAACTATAGTCAAGGAACAAACCTTAATCTTTGAGCCAACCAAGTTCTTGCCATTATTTGATTCCTAAGACAACAATCACTCAATAAGAAACTGATTTCAAAAGCACAAAGGATACTTATAAAGTATGCAAGGATAATTCTTTGCCAAAATTGGAACTAAAACAACTAATTAATTAAGATTGAGCCAAGAAAAAGAAAACAATGTGAACAGTAATTAGAACTGCCAACAGCTTTTCATTTGCAGATCGGCTGGAGGGACATTAAAATCCATGTTAACAAATACCAAATTACCATAGAAAATAAATAAAATACCTAAAACTCAAGGACAGACCAGAGCACTTCAAAAACAAGTTAAACAAAAAACAATCTATCCAGATCTATCTATTCTACAATTTTTAAGCAAGAAGGACAACGATTATAACATCAAGGGAATGAGTCAACAAGCTTTCAAGGTATACTGGCAAATCCCGAGTGAAAAATAAGTGCATAACTATTGGTGATCATGCATGAAGCATATATAGTCTTGTTCACATACTTAAAGTTGCAGTAAGCTGTATACATAATACACAAATGTGAACTGAAGTTACAACCATTATAGCCTAAAATCAAAGAGTAAGTCCCAATCCCAACAAAAAAGGTCTCATCCATAGTCTAAAACTCAACTTCAAGTTATCAAAGAAAAAATAAATTTCATAACCAAGCAAAGCGCAAAATAAATAAATAAATAGAGAGCATAAACGAACACAATAGGTTTGAACCCCCTAACATGAAAACATTAACATCGACAACCTTAACCAACTTCTAAGCTAGAAATCAGTGAAACAACAAAGAGCCATTAATCAATACAAAGCAAAAGAAGAAGCATAATGCCAAAACAAACTCGTCGAGAGAAATAGGAAATAGAAACCCCAATGTCGTTGGAGATGCAACGGTTAGGATTTTGAGGAAATAGAAAATAACATATGTGAGAGAGAGAGAGAGAGAGAGAGAGTCACTGGCTTCCCTAAGTGGCGACAGCACATCAGGGGCACGATAGGGGTAAGGGCCAAAAGAAAACTCAAGAGAATGGAGAGAGAGTATCGGGCTGGGGAAGAAAGAAAGAAAGGGGAAAATGCCGCCTTTTTATATCCTAACTATTTGAGGTGATTCTTTGTTTTCGTAAAAGCAATAGTGTTGTGATTTACGCTCATTTTTAAGCCGATTTATTTGCAGTGACCAAAAATCGCTTCAAAAATCCTTATTTGTGGCTACTTTTTCACTCGCTGCATAAAAAATGCAGCTATAGTTAAAAAAACGTATTTTTACGGCCAAATCTTACTTGCCGCAGAAGATTTTCACCACAACAACCCTTTTTTCTTGTAGTGACTTCTCCATAGGAGTTAAAACTCACAATCTCATACCTCCCTTTCACATTTTCTCGTCCCCTTGCCCGTCACCCAATCCCCTGACTAGCTGCGGAACAAAGCCACTAAAGATGATGTTTTAGCAAATTTATGAGTTTTGGCAACGAGAAATGTTTAATGGCAGCAAGTTAGTATTGAACAATGGAAGATTGTGTGGGGTTTTGGTTCTGGGGAGTGATTATTTTGGGCTTTTAGATAAAACCATATTGAAAACAATTATGCTATTTACAAGCAAGGTGTGTGACTGTTAAGGATAAGGAATCTGATCGTGGTAAGTCCATCCAAGTTTAGCAGACCGGATCAATTAGGCTTTGCTATGTTTTCCGCTACTACGATTGTAACAAACTCTTCATATACTAATAATACATGTCGCATCTTATTCTGTGTGGTTGATACTTTCCTCAACATGGTATCAAGAGCCGGATGACTAACTTCACTTTTTCCATGGTCGATTCCAGTACACCAATCTCAGAGTCTAATATCTCCTCTCCAATGCTTCCCAGTCCACTATTTACGTCAAACACCTTTCATGCACCTATTACCTTGCTTCCTAATTTCACCCTAATCAAGCTAACAAGAGACAATTACCTTCTTTGGAAAGCTCAAGTCGTTCCCTACCTCAAGGGGTAGCATCTTTTTTGCCTTTGTCGATGGGTCCTCTCCATGCCCTCCATCCTTGATCACCACCGCCACCAACCAAATGGTTGCCAATTCTACATTCATGTAGTGGACATTAAAAGATCAGTTGATTCTCTCTTCCCTTAACTCTTCCCTCTTAGAGACCATGCTCACTCATGTCATGTTGTGCCAAACATCTCGCGAAGTTTGGACGATGCTACAGCTGATGTCCACCTCTACATCTCGTTCTTATTCCATGAATCGAAACTATCAACTGGCAATTGTAAAGAAATTAAGGTAGTTCCTCCATCTCGTATTACTTCCACAAATTCACTACCTTAACTTAAACTCTTGTTGCCACCGATCAACCCCTCAATGAATACGACTTTTAGTGACCTTTGTAACTACTGGCGTTGACCCAATCTCGCTAGAGGATCTTTATGGCCATATGCTCACTCCTAAACTTCTTCTGTTGATCTCACAATGGTCGGTACTAATGTCGCATCTCATTCTAATGGGTCTCGTGGTGGTTATAATGGTCGTTCTTCTGGTTACGAGTTTGTTGGTCATGGTTATGGCCGCTCAAATCGTGGTAGAGGTCATAGTTGAGGTCCCACTGGCTCATCCAGTCCTCCACTCATTTTTCAAGTGTGCAACAAGGTCGGACATACTACTTTAGGATGCTAACATCGATATGATGAGTCCTACCAAAGTGAACCCTCCTCTATGCAGGCTTATTTCATCGACCCGTCTCAATCATCCGATTTCAACTGGTACCTGACACTGGCGTGACACATCCTTTAACTTCAGATCTATCCAATCTCAATGTCAAAGTTGAAGAGTATAGTGGTTCCGATCAGATCCGCATTGGTAACGACACTGGTTTAACCATCATTCACTATGGTACATCTAAACTTTCTAATGCTTAATTTTTTTTTTCTTACATATTCTTCTTCATGTCCTGCAAATCATCAAAAATTTGCTATAGCCACTAATGTCCTTTTTGAATTTCATACCTATTTTGTTTTGTGAAGGATCGAGCAACGGGGAACATTCTACTACACGGGCCAAGTAAGAATGGATTTTACTCCTTTCTTGCTTCCAATAAGGATTCTCATTCAGCTACGCTTGTTGGAGGACGAACCTCACTTCCCCAATGACATTTCGGGATAGGTCATCTAGCTTTTAAAATTGTTCGTCGAGTCTTATCTCAATTTTTTCTCCCTGTACTTTCTTCTAAGTCTAGATTTTCATGTCCTACGTGTCTTATTTCTAAAAGTCAACATTTGTCATTTTTTATGGTAATGTAATTGTGCCTCAGCACCACTAGAATTAATTTATAGTTATGTTTGGGGGCCCTTCCCCGATTTTTTCACATAATGGTTTTTGCTATTATGTTACTTTTTTGGACTCATGCAGTCACTATACAAGGTTTTATCCTATTTCTTGCAAAATTGATGTTCTCATTGTTTTTTGTAAATTTCAACCCTTTGTCGAACGATTCTTTAATTGCAAAATTAAAGTTTTTAATCCGACAAGACAATGATGATGAATTTCACTCTTTATCTTCCTTCATGTCCTTTCTTGGGATTTTTCATCGTCGTTCCTACCCTTACACTCATAAACAAAATGGTGCTATTGAGGAAAACACCGTCATATTGTTGAAATCGGTTTGGCTCTTTTAAATTATGCTCACCTTCCTGTTCGCTTATGATGCATTTGACACTGCCTGCTATTTAATCAATTGCATGTTATCACTAGTTTCTCACAATCAGTCTCCATTTCAATGTCTCTTTCATAATTGCCCTGATTATTCTTTCCTTTGCGTCTTTGGTTGTGCCTGTTGGCCCAAACTATGACCATATCCTTATCACAAATTATAGACCCGATTCATCCATTATATCTTCCTCGGTTATAACCTAAATCACAAAGGGTATAAAATGTTTCAACCTCAAATGAGCTAAATAATCATTTCATGGGATGTCACTTTTTAGGAATAAGATTTTCCATTTCAGCTCGAGTCAGCCTATTTTTAGGCAACACAAAATCAGTTCCCGTTAGTCCAGAGTGAACCTCCTTCATAGTTTTTCTTCCCACACTCGGGCCCGTCCCTTCTTACTCAACTCGTGTTGTAGCTAAACTTGTACCAGTCCAATTACAAGACTCAAGCGATAGCCACATCCGACAAACCCAATCATCCCCTTCCTCACTCTCAACTTCGCCGGAACCCTCATCCTAATCTCAAACATCTCCTCCCTCAATCCTGAATCCTCTCGAAACCTCTTCCACTCAACCACCAACAAGTTCCCTGCCCTCCCTACACCCTATGGTCAATCGGTCTAATCTGTAAACCCAATTCACACACTGATGGTATCGTTCGCTATCCCCTTCCCAAAGCCCTCCTTGCTGACATTGATTCAAATAAGGTTGAACCCACGTCCTATACTATTGTAGTCAGACACCTTGAATGGAGAGCTGCCATGGATCAAGAGTTCTTTACCCTACTAAAAAATGGCACTTGGAGTATAGTTCCAACCATTACAACCTGGAATATCCTTGGTTCAAAATTAGTATATAGGATACAAAGGAAAGCTAATGGTGAGGCTGAACGCTATAAGACACGTCTAGTTGCCAAAGGATATCTCCAAAAATTTGGTGCTGATGTCTCTAAAACCTACATTCCGGTTATCAAACCAAATGGTAAGATCAATTCTCTCCATTTATGTCTCTTCAAGATGGACAATTAGACATATTGATGTGCAAAACTCCTTTTTGCATTGTACACTTTCAGACGAGGTTTTCATGACCCAATCTACTAGATATGTTCATCCACACTTTCCAAAACATTTATGCAAGTGGCACAAAGTATTGTATGGACTGAAACAAGCCCCAATGGCGTGGTTTTCATGTCTAAGCAATCGTTTATTGGAGTTAGGCTTCCATGGCTCACGTTCAAATACTTCCCTGTTTATTCACAACTCTACCAAGTTCACAATGTATATATTAATCTATGTCGACGACATATTGATTACTTGCTCACATAAGCATGCCATTGATGACTTATTGAATACTCTGCATTGTGATTTTGCAATTAAATACTTGGAAAGTTTGAGTTTTTTTTTGGGTATCGAGGCACTCAATTCCAATGGCCAAATCCTATTATCTCAGCAACTATATATCATAGATATTCTCAAAAAGATAAAAATGCATGAGGCCAAAACAATAGGCACTCCAATGGCTAGTTCCACCAATCTGAGTGCCTTTGATGGTAAGGATTTTAGTGACACTACTCTATTTCGCATCACAGTTGGGGTCTTACAATACTTATCAGTCACTTGCACAGATATTGCTTTCATAGTCAACAAATTATCTCAGTTCATGTACAAGACAAAATTGTCATATTGGCAAGCAGCAAAGCATCTTCTTCACTATTTAAAATAGAAAATCAACAATGGTATCTATATTCGATACTCTACAAATACTGTTCAACAAGCATTGTTGGATGCTGATTGGGCGGGCTCCCATGTTGATAGAAAACCAACCGGAGGATTTTGTATTTTCTTAGGACAAAATCTAATTTCTTGGAATTGGAAAAGGCAAGCTAAAGTTGCTCGGTCAAACACCAAGACTGATTATAAAGCACTGGCCAGTACAACAACTAAATTCAATCCTTACTCCAGGAACTTGGTAGTAAACTCTCAAAACCTTCTATCTTATGGTGCAACAATATAGAAGCAACATACTTGTCTGCAAATCCAGTTTTCCATACTCGTACAAAGCACAGAGGAACTAATTTTCACTTTGTCAGGGACGTGGTTGCCAAGAAACTTATTGAAGTCAAGTTTTTGTCTTCCAAACCCCTATCTTCATCAAAATTTATAACAATTTTTTCCAAGCTCAATGTAGTTTCCACCTCATTGGACTTGCATGGGCATGTTAAGGATAAGGAATCCAATCATGATAAGTCCATCCAAGTTTAGAAGATTGGCTCAATAGACTTTGTTAAGTTTTCCACTACTGCTTCTATTGTAACAAACTCTTCATATATTAATAATACATGCCGCACCTTATTTTGTGTGGTTGATATTTTTCTCAACAGTGATGCATCACTTATTACGAGGTCTATTATATTTATAGAAAGAGTGAAAGTATAAACATTTTAAAAGCTAATATATATAACATGTTTCTACGTCA
Source organism: Juglans cinerea (assembly GCA_961763995.1). Taxonomy (NCBI): domain Eukaryota; kingdom Viridiplantae; phylum Streptophyta; class Magnoliopsida; order Fagales; family Juglandaceae; genus Juglans; species Juglans cinerea. Next base: position 5,206,833 of record CAUIVZ010000015.1, read on the forward strand.
ACAGCATAGTTGGTGTGTCAATAACAATACTTGCAAATAGATTTATTTGAAAAGTAATAGATTGAGACTTATCTTTGGCAAATATATGTAAAGAATAAATATTTTTTTTCCCTGTCTCCCTGGACAGGGTCGCATACGTGTAAAGTGCAAACTACGGTTTATATGAAACTGTGACAAAATTCTGAAAAAAAAGGTGCCACATTATCTCATGATGATCAAAATTATCTATCATGATGATAAAATAATTTTTCCAATCAATCCATTTAAAGAGTAGAAATTGCTACCCATTTCCAATCTAAGAGAAGTCCTATCCAGCCGTGCCCTATAAGAGCATTGGCATTGGTCTATGCATATCCATATCTAAAGTCATATTTGGATAATATAACCCTAAAATCATCCACATTAGCTTATGCATATCTATAAATTTGGCTACCTATGAACAGTTGTTATCTAAATTAACAACTATTCACCCTACATATTATATTTTAATAATTAATTCTCTCTCTTCTCTCTCGACGGACCCCCCCAAGACGGATTATTTTCTTTTTTTTGTTTCTCCCTTTTCGTTTCAGTTCTCTGGTTCTCCCCTCTCTCAACTCAAAAACCCAACGGAGATCAAACCCGTGCACCTCTCTCTCACGACGGCTGTCGACGCTCCTTGTGACGGCTCTGGGCTCATCACGGTTGAGTTTTCTATTTGGTTCTCTACATTTCAGGTATGAAATAGCTTTGGGCTCCCTCTGTTTCTTCATGGTTTCGATGTGTTTCTATCCCTTCACGGTTTTGATTTGTGCTATTTCTTCATTTGTTGTTCTTGGTTTTAGATTAGGGTTTTAGATTAAGCCTAACTAACAACATGTTTTTGCACTGAGAAAGAGAGGGTTTCTGGTTTCGATGGCTTAAATTTACATGAAAGACTAGGGTTTCGATGATGATGATTTCGATGATGATGATTTCGATGATGCTGGTTTCGATTATGCTGGTTTTAGATTAGGGTTTCTTCAATGTACAAACTGGTTCTGGTTTGGGGCCAAACCGAATATTGGGTTACACTTATTTAAATTTGATAATTTTTTTTGACTGTGGTGACATGTTTTGAGTATTATTGTATTGCTGAAACTCTATATTAAAGTGTATTTTGGTTGGTGGTTGGTGACATGTTTTGAGTATTATTCTATTGCTGGAACTCTATATGGAAGTGTATTTTGGTTGGTGGTTGGTGGTGGGTGGGTACGAATCAATTGGGTGAATTTTGTTGTTGGTGGGGTTTGGTTTTGCTGGAAAGTTGTGTTGCTGGAAATTTGTGCTTCTGGATGTGGTTTTGGGCTGCTGCTGGATGCTGGAGTTGTTGTTGCTGCTGGATGCTGGACTTGTTGATGCTGCTGTTTTGTGGTTGCTGCTGCTGGACTCCTTGTTTGTCCCAATGATTCGTGGTTGCTGCTGCTGCTGGATGCTGGAGTTGTGTCTGCTGCTGGATGCTGGACTTGTTGCTGCTGCTGCTGGATTCTGGAGTTTGTGTTATAATGATCTTGAATCAAATTTCTATTGTAATGAATTTGTATCAAAATCAACTTTTTGAAACTTGTATCAAGTTGATTTTGATGCATTGGATTAATTGCTGCTGTTTATTAGCACATTTGATTCATTTTTTGTGTATATAAATTTGATGTATTTATTATATATGGAATTGCTAAATTTGGATGCATGAAATTGTATTAATATATGTTTAGATGCTATGAAATTGTATTTAGGCAAAAAATTAATAATAATAAAATAATAATATTTTATTATTATTTTGTCTCAAATATGCATAAGCCAATGTGGAAATTTTGCTTGAATGACAAAGTGGTTATGCAAAAGAGGTGATTTTGCATATGCATATGCATATGCATAGATCAATACTAATGCTCTAAGTGAGCAATTTGAAAATGTTTCTCACTAAAGGCGCTACCTACACCCTTGAATAGGCTCTCTGTTTGGCTGCCGTGGCCAGATTGGCCCCCTGTCGCCCACCCCTATTTCTCGCCCATGATTTCATAAATTCAAGATAGAAGAATTAACAATTAAAAAAAATGAATATTCCAATCAAAACCTTGTAAGCAATGATTTCAACAAGTTTAAATAAATCGAGATTAATATCTCAATAAAAAGAAATATTAGTTCGAGAAAAAAAAAGAAAAAGAAAAAGATCAAAATCATGATCAAGAGATCACGATAAAGGAGGAGGAAAAAGAGGAGCGAAGGAAACGAAGTAGCTGTGCCAGACAAGATGAGAAAGAAAAATCCAGTTTAGAATTATATATTTTTATTTTATAAAAAAATATAAAATATAGGGGTGGATATATACAGTGTGGCTCTTTATTCAACCAGGACCACGTGCAGTCCTTAATATATTTATTCAACGCGACGATCTTGCGGTAGTCATCAAATGAACAAAATAAAAAAGAAATAAATCTAAATCGGAGAGTTTCCATCAAGCAATTGGGTGATTTCAAATATTTGATCCAACTAAATTGTGATTTAAGTTCGCAAGACGGATGGTCGAGCCAAATTTGATGCTCATGACTTTAACAATAAAAAGTTGTTTCTCACCCTTAAATGAAAATGTGTACATTTTTTTAGATATTTACAATTTGAATATTACGGCATGGCAGAGCCCACCAATGATACCGTTCAATGGCTCACAATAATGACTTTGACGTGGATGCTAATCTATAAAGTAAATAATAAATAAAAATAGACTAAGATTCACGTGGTTTGTTATAAAAGCTTACGTCTACAGTTTCTCATGACCTAACGTAGCTCTGAATAAATATAGAAAATATAGTTGATAAGAGGTTCAAGAAGATATTATCCTTGTAGAGACTTGGAGAGAGAGAATGTCCCAAGAGAGTGTATTTGTATTTGTGAGTGTGCAAAAAGAAAAATGATATTTGTTGTTATAGAATGTGCACACTCATTTTGAAAATAAATAAATAAATTTGTGACGTTGAACATAATAATGATTATTCTGCATGCTAGTTTCAACAAATAATTTAGAGGAAAGAATACAAGAGAATCGCTCAAAACACAGAAAACGCCTCTGATGTTCAACTCAAAATCATCAAAATTCAAGAATGATCCAGTTAACCCACAAGCCGGGCTGCAATAGCTAAAAATCAACCGTATTAGAATTTTACAAAAAATAGCAAAAATCTCAATAATCATACCAAAAATAAATACGTAATAAAAGAAATAATCTGTAAAAAATCTGGCCCAAATTGAGTTCAGAATCACCTCCTAAATAATAAATGAAATATTAACATAAAAGGTAAAAAATAACTAAAAATAAGAGTTTAGAGGGGAAAACAGTGGAATTTTGCCTAAAAAATGCACACATAGCATAGCTGGGTGCCTACGATGTGCGCGCCGAAAAGAGCTTTCCGAATTGGGGTCATATGCTCGATTCTAATACCCGTAACTAAAGTTATGGTCAAAATACCAAAACGTGCCCTAATCAAGGAAAAATCACGATTTTCTACCATTTTTGTGCTGATCTATCACCTCAAAGTATTTCAGTACAGTCAATGTGTAATTTGAAAACTCAACGTCATCTGACTCTAATCCTCTTGTATCAATATAGGACCCAAATAAAAAAAAAATATTCTTAATAGCGAACCCAACACTTTTTTAAAAGTAAAGTGCGACGCTTTCACAATCCATGAATATATCTATTATTACTTGTGCAGAAAAGCTGTTTCACTTTGTAAAGATCATTTCCTTTTATAGTGGTTTTCTTCTATTTTATGAATAGCCGAGTTCTAATTATTTTACGTTAATTTAACATTTTTGTATTTCAGTCAACCTCTCTTTTGACTTTATCTTTTCATTGTTTAATCTTTTTTTAATTCTTGACAATGAGCTTCCAATGAGCTGTACCTTTAATTCATTTTAAATCTAACGTAAACTTGATCTGCAAATCATTCACAATCTCGGTTATAAATAATAAAAACTTGCAATCCACATTTTATAAATTAATAGCGGAGAAGGAAGAGTAAAGTTTGGTGACAAACGTAGTCAAGCCAATCCATTGACCATGTTTCAAGTCTGCTACCAGAGATTCATTTTTTTAAGCAGGAATGACTATACCTTGTGGGCAGTCTTTGTTGTATTAAAAGGAGACAGTGTAAAGAATCGAGACGTTTAATGCTTTATATATTTAGAAAGAGTAACTATTTCTTTTTGAATATTGTAAGATGTCTCCCAGCATACTGTTTACGTGACATAATTTAATTTAAAAGTTAATTTTAAAATTTGAATTTTACAAATTAAATCTTATTATTTAAGTAATATAAATGGTGTGTTCTACACACCAAATTGAGAATATAATAACTCTTTCTTTTTAGATGAATGATAGTTGCAATCGTGAGTGCGCAAGTGTCATTCAATCATTTTGAAAAAAATAATAAATACGGAACCTATATAAAAAAATAATAATTTTTTAATAGCGAATCCTATTATTTTTAAAAGCAATGATATGGTGTTTGTGCACTTTACAACTGCATATAGCATTACTTTTCTTTTTACCATAGAAGCATACAGATAATGGCGATATTTGAGCCAATTCAATAAACGTGAGATGCACGTTCAGTTATTAGTCGATTTCACCCCCACCTGGAGGAGAGTACGGGGTCCTGGTCCCTGCAAAATTGGTAGAAAGGAAGTCTTTCATGAAATTTCTTGGATCATTTTGCCAACAAAATGAAATAATTTAAAGCAGTACTTTATACACTGATATTGCCTAAAGACGCACTAACCATTTTCAGGGACTTGTAAATCTGATATTTATTGCCTAAAATCAAATATAAGGAGCAATGTGAGCATATCAATGATATCATGTATGCATCTTGGACTTGGAGCACGCTTTTTGAGTCATGAATCATGGTGGGAATGTCAAAGCCAATACACAGACTTGATTCCTAATCTCAAAATCTTGAATACATTGAAAAATTTGCATTATCGTGCTGGGATCTGACGTGGGTCCTCTCTCAAATCAACCCACCCATGACCCATCCTCAAGTCCCACCCTCACCAAACCACACGTCATCTCACCTCACCTTCCTCTCTGATGTGGGCATGTTATCATCTGCTTAAAGGTGTGCTTCTGGTTGTCAGTAAGGTGTGGGGGTTTTGCTCATATATATATATATATATATATATATATATATATGATGTGTCCTCCTTAATCCATCCACACACCTCAGCTTACCTTCCCAATCCCACTTTCTCCCTAGTCCTTCAAATATTTCTGTGTTTTTGTTTCTCCAAACTTTCTCCAGATCCCCCCAGTTGCCCTCCAAACTACCACCCTCGCTTTGAGCTACTCTTCAAATCTTGCTTTGAGCTCAATCACTCCCAAAGAAAAGAAACGAAACTTATGAATTTTCTATGGTTTTCTTTCTCACCACAAAAAAGCTGATCTTTAATCTTTGTTTCTGTTCAATCAGTGATAGAACAACGATGGAATTCCCATTTCCCAACCAAATCCCACATTCAAATTCGATTCTTATTTTCATGTGATAACTGCTTTCAGACTCTCGCTGCTACTTGAGTTATTCCGTTTTCTTTAGCATTTCATGATCCAGATTTGCCCCCTTCTCTCTCTTCCGGTGCTCGAAAATCCTTGAAAGCGAAGATGAATCTGAACCCGCTACCTTCAACTTCCCCACAACCCACTACTTGTGGCCGTCTCTAGAAAAACCTGTCAACCAGTTCGGCGATTCATTGCCCCAATGAAACGGTCGGTCCGCCCTCTTTTCAGCATTCTTCTGCTCTTCGTCTTGGCTGCCACCGTCAGCTTCCGCTCAATGACCCGCCACAGTGTGCGCATCGACCTTGACCTGATCAATATGTTCGGGCAGACGCCGCCGCCAGCGCCGGTCTTTAACTCCACGCTGCTCCAATATGCCGCGATGGACATGGCTGAAGCACGAGCAAAGCAAGAGATTGAGCGCTTGTTGGATGGAAACTTTAGCGACCGGGTAAGGTACAGGACCTTCTTCGCTCCGCGAAGGTTCAATCACCACGATGTCAGAGCGAGGTCCTGGGATGGACTGCCGTTGACAATGCGGCCGTCACAGTTACATCGTTATATGTTGGATTTCGGACGAGTATTGCAAGAATGGGCTCGAAAGAAAGCGTTCTTCCAGCCGGAAATCATATCGGAGCTGACGAGACAAATGAAACATCCGATTGACAAGCACATTGGTTTGGTGGGTTCCGACCGACGGTACGCGTCGTGTGCGGTTGTGGGAAACAGTGGGATTTTGTTGAAAAGTGATTATGGCGATCTGATTGATAGTCACGAGGTTGTGATAAGATTGAATAACGCCAGAATCAAGGGCTTTGAGCGCGATGTGGGCTCAAAAACCAATATTTCGTTTGTAAATAGTAACATTTTGCATTCTTGTGTGAGGAGACAAGGGTGTTTCTGCCATCCATATGGGCTAAAAGTACCGATCGTCATGTACATTTGTCAACCGGCGCATATCTGGGACTACACCATCTGCAATTCCTCCCATAAGGCTCCTTTGCTCGTCACCGATCCGCGTTTTGACGCTCTGTGCGGTAGAATTGTAAAGTATTACTCGTTGAAAAGGTTTGCAGAGGAGACGGGGAAGCCATTTAAGGAATGGGGAGCTGTTCATGATGGTCCTAATTTTCATTACTCTTCAGGTATGCAGGCTGTGATGTTGGCTTTGGGAGTTTGTGATAAAGTTAGCATTTTTGGGTTTGGGAAATCAGCTTCGGCTAAGCATCACTATCATACCAATCAGAAGGTTGAGCTTGCATTGCACGACTATGAGGCAGAGTATGCCTTCTATCGGGATGTGATTGAGAAGCCTTGGGAAATTCCCTTCATTTCCGGCAAATTCAAGATTCCTCCCTCGGTAATATACCATTGATCTTTTTTTTCGCCTGCTCAAGAAGTTTTGAGGGACAGAATTTTTGAGAATTTCTGTTTCATATTCTGGCCCATGTACTACTATCAAACGTAAAAAATGTAAAATGGAAAATGCAAGTATGATTCAAGATTTAGGTCCACATTTCTTTGTGTGGCAAAATGTCTGCTTGTTTCTAATTTAAATCATTATTTCTTTTAACCCAAACTAAACATTTTCTACAGGGAAAAAGCTAGGTAGACCGATCGGTGTATTCCTGTTTTTTTCTTTTTCTTAAACATTAAGAAATGTAAAAAAAAAGGAATGCATACATTTCTTAATGTTTAAAAGAAAAAAAGAAAAGAAAAACAGGAACTCACCAATCGGTGCATTCCATCGGTCTCCACAGAAGCTCCATTTCTATAATGCGAAGAGATATTAACACATTACGGAAACATTCCTATAATTAACATTGGGATTTATGGTCGAGTATAGCATTAATGTTGTGCAGTTCATAGCCTGTGAAATACGCCGCCAATAATTCAAATGAAGAATGCCATCAGGCTTTAGAAATCTCGTGAAAATCCAAAAGTTTTCACGAATCAATCCAAATATGTATGTTTTGGTCTGTCAATTTAGTCAGTATTGTCACTCACTATGGTGCCAAAAGCGTAATTTTATTTATCTGAGGTGCTTAAAAGCGTGAGAATGAGAAACGGTCTGTACCATTAGTTTCGTCTGAATATTTAGGATTTTATAGCGCAATTAAACTATTTTCGATTTCTAAAATAACGTTTGTTCGAAAATGCATTTGGATTATTTCGAGGTACTTTGGAGTCAAATTTCAGTAAACAATTTACAGTTTGAGGTTAGTATGAATATTTATGATTTTTCAGTGCAAAGTTATTTTTTATTTTTTTGGAGTGAATAGTAACCTTGTTAGCACCTAGAGCAGTGTTTTAAAAGTCATAGTATAAAATGTCCAAATTAGGTTTGAGAAGTTTTATTTGGACACGTGACAAAATTTTAGCCACACATGGTAAGTAATATTAGACACTTGGCATAAGAAGAACTATGATATGGAAATGTGAAGGAAATCAAGCTTTGTGATCATGCCACCTAAGCCAAACACTATTCCATCCAGCCATCCAATTTGTGCCAAACCAAAAAGGGTTTCAACCTTAGTGAAACCCCAAATACTTGGAATCTAACTGAAATCCCAAAAGTTTGGAGAAAACTGAAACCCTAAATAGTTTTCCCCAAACCCCAAAGTTTGTGTCCAAAACCTAATGAACTCGCTTTTAGCTTAGTATTTAATCACTTGATTAAATCACTTTTACACGCTATTAACCACTCTAATTCATGTTATTACATCATTATTTATTCTTTTAAACCTTGGTATTTTTATTGGGCGGAGAAAAATTATATTTGGGCTTGATTGCAACCCTAACCCCAACCAAACCCTATCAAAACCCTAAATGGAAGCTCATTCGATTAAGGCCCATTAAGGCCCATTAAGGCCCAAGAAATTGAGCCACCAAAGCAAGGCTTGTGGAGGAAGTTTTCCCCCTGCCATGGCAGTCCTAACACTATTCAAAGGAGCCCCGAATAGTGCATGATGGGAAGGCTAATAGCCACCTCACCACCACCCTTTACAAGGAAGCTTTCTTGGTAGAAAATCATCCACTGTTGCCCACGGTTTTGCCCCTGGTTTGGCTGATGAAGTTTAACGTGTAACACATTATATCCTATCACGCAATGTTTACCTATTACATATTATATTCTGTCGTGCAATGTTTATTTGTTATACATTATACTCTGTCATGCAATGCTTATCTGTTACACGTTATGTCATGTCACAAAATGTTTATTTTTTTCATCTTATACCATGTCAAGAAACGTCTATCTTTTTCATGTTATTCCATGTCACGAAATGTTTGTATGTTTCATGTTATTTCATGTCATTCATCTTATGCAGATGTGTCACGTTGTGTTACATTAGGTCATCTGTCCTTGTATTTCATGTGACGCCATGTCTCATGTACAAAGTGTCTCAAAAATAGTATTTTCAAGTCAATCAAGTCTGTTTACGTTTATCATGACCCTAATAATAAGATGAGATAATATCCTAGTAAAACTATTTTGTTCATCTTGGTTTGTCTAAATTAGTGTGAAAGTCCATAAATTGATAAGGTAAAGATTTACAGGCTCCGAATGGGGCTTAATTAATTGATCTCCGGAGTGAAGATGGGGCACGAATGCCGATGGTGTCCCTACACTTTCAATTTCATGTTATACGTACTTGTGTTGGTGCAGATACCTAACACGGGATACGTACATTATGTTTTGCATAGCAGGTGCAAATACATATGAACTGGTACATATTTTAACGCACTCACAACTGGTGCAGATAACTGTATTGTGATGCAGTAATCGGTAGGGACACACAGCTCAAGGGGAACTGCGTAGTACCCACATGATCACTTTTATTAATCATGCTTATTTAATGAACAAGATTCCAAGTTCATGTATTTCACGTTCATGCTCATGTTATTTAAATGTTTAGTCAGTTCACGTTCAGTTCAATTTCAAGTTCAATTCACGTTTAAGTTCTTTTCATATCAAGCTTAGTTTCAAGTTCAATTTATGTTTAAGTTCAAGTCATGTCAGTACCCGTCATGTTAAATGTCAAGTCACGTCAAGTTTATTTATGATCATGTTATGCATTCATGCTTTAATTGTTATGCATGCATCTTTAAACTGTTAGTTAGCTTCTTTGTTAAGTTATTGAGATATGTATTCAAATCTCACTGTAATAGTCTCAAATACCATTTTCTCTCAAATGGTAGACGATGTGTAAGAACTGGGGATACAACGGACGTTGGCCGACTAGACACAGTCGACTAGGCAGCACAAACATGATGCAGAGCTTATAGCCTCCATGATTCGATTCATAGATAGTATAATGGCATCCCTAACCGAGTTGCATGAGCTACTTGACGGATTAGCCCAGTAGATATTTCAGTTTATGCATGCACTTATGGAGCTCTATCTCCCGTACTTTTGTGATTACAAACCTTTTGGACTTATGTTGTAATAAAGATCGTCTATCACTCTAGTGTTTATGTATTATGTTTCAAGTTTTTTGGGATATATCTCATTTGGTGCATAGTATTGCTCAATTATAAAATTATCCACTGTGAATATTGCATATTGCTATATGCATGCTAGGTGCATTGCATCTTTATTTGTCATGAACGGGGGTAGGTAACCTTGTATTGCATGTCCCAATACTTCAAAGTGAATCAGATCCCAAGAGAAATTTGGGGGTGTCACAGGGTGGTATTAGAATAATATGTCTCTGGGTTAAAACCACATGTCCTTAGGAATTGCACCAAATATTAGGATTGAAATTTTAATCTTTGTTAGGCTTGAATTTCTTGAAGTATAAGAGCTAGTACTTGGTTTTGATACGTGTGCCCGTGTGTTTCAAGAAGTGACACATGACACGGGGTAGGATATCTCAGAACCTTGGTGGAGATATCAACCAAGAAAATTAGAATCCCCAGATGGATAGGGAACAAGGATTTACTGAAACTATACGTCTTCTAATTGACGTGCTTAGACAATAGAAAAGCAGCAAGTGCACGCACGTAGTCCCAAGGTTAGGGGTTGTTCCTATGGGAAGTTCCTAATGAAGGACCTCTAATGGATGAAAAATAGATTATTGATCTTGAAAGGACGTACGAGATATGCGGATGCACTAAGGACCAAAAGGTTTTATATTCTGGATGCCTATTCCAAGGAGAAGCTATAATTTGGTGGGATACCTGGAGGCAGCTTCTAATAAGAGAACTAGGAACCCTCGCTGCTTTGACATGGGAGACGTTCAAAGAAGAACTCAATAACAGATTCTTCCCAGATTCTGTCAAACAACAGAAGGCATAGGATTTCGCGTCTTTGACTCAGGGAAGTGTAATTATGGAGTAGTACGCTACCAAGTTTATGGCATTAGGGAGGTTGGCACCTCACCTGATTTCCACAGAGAGGATGTAGGCGCAGAAATTTCAAGGAGGACTTCAACCTAGGATCCGTAACCAAGTGGCATGTCATCGAATAGAAACTTACTAGGAGTCGGTAAACGTGGCTGTGATAACAGAAGCTGAGCAGAGAGGTCTGGCTATCTAGATCAATGCTATACGAAAGAGGACCATGTCGTTTGCTGCAAGCGGTAGTGCTAGGAAGAGAATATCTTTTCCTAGCCTGGCTAAAGGCAAGGGTATAACAACAAGAGTACAGACGCCATCTTTACACTCGTTGTGCCCAAAGTGTGGAAAACGTCACCCAGGAGAATGTCGCTATGGATATGGAATTTGTTTCTGATGTGGGAAGCCCAGACACTTGATAAGAGATTGTCCCAACACCGCACAAGATAGTGAAGCTGGTGATAGCAAGCCAAGGCCCCACGTCCCAGCGCGATTGTTTGCAATAACCCCATGTTATATTGATGCTGATGCATCAGAGACTGAGGAAGCTGACGTTATCATTGGTATTTTATTATTATTTGTGCAGTTGTTTTTAGCTTGAATGATAGGATTGGTATTAATAGTAGTATCGCGTTATATTATTTTTAGGAAACGTTAACCAATTAAGGTTCATGGTTTGTGCACTATTGGATTCGGGCGCGTTGCAGTCCTTTGTGTCTGCAGTGTTTGCACGAATTTGTAGTTTACAGACTGAGCTATTACCTCGAAGGGTTGTAGTGACGATTCCCAATGGGAATATGGTAGCGTGTACCAGTTTAGTTAAGGATTGTCCCGTGGAGCTAGAAGGAAGGATGTTGAAGGCTGACTTGTTAGTTTTTGGTCACATGGAGTTTGACCTAATCTTGGGGATGGATTGGCTATTCAAGTACCATGCCAAGATAGATTGTCATAAGTGAGAAGTTATGTTTGAATACCCAAGTGAAGACAAGATAAGTTACGTAGGAGCATCGGTTAAGGCCACCCCTCTAGTAATTTTGGCTTTGCAAGCCAGGTAGTGCATCGAGGATGGTGCCTCATCATTTCTATTAATGATTGTGGAGAAGACAGTTGGGAGTGAAGAAATCCATGGAATACCCTTAGTCGAAGACTTTCTCAAAGTTTTCACTGATGAGATACTTGGATTACCACTGGAAAGAGAAATAGAATTCAAAATAGAGATGGAACCTACGACAACTTCGACACAGAAGGCACCGTATAGTATGGACCCCGCTGAATTGAAAGAGCTCAAGGTGTAGTTGGAGGAACTGTTAGAGAAGGTATTTATTAGTCCAGTTCTTCGCCATGGGGAGCACCTATGCTATTCGTAAAGAAGAAAGATGGTTCCATGAGGATGTGCATAGACTACAGAGAGCTGAACAAGGTGAAGATCAAGAACAAGTATCTGTCACCAAGGATCGACGATTTACTGGATCAACTACAAGGAGCAGCAGTGTTTTCAAAGATCGATCTGCGATCAGGTTATCATCAGCTGAAAGTCAAGAAATAGGATGTGCTGAAAGCTGTCTTTAAGACAAGGTACGACCACTATGAGTTTTTGGTGATGCCTTTTGGGTTAATCAATGCTCCAACAACATTTATGGACATGATAAACAGAATATTCAGACCCTATCTAGATAGTTTTGTTGTCGTATTCATTGATGACAATCTACTCAAAGAGCGAGGAGAAGCACAAAAATCATCTAAGTATGGCTTTGACTATAATTAAAGAGTAGACCCTATTAGATCAAGAAAAATTAGATTTGGACTTGATAGCAACCGAAACCCCAACCAAATCCTATTGAAATCCTAAATGGAAGCCCATTCGGTTAATGCCCATTAAGGCCCATGAAATTGATCGACCAAAGCAAGGCTTGTGGAGGAAGTTTCCCCCTGCCATGGTAGTCCTAACACTACCCAAAGTAGCCCCAAACAGTGCATGATACAAAGGCCAAGAGCCACCTCTCCCACCACCCTTCATAAGGGAGCTTATTTGGCTGAAAACCATTCACTGTTGCCCACGATTTTGCCCTTGGTTTTAGGTGGCACCCCCATCACTATAAGTCATTCACACCCATCAATTCACCCTTCAGATGTGTAAGAGGCGTCCTGGTCCTTTACCCTTTCATTTGGTTACTTTTTAACCCTTTTCTTAGAGAGAAAACCAGAGAAGTTCTTAGACAGATTTTTTAGCTTAACCTTTTTCAAGTCGTTTTATGTATTTTCTCACAAAGTCTCATTCACAAACATTGTTTCACTGAGTCTAGTTTCTTTGGGTATGATTTATGTTGATTTCCGTGTTCGTTTGATAGTGAATATTGGGTTTAAGAATGAAGAGGTCATTCTGGGCGATAAACTGGACAATGTGTGATATTTTGATGATTTTGACCAAGTTATTAGCAAGCTCTTGGTCTAGTTTTTTTATGGAGTATTTTTAACATGCTAATATATAACATTGATGAATATTCATTGCATTTTATAAGATTTTGATGAAATTTTTACTTAGATCCAAGAAGTTGAAAACTGGATGGTTGAAAGCACTTTTTGTTTTGAATAAGCTTGAATATTTTGTTGAGAAAGCACGCTCCAACGGCTTTAATATTTTTATATTATGGTCCTAAGAATTTTATTTACATGTTAGAATGTTATTTTAAGGATTTTTGGTGTTGGTTTTAAAGGTATGATTTTTTATGCTTGAAGGAGTTTGGTTAGGTCATGTATTTGAGGTTTTCAGGTAGATTGATGTTTCGATTCATTTTTTGCTGTGTGATTTTGAGTTTGATGCTTGGATATACTTTAGGATATGACTTTTAACCATATGATGTTGTTGATTTGTGATTTATTTCATGCTATGTTTCTGATCAAATGGTTTCATCAAAACCAAACCATATAGGAATCGATTTTGGTGAAAGTGTTTAGGCCAAGTGCTTTAAGAAGGCGTTTTGTGATTTTTGTGGTTTTGGCTTGATGATTCAAAACATGATAGTTATTAGGAATATGTTATGAATGTATTGGAATAATGTTCTTGAAATCTTGGATTTCTTGGAGTTGATTTAAAAAGAGATGAAACCTTGAAAGTTAAGGGTTGTGCTTAAGGTTAGAAACATGAAGTTTTGCATTGATAAGATTTTTGATTTTGTGAAGTAAGTTTTGTTGGATTTTCTTGTATGTTATTTGATCATAGGATATGATTTTAGATGTTGCAATATTTCGGTTTAAGCATGATAAATGAGGTTTGATAGAATTACTGCAAAAATCAAGGGATTTGACCTATGTATGTTTTGGCCTAGTCATGGTTGACAAAGTTGTGATGTATTTTAAATTTTTCTAATTAGATTTTGGATTTAGAACAAAATTTAGATGATGAATGTAAATTTTGGTGAGTTTTAGAATTAGGATGTGAAATCCTTAAATTATAGGTAAAATGGTAATTTTCCCACATGTCAAGGGGTAAAATGATAATTTTACCCTAATATAGTATTTTTATGTTTCTAAACTGTTAGTGATGATTTTTGGACACTTAGAAATCTCTACTTACAGTTTCTCGTATTTCGTACACTTTTATCCGTCATGTAACGCTCATTGTAACTTAAACGTCACAAACTCATCACTAACAGTTTGGAAATACGAGAATCGCTAAGTAGATATTTTTTAGCGTAAAAAACTCATCACTAACAGTTTGGAAACATAAAAATACCATCTTAAAGTAAAATTACTATTTTACCCCTCTACATTTTGAAAAATGATAATTTTATCCATAACTTAAGTATTTCACATCCTAACTCCAAAACACCAAAATTTACATTCCTCATGTAAATGTTGTCCTAAATCCAAATATCTAATTAGGAAAATTAAAAACACATCATAACTATGTCAACCATGACAAGGCCGAAACATACATAGGCAAAATCCCTTTATTTTTGTTGCAATTCTATCAAACCTCATTTCTCATGCTTAAACCGAAATATTGCAACATGTAAAATCATATCTTATGATCAAATAACATACAAGAAAAGCCAACAAAACTTACTTCACAAAAATAAAAAAATCTTTTTAATATAAAACTTAAAGTTTTTAAACCTTAAGCACAACCTTTGATTTTCAAGGTTTTATCTCTTTTTAAAACAACTACAAGAACTCCAAAAGTTCAAAAACATATTTCCAATACATCCATGACATACTCCTAAGAACGAGCATACTTTGAACCATCAAGTCAAAACCACAAAAATACAAAAATCCATCTTGAAGCATTTAGCCCTAACATTTTCACCAAAACTGATTCCCATATGGTTTGTTTTGATCAAACCCCTTTGATCCGAAACATAGCATGAAATAAATCACAAGTAAAAAACATCATATGGTTAAAAGTCATGTCCTAAAGTAGATGCAAGCATCAAACTCAAGATCACATGGCAAAAATAAATCAAAACATCAGTCTACCCGAAAATCTTAAATACATGGCCTAACTGAACTCCTTCATGCATAAAACATCATATCTTTAAATCCATTGGAGCAAGCTTAATCAACAAAAGATCAAACTTATTCAAAACAGAAACTATTTTCAACCTTCCAGTTTTCAACTTTTTGGATCTAAGTAAAAATTTCATCAAAAGCTTATAACATGCAACGAATCATCATGAATCTTATATACTAGCATGTTAACTATACTTCATAAAAAGATAAGACCAAGATCTTGCCAATAACTTGGTCAAAATCATCAAATATCACACACTGTCCAATTTATGACTAGAATGACCTCTACATGCTTAAACCAACTTTTGACCCATCAAACGAGCATGAAAATCAATATAAAATATACCAATAGAAATTAGACTCTAAGAGGAACAACTTTAGTGAAGGATACTTTGTGAGAAAATACTTACAACTGCTTCAGAAAAGGTCCAGCAAGGTAAGCTAGAAAATTTGCTAGAGGGCTTCTCTAGTTTTCTCTCCAAGAAAAGGGTTGGAAAGTGACCAAATGAAAGGGGAAAAGACCTTGATGCCTCATACACATCTGGAGGGTGATATGAGGAGGCTGTGAATAACACTTAGAGTGATGGGGTGGTCGGCCAAAGCTAGGGGCAAAACCGTGGGAAATAGTGAATGGTTTTCTGCCAAGGAAGCTTCCTTATGAAGGGTGGTGGTGAGGTGGCTTTTGGCCTTCCCATCATGCACTGTTTGGGGCTGCTTTGGGCAATGTGAGGACTACCATGGCAGGGGAAAACTCCTCCATAAGCATTGCTTTGCTGGCTCAATTTCGTGGGCCTTAACCGAATAAGCTTCCATTTAGGGTTTCAATGGGTTTGGTTGGCGTTTGGGTTGCTATCAAGCCAAAATTCAATTTTGTCTAAGCCAATAAAATTTTCAATATTTAAAAGAATAAATAATAATATAATAACATGAATTTGAGTGGTTAATAGGTTTTGGAAGTGATTTAATCAAGTGATAAACACTAAGCTAAAATAGATTCATTTAGGGTTTGGAGGCAAACTTTGGGGTTTGGGGAAACCATTTAGAATTTCGATTTTCTCCAAGCTTTTTGGGTTTCAATTGGATTCGTAGTAGTTGGAATTTCACTAGGGTTGAAACCCTATTTGGTTTGACACAAATTAGATGGTTGGATAAATAGTATTTGTCTTAGGTGGCATGATCACAAACCTTGATTTCCTTTACATTTCCATCGAATGGTTCTTCTTGAGGCCAAATGTCCAATACTATTCACCAAGTGTGACTAAAATCTTTTCAAGTGTCCAAATTAAACTTCTCTAACATAATTTGGACATTTCACACTGTAATTTTGAAAATACTGCTATAGGTACTAACACCGAGGTTACTATTCATTTCGAAAAAGTGAAAAATAACTTTGCATTATAATATACTAAATATTCATATTAACCTCAAAGTGCAAATCTTTTATCGAAATTCGACTCTGAAGTGCCTTGAAATAATCAAAACGAGTTTTTGAACAAGCGTTATTTTGGAAATCGAAAATGGTTTTATTGTGCCATAAAATCATAAATATTGAAACAAAAGTAATGGTGCAGACCGTTTCTAATTCTCACACTTCTAAGTACCTCAAATAAGTAAAATTACATTTTTTGGCACCATATTGAGTAGCAAAATTGACTATGCTAATAAATTAAAACTTACGTGATTGGGTTGATTCATGAAAACTTTTGAATTTTCACGAAGTTACTAAAACTTAAAAAAATTCCTCTATTGAATTTCTGATGGGCTCTGTCTATATATGTTAACAGAAGTGCTATAAGGAAGCCCAATTAATAGCACACCTTGGACACCAAGCCGAAGTGGATAAGTTAAAAAAACAAAAACAAAGTAGAAGCCTTTTTCTCAGTGCAGTAGAAAAGCATTTCGCCCATCCAAACGCACAACAAAGAGACAGAAGTGAGTCTTCTTCTCGAGATAGCAAAACTGCATTTTGCCCACAAACCCAGTAGAAAAACCTATAACCAATAGAAAATTTCAAAATTCACGTAAAAAACCAAAACCTTAATTGGAAGGGAAATATGAATACGATAGTAGTGTATACGAAATACGAACTATGAATCCCAAAAAATTCACCAACGATCGGTGGCTAAAAGAGGAGAAGAGAATGGAGGATGGTTTACGTCAAACGACTGAAGAGCATTGGTCTTTCCTCCCATAGCTTTGTCTTGTAATGCCTCAGTCTTCTTCTTTCCCTTCCCATGGGTGAAGCTCGTTTGTTGCCTCTGAGATTTATCTCCCGTGGGTGAGCCTCTGAGCAAATAGAAGGCTACATTTTAAATGAGGGTAAAGTTGACATTTCACTCCAGTTGATGTGGAGGGTGTGCGGGTGTGCTACTTAAAGGGGCTACTTTGATTTTTTAAATGGTAGAAAATTTTTCCATTATATACAATCTTAACACCTCTAATCATCCCACTTTTCGGACAAGAAAGCTACACCAAATACATTTCACACGAAATACACTTTTGCTTAGTTGTTTTTTTTTTTCCAAATAGACATGGTCATATGGTGTTTTATAACATTTGCGTGTGGTGCAAATTCTTCCAATTCTGTACTTAACTGGTTTTGTTTAGTTCTGTGGCTCTGCCCTACTAAGGTTGACATAGTATTTTGCAATGGCAAGCAAATTTATTAAAGTTTTCAAATTTCAAACCTAGATACCAACATGCTTTCGAGATTGAATTCTTTTGCTTTTAGGATAAGACTTGTTGTAGTGAATTGTCATATGGACAACTCTATTGATCAAATCCCACAAAGAGAAAGTCATTCAGCTTTATCTAACTTAAAAGCTACAATTCGTGTTATGTATTTGGAGTTAGTAACTATGTTTTAGAATGGTTCAATCGATCATTGTTTGTTGTCATTCCATATATATAGAATCTATAAGGCTTCTAAAGAATACAAAACCGTAACAACTACTAGAGGGATAAGATTATCTCCTGATAAGATAAATCGTAAAGATAAGTTACAAAGCTTTATGTGATAAGATTGAGTTGGTGCAATGATAAGATAAATTCTGATGCATTTAATCATGTTAAGTTGGTGTAGAGTCCTCTAATGAGTGAGTTGCTATTGGTTGATGAAGTTGATTATTTATGAACTTTGAACCATCATGTAACTGAGTTGTTTGGGTATCATGGTTAACACTCCCCCGCAAGATCATGGGGAGTTGTCAAACCATTAGTTTGTCCCAAAGTTGAAGGAAGCATATGGTTGTCAAACCTTTGATAAATAGCTCTCAAACCGTGGGCTCCTCAAATGCTCCCTTTACACGTGATTCCAACAATAGGGCCAACGATGTTAAAGCCCGAGACCCACCAGATATCTGTCAAATTTGTGGTAAAAAGGACCATGTTGCTCTTAAGTGCTGGAATCGATTTAATCACTCGTATCAGCCTGATGATATTCCTCAAGCTCTAGCAGCAATGACATTGGAAAATATTTCTCCTGATAATGAATGGATTGCAGACACTAGAGCGTCTGCTCACATGACAGGTAATCCAGGTATGCTTGAAAATGTACGTCACTATTTTGGTACTGATGCTGTTATTATTGGGGACGGTAGCTCCCATGCTATTACTCATGTTGGTGATACGTACATAAATAATGGTAATACTAGAATTAAGTTACGTGATGTTCTTTTAGTGCCGGCACTTGCAAAAAATTTGTTATCTATTGGGCAACTTACCAATGATTATCCATATAACTGTGAATTTTATGGTGTTGGTTTTGTTGTTAAGGAACGAGAGACCAACCGTGTCCTAATGAGCGGACGCCGGAAGGGTAATCTTTACACCTTATCTACACCTTACGAAGCGCACTTCTCCACTAGTTTCCGGACTGCCTCTGAAGACTTGTGGCATCAACGTTTGGGTCACCCTCAGGCCTCTACTATCCAAACCCTAAAATCCAAAGGACTTATTCAAATTATTGGCTCCAATAAATCTCAGTCTGTTTGTGAAAGTTGTCAGCTAGGCAAATTGAGCAAATTTCCTTTTTTACCCTCTTCTAGTTTAACTCATGCATGTCTAGTTGATGCTTTTTCTAAATTTATGTGGTTTATTCCACTTTGAAAAAAATTAGAATTTTTCTCAGCCTTTTTATTTTTTGAAAAATATGTAGAACGTCAATTTAATAAAAAAATCAAAGTTTTTCAAACCGATGGGGGTGGTGAATTTGCTAATACTCAGTTTACCTCTCATTTAAAAAATCAAGGCATTATTCACCAGTTTTCATGTCCTTATACCCTTGAACAAAATGGTGTTGTGGAACGTCGTCATCGTACCATTCGTGAACTTGGTATGACGATGCTCTTCCACAGTGGTGTTCCAAAACATTTTTGGGTTGAAGCTTTTGCCACTACTACTTTTTTAATTTTAATCGTCTTCCCACTACTACTTTAGATTTACAATCACCGTTTTCAATTCTTTATGAAACTTTTCCTGATTATCGGTCCTTGTGTGTTTTTGGCTCCAAATGTTATCCATATACTTGGGACACCAATCACAATAAATTTGATCCAAAAACCTTACCCTGTGTCTTTTTAGGCTATAGCAATCGGCATCGTGGGTATAAATGCTATCACCCACCTACTTGTCGTACTTACATCTCTCGTCATGTTGTTTTTGATGAACTTAATTTTCCTTATAAACAGCCTGGGAACCTTCATTTACCCCCACCCTCTAACCTGACCTTGTCTATTTTTGACCTCTGGGTGGCGCCTCCTTCGGTACACCCTCCCCCTACTACTTCCTCCCCTCTTCCTGAACTAAATATTCCCTTACCCACACCCATCACCTCTTCCGCTACTATACCCAACTCCCCCCTCTCCACCTTCTCCACTCTTGCACTCTCATCTTCTCCTTCAACGCCCTCTACTTCTCCTTCCCCAAATCCACCTCCATCCATTACCCATCCCATGATCACCCGCTCTCGTGCTGGTATTCACAAACCTAATCCTAAATATGCCAACCTCCATGACCTCTCCACTATACCCAAAGAGCCCAAAACCATCCGCTCTGCTCTCACTCACCCTAGTTGGACCCAAGCTATGCTTGATGAATTGCAAGCTTTGTCTACTAACAATACATGGACTCTTGTTCCTCGTGATTCCTCTATGGCTGTTATTGGTTGCAAATGGGTTTTTAAAACTAAGCTCAATGCAGATGGAACCCTTGATCGATTGAAAGCTCGTTTAGTAGCAAAAGGATTTCACCAAATCGATGGTATCAACTACCATGAAACTTTCTCTCCGGTAATTCGTCCAAGCACTATCCGGATTGTTATCACGCTTGCTATGATCAATCATTGGGACATTCGTCAGTTGGATGTCAAAAATGCATTTCTCCATGGGGACCTCCATGAAACCGTCTACATGGATCAACCTCTAGGTTTTGTTCATCCAACTCACTCTTCTCATGTTTGTAAGTTAAACAAAGCTTTGTATGGCTTAAAACAAGCCCCACGTGCATGGTTTGATAAGTTCAGCAATTTACTCACTTATGGTTTTCATTGCAGCACTGCTGATTCCTCTTTATTTATTTATCGTTCTGCTCGTGGTTGTCTTATGTTACTTCTCTATGTTGATGATATTTTACTCACTGGTTCCTCCACTGATTTCTTACATGAATTTATTTTGACTCTTAGTAGTGAGTTTGCCATGAAAGACCTAGGGCCTCTCCATTACTTTTTGGGCATTCAGATTGCTCCCACTACTAATGGCCTTACCCTGACCCAAACTAAATATGCTCTGGACATTTTAGACCGTGCTCAAATGACCGACTGTAAGCCCATGGGCACTCCCATGATGGCTAAAACCAAAAGCCTTCAGTCAACAACGCCTTTCTCTAACCCAGCCCATTATCGTAACCTTGTTGGTGCTCTCCAGTATCTTACTCTTACTCGCCCTGACCTTGCATACAGTGTAATTTTGTGTCTCAATTTATGCACTCTCCTACTGAAGCTCATTTTAAAATGGTCAAACGTATTCTTCGATATGTGAAAGGTACAATTGACTTTGGACTTCGTTTCAGTTCCAACTCTACACTTGATCTTTATGCCTTTTCTGATGCAGATTGGGCTGGTTGCTCCCTCACCCAACGCTCCACGACCGGTTATTGTGTCTTTCTTGGCAGTAACTGTATCTCTTGGTCTACAAAGAAATAACATACTGTTTCTCGCTCGAGTACTGAAGCTGAATATAGAGCTATGGCCCAAACTACTGCTGAACTCACTTGGATTTCCTTTTTGCTTCGTGACCTCGGCATCCAGCTACACGCACCACCTTTATTGCTTTGCGATAATCTTAGTGCCCTTTACATGACCGTTAACCCAGTTTTTCATGCTCGAAGCAAACATATTGAGATTGACTACCACTATGTTCGTGAATGTATTGCCCTTGGTCTTCTTCATACTCGTCATGTCCCTGCCTCTTTACAACTTGCTGATCTCTTTACCAAACCACTTGGACGCCCGGCTCTCTTTCCTCTTTCACTACAGGAAATTTTCCTTCTCGCGGGGAGCGAAATCCCCGCATTTCCCCTGTTTTCTCGCAGCAAATTTTCAGAAACTGAGATAATTACTCCTCGCTAATCGGTCGAAAGTAAAACGTCTGCTCAGTTGATTTTCGGTGATAAATCATCAGCGGCCGCAATTGCTGCACCTAACTCGGCGGTTCATCTCTCGCAGCAAAATCGCCTTGCCAATTTGGGAGAAGGGCAATTACGGTGATGAGGCGTCGCAAATTTGGGGCGATTTACGGCGATTTTGCGGGTCCGTAAAATCCAGATTTCGGCGAATTTGGGGCTGGCCGCAAAGAAGCTTTCTTCCCAAGGTTGCGGTGAATTTATAGACGCCGCAAATTCAAGGATTTTACATACGGTGAAAGATCGAGATCCCCGCAATTTTTTTTTATTCAACATGCGGTGAATTTGATTATGACGCCGCAAGAAGATGGTGTTGATCCATACGGTGAAATAGCGAGATCCCCGCATTTGGTTTTGATTCTACATGCGGTGAATTAGATTACCACGCCGCAATCTCAGATGGATTTTACATACGGTGAGCATGTATGGCGCAGGAAATGACAATTAATATCACAGCGTGCTTGCTTACAAATTTACAGTTGTGTGGGTTAATGGATATGCGGTGAATAAATTATAAGAACCCACTCGGTTTATTGGATTGATGGGTTTTTTGAACGGTGGCTTCAAACAATAGTTGATCAGAGCAAATTTATGGGTTTTTGGGTTCACTGATGCAGCACGTCGTTGCAGTAATTTATGGGTTTTTGGATTCGTTGGCTTCAATTTCTGCTTTACGTTATTTAAAGCTGATGTTCTTCACCCAGGTTAGTTAGCAAAGTCATTCAATATGTACTCAATCTGAATTGAAACAACCTCTATCGCATAAATTCCTGTATAGCATCTTGGCATGCATATTGATTCTCCACCAATCATTAAATATATTTTATTTATATTGATTCCTTGCCCCAGTATATGTTTCATGAATTTATAATGACCAATCATAAAAAAATCTTCTTCTTTAATTTAAAGATCATGATCAGAAAATTAGATAGAGATGTGTAGATGCATCTAATTTATATATATCCCTATAGCTCAGTACGTACTCTGTGACTCATGAATAAAATGCCAAAAATAAACTACAACCTTGGAGAAATATTATATATAATAAGAACTAGGGAAATAGCATATATTAGCATATACCACTACTTCACGGGAATCTAGAAATTTAAACCATATGTCCTGATCATCTTAAATGCATATAGATTATTCTTTATAAAAAACAGGGGAATTAAAGAAATTTAGATACTACATATCTATACTTTGCAATTTGTGGTAACAGGATCTAATTAGATTAAGCATTCTTTACACCAGATTTTGAGGACTTTTGTTTTAGATTTAATATAATTCAAACACCATACACTTTTTCCAATAATTATCATGTACATTGCCATCCAGATTTCATACAAAAAAGCTTGAATGTGAACATTTCATTTACTTTTTACATCATACATTATAGCAGGTTCCTTCTAATTGTCATGCAATTACTTAAATTCCTATCTCCATTTACTGACACTAAACACTTGATGAAGAATGTGTGCATCTCATTGGAATTGTTGTGAACATGGTTATACATTAACCTTAAACCCTATACATTAATTTAAACCTGGGAGTGAATCCACATATGTAGCATCCAGCAGGCTCTTGTAGTGTTGCATCAAAAAATTCCACCTTGGGTGATTTATATCAACATATGCCATTTGCTTTCTACCTGAAAAATACACATGCTTCAAACAATTATTCATGTGCTTGAAGTAATTGCTGATGTCTACCTTGTAAGATAAAAATAATCAACCAAAAACTAAACTAATTATGCCAGTCATTGCAGCAAACTAAAGCAGACAATAATTCATGCCAATCATGTCATCAACAAACTAAACTTATGTCACTCATTACATGAACAAACTAAACTAAGCAAAAGCCTCCAATAATTCATTAAAATCTGTTATATCATCCATATTTCATAGGAAAATAGAAGATGCATCAGGCAATGGCATAACTTTTTCCGGTTCACTGCTCTAGGGTCAAGAATAAATACCCTTCTCTGTTTATCAATGTAAAACATAACAGTTTTGAGGCATGGGCTGCAGGAGGAGAACATATCAACCCTAAACCAATTGGCCTCATGTATTTGATTTAACAGTAGTCACAACTCAAACCATCGATAGGGTGGATACAATTTTCAGCCCTATATATGTGACTTAAAACTACATATCATATGGCACACACCTAACGCACAAATTTGCAAACCTGTCCAAATATCTTTCCTATGATATGATATTCAAGTACTATATCATATGCACTACATTTGAGGCTTAAAATATGCAAGTATATAGCCATGCAAAAAACAGGGGAATGAATGGTGGAAATTACCACCTAAGCCCAAAATTCCAGCAAAGGATATCTTATATGCCATTTTTGTTTCTTCCACCCCACCAAATATTGAAAACAGTGCTACGCAGTTAGTTTTCACCAGCCAGATTATAACTATGTATGCATGCAAGGACTGATTTCCATATAATATATCAAAATATTATATGGAATTGGTTAAAAAGAATGTATGCAACATTATTTACAAAATCCCAATAACGACAAGCCAAACCTTACTTCAATTAAAACAAAACCAAGTTGACCCCACCATAAATCTCATGAAATAGACAGGGCTATTTTTAAGTTTACCTAAATACTCACAAAGAGTGACCCAATGACCTATTGTTGTGAAGAAACATTGTTAGACCTGATTATACAAATCTCCCAATATAATGCAAAGGCTTCTAAATTCCAATAGTACCCGAGTTATGCAAATGACAGCATATGATAAAATATCTGAATCTTTACATGTATATTCAACATAAATCTTAAACCTATAGTCTATTACAGAAAAAATTACCAAACATTTCTTTGTACCTGGTATACATCTCTCAAGTTTCAAGGTTTTAATATCACTAGCATCATAACCAATCTTATAGAATATGCATCAGCAACTCTCTTAGCCATTGAAGACAATACATGCAGTTTCTAGGGGTTTTAAAGCATACTTACAATGTTTTCTCATAACCTTTAACAGAGTAATCCCACCAAAATATTGTTGCCCAGGACATTTTATAATTCCACCAAGGAACATCCAGCAAGTACAACTAACAGTAAAATCCTGCACCCAAAAATCTAGACAACTATTAAATAAAATATGTGCCTGCCAGCAAATGGAGCAAAATATCAAAAATCCCAGTTTAGAAGGCCATCCAGCTAAACATTTCCTGGAGTGTCTCTATTAGACACTCTTTCTAAATCACATTCGAATAGGTTCATCCTCTGGTCATACGATTGTTGCCAAACCAATAATTGTTGTACTTCCCTTTTCAAGTCATCCAATTCAGTCTTGTACATCATTGCCTCATTTTTGTTCTTCTCATTTTCTTGGGCTAGGTGCTCAAATTGTGCCGACATAGATGATGGTCTAGGCTCGGGTATAACTGAACCACCAAGTCGTCTTGCATAACCAGATCTGTGTCCTAGCACATCTCGGAATATAATATTTACAGCCTCATCTGTGCGCTCCTCAGGCTCCATCTCATCTAACTTCTCAATCATATTATTCTGATGCAAAAATATAGATTTTATCATTTATACTATTCTAGAAAAATATCCTACTCTTTATTTACTTATCTATGAATGGAACAACATAGTGCAAAGTTGGTAAGTTAGAGAGCACGCACATAGAGTGTTTCTGTCATGGGAGTGACAAAAGCCCATTTCTTCTTTGACCATCTAGTTTCTTTATAGAAGTTTACCAAGTTTGATGAGCTTGGACCCTTCAATTACATACATGAATATTAAGGATGTTCTTTTCTTTACACACTAGCACTAACCAATCAGCTTAGATATTGAAAATGACAATAATCTTACCATCTCTTGTATTAACCTCACAAAAGACTTTCTGCCTGCTGTGTGGTTCACACGCTGCCTTTTCCTATTGGCCTTATTTTGATTGGATATTTTCTGCAATATTTATAATGGTAATGTTAACAATACTCAACACATACCTCTTTCCATTAAATTGCATCAAATGTAAAGCTGGAATATATTGTCAAACTGTTTTTTATACGTCACTTGTTACCTTGAATTTGTCGCTACCCCATCTCCCACATAACAACTTCCATACATCTGGTTCCACCAACGAGGTTGGTTTTAGTAATGCCTCATCGTGGGTTGCACAACCCATGTATATTTTATGAAGCTGGTAGTGAAAGTCATTGAACTTCTTTCCAAGGTTCTTCTCGACCATCTCGCGATGATTCCTTTTGCTCCAATCATCTTGCAACATCGTCATCAGTCCATAGACCATAGGAATATCAATCTATTTTCTCGACCATCTCGCAGCATTGTATTTTCCTTGCATGATGCTCCAACGTATGCAACGTATCAACGTAGTATTCAACATTGTCTATGTTATCCTCTTTCCTTTTGATCTCAAACGTATCACTGGCTTTATTCTATTTTCTGCAGACTCATTTAACCTTTATTGATATAATGCTTAAATTTAAACATGATGGTAATCGTTTGGAACAAATTAAGTATGGATTTGCACAAACATACAACTAATGGGTGTAAAGATATTTGAATCTTCCCATTATGATTTGTAAGACACTACATGATGATTAAACTAGGAAAAAAACCTCTTACAGGGAAAAAAGAAGAAGTAAAGAATATGTTTGTCATCTCTTTCTGCTTTGTAGGGCACTACCACCAAATTACTAGCCCCATCTTTGTTGCTTCACTTTATCTTTCATGCCATGTACACGTCCACCTTAACTAGTTCTTTTAAAGAAAAACCACATACTAAGTTCCCAGTGTTTATAATTGTTCCACATTTTTTCCAGTTGTTTACATATATGGCTAAAGAACAGCCGGCATATTAGAGATCTAGCTAAAAGAGAAATCTCCAAAACTTTTGAGTAGAACCACTCTACCCCCTCCTAACTATATCTCTACCTACAGAAGTCAGTAGCAAAAAAACTAAATATGATTTGATGCCAAACTGAACCCACCAAGTTATTTATAATATGGGGAGGATGAAGGTGAGACCAAAGTGTAACTCACTTTGGCATTAATATAGGAAATTATTTACTGATGCTGCTTTTGAATTGGGCAATGAACTGGAATGTTTATAAATTTTATTACTCTCTTCCTATCTCTTTCTTTGCTTAAGTTTAATGCAGTCACAAGCTCATCTATATGTTCTCCGATATGTAGTTGTCATGATCATAATGTATTTATTTTTAGCTACTGTGTACTGGGTGTACCTAACAGGGCTTTGATCACCAATGTGTAGTGGTGTACTGGGTGTACCTAGCAGTAGTACATCAATTAGTTGATTTAGGATGCTCTATCATTAGTGTTTCCAGACTTTTACCATCCTTGAAATTCTTATATTCATTCCATGGACCTTCTCAAAGTCTTAAATGAGTAGGGAATGAATTTCAAAAGTCAAACCAATTCAACACTCAACCTAAAGAGAAACTTCCAGTGAATAAGTATGTTGAATGCAACTAACAATGATTCTTCAAGCATGCATACCAACATTGTACATTGTCCAGCCACCTCATAAAACAATAAATATTGTACAAAAATCTGAGAGCCGTTAATAAGAAATTCTGCACAATTTCCACCAAAACAATACTTATTACCATTGTTCTCAGGCCTTGTATTTGGATCATTGCTAATTTCAGAAAACTCAGTACCCAAAACCATATCCGGGGGCTGTGTTGAGTCGTCCGATGATGAGTTTTGCTCAACCATTCGTGTCCACCTACACGGTTGCGACTGAGGTGTTGGACCACTCCATGTGCACCCATCACTAGCGCGTATGCGAGTTTGTGTCATTCCGGCATGTCCACCAAGTCCTCTTCTTGTTCCTCTCATGGCTAAAAGTTTATGTCAGGTGAAATTAGATATATAAACCACTACACAAATCATTGTGAAAATGCAACATTTCTACAGGCCCATAAACCAAACTTTCTTTCCTCCTCTATGATAAAGCTGGATGATGTGGGTAATAAAACAATCTTTGGAACCCCAATATGATTAAGGCATGCTGGTAGACCCATAAAGAAACCTTTTTTCATGAAATCTGAATGGCAACAAGAAAAACTTCTAAAAATAAATTCATCTTTGGTTTATGGTTGTAGACAAGTTGATAAATATACTTAGTATCATTTCATGCACAAATAACAAAACTGGGTGAAAATGCAACATTTCTACAGGCCCATAAAGTCTACTTTCTAACGTCCATGTATGATAAAGCTGGATGATGTGGGTAATAAAACAATCTTTGGAACCCCAATATGATTAAGGCATGCTGGTAGACCCATAAAGAAACCTTTTTTCATGAAATCTGAATGGCAACAAGAAAAACTTCTAAATGGGACTTCATCTTTGGTTTATGGTTGTAGACAAGTTGATAAATATACTTAGTATCATTTCATGCACAAATAACAAAACTGGGTATATGGATTTCCCTTGCAATTCCACGTCTATCTTCTCATATTTTCCTTACCTTCACCAAGATGACATAAGGTCAGTTTATTAAACCCCAGTTTGAGCTCTATTACCGAGGTCATTTCACCTCTATCATTAAACTGTGCAAATCCATATAACAGATTTGTGAAATAAGTTGATGATTTGCAATCATCTCTAAACTGGCCTCTTCACCAGATGATAAGCTTAGTTTGCAAACAACCAACTGCAAATTTGTGTAAGATATTCTGAGTTCACCTCAACTGAGAATAATAGAAAAGCTTAGTTTAGTTTAGCTTCACCCCAACAATGTGGGGAAATAAACTCAGGATCCCCATTTTTGTGAAACTCGTAAATAGTTTCATATAAAAGAATCTACTTATTATAATAAGTAGTGGAGATGGATGAATAAAAGATGGTAGGAAAATACATACAGGGTTCTCTTGGTGCTTAAAGGTTAGTCTGAATATAGGGCTCTCTTGCGCCTTTTCCACCAATGAGATAACTCATAACTTTCTGTGTACAGCGCTACTTTTGTGTAGTGGGCTGAAGTCACTTCATCAACTAAAGACTTTTAAAAGTAAAGCTTATTTCCCTCCAATTTCTGCTAAATATTTCGTGATCCCGCGTATAACAACTCCCATCACAAAAAGATATTTCACTATTTCCTCCTGACGGTGGGACCCATGTACACACGGATATGGAAACCATTCTTCCTTCTCTAACAATTAACAGCCCTTGTCTCAAGAAAAAAAAAAAAAAAAAAGCTTCAAACAACCCGTTTATTACATTAACATAAAGAATAACCCCTTTTTTTTTTTTAAGTCAGGCCCTTCAATGTTATTCCATTGAATGTAAATGTAAATCATTAAAGTAGCTTTATATAAAAAAAATACATACATGGACGTTAGATTTTCTAGTGTTTAATACTATATAATTTTATTCTCATATTTTATTCTCTCTTTTCAAAATGCGACTATTAAATACACATATTTTGTTAAGGCTAATATATTATCTCAACAGAGAAAGAGAAAGGCAAGAAAAGCAATGGAAGACACATGAAGGATTTGGCCATACTGGGCGAGCCATGTATTACAGCTAGCACCAAGATCCCACAAAAGTAGCTGATCAGCAATCCCACCAAAAGTAGATGATCATTTGACAGTTACATAATTTTTGTACGTACAGCTAAATTACTTGCGTCTTCCATGTATAAATCATCTACTCATGTATATATGTGTATGAGATCATCAATGAAAAATACACAGAAATTATTCTTCAATTTATTTCTTAAGACCATTCATGAGCAAGCTAGCTACCTGATGAAGCTAGCTACCTGATGAAATTAATTAACATCTAATCCATATCTCTTCACGACGTACGCTAGAATTAATAGTAACCAAACGAATTGATTGATCAATAATTTGTTGACTTATAAAACTACTTAAAATGCACAATAACAACATTATTGTTTTGGGCCAGAACAAAAATAGGATCATGGTGATCACAACATTGTCAAGAGTTGTGATGGTGATAACAAACAGCACTAGCATGCATCGTGCCAATTAAAGACTACACAATTGCACTTTCGATCGATCTCTCAATTGAAACTTTATGCCCATTGTCAAGAGTAAAAAGCAAAAATAAATTATACATATAAACCAGTAAGGAAATCAAGCATTAAGCCCCTAATTTATATGCAGCCTCGCCTAGTTCATGATATAGAGGCCTCTTCACCATATGCATTCAATTTCTATACCTTCCCAAACTCACATGATGATTGATACATTTTGCACTAAGATTCAGAATATCACCTGCATCTATTAGTATATCTCACAATATTTAATAGATAAAGAATCCCAAGATAAAGTACATATCCATCAAGAAAACCTGATTTTCCAAAAAGTACTTACACGTATACAAAACAATCATCTACGTTGTTTCCATACTATGGTCACCTTCAAAAGTAGATGTTTGATCATGTGTTATATTGGAGATAGAGTAAATTTAACCAGACGGTTCAACATCCAAATATTCAAACCATTCCATTACAAATTTACAAGTGAAATGTCAAAGTCCAATTATCAGCTTTCTACCAATTTATGCTTAAACTAATGCAAAAACTCGGCAGCATTGTGGACTTCAGTTATCCTCCCCTCCAGTTTCAGCTTATATAGAATAAGCTAAGTAGCACTGTGGTAAAAGAAAGATGCAATGTGTGAGTAAATAAATAAATAGAGTAGAAATAAATAATCAACTCACAATATTAAATGGAGTCTGAAAATAATATATGTTTTCACATAAACAGCTTATTTCTGGTTCACAACCCTTATCTATGCACATAAAGTCTCCATCAACAGACCTTTTTGAGAATTAAAAAACAAAAAGACAGAGATGAAGATATTCCAAGCCCATACCATACCAGGAAATGCATTATATGTGTTCTCAAATATTCTACTACATAATTTTTTTTTTATTGCAAGAAGGCCTTCATTTATTGCCATAAAAAAGGTATGATGACAGTAAGAAGATAGATTAAGACGAAGATATATAACCTAGAATGTTTGAGGAGGTTCAAGGTGAGAGGGAATATAAGAAAAGGATGCACATGTATACCTCGTGTAATCACCACATAGGATGTTTGAGGAGCTTCAAGGTGGCAATCTCCCTCTTTATCTGCAACACCATATATATATATATATATACACATTAGTGAAAAAACAAATACCACACGTTTGACCAAGACAATTATAGAGGAAAACCACAAATACACCTAACAGGAACCCATTAATTGAAGGACTCTCAACAAAAATAATACCTAGTTGATTATTATCAATTAAGATGAATGAATCAACTCAGAAAAACATTGGACAAAGTCATTATCAACATAATTATCATTATCAACATAATTATATGTATATATTCACAAAGATATACATATAATTACTTTGCCCAGTGCATTATAACATAAATAGTACTAAAATGCTTACCTAATCATTAGAGTAAGTTTTCATGATCACTATGACCATCCTCTCCGCTTGAATCTGCAGTGTTGTCACTATTCCAATCACTGTCATCTTCCGATGAGTCGTTACTAAGAAACTCATCTTCCTCAACTCTTGGATCGGGGTGGTCTAACATGACTGTATCATCAACTAAAATCGGGTCTATATCGTTTCGATGCAAAGGCATATCTAGACATGTATCATCTTCCATTACAAAATGGGCTGGTGGAGAAAATTCTTCATCCTGGTACGCTTCATCCTCAATCAAGTGATCCTCATCCTCATCCCCAACTGTTGTGCTGGGAATGTCATAAACATTCCTAGTGGTTACCTTCTGTACTACTAGCCAATTTCTCCCTAAACTCGTATCTTTGAGATAAAATACTTGTGACGCTTGGCATGCAAGTACAAAAGGCTCTTCCTTGTAAGATTTCCTAGATGAGTCGACACTTGTAAAGTGATTACCAACACGAACTCCTCTTCGCATATCACATACATCAAACCAATCACATTTGAACAAATATACATGGCGCCATCCTAGGTAGTTAAGTACAATAATGTCCATTAGAACTCCGTAGTACTCAATAGGCCTACCTTGATGGTCCCCAGGAACAAGCACACCACTGTTTTGTGTAAGTCGATGTTCTTCACGCTGTGCTGTGTGGAACCTAGTTCCATTCATAATGCAACCAGTATATGATGAAACCCATGGGTCAGGTCCACATGCTAGCGCGTACAGATCATCGGACACCTCTTCGGGACTAGAATTACGTAGTTGCCTAATCTGTTTATAATACTCAAATGTTAGAAAATTTAAATCACCTAAGTTTGTGTAAGATAAACTAAATGGGACCTAAATTTGGCCAACCGTAGTTACCAACAACATACTCACACGCTCCTTGAACCATATAGGAAATTGACTTTCATGCACATCCTCAATATTATTGACACATTCGTCTTTCAATTTGTTGTGATGCTCACTGCATAATTCAACTTAAAATGTGTTAAGTAATGGGTAAAAATGGAAATTAGGCTAAATATTGTAAGTGAAAAAAGAAGACAATTTGTTACGACTTACTCTAGGTATTGGGCAATCTCAGGACAATTGTTGAGTACATACCAACATTGTTTGGCAAATACTTTATTATCTGGTCGAGTAGGATTTGATGCACCCAATGGCCGTACCTTTTGTGTGAATATCGAAAATTCAGATTGTTGACGTCCTTCACAAACATCTACATTTCTTTCTTCTCGATCAAATCTAGTCTCGACATCATGGAGATACATCGAGCAAAATGTCAAGCATTCTATGTGAATGTATGCCTCAGCAATTGAGCCTTCAGCACGGGCTTTGTTTCGGACATAACGCTTAAATTTTCCTAAATACCTTTCAAATGGATACATCCACCTATACTGTACAGGCCCTCCATACAATGCCTCACGTGGTAAATGAATAGCTAAGTGCACCATTACATCAAAGAATGCAGGAGGGAGTATCATTTCAAGTTTGCAAAAGATGATTGGAATATCAATCTCAAGACGGTTCAAGACATCTATAGACAATGTGCGTGTGCACAACTGTCTGAAAAATGTGCTTAACTCAGTCAAAGCCAAGCGAATGTCAGGTCTTAGGTACCCGGCAATAGCAACAGGAAGTAGTCTTTGTAAGAAAATATGACAGTCATGACTCTTCATTCCTGATATTTTACAACCATTTAATGTAACACATCGAGCAATATTCCCAGCAAATCCATCTAGGAATTTCACAGCTTGTAACCACTCGCAAAAGCTTCTCCTCTCATCTCCATGTAACGTGTAACATGCAGGTGGCATAACAAGACGTTGTCCATGTTCTTGTAAATGTAATTCCTTCTTTATACCAAGAATCATCAAGTCCCTGCGTGCATTAACAGAATCTTTTGTTTTGCCTAGAATACTCATCAAAGTTCCCAAGACGTTGTCACAGATGTTCTTCTCAATATGCATGACGTCAAGATTATGTCGAAGTTTCAATGTTGACCAGTAAGGTAATTGGAAAAAGATACTTGTTTTTGTCCAATTAAGTTCATCAGGTTGTCGCTTTCTCTTCCTTCCACCTTTGCCAAATAATATATCTCCAACATTATTTAGTTGATCCAGGACATCGTGGCCAGATAATTCACAAGGTGGCATGCGGTGATCATTATTGCCATTAAAATTAGCCTTTTTCCTCCTCCAACTATGTTCTGGAGATAGGAAACGACGATGACCCATGTAACAATGCTTTCGACCATATTTCAACCACAAAGAGTCTGTGTCACCATTACAAGTAAGGCATGCCAATTTTCCCTTCGTGCTCCAGCCAGATAGATTTCCATATGCAGGAAAGTCATTAATCGTCCACAACAAAGCTGCATGTAATTGAAACATTTGTTTTGTTGATGCATCATACGTATCAACACCATTTTCCCACAAATCAACCAATTCATCAATAAGAGGCCGCAAATACACATCAATCTCATTGCCCGGCGCCTTTGGTCCAAGAATTAAAAGAGACATCATGAAGAAATGGTCTTTCATGCACAACCACGGTGGTAGGTTGTAAGGAACAAGTATTACTGGCCATACACTATAAGGTTTACTCATATTATTAAAAGGGTTGAACCCATCACTGGCTAGACCAAGGCGCACATTTCTCGCATCACTCGCAAATGAGATATGCTCTTGATCAAATTCCTTCCACCCTACTGAGTCACGTGGATGCCTCATCACATTCGAATCGTCAAAGTGATGTTCTTTGTGCCACCTCATGGATACTGCTGTTTTTTTCGATATAAACAACCTCTTCAACCTTGGTTTTAACGGAAAATATCGAAGTACTTTGTGTGGGATTTTTTTTTGTTTAGTTGTGGGTGTTACCCATCTTGACATACCACATTTGGGACAATCATGCTTGTCAGCATTTTCCTTCCAGTATAGTATACAATCATTTGGACATACATCAATCTTTATATAACCAAAACCAAGGGCCTGCTCCATCCGTCGTGACTCGCGGTATGAGTCAGGCAAAAGTGCATCCGGGAACGAATCTTTCAACAACTTTAGTAGCATGTCAAATGATTTAACACTCCACCCTCCAATCGTCCTTATATGCAACAACTTCACAATGAATGATAACTTTGAGAAGTTAGCACATCCTGGATAGAGTGGACGTCTGGCATCTTCCAATAATTGATCAAAATTTTTTGGTCTAGGCTCTACATAGGTGGGAACTTCACTGGTACCAGGTTCTATTGGCTCCACATTTGGAAATGATCCAAGTCTAATGTCATCTAACATCTCATCCATGTCATCAACATACTCGTCCCTTTGCACTTCATTCACATCATCATCAAACTCATTAGCATCCCAGGATTCTTCCTCACCATGAAAAATCCATTCAGTGTAGTTTTCATCAATTCCTATGGTGAACAAGTGTCTTTCCACCAAGTCAATAGGATGGAAAAAGTTATTACGACAGGTACGACAAGGACACCTTATATTGTTTGTTGTTGCATGAGCTTGGGCCATTGTAATGAATTGATATACCCCTTCCCTATATTCTGCGGACCTAAATCGGTCGATAATACGCATCCAGCTTTTGTCCATGTCAAAATCACTGAAAGATTAAAATAGAGGAGTTGGATAGTTGTCTACTTAAACTGAAGAAATATCATGATTAGAGCACGTCTATTTTGATAGTTTGCAGTCATATTGTAGAATGATAGTTTGAAAGATGGTGCATGTGTTTGAAAGATAATCTACAGATCAATACATTATTAATTCATAACATTCATTAAGTTGGTGTAGTGCAGTTTCAAAGATTTCAATGCAAATTAAGCATTATATATATATTGACTAGATAGACCGCATATCTCGTCCTTTTGATTGAAGCAAAAAATCTCAAGCTAGCCGTGGATTGAAAAGAAAAAGGATCACTCCCTTCTACATAAAGGCACTATACTTTCAAGTTCAAGAAGTCAAATGGTCCCTTTGCTTTTAATAGAAGCAATAATTTCAAATATCGGTTAATTAAAATTCCAACTATATACTGGCCTAAGCATACTTCCAAAACGAAATGCTTCCACGGCTATATGGAATAAAGTCATCATGGTGTATCATGGAATGGAGTGGATCTTTCGTATTATATAAAAGATATTGACAGCCATATATATATATATATATATATATATAGGAATATATGTGATTCTTATATATGTGCCTTCCAATCCTTTCCTATTTAAACCATACAGTCTGTACGTTTGTTGTGTGTTTCTACGTGTTAATTTTGAGAGAGAGAGAAAGAGAGAAGATAAGGCCGAAAGAGGTGGTCCTAATGGCTTTCTCTCCATTCTCTCTCAATTTCCAACTTAAAATATTTGCTTGTAATTTTAATCTGTTCAGATACAAAAACTTCAGCAAGGTCTGAGCCAGCTTATACTCCGTGATGAAAGCTTGGCCCAACAAGAAGCATAAAGAGTGCATAGACCTCTAGGCCAGCCTTTGGTGAACTTCAAGCAATATGCAGGATATGTTACTGTCAATCAAACTCATGGAAGAGCACTCTTCTACTGGTTCTTTGAAGCTACAAAGAAACCAGAAGGAAAACCTGTTCTTCTCTGGCTAAATGGAGGTATATATATATATATATATATATATATATATATATAAAGATGAAGTGCTAGGCATGGATTTTGGCATACACACGAAGCTATCGATGACATTGTGTATGTATAGATCATGGTTTTGATTGGAAGTGGCCGATTGGCAGGGCATAACAAATTAATTTAGAGATATAGTACTACTAGTACTGATCTTGTTGATTTCAAGCCTAATAATATCAGGCTAGGAGAGAAGGTATGGTGGCTTATTTAGGGAGAGCTAGCTAGCGGCACTTTGGCCATTAAGAATTCGATACAAACCTAGCTAGCTAATTAAGATGCAGAGGTAGCAGTACAACTTCTGTTATGAATGAGCATAAAATTATAGTTCTGTGCGTGGTATAAAAGTTGAGTTTAATAATGGAATACTTAATCCCAATTATAAAGGGAATAAAGGCATATAGTTCTGTGCGTGGTATAGTTATGTGCCTGTAGGAATCATATATTTAAACACAGAGTTTGTAATATTTCCTTGTCTTATGCATAATTATAAAGGGAATAAAGGCAACAGAGCACTAGGAACTCTAATATATAAAACCTAGCTAGGAAGAATAAAATTGAAACTAGGGCATGCAGGAGACAAGCAGCTCATATAGCAGAGAATTTTCTTAACCCGTTGTTTCCAAAAGTTGTCAAGTACCAGATAAAACACTGATGTAATAGATTCACAATCAATTTAAACTAGTATATCACCCAAAACAACATTCGCCAAACAATATAGAAAAATTTTGATCAATTTACACTTATATATATGCTAAAACTACAATATAGCAGAGAAATTTCTCTCACTGTTGTTTCCAAAAGTTGTCACTGCAATTTGTAATAGATTCAAAATCAATTTAAGCAAGTAACTGAATATTTTTATGCAAATGACTTTACCTTTCTCTTGCAAACGAACCAAAAAAAAAACTAGCTAAATACATACACCCAAAACAGAGAGAGATAGACACGGAATATATTGACTACAGATGAAGGAGAGAAATACCACACAGATGCCAAGGAGATGAAATAGGTTGCTGAAATCGGGACTGAGTGAGAAGCCGTGTGCGACGGTGGGACACGATTGGGCAGCCTATAGAGAGAGAGGGACTAAGTGGAAGTTAGAGAGAAAGAGTGAGACGGGCGGTGAATTGACTATGA
Organism: Juglans cinerea; assembly: GCA_961763995.1. Classification (NCBI taxonomy): domain Eukaryota; kingdom Viridiplantae; phylum Streptophyta; class Magnoliopsida; order Fagales; family Juglandaceae; genus Juglans; species Juglans cinerea. Next base: position 5,244,203 of record CAUIVZ010000015.1, read on the forward strand.
GGGAGACGGAGGAGACTTACCGGCTCGGCGAGGAGGCGACGGCGTGCAGCAGGGAAGTCGAAAATGTCACAAAGAATAATCGGCGTGGTTTTCTCAGACCCTATTCAACTTGAAGGCTGGGATGGACTGATGGAGGGGGTTATGCTCTATTTCGGTGGTGAAGGCAAGCTGGCTAGGCACGGCTGGTTCATGCTTGGTGGTGGAGGCTCACGATGGCTGCAGCAAAATTGGGTGGAAGAGACGTCGAAGATCAATATCTGCGAACAAGGGTTTCTATGATTTTACGGAGATAATTATGTATGCACGCTTCTGATTACAGGGGATTCCAAACATGTCGCCGCATTAAGTCTTTGCCTCATGTTATTTTTGCATCTTACGGTGGAAATTATTTGTGAAGAGACTCAGTCGCCGCAAAAGATATAGTGTCGCCGCAAAAATATGTTTTATGGCGACTGTGAAAGTCGCCACTACAAAAACGCGGCTACAGTAATTTATGGTCTGTTACGGCCATAAATTAGTCGCCCCTTCAGTTTTTGGCAGCAAAAGCTGCTTTTTCTTGTAGTGTTTGCACCAAACTTGGCCTCGTACCTTGGCACAGTTTGCGGGGGCATATTAACTATAGTCAACCATCATCAACTCAAACCACACAATCACAAGAGTTACCAAGTGAAGCACATGCAACGGCTCTAGAATCCACACAATCAAAAGACTTACCAGCTCATGCAACGGCTACCCAAGTTCTCAAAGGAAAGTCCATCACATGCAACGGCTAGATAATTCCTTTTTTGGTTCAATATTCATATCTTTGTATTTACACTTTCCATGTATAAATCAATGTGTCTAACGGCATTATACATCCTGTATATTGTACTCTACTATAAAATAGATAACAAGAAGACTCTCAGAGACTCACGGTTACTGAGGTTTTTTGCAAACACTTTGTGTGCACAATTGTCTTTATGCAGTAGCTAGTTGCATGTGGATTTTCTGTCATTAGGATTGCATGCCTAATCAAAATCATAGAACCCATGCAGTCCAAGTTCAAGTGTTCCCTTGAGATACCTTAACACTTGTTTAGCTGCTGTGAGATTTACTAAAGTGGGACAATTGCAAGAACTGATAAAGTTAGGGTGCAGTACTAAAGTGCACATACAATGTGCAGGTACTCTTTAGGGTTGTATAAGAGATCCTAGTGCGTTTAGACATCTTGTTGCCCAAGTTACAGCGGGTAGGAGTTGGTTTGCAGCCAATCATTTTGATATGGTGAAGGAGGTCAAGAATGTACTTGCTTTGATCGAGGTGGAGGCCATGTTTGGCGTGGTGAGCTTGTATGCCAAGAAAATAATGGAGGGGAACCAAGTCCTTTACTGCAAATTCACACCTTAGCTTCGAGATGAGACTAGAAACAACAATAAATGAGTTGCTAATCAAGGATATCATTTACATAAATGAGGAAAAAAATACAGATGTTATGCTTAGTACAATAAAAGAGAGAATTGTCCACACTAGAACCTATTACGTATAATATGCTTGTTAGGTGGTCAGCGAAAAAGTATCTAGGTCTTGTTTGCAAGGAGAATAGAAAGCTAAGCCTTCATAGCTGCAAGCCAATTTTTATCACTCGCTAGTTGGGCAAAAGTTTTTGGTTCCAATGGTAGGCTAATGGAAGAAAGGGCCACATATGGTATGGCGAGATGATAAAGTTTAAAATCCAGGAAATGTTTTGGTTTGAGGGAGTTAGTTTGGGAGCGGTGTTGATACGATTGGGAGAGTGGGAGGAGGTGGCGAGAACAGTTCAAAGGTTGGTGAGTCTTCATGTGAGGAGGAACTTGTGTCTGCAACATGGTGTTCTGGAGGTGATATTGGCTGAGGTAAAGTATTAAGGGGTGGAACGGTTAAAGGTAGCGAGAAAGTATTACCTGTTATCGAAGGAGGAGCAGTGGCCAGGGAAGGTTCCTCTTAGGATGTAGTGGAAGGGGAGATATCTGTTGTATCTGCAACTGGAAAGCTCCTTTCATCAAATACTGTATGTCTAAAAATGTAGACGGGGTTAGTTTGAACATCTAAGCATCAATAGCCCTTTTGATTAGCAGCATAACCAATGAATACTCGTATCTTGCAATGATAAGAGAGCTTGTGAGGTGTGTAGGATCGAAGAAGAGGCAAGTAAGTGCAACCAAAGGTCTTGAGGAGGGAATGGTCTGGATGCTTGTTGAACAATTTGAAGTTGGGAGACAGGTTGTCTAAAACTAGAGATGGCATGCTGTTTATCAAGTATGTGGCTGTGAGGAAGGCATCTACCCAATGTGAGGAAGGTAGATGGGATTGAGCTAGGAGGGCAAGGTCCGTTTTGGTGATATGTCAATATTTTCTCTCAAAAATGTCATTTTGTTCTGAGGTGTGTGGGCATGTGAGCTTGTGTAGGATTCCATGGTTTGCTAGGAAATTTTTGAAGGAAGTGGAGTCATATTCTCTACCATTGTCTATTTGGAGATGTATAATTTTACAAGAGAATAGGTTTTCCACTAAGAATTTAAACTTAAAAAAACACAAGGAGACATTGGATTTTTGCTTGAGAGGAAACAACCAAGATAAATGAAAGATATCATCTATAAATAAGACATAACATTTACAACCACTAATTAACATTACAAGGGAGGTCCACACATCTGAGTGGACATGTTCAAGAAGTCGTGTCGATTGGTGTTGAGAGTCCACCAAAAGGAGTACTTTATGGCTCTTGACCATTTGACATGACTCACACACATGACACAATTTGGTGGAACAAGAAACTGGAATAAGAGACTCGCAGACTCTGAGGGATGTCCCAATCGAGCATGCCAGACTTGGATAGGGGTTGTGACTCCTAGAAATGTAGTAAAAGATGAAAACAGAGTTATCTTGGACAATGCCTTATTGGGCTTCAACTGTTGAAGGTAAATGGGGTATAACCCGTCTTCACTTGACCCTTGGAGGAGCGTTTCCTTGGTCTGTGTATCCTTGACAACAAAGTAAGAATTAGTTAAAATGAAAAAAGCAGTTACCATCTTTACAAAAAGCATTGAATAGAGAGAAGATTTGAAGAGGCATGTGGGAAGTGTACAATATTTTCAGAAGAAAAGTTCAAGAAAGAAGAACGAGTGTGATTTATGAGCAAACCCCATCCATTCCCAACTTTAACTTTTATCCCTTGGCTCCACTCTCCAAATACCATGGCTGTTCTACTTCTTGAGTGGTGTGAGTGTGTGGCTCCCCCGACCCACATTTATTGTTTGGCGAGGAACTGCGATGCCCAGGATGCTTGCCAATTAGGCTACATCCCTCACATAAAATTGGAGCTTGTGTGATAGTATGCCATGCACACGCTCGTATTAAAGTTGCAATAAAAATAGTAAGGTATTAATTATAGACTAATATTAATAGTACCAGAGATTTGTATATTACCCACCCATCAATAGTAGTAGTATCCATAAGTCATTATCACTTAATCAATAAGGTAATTACAGGCCAAAATCTGTTGATTGCCCAACCCAAATAATATTACATCATATACTGTTCATAACCTAAATAGAATAAACATCCTAAATTACTAAATATTGTAAACTTAATGGGGACAATGCCCCATGGATATTCCTTTGGCTGCATAGGTCCTCCATCCTCGAAGTAACCCACTTGAGCTATATTCACAGTAATTTGATAGTAAGTTAGAAGCTAACTTACAGTGATTGTCGCGTTTTATGAGGCAAAACATAAAACACGAGAAACTGTAAGTATGAGTTCTAAATGTTAGAAACTTTATCACTAATGACTTAAAAATATGAAAAATCTTAATTTAGAGTAAAATTATCATTTTACCTAAGGGTGCTACCCGCATCCTACGTGGCGGGGTAGTCCCTTCCCCGCCCTCGCCCCCGCCTCCTCCTCCGCATGGGCGTGGGTGGGGTTTTGTATCCCGGAACCCGCCCCCGGCGTGGTGCGGAGGCGGGGTACCCCGTTCGGGTACCAGGGTGCAAGGGCAGACACATTATCCATCCCCCCTGTCCCCCAAATGGGCCATCGACCTAGAACATGTTTATGGCCCAGAAACCGCAGAAATAGGCCCATAAATTAAAAAAAATTGAATTAACACTAATAAAAATAATATACAAATTAAGAGAAAATGAACTACTACTACTACCTAATGAATTAATAATAATAACTAAGCTATTACAATAATAAAAATTAAGAGAAAACAATTATAAAATTACAAACATAAAACATTGTATCAACATTATAAATAACTGAATCACTAAATATAACTGAACTAAGTGAGATGTTTGACATTTGGGGTGGGTGGCCAAGGGTGGAAAGATATGTAATTAGTGCTACCTGCTGTGAGATCATAAAATCTGAAACAGTAAAAATTTATTAGGAAAATAAATTAGAATTATAAACAAGAAACAAAAATTAAAATTACAAACATATATTAAAATTGAAAAAATTAAAAACTAAAATCTGACTAACAAAGATGAGATGAGGATCAAGATGAGAATACATCATTTGAATTTTGGTCCTTGGGCTTGGGATTAGGATTGAGGCTTGAGCTGCACATATGATAGTACAAATTGTACAAACCTATGGCAAATGACAATGGTGGGTCCAATACCACGAAATCATACTGCAGCGGGATAGACGTTGTCTCATGTATTGCTACAACAATAAAATTTGAAATTAATACCGATGAAATGAATATAAATAAATCAAAATAATAAAATGAAATCAACGATTACCAGATCTAGGCTGATCACCACCCTCCTCCTCGTCGCTCTCCTTAAAGTCATGAACATTCGGAACATGAATTTTTGTCCCGTTGATCCAATTCTGCGTGCAAATTAATGCATCCACAGTGGTAGCAGACAATGAACTCTGGAATGGATCCAATATGCGCCGTCCGGTACTAAAGGCCGACTTTGAGACAAAGATGCTAATAGGGAGGACCAAATTACTGCGGTCTATCTCTCGAATGACGGGATATTTCACGGCATTGGTCTTCTACCATGCTAATATATAAAATTCTCGTATATATGGGAGAAAATCCCCTATCAAATATATGTCTACCTCCGTATATTGAAGACTAGTAGATTGATGGACTAGTAGGAGGTTCTATGAGAGGCTCTCAGCCCGTGCTACCCTACGCTTTTTCCCCGTCGTAGCTTCTAGAGGATGCGGTGGGGTAGGTGTAGGTGTAGATGCATTACCTAGGGTTTCTCTAACCATTGTCCCAATAAGCTCAGCCCACCGTTCTTGTGTGCAAGTCCCAAATGTTATTACTAACAATTAGAAACATGAAAAATGCTAAGTTAGACTAAAATTACCATTTTTACTCTCTACATGTAGAAAAATAATCATTTTACTTCTAATTTAAGGATTTCACATCCTACCTCCAAAAATAATCAGAATTTACATTCTTCATGTAAATTTGGTCCTAAACTCAAATATCAACTTAAAAAAGTAAAACCAAACACAACTATAAAAAACATCATAGGGCCAAAACTTCCAAAGACCATATCTCTTGCTTTTTGTTGCAATTTCTTCAAACTCCAAAACTCATGATCAAATTAAAATATTGTAACAAAGATGCTCATATCCTAAGTTTAAAAACATGTTTAAAACATCCAACGAAATATACTTCTCATAAACACAAAAAGCTTTAGTAAAAAGATCAAAACTTTTTAACAAAAATACAAACTCTTGAATCTCAAGATTTGATCTATTTCAAAACATTTCCAAGAACTCCAAAAATTCAAAATCTTCTTCTAACATGTTCATAACACATTCTTAAGAACTAACATGCTTTGAATTAATACATAAAAGTCAATAAAAATCACAAATCTCACTTGAAATACTCGACTCCAACATTAGCCAAAAACAGAATTTGTTTCTAAACTTGCCTAGGTAAAAATATTGATCTGAGGCATACCGTGATGAGATCTTCAAACCAAAACATCATATGGTTTAAAAATGTGTACTAAAGTAGATCCAATTATTAAATTTAAAATCACATGACTAAAAATAAACTAAAATATGGATCTAGCAGAAATCATCAAACTTTTAACCTAACCGAGTATTCTCTTGCAGAAAAAATTCATATACATGAAACTAACATAAAAAATCTTCAAAATAACATCTTAACATGTAGATAAAAGGCTTAGGGTTATCAAATAAATTTACCAAAGCCATTGGAGCAAGAATAGACCACAAAAGATCCAGACTTTCTTAAAACAGAAATTGTTTTTCTCCTCCAATTTCTAAGTTTCTAGATCTGAGAAAATATTTCATCAAAAGCTTTTATTATGCAACTAATCTCTAACAAATATTCATATAAACATGTTTACAATACTACATAAAAATCTCGGATCAAGATTTGTCCATTAACTTGGTCAAAAACTTCAAAATACAACATACTATCCAGTTTATTGCCCAGATTAACTTTTCCATATTTAAATTAACTTTTGATCAAATCAAATACCATGAAGTCAAACAAAAAATATACTCACGGAAACTAAACTCAAATACAAACAACTTTCATGAAGGAATAATTGTGAGAAAATACTTACAAGAATTTAAAAAAAGACACACAAAAAGGTTCAGAAAACTGTCCGAAAGAGCTTCTAAGTGTTCTATCCAAGAACAAAAATGAAAAGGGTTGAAGTAAGTGAAATGATGACTTGCACGCCTAATACACTTCTGAAAAGGGAAGTATGAGCTTGAGTGACACATTGATAGATGTGATTAGGTCACAAAAGGGTGCAAATAGTGAGTGGAAATGGGCTGCTACTGCTGCAGTGTAGAAGGGAGGTGGTGAGGTGGATTTTCCTCTCACATCAAGGGATTATTTGGGGGCTGCCATGGACAGAAGTTGGTCTACCATAGGTGGGGGGAAACTGTCTCAAGAAGTTTTGCCAAGGTGGCCAAAATTCGGGACCTAATGTGTGACCAACTGCTCATTTTTCTCTGAATTGGTCACGAGCCTCGCTTTTGCGTGTTAAATCTCGAAGTCATTTTTTTAATTTAGCAGATGATTTTTAAAGCAAGCCAAGTATTTTAAAATCCTCAAAATATTTTAAATGGGGCATTTTTAGTATTATTGAACCAATCTCATATTTTCAAGTAAGCCTTTATATATTGTAAAGTCTCAAAAATGATATAGTTTTAGCAAATCATTTTATTTAAATGATTTTAGTTCTTTAAGAGTATTATATAGTATTATGTAATATTCGTTATTTCATTTTATGTTAAAAACTCTACTTATTTAGATGATGTTATTTCTCGTAAAAATATTTAGCAAACTTTATCATTTTATTTTAGGAAAATGATAGGGATCCCGCAGGGGGATCCCAATCATTTATCCCGCTTCAATTTTGTGTTTTTACATAATGATTAAGAAAATGTTGTTTAATAATATTGTGAGTTTTTTTCCTTTTTTAAAAATATTTAAAAGTGTTAAAAAATTTGAAAAAAATATTTAAAAATTTTTTTTAAACTTTTTTCATTTCATTTTTTAACACTTTTAAATATTTTTTAAAAAAGAATAAAGTTCACAATATCATTAAACAAATTTTTCTTAATCACTATGTTAAAAAAAAAAACTAAAACAAAAGCAAGCAACTAGATGCTTGAACGGGATCCTCTAGCGGGATCCTTAGCATTGCCCTTTATTTTATGAAAGATTATATTTTTAGAAATTAAGTTGGGTTTTTAATTAGTCCCATTGTATTTCTATTTCATTTTTCTTATTTTTAATTAATTTATATTATGTTTTAATTTTCACCGTTAGATCAATTTTCAGATCCCTAGATAAAGGGCCGGGATTAAATTGAAAGAAACGACACCCAGCCTCCGTCTAGCCCCTCTCTTCATTTTCCCTCTTCCCTCTCTCTCCTCCCCTCCAACCGACACCCTCTCTCCCCCCGATTCCCTATCTTCCTCTCGGCTTCCCATTCGCCACAACAGCGCCGCCGTCGTTCAGCCCCTCGCCGACATCGACCCCCTATTCTCCCCGGCCACCTCTTCCTCCTCCCCTAGCCCCCATGCTGATCTCCCTCTCTCTCTTCCTTCCCCTCCAATCTGGCCTCTCTCGGGATCCTTAGATCTGTCGCCTGCAGCTGTCGTGCCACCACCGCACCATGCCGAGGCTGCCGCCAGCCCTCCGCCGGAGCCCCTGCTCCTGCACGCCTAGCCCAGCCCAAGGCCATCTCTCTCTCTCTCTCTCTCTCTCTATCTCTCTCACTCTCTCTCTCTCGCACTCCCTCTCTCTCGGGCTTAGCTCTCTGTTCTCCTAAGGCCATCGCCAGCACCACCAAGAGCCCGCCACCGAGGTCACCTCGACCACCCCACAACCTCCACTGCAACCCAACCCCAGCCCTCTCAGATCCATGCCCCCTTCTTTCCTCTGTTTTCTCACTACCGTGGCCTCCCTGTCGCTGTGAGCCGCCACTAGCCGCCTCCAGCCACGGCCTCAGCCACCTACGACCATCTCTCAGCTTCTCCCTCTCCAGATCTCCCTTCCCCTTCAGCAGTGAGCCAACGCCTCCTTCAGCCACTTCCACCACCATACACGGTAGCCCAGCCACCACCCATGACCACCACTGCCTCAGCCACATCACACAGCCCCGAGCTCCACCGCCGTGCCCCATTACCCCTGTACGGGAAACCCTAACTGCAAGCCACCCAAAATAGCCCCTATTTTAATGTCATGACAGTGACCACTGTGCCTCAACCGACCCCTCCTTGTATGTGCGTAGCCGCCACCGTGGGACCATGCCGGGCTGAAAGCGATGCAAGCTTTCAGCCTCTCGCTATGGTATATACTGTGTTGTGATGTGAAGTTGATATTGGAATGATGTTTTGAATATACTGTGTTGTGATCGGTGAACGGAGTTATTTGTGATGTGAAGTTGTGATGTGGCTGTGTAGTTGAAGTGTTGGGCAATATTGTGTAGTGTTGTGGCTGTAAGTAGTGTGAAGTGATGGGGTGTTATGTTGTGTGATGTAGTTAGTGATATGGCAGTGTGTTGTGAAGTGACGGGGTTGTATAGCTGTGGAATGACAGGATGCCACTGGAAGTGTTGAGATGAGCCATGTAGTTTGAAGTACTGTGTGAAGTGATTGGATATGGTGTAACCATGATGTGGTTTTATGTCATAGATCGAGTGAAGTGCCGAGATAAGCTATGTAGTTGGGAGGATTGTATAAAGTGTCATATTGGTTGGGAATTGTGTAAAGTGTTGGGATAGTTGTGTAGTTTGTGAAGTGGCATGATGTCAAGTGATGTGTTAGGATTGTGAAGGTTGGGAAAGACTGAAGCGTGATGATTGTATGTGTTTTAGTTGGACGTTAGTGTCGGGTGTATGAAGTTTGTTTACACAAGCAAACGTTTAGTGGATTATATGTTTATCTTAGGTGATAAAAGGGGTAGGGTACATGTGTATTTTGGTTGGACGCATGTGTCGGACAGATTACCATATGTAATGGATAATGTCTTAAGCATGAGTACATGATGTTTAAGCTTCAAGGTTGGCCTAAAGTAGTGTATTATGATTGGTTAAGATTACGGTGAAGTGTTGGTTAGGTTATGCATGAATGGAGGAAGGGATGTCTGTATTGACTAGGATTGGGTTGTATAACTTGGTCCAAGTTATGCATCTGGATGGATGGTTTGGTAGGAAGAGTATGATGAAGGTGACTGTGTGTCTTAACTTTAAAGTGAATCATGGAGGTTCACTTTAAAGGATAAACACTTGAAGTAGAATGCTGCGTTTGAAAAGGTGACCTCAAGTGGGTCCCAAGCTATGGGTTGAGAATTTAGGAAACGTGATAAAGGAAAGCAGAGAAGATGGACTTTGATGATAGAGTGTGTTTAAGTGAAAGAAGTCCTAGTGAAGAAAAGTTTATGTATTTTCTAAGTTTAAGTTACATATGCTGTGATACCCCATATGGTATGGATAATGATAGGTGGTGTATGAGATCTCACATTACTTGAGAAGGAGAAGTTCTTACTCTTATAAGGTTCCAATGGGGCTTCAATTGTATTATTGACTAGTCCTTTCGGAGTATAGGCCATGTGGTTTGGGCCTTCCATTGGGGCGTTACAAATGGTATCAGAGCCCATCCCAACCAGAAATGTTGGACTTGAGCCGTGCCACCTATACTAGCATGTAAATATGAGCATTTGTAACGTTTGATTTGCAGAACAAAATATTTTACTTTCAGAATGCAGAAACAACATATTTACTTTCGGAATGCATAAAGAAAACTTGGTAAAAAATATCAGAGCGAAATTTTCAGAAAACCAAACTTATTCCCCAAAATAAATTTCATTGGCATATCCAAATTGAAACATTATATTCATATCATCTCATAGCATCACGTCGGGACAAATACCATGTTTAACCCCCGTAGTAGGGTTATAAACCACCATTATACCCGTGGCTGGGCCGTATACCATGTTTTACCCCCGTGATAGGGTTATAAACCACCATTATACCAGTGGTTAGGCCGTATACCATGTTTTACCCCCTTGGTAGGGTTATAAACCACCATTATACCTGTGACTGGGCCGTATACCATGTTTCACCCCGTGTTAAACATGGTATTTGTCCCGACATGATGCTATGAGATGATATGAATATAATGTTTCAGTTTGGATATGCCAATGAAATTTCTTTTTGGGAATAAGTTTATTTTTCTGAAAATTTCGCTCTGATGTTTTGTACCAAGTTTTGTTTATGCATTTTGAAAGTAAATATGTTGTTTCTGCATTCTGAAAGTAAAATGTTTTGTTCTGCAAATCGAACGTTATAAATGCTCATGTTTACATGCTAGTATATGCTCTCTGCTTGTTGAGTTGTTGATAACTAACCCCTTATCTCCACAATATTTTTTTCCATGAGTTGTTGATAACTAACCCCTTATCTCCACAATATTTTTTTCCAGATGATTTTGGATATTTCAGCTGGAGATCAAGATTTTGAAGATTTGGGTGAGATGATTTAAGAGTAGTGGATTAAGTATATAAAGTTTTCGATGAATATTGGTGATTTTCATTAATAAATGTTATTGTGTTCTGATGACTTGGCCTTTTGGAAATTTGGTTATATTGAGGAAATTAGTTTGAATCGAAATTTCTTTATGATATTGAGAATTTGGAGTCTATACTTATATTGATTAAATGTGAGTGTTAGTGATAGGAAGTAACTCTTCGACCTCTGCAGGACCGGGGTGTTACATATGCACACGAAAAGATAATGACGTTCAGGTTATGTACGCATGTAGGTTGCCATTTGACACGCACATGAATGAACTGCATGAAATATAAATAGCATGGAATTCAGGTAAGTAGTATGTTCATCTCCTTTAGAGTTTTCTAATGATATGAAAATGGAAAGAAATGTTTCTCTTTATGATGCTTTGTGAAATAAAATAAAATAAAATAAAATGATGTTTTATGAAAGTATGCTAAATATAAATGTTTAAAGGTATATATATGTAAAGACCCTCTTTGGCAGCCCCTATTTATGCACCCCAAGTAATAGTTGGATGCATGTGAATAGAAGTTATATGTAGTAGCTATTGTCTTTAGTTTTTATGAAATGAATTGTTGAGGTTTATGCTTGATGGTTTGAATGATGTTTAAATGATGCGATGAAAGTGTATTTAAATGATGCTATGAACTGATATTTAAATGAGGCTATATAATGAGTTTGAAATGATGCTATGAAATGATGTTTATGATGAAGTTAAAGTTTATGCTTTTAAAAGATGTTTATGAAATGAAATGGACTGATAACTGAAATGAATGAAAAGAAAAGGACTAAAAGTAATGAATGAAAGGAAATGACTGAAATGAATGAATGTTTTAATGTATGACGTAACGGCCATGATAGAATGAATGAATGATGGTACCAAATGATTGGGCATATTGCAATGCCGGGTAAGTAGTACTGGTAGTGCACCCAGTGCTGCCCCTTGATTGAAAGGGATTCCCAACCTGTGGCCACGAGCGGGATCCAGGTTCAAAATTGAATGTATAAATGTTTTAGTTTCTTTATGAATGAATGTAAAAGGTGTGGAAAATGTTTTATGAAAGGGAAATCCTTTTTAAAAAAATATCCCACCTTGTAATGTTTGGAAAGGAAATGAATGTTTATGTAAAGTATGTAGATGAATGATGAATGCATGAATGAAAATCTATGTGAATATATTTTTACAATATGAAGTTATACTTATTGAGTATTCGACTCAATTTAGTTTTTTTGTATGTCCCTCCCCATATCAGGGACAAAACGAGGAAGAAGCATCAGGATAGACATGACCCAAGGAAAAAATGATGGAAGCCTAGGCGTGTTTTTACGCAATGTATGAAAGTAGATTTATATATATATATATATATATATATATTTTATCAATAAAAAGTATTTTTCATTAATATGAATAAAAATAGGCATGACCTATGTACACAGGGAGTATACAATAGAAAATACCTAAATACATTCTTAAAAAACTAAATTAGAGCTAGGAACTCATGTACACTGTTTCCATTAAAAACAATGGCTGAGAACCATAAAAGTAAAGTGTGTAGAAAAAAATTCTGAAGCTCCTCCAACAATCGCTCCCTATCTTCAAAGCAGCGTGCATTCCTTTCCATCCAAATGCATCACATAATGCACAGCGGGATCATCTTCCAAGCTGCTGCTACTTGTGAACAACCTTGTAGACCCTTCCAACAAGCAAGCAAGTCAATCACCTTTGCAGACATAACCCACGCAACATCCATTCCACTAAATATCTCATTCCACAACTCTCTCGTCACCTCACAATGCAATAGTAGATGGTCCACTGATTCTCCATGTTTTTTGAACAAATAAAACCAGTCCATCACTATGAGTCCCCTCTTTCTTAAATTATCCATTAACAAGCACTGAGAAACGCACAGTAATTATGCAATATCGAATCCATGAGATCCACTTGTTACCGAAACCACATCTCCCGAGTTGGTAAAGGAGAAAATCCCAATTTACATGATCATAGGCTTTTTCCATGTCAAGCTTACAAAGTATACCTGATTTACCTTCCTTTAACCTCTGATCTAGACACTCATTAGCAATAAGAACTGAATCAAGTATTTGCCTCCCCCGCACAAAGGCATTTTGAGACTTCGAAATGATTTGCTCCATCACCACACTTAAATGATTAGCCAGCACCTTGGAGATAATTTTATAGATCCCACTCACTAGACTAATGGGATGAAAATCTTCGACTTCCAACACTCCCTATTTCTTCGTAACAAGGGCTATGAACGTCACATTGAAGCATTTTTCGAATTTTTGGAAAGCATGGAATTCAAAAAAGACCCACATAATATCACATTTCACTATCTCCCAACATTGTTGGAAAAACCCCATCGAAAACCCATCCGGTCCAGGTGCTTTGTCTTTGGCCATGCTACTAATGACCTTTTGTACCTTATCTTCTTGGTCTTTCCAACCAACTCGCGCTCTACGTGTCAATGGACTCAAAAGGCAAACCATCGAGCTTTGGCCTCCAACCAGTCGGCTCCTTGAGCAGATTCTCATAGTTATTCACAATATGGTTCTCTAAATCAGAGGGAGAAGAGAGAACTTGATTACCTGACTGAAGGGACTCAATAGTGTTGTTACGCCTATGAGAATTGGCCACTCTATGAAAAAACTTCTTACATTTATCCCCTTCTTTTAACCAAAGAGCTCTGGATTTTTGGCGCCACGATGTTTCCTCCATCAACAAGACGCTCTCTAACTCAGTCACCAAGACACTCTTCCGAAGCATTTCCCCTCAACACCTGTTCCTCCAAGTCCTGAAGCTCCTCTATTAGACTAGTTTTCTGATTATCAATATTGCCAAATACTTCCATGTTCCACCTCCTTAAGTCTTGCTTTAATGCCTTAAGTTTCCCAGCGAGGATGAAGCTAGGAGTACCCGAGAACTGATAAGAAGACCACCAGGAACGAACTTTCTCAGCAAAACCATCCACTGCTAACCACATATTTTCGAACTTGAAATACTGACAACCCCTATTAATGCCTCCACAATCTAACATAATAGGAAAATGATCCAAGCAACACCGGGCCAGCCTCTTCTAATACAGCTCCGAATAGTTGGTTTCCCAAGAAGGAGAAACAAGAAACCTATCCAGTCTCGACCACTCTCTACTATTAGACCATGTGAACTCACCCCCAGCAAGGGGAATATCCATTAGATTCAAGTCAAACATGAACTCAGACAACTCTTCCATTGCTTTTAAGTGGCCATTATTCCCTGATCGCTCGCTTGGAAAACAAATGATATTGAAATCCCCACCCATATACCACGGCACATCCCAAAGATAATATACACCCGCAAACTCCTCCCACAGCTAACTCCTTTCTCTATGTAGATTTTTATATAACCACTTTTAATTTAATTTAATGATTTCTGCTGCAAAACTCTCTTAAATTTATAGAGTAGATTTTAGTTTTAAACTTAGAATCTTTTATTTCCTGGGAAGGAAAGGGAAAAATTTTTAAAAGAGTCAGTAATTCCCGTCTCATTTTATAAAATCATTTTCTAAAGTCCCACCACAAAGGCGTGTGTTACATAATAGGCCTTAAACAAGTGGGTTTCTGTAACGCCCCGGTCCCAGAGGTCCGGAGAGTTAGCTCTTAATACTTAAAATTTACTTAAATAACACAACTATAAAATCCAGAAATTTCATAAAATATTAATCCACTTAATCAAACCAAAAATCTAAGTTCCTCTTTGGCAACAATAAAGAAATCCCCAATAACATAAATTAGAAATTCTCCAAAAACTCGAAAACATCCTCAACTCATCAAATCAAATACCCGAAAAATAAATCAGTCTACTAACTACGACTCTCAAATAAGCATTTGCACCCTCAGACACTTATTCCACTACGATCATCAGACCTTGCTAAACTTTCTACTCTTGTTCTCCAGCTGAATCATCAAAATTATCTGAAAATTATATGGAGATAAGGGGTGAGTTATCAACAACTCAGTAAGCAGAGGACATATACTAGTGTGTAAACATGAGCATTTACAGAAATCAGAATACAGAACAAAATATTTCCTTTCAGAATTCAGAATCAGAATAATGTTTCAAAATGCAGCGTCAGAACATGTTATCAAAAATGTCAGAGCGATAGTTCGAAAATATTCATAATCAAAAATCCCTTTGGCATAGCATAAACTGGAACATCATATCTTATCTTATCAAATCAGAAAAAATACCATGTTTAACCCCCGTGGTAGGGTTGTGCAAACCCCGGTAGCTAACCGAGCAGAAACAGAATGTGAATCTTCCCCTTATTCATTCTCGGAGCCCCGAGTGTGCACATAGGAAAGACCACGCAGAAAACCACTTTGTTTCCAAAGTGGGTGCACCAGAAACAGAAATGTTGGTATCAACCCGAACAGAGGCCACAGTTTTACACCCGTGGTGAGGTCAGAACAGAACAGAAACAGAAACAGAAACAGAATGTTATGCCAGAGGTTTTCAGAAATCACATCAGATCATATCAGAGTACAGAAAATCTTTAGAACAGAACAAAAAATCATATCACAACATAATTTATGCACAAATTTTATATTCGCTCTATTTTTCAAAGTTCAGAAACAGAATGTCAGAAATAAGCTCATGTCTACACCAGTCATGACAGAAATAATTTATTCTTAAACAGAATCTCATGAGTAATGCAGAACAAATAACTGAGACAGTTCAAATTTCTTTTCAACATCAAATATGTATATTTTCCAAAAATAACCTCAGCTCATTTTATTTTAAATGCAAAGTCTAGCATTGGAACCCCGCTTACCTAAACTTCTTAGCCTTTTTCGAAATTCCTCAAACGTCGGACAATAATTAATCGTCACCTATAAAATAATCACGTAATTCTCATAAATTTCTAATTAATCACGTAATTCGATATTTAATCGTAAGCTTAAAAAATAATCTATTTAATTCCTCAAAACCTAAAATTACCAATCATCACTTTCTAAAATCGTCAATGCCAAATTAATACTATGACTAAAACATTTAAAAATCTAGACCTATTTATTAATGAAAACAACCTATGAAGCTTAATACTAAGTAATATAATTATCCCAAAATATTTTAAAATAAACCATAACTATTATTAAAAAGACTAAAATATATCTAAAATGTAGAAATAACAATACAACAATATTATTTACTCTTTACAAAAAAATCTTCACTTAATAACATATTAAAACTAGTTTTCGGTAATCATAAATAAATAATAGTTTACTAATACAGAATAAAAAATAAAAGCCCAAAATATAAGCAGTGAAGGGCATTACGGCAATTTGAAGACAAACCAAAATAAAACCTACGTAACTGAAAACATGCACGGCGGAAACTACCCAAGGGAAACCGAGGCGCGACAGGCTGGCTGGAGGGACTGCAGTGGTGCGGCAGAAGAGCAGGAGCGCGGCGAAGCTTCCGTCAAGCAGCGCTGGGCACGAGACAAAGAGAGGGAGAGGTGAGCGAGAGAGGGCGGAGAGAACGGAGGGAGTAACCGAGGGAGGTACTCACGGTGAGGGTGCTACAACTGGGGTGGCCTGAGGTGTTCGACGCCCTTATCCATGCGGGTGGCAACGGTCTGGAGTGGCTGGAGCCGTGCGGTGCAGCGCAGTGGTCAGTGGGTGGGACTCTGTTTCGGGAGGCCAAAAACAGGGGAATAAGTTGTTGAGTCTTCCGGGAGAGGGGTGGCTCGCGGTGGTGGCCTTCGTGAGGTGGAAACACCACGCGGTGGAGCTCTCGGTGGAGGGTGAGTTGCAGTGATTTATGGTGGTTGGACAACTGTGTTTTTCGAGGTCACAAATGGTGGAAGTCAAGGCGTGAAACAGAGGCTTCATGGGCGCTGGTGGCAGCTTCGCGTGACTGGGCAGTGGACTCGGTGGTTTCGTGTGGGTACATCGCAGACGGTGCTTGGCGGCGTCACGGCACGCGGATAAGCTTCGGGGTGCTGCACGACTCGGGGTGCGAGGAACCGAGGGGATGGAGGCTGGGGAGGAAAAACTGTCTATGGTTCCGCGTGAGAAGGCAGCGGCGCGAGTTCTCTTCGTATGAATATAAATAGACGATTGAACATGAGAAGAAAACCCTAGATGAAAAATCAAATGGACGCGGGACGTGCATGAGGGATGTGTGTGTGCATGCACGACGTGAACAAAAGGAGAAAAAAAAATAAACTTACGGGAAAAGAGATAAGGACCGGAAAAGAAGGAAAATAAAAAAAAGAAACATGCGGGAAAACATAAACGTGTGAAGAAAATAAAATAAAATGAACTCACTACTCCAGTTTGTAAAAATAAAAACTTAAGGTACCAAGCTCCAATAAATAAAAAAAATAAACAATCTAAAGTCCAACTATACAAATTTTGGGTCTGGGTGTTACAGTTGCATTTTGGGGTTTAAAGATGGTTTGATTATGGTTTGAGATGCTATCAAGTCCAAATTTAATTTTTCTTGGCCCAATCAAAATTTTAAGGTTTAAAAGGTTGGATAATGATGTCATAACATGAATTTGAAGAATTAATAGCATGTGGAAGTGATTTAATCAAGTGATTAAACACACTAGAAACTAAATCAAATAGGTTTTGGAGACTAACTTTAGGGTTTGGGAAAACCGTTTAAAATTTATGTTTTAACCAAAATTTTGTGATTTCAATTGGATTCCGATCATTTAAGGTTTTACTTGGGTTGAAAACCTTTTTGATTTTGACACAATTTGGATGGCCGGATGGAATAGAGTTTTACTAAGGTGGCATGATTTCACATCTTGATTTCTTCACATTTCCATGTCATGGTTCCTCTTAGTACCAAGTGTCCAATACTATTGACCAAGTGTGATTAAGATTTTGCCAAGTGTCCAATATAAATTTCTCTAACCTAGTTTGAATATTTCATTCTATGATTTTGAAAACACTACACTTGGTATTACTATTGAGGTTACTATTTACTCCGAGAAAAATGAAAATAAATTTTGTACTGTAAGATCCTAAACATACTCATTAACTTAATCGTGCAATTCATTTATTGAAATTCAATCCCGAAGTGTTTCAAAATAAACAAAACACGTTTTTGAACAAACGTTTCGTTTGAAAACTGAAAATAAGATTATTGCGCCATAAAATTCTAAATAATCAACTGAGTCTAATAATGCAGACAATATCGAATTATGACACTTCTAACTATCTCAAATAAATAAAATCGTATTTTTGACACCATAATGAGTGATAACACTGACTATGTTGACATACTAAAAGTTATACGATTGGTCGACTTGTGAAGACTTATGAAATTTTCAGGATGTTCCTAAAGTCTATAGAAATTCCACTATTGAATTTTTAGCTGGCCGTTGTAGAAAGCATCGTCCAATGGCTTTGATATTCACATATGATGTTCCTAAGACTTTGACCTACATGTTAAGAATTATATATCAACAATTGTATATCAAATACACAATATAAGATGTGAACATAAAACTAAGTAGCAGAATATATAAAGAGTAAGTGTAAGAGAGATGCAAACTTAGTGTTTTAACAAGGTTCGGCCCTACTACCTACGTCCTCGGCTCAAACTACTCTTTGAGGATTGCCAAATTACTACGTAACTTCATTTTTTTTTTGTAACCAGATATTTTACTTTTAAAAAAAAGTCTTGCATCATCTCACTGAAAACAATAGAATGAATACAATTAGGAACTTCTTCCATTCCAAACAAGTCTTCATGGAGCTTAAGAGCATTTCTTACTAAGTTATGGGCTGCCTTGTTTGCATCTCTTTTAGTATGGATAACAAACCAAGTAGCAAATAAAATATCTGGTTTTTGCATCCTCGATCAGTAGACTCGCTTGGCTCCAATCTGTTCTCTCTTTGCTGAGATTATTCACCACCTGAAGAGCATCACCCTCCAGGATCAATTCTTTAATCCCCTTGTCTTGATAGAATCTGACAGCTAACATTACTGCATAAGATTCTACAAGAAAAGCATTAGAAATGAAATTTCTTGGAGCTCTGAGAGTTCCAATGACAGGGCGTTCAGAATCCCTTATGATGACTTTAATACCAACTCTACCTTTATCAATGTCGATGGTTGCATCCCAATTAACTTTATAGACTCTATCAAGAGGTTTTTTCCACAAGCATATCGACTTTGTAGTACTTCTAGTAGGAGAGGTATGGATCCCTAGGGCACTTTTAAAAGCTTGCAGTTCCTATCTAGCTCTTTTAACAACGGAATTGAGGTGGATAAAGCCTTTACCATGTGTAGCATCATTCTCCTGGTCCATATCAACCGTACAATCATAGAAGCTTCCTCCAGGTCATCTTGCTACAAGTTTTGGTGAAGCTGGCTCCATATATTTGTGAAAGAGTTACTGTGGACAACCATATTTTGTATTCTTATACATCCTTGACTCTAGACATCTTTTGAGGCAACACAATCCCAAAACACATGCCCATTAGTTTCAAATAATTCCTACAAAAGAACACATATCATCCTCCACAACTTTCTTCTTGCACATGTTTGAGAAAGTGTGGGGAGCATCTTGACAAGCTCTCCATAGAAACATTTTCACAGCATTAGGAACATGTAATTGCCATATAGATCTCCGTACCTCATTTTGCATCTTTCCATTGGAAGATTTCCATACATTTTTGGAAATAATTTCCCTATGAAGATGATAGGCACTCTTCACAGAGAAAATTCCATTATTTGTTTAATGTCAAACCCTCTGATCCTCTCTTTCACCAAGATTAATAGGAATAGTCTTTATTAGATCAACTTATGGGGGAGAGAAGAAAGTATTCAAGAGTTCATCCTTCCATCTTTTCATATCAGAGTCTATGAGGGAAACCACCTTGGCCATTATCTTAAAGGCCATTAATGGGGGTCTGTATCATGTGGGAATGGAGATCTTGGTATCCACTCATCCTTCTAAACTCTAACCCTCCTTGCATTTCCTATTCTCTAAACAAGACATGTCTTTAACAGTTGGTGCGTTACAAGAATACTCATCCAAGCAAGAGAAGGCCTATATCCCAGTGTGGCATCCATAAGGTCAACCTATGGAAAATCCTTTTGTTTATTTACTCTAACAAGAAGGGATTCTGGGTTTTGTAACAAATGCCAGCTTTGCTTAGACAACATGGCAAGATTAAAGCTTCTAAAATTTCTAAACCCAACCCTCCCCTCTCCATAGAAAGTCCCATTTGATCCCATCCAACCCACTAAGTTTTTTAGGTCTTCATCATATCCCCACCAGAACATTTTTAGCAATCTATTTAGTCTCTAAGTGATTGATTGAGGGAGAAGAAAGATCCCCATAGTATAAGTGAGAATTGCTTAGAAAACAGCTTTTAAGAGAATTTATTTGCCTACTGCTAACAAGAACTTTGTTTTTCAAGTGGTAATCCAAGCTTAAATCTTATCAAGAAGTGAGTGAAATGCAGCATTCTTTGATCTTCCAACAATAGCAGGTAGGCTCAAGTACTTCTCATATGATCCAGTAGACTTCACCCCTGTAATTTTAAGAATAGTTCATTGTATATCTGGAGGAGTGTTCCTACTAAAAAGGATTGAGTTCTTTTCCTTCTTTAGCATTTGACCTAATGCTTTTTCATAGGTCTCCACTATATGAAAAGCTCTACTCCACTCCAATGAATTAGCTTTGCAAAAGAGGAGGCTATAATTTTGAAAAAAAAAGGTGATTAATACAAATTGGCCATTTTCTAATAGGAACATCTGTAATGGTACCTCTTGCCTCTACTTGGTATAGGAGAGATGTTAAAGCTTATGCACATAGGATGACAAGATATGGGAAAGTGGATCAACCTGTCTTATACCCCTTGATGGAGAAAACAATTGATGTGATTCACCATTGATTAAAATAGAGTAATAGACTAAAGCAATGCAATTCATTAATAGTTGTAACACCCGGGCCCAACACCAAGCCTGCTTTCCAAATATTTTGGGTTAAGCATATGAAAAGCCCAGTTGATTTTTTCTGAGTACTATTTTACGGGCCCAGATTGGTTTTTAACGGATATCAAAATTTCTAATGGACTTGCCATTGTAGTTAAATTCTTGAAATATTTTTGGATTGAGTTAAAAATATTTTTATGGGCCGAGAAAATTTATAGGACAAGTCGTAATATTATAGAGTTTTGGATCGAGGCCCAAAAGTCAGAGAAAAAGCCCATTTATTGTATCATACCCATGAGCCCAAATACATGGAATGGACCAATAAGCCCAAGCCGTGGTAACTAGGGAGCAAGTTTCACTCCCATATCCCATGCACGTACGTGATCTACTCCCACTAGGGTTTTCAATAGCGACTATATATATACCACTACTTTGATCAAGCAACCATATATATCTTCTCCCGATTTTCTCTCCATTTGATTTTTAACTCCCCATGATTATGCATTTTACCCTTTTTGTTTCTCACATAAAATCTTCCTCTCAACAGATTTAGATACTCAAACTCTCCCTGCTTAACAATCTGTATCCGACTCCCTCACGACAGTTTTCCCCTTCCCTTCTCTAGGATTTTCATATCACTCACATATATATACACATATATTATTTCATGCAAGGAGAAACTGCCCAAGCACTATTCAGCCTCTCCAGTTGCCGTCTTCTCGGCTTAGCACCCTACTGCATAACATCACCCCACACCGAACCTTCCCTTTATCTCCATATAAAACTAACACCACAACTTGGTCACGAGTCACCCACGTACACAACCCAAGCCACCATCGCATGCTAAGAGCCCTCTATTTTCCTTGCCAGAAGTAGAGCAGCATGCCCTAGAACACATAGGTCCTTCGTCCAAAGTGAAGCCTAGCCATCCTCGATGTTGCACCCTCACAGCTTTTCCATAGCCCACGGCCTCTCTTGTTGTAGCATCGCATGCCCCCAACCTCCATCTCCACGTGAAACCTCAGCCATCAGCAACGGCGCGTAGCACCCCACGTACGGCCAAAAGCCAACCTACACCACCATACCCCACACTCAGCTGTCCAACGTAGAAGTGCTACCATCGTACCCACCACCGAAATTTTTGGGAGGGAATGCTCTACTCTGTTTTGATATGATGTGGCATCTGAAAAACCTTTAGCATGACTTTCTGATTCTGGTTCTGATATGGTGATTCTGATTCTATTTTGCTCTAATCTTTGGCCTTGTCACGGGATACAATAGTAACCTTTGGCTCTGTCACGAGATACAATAGTGACCTCTGGGGGATATAATAGTGATCTTTGGCCATGTCACGGGATATAATAGTGACCTCTGACCTTGTCATGTGATATAATAGTGACCTCTGGCCCTGTCATGCAATATAATAGTGACCTCTAGCCCTGTCACGAAATATAATAGTGACCTCTGGCCCTGTCACGGGATATAATAGTGACCTCTAGTCTTACAATGAGATATAATAGTGGTATCTGTTCTGAGTGCAATTGCTTTGGTAACATGGTGACTTATGTTCTGCTTAGCTTTTTGCATAATGCACAACCCTACCAAGGGATTAAACATGGTATCTGTTCTAATATGATTCTCTGATATTATATGATAAGATGAAAATGTTTAGTTATGTTGTGCCAAATGTGTCTTTGAATATGAAAAGTTGGTTTTTGAATATGAACAATTTGAAGTGTCGCTCAGATTTTCAGACAATATGTATATTTGAGATTTGCATATTGAAACTTAAATTTTTTGTTTCTGCATTTTGAACTCTGTGAAAATGCTTATGTTTACATACTAGCATATGTTCTTTGCTTACTGAGTTTTTGATAACTCACCCCTTATCTCCACAATATTTTTCAGATTATTTTGATGGTTTAGCTAAAGAACAAGAGTAGGAAGTTTTAGCAAAGTGTGATGATCATAGAGGAATAAGTGTCATTTGGTACAAGTATTTATTGAGTCATGTTTCGTAGAGTTATTGTTTTCGGTTATTTTGGTATATTAAGTTATGGATATTTTTAAGTCTTTGGTGAGTTTTTAATTTTTTTTATTGAGGATTTTCTTTAGTGTCCCTATGAAAGAACATGGATATTTGTGTTGAATATTTTATGGAGTTTCTGGATTATTTATAATGGTGCTAATGGAGAGGATATTCAGTATTAGGAGCTAACTCTCTGGACCTCCTGGACTGGGGCGTTACAATAGTGATATCCACCTAAGATCAAAACCTATTCTGGTCATATCTTCTTCAAGAAATTTCCACTCCACTCGATCATATGTCTTGCTCATGTCAAGTTTAAGTGTCATATAGCCTGATTGAACCTGAATTCAAGAATTCAAGGTATGTAAAGTTTCATAGGCTATAAGAATATTATTAGTAATTAGCCTACCTGGAACAAAGGCACTTTGATTGGGGTATATAATATCAGGAAGGACTTTCTTTAGCCTATTGGCTAACACCTTTGCAACTATCTTATAAATAACATTTCATAGAATGATTGATCTAAATTCAGAGACCTTTTTTGGCTCCTTAATCTTTGGAATGACTGTAATAAGAGTTTCATAAACACTCTTTAAAGAACCACCCTACCTTAGGGCTTGAAGCACAAATTGACACACATCCTTCCCAATAGTTGCCCAATTAACTTGATAAAATTGAGCTGGAAAACCATCAGGACCCGGAGAGCTCATAGGGGTGATTTGAAAAATAGCTTCTTTCGCTTCCAATTCAGTAAAATCAAATAGAAGCTTTGAATTCATGTCAACTGTAACTATTGTCTCCATGCCATTGACACAGCTAGCAATAGTAGAAGGGTTAGAAGAAGTAAAAAGATTAGAAAAGAAACCAGTGAATAAATCACTGATCAATGATTGATTAGTTATTAAGCTTCCCTGATGACCCATTATCTGGTTGATAGAGTTGGTTTTCCTTCTCTGGTTTGCATAAATGTCATAGAATTTAGTGTTTCTATCCCATGTTGCAACCAGTTCTGTTTTGCTCACTAGTTCCATTTGATTTCTTCCTCTGCTAAAGTGAATTCCACTTCATCTTGGAGCTTCTGAATAGTACTGAGGTGGTCTCCATTCCCTAATCCCTGTAGTTCTGCAATCCTCTTTACTTTTTTGCTTATGTCTATTGGGGCATTTTTGTAACTGGAATAATTCTACATCTTGAGGGCCTTTTTGCAATTTTGGAGCTTTTTTTCATCATTGTTAGTCCCTTCTCTCCTCCAGTCTCCTTACTCCATCCTTATTTAATACACTCGAGCAGTCCTCTCTCAAGGCCCAAGCAGCTTCATATATGAATATGTAGTGTTTCCTCTTCTGGCATTGTTGTTCCTGGAGAGTATTATGTGAAGCAGAGAGTGATATGATTTTAAAGTAGGCTGTAACACCCGGACCCAATCAACCTCGTTTTATTTATTTATTATTATTTATTTTGTTTTAGTTTATTCTATTTTATTTTATTAGTCTTCACACGTTAATTTCTTTCCCGCATGTGTATTTTTTTTATTTCTATTTCCGT
The DNA here is from genome assembly GCA_961763995.1 of Juglans cinerea. Classification (NCBI taxonomy): domain Eukaryota; kingdom Viridiplantae; phylum Streptophyta; class Magnoliopsida; order Fagales; family Juglandaceae; genus Juglans; species Juglans cinerea. The sequence continues at coordinate 5,268,804 of CAUIVZ010000015.1, forward strand.
CTATTTTTTTTTAAATCCCATAGGGTTTCCGCTCGTCCACTCCATGCGCACACACACGATCATGCACGCACATGTCTATCTATTTTCAGCATTCTCCACACGCACGTCTTCCTCTTATCTCTAGGGTTTCCACCTTACATAGATATAAATACACATATCTTTCAAGTATATTTCAGAAACCGCCCCCTGCCTAACCTTTTCCCTCTGAAGCCCACTGCTCCTCCTCCACCCCGTGAGCCCTTCCCCATAGCGCAGCAGTGCAGCACCTGAACCACTGCCACAAACGAGCCAAGCACGAAACACTCGAACCACATCCTGCAAGACGGAAGCAACCAGTTGCGCCTTGTTGCAGCACTGTGGGACTGCCCCCACCGCCTAGTCTTTCCGTGTCATCAAACGGGAACCAGCTCCACTCACACGGCAACGACACCACAAGCCACCAGACCCGCCCGTTGACCCATACTCCTCAGCCGTTCAACACATAAACGCCACCATCACCATCGTCAGTCGAAAGAAAAAGAACTGGAGCTGCTCTGTTTTGGAACCACGGAAACAGAGCATTGTGGCTCAAAGTGAGAACCATGCCTTGTCCCAGTTGGGCAACGCTGCCACCGCCAGCAGCATCAGACCACGCTGAAAAGCCCACCGCCCAGAGGTGTCCAGCACCACTACCCGAAGCCCCCATGCACGCCGCATGATACGTAAACTCCTCTCATCTCTCCCTCTCACTCTCCGTGCTCTCTCGCGTTTCACCCTCGCTCTCTCTCATTAGTTGGTCTCTCTCTCTCAGTGCCCTGCCGCCGTGACCACTGTCGTCCACCGCCCAGCCCTTTTGCCCCGCCGCACGTTTCACTTCTCTCTCAGTGAGCCTCCGTGCGTTTATTAGTCTCTGTGTTTTTTTTTATTTCACAGTGTTAATAGGATAGTTTAGTTGTGATGCAAGTCTTTAGGTTAAAATAAAAACAACGTGTTTTAATTACATTATTACCCTTCGAGTAAACTGTGTTAGTATGTTTTAAACTTTTATTTTATATACTAGTAGACTCATTTTATTTATGTTTACAGAGACATCTTAAATATTTTAACATGTTGTTAAAGATTTATTTTAAGAGTAAAAAATATTGGTGTAATGTTATTTTTACACTTTAGGAACGATTTAGTCTATTTAAAAATAGTATGGTTTATTTAAAGATATTTTGGGATAATTATATTATCTAGTATTAAACGTTATAGTTCGTTTTCAATAATAAATAGGTCAAACTTTTAAATGTTTTAGTCAAAGTTATTAAATCAATATTAATGATTTTAGAAAGTGATGATTTATAATTTAAGCTTATGAAATTTTAGGTTTTGAGGAATTAAATAGGTTATTTTATAAACTTAGGATTAAATATAGAAATACGTGATTAATTAAAAATTTATGGGAATTACGTGATTATTTTATAGGTGGCGTTAAATTATTGTCCGACGTTTTTGAGGAATTCTGAAAAAACTAAGAAGTTCAGGTAAGCGGGGTTCCTATACTAGACTTTGCATTTAAATAAAATGAGCGGAGGTTATTTTTGAAAAATATACATGTTTGATGTTGAAAAGAAATTTGATTTACCTCAGTTATTTGCTCTGCATTACTCATGAGATTCTGTTTAAGAAGAAATCATTTTCTTGTGTTATGATTTTGTTCTGTTCTGAAGATTTTTTGTACTCTAAAATGATTTGATGTGATTTCTAAAAGCCTCTGGCATAACATTCTGTTTCTGTTTCGTTCTGACCTCACCACAGGTGTAAAACTGTGGCCTCTGTTCGGGTTGGTACCAACTTGTTTGTTTCTAGTGCACCCACTTTGGAAACAAAGTGGTTTTCTGCGTGGTCTTTCCTATGTGCATACTAGGGGCTCCGAGAATGAATAAGGGGAAGATTCACATTTTGTTTCTGCTCGGTTAGCTACCGGGGTTTGCACAACCCTACCACGGGGGTTAAACATGGTATTTGTTCTGATATGAGAAGATAAGATGTGATGTTTCAGTTTATGCTATGCCAAAGGAATTTTGATTATGAATATTTTCGAACTTTCACTCTGATATTTTTGATAACATGTTCTGACGCTGCAGTTTGAAAACTTTATTCTGATTCTGCATTGTGAAAGAAAATATTTTTGTTCTGTATTCTGAACTCTGTAAATGCTCATATTTACACACTAGTATATGTCTTCTGCTTACTGAGTTGTTGATAACTCACCCCTTATTTCAATATTTTTTTTTAGATAATTTTGATGGTTCAGCTAAAAACAGAAGTAGAAAGTTTTAGCAGGTGTGATGATCAGAGTGGAATAAGTGCCCGATGGTACAAGTGCTTATTTGAGAGTAGTATTTAGTAAACTGAATTTATGTTTCGGGTATTTTGATTTGATTGGTTAAGGATAATTTTGAGTTTTTGAGAGTTTTTAATTTATGCTATTGAGATTTTCTTTATTGTCCCCATGGAGGAACTTGGATGTTTGGATTGATTAAATTGATTAATATTTTATTGGATTTTCCGAATTTTATAGTTGTACTATTTAAGTTGATTTGAGGTATTAAGAGTTAACTCTTCGGACCTCCGGGAACGGGGCGTTACAGTTGGTATCAGAGACAGGTTTGAATTCTGCATACTTTAAACCTTGGAGGTTTAGAAATCTGTGGGACTAGGAAGAAATTTCAGATTTGAGGTTTAGAATTTTTTTAAAAGAATAAAAGGTGATTAATGAGAGTTAAGGTTTTAGAATTCTTGTAGGCGCTGGATCATGACGTTGAGGAAATAATTTTTCAGAGTTGTGGTGTAGACATCTGTGGGCTATAGGAGGTGATTTTTATGGTTATTTAGGGTATTAGAAGTCTCAGGTGTTAGACAAGATATTTATGGAATTTGAAGGGTAGGAATTTTTATAGATATTCTAAGATGTTCATGTGGATTGAGGTTCGGTTCGGTTTTGTAGACCGCATATAAGGCTTTTCACAAGATGGAAGTTTTAGAGTCTGGAGTTATATAGAGTTACTATTGTTGCTTGTACAATTTTTATATGTATTTTTGCTTGTTTTACTAATATCACCATTTGCTTATTTTGCACAAACCCTTTATTCTTGTTAAATATATATATATTTTTTTAATAATCCAAGTTGTCAGGATGCCAACTCATCGTCGAGAAAGAAGTGTATCGGGTATGAATGCGACAAATGATGAATGAGGATGTACCATTGAACAGTTTAATCGAATGCATCCTCCTACCTTCGATGGTCGGGGCGACGCAACCTTAGCAGAAGACTGGATCCAAGATATTGAGGAGATACTCTGCGTTATAAATTGCACGGACGTACAGAAGGTTCTATACTCTGCTTTCAAACTAACGGGAGAAGCAAAAAGATGGTGGATTTCTGAAAGAACCATCAGAGAAGCGGAAGGGACGGAAATAGTCCGTTGGCTGCACTTCAAGCAGATCTTTCTGGAACGCTTTTTCCCAACCTCAGTTTGAGACGACAAGGCTATGGAGTTCGCTAATTTGGTACAGGGAGCTTTGACAGTACATCAGTACGCAGCTAGATTTATTGAGTTATCACGCTTTGTTGCATATTTGATCCCTAATGAGGAGAAGAAGGCTCGTAAGTTTGAGCAGGGGCTAAATGAAAAGATTTATGAACGAATTGTGGGCTTTCAAATTCGAAACTTTTCAGAGTTGGTGAATAAAGCCACAGTATTTGAGTGGAGCCTTCAAAGAAGCGCAACACTGCTGGATCAGAGGAAGAGGAATGCGCCACAGGGATCTCAATCTGCAATAGATCAAGGGCCATGGAAAAAGAGAAATGATGGGAGTGGCTCAGGGCAAAAGCAAATGCAAGTAAATCAATCGAACAGCCTCTGTAAGTTTTGTAATCGTGCACATACTGGTGAGTGCAGAAGGGAAATGGGGGCATGCTTTCGATGCGGTAAGACTGGACATCTTATCAGGGAATGCCCTTTACTACTGACAGACAACAAGAAGTCTAACTCACATCCAGGTTCCCAACAAGCGAATCAGGGTAATAATCAACATAGAATGAGACCGGCCCGAGTGTTCGCACTGAGATCTGAAGATGCTGAGAATGACAACATAGATCACATGTACCTCACTCTATTTCTCCTTGATTTTTTTTTTAATTGAGTCGAGATTAGTTGTGCTTGTATGGAACTGTTCTAATAGGATAGCTTAGAATATTAAAGTTTGGTTGAGAGTAGATTTTCTAGGGATTTGAAATTTGTAAAATCTAGATTATTCATGGCTCACGCTTTGGACTTTTGATGATATTATATTTTGTTTTAGGAGTTTCTCTCTTAGTTAGTTATGACGGAAAAAAAAAGTGTGTGCGGACTGGTAAAATGTGGAGGTTAGTTCTTTTCCAATGTATGAGATTCTATGTTTTTAGGACTATAAGTTGTTAGAGTGCACAGCGGAAGCGTGGTGTTGGTGATATTATAGCTTGAGAGTTTATTTCGTTATTTGTATGAGGTTCATGGACTTATGTGGAGAGTTAAAAATTATTTTAGGTTTTTAATTATATAATTGAGTTTTTTATACTAGGTAGAGAATTTGAAATTTATTTTTGGTCGTTAATTGCATTATCGAGGATTATATTTTAGAATTGAAATGGTAGTGTTCGAGATCTTGAATGGCTAGGGAAAATGTAGGAGAATATGATCGACAATATTGGAGGGTTAGAAGCTAAAACATTGGATTCGACAATGTTGGAATATTAATTAGGTTCGGCATTATGATTAACGAATGGGGTAGGCATGAAATCATTGTACCGGATAAATATTTAGGCCTTGCTTGTGGTACTAGCAAATTTCGAGGACGAAATTTTTTTTAGGGGGAGAGAATGTAACACCCGGACCCAATCAACCTCGTTTTATTTATTTATTATTATTTATTTTTTTTTAGTTTATTCTATTTTATTTTATTAGTCTTCACACGTTAATTTCTTTCCCGCATGTGTATTTTTTTTATTTCTATTTCCGTCTACTTTTTTTTTCTTAAATCCCGTAGGGTTTCCGCTCGTCCACTCCATGCGCACACACACGATCATGCACACACATGTCTATTTTCAGCATTCTCCACACGCATGTCTTCCTCTTATCTCTAGGGTTTCCACCTTACATAGATATAAATACACATATCTTTCAAGTATATTTCAGAAACTGCCCCCTACCTAACCTTTTCCCTCCGTAGCCCACTCCTCCTCCTCCACACCGTGAGCCCTTCCCCATAGCACAGATGTGCAGTACCTGAACCACTGCCACAAACGAGCCAAGCACGAAACACTCGAACCACATCCCGCACGACGGAAGCAACCAGCTGCGCCTTGTTGCAGCACCGTGGGACTGCCCCCACTGCCTAGTCTTTCTGTGTCATCAAACGGGAACCAGCTCCACTCACACGGCAACGACACCACAAGCCACCAGACCCGCCCGTTGACCCATACTCCTCAGCCGTTCAACACATAAACACCACCATCACCATCGTCCGTCGAAAGAAAAAGAACCAGAGCTGTTCTGTTTTGGAACCATGGAAACAGAGCATTGTCGCTCAAAGTGAGAACCATGCCTTGCCCCAGTTGGGCAACGCCGCCACCGCCAACAGCATCAGACCACTCCGAAAAGCAAGCATCCACTGCTTATGAAATTTTGTGCATAAATTATGTTGTGTTATGATTTTGTTCTGTTCTGAAGATTTTCCGTACTCTGATATGATCTGATGTGATTTCTGAAAACCTCTGGCATAACATTCTGTTTCTATTTTTGTTCCGTTCTGACCTCACACGGGTGTAAAACTGTGGCCTCTGTTCGGGTTGGTACCAACTTTTCTGTTTCTGGTGCATCCACTTTGGAAACAAAGTGGTTTTCTGCGTGGTCTTTCCTATGTGCACACTCGGGGCTCCGAGAATGAATAAGGGGAAGATTCACATTCTGTTTCTGCTCGGTTAGCTACCGGGGTTTGCACAACCCTACCACGGGGGTTAAACATGGTATTTGTTCTGATATGATAAGATAAGATGTGATGTTTCAGTTTATGCTATGCCAAAGGAAGTTTGATTATGAATATTTTTGAACTTTCGCTCTGATATTTTTGATAACATGTTCTGACGCTACAGTTTGAAAACATTATTCTGATTCTGCATTCTAAAAGAAAATATTTTTGTTCTGTATTCTGAACTCTGTAAATGCTCATGTTTACACACTAGTATATGTCATCTGCTTACTGAGTTGTTGATAACTCACCCCTTATCTACATATTTTTTTTTCAGATAATTTTGATGGTTCAGCTGAAGAACAAGAGTAGAAAGTTTTAGCAGGTGTGATGATCAGAGTGGAATAAGTGCCCGAGGGTACAAGTGCTTATTTGAGAGTAGTAGTTAGTAAACTGAATTTATGTTTCGGGTGTTTTGATTTGATGGGTTAAGGGTAATTTCGAGTTTTTGAGAGTTTTTAATTTATGTTATTGAGATTTTCTTTATTGTCCCCATGGAGGAACTTGGATGTTTGAATTAATTAAATTGATTAATATTTTATTGGATTTTCCGGATTTTATAGTTGTACTATTTAAGTTGATTTGAGGTATTAAGAGTTAACTCTCCGGACCTCCGGGAACAGGGCGTTACATAGGCAATACAAAACAAGTGGAATTTGGGAACATATGCTGCCATTCAGAATTAACCACATCTCGATCAAGTCTTTCCTTGGTAAACTCCCTACGTTGTCTATTGTTTGACCATGTAGATTTCTGTCCCTTTGTAAGTAAGTCCCTAAGAGAACAAAATTCAAGTGCTTCTCTAAAAACTTCCATTTGTTTATATGATCTAGAAGTTGCTCCAACCTTTTCACTTTGACAGTTAATCTCATTAAAGACGCCCATGCAGATCCATGGCATTGTAATTTCAGATTTCAGGTGCTTAAGCAAATTCCAGCTGCTCTCCATCTTGGAAGTTTCTGGATGACCATAAAATCTAGTGAAATCTAGGAATTTCCATTGTGTTTCTGTTTGATCAGGGCACTAATATGCCATCTGGTGAAGTTGCATAATTGAATATCAAGGTCATGAGTCCACATAAGGGCTAGACCTTCACTGCTGCCTCTAATTTCCATTGCAAAACAATATCAAGCTCCAATTTAACCTTAACTTATTCATGATGAAAATCAGACTGACACTTTTCCTTTGTCAAAAGACATTGGATTCTGACTGTCTGAGGATTCCCAAGCCCTCAACTGTTTCAACTTAGGAGACTCGTTGATACTGTCAAGTTTAGTGACTAGCTGCTGCAATAATCATTCTTGCTACTCTCCTAAAGAGAGACAATTCCTAGTAGAATTTTGACCCGTGATTTGCTCCATCTTCTCTAGTTGGCATCCTTTCTAATTATCATCTTCTCTCATGGGACCTTCTAGAGAACAGCCTTGTCTACCGTGGGATTTGATTTCTTTCCATAAAAGTTATCAATCCCTTCCACGTCATCATCTCCTACATGTTGCTCTGTGGAGTGTGAACCATAATTCTCCATTCCTCCATTGCCCTTCTAAATCACCTTGTTTGCAGACTTTGGGTTGGGTGCTCGAGGCCCTGCACTATATTGCTTTTAGTTACCACTATGTATAGTTCTTATAACTGATTCCTTTAAGCAACCATTTGCACCATGTTTGATAACTCCACATCTAAACCATAAATTTGATAATCGTTCATACATAAAATAGACCCAAACTTTGTTACCTTGCATATTGAGGAGAATGCCTTGCATTAACAGCTTGGTGGTGTCAATAGAAACTTTAACTTTGAGATAAGGCACCCATCCAATCCCTTCTTCATCAACATCCACTTCCTCCACCTCTCCTATTAGTTTCCCTATCTGTTCACCAATGCCCTTAGTCATCCCACCAAGAGGAACATTGTGGTGTTGAACCCACGTATATTCCTTGTTGTATATAATATCTTTTGGAGAAGAAAAACCATTAAATGTGTTAAGATAGAGAAGGTTGCAATCAAAGGACCATTCCTACTTAACTTTTTGAATGTCTTGTTCCTTCTGAAACTCAATGAGAAAAAGATCGATTGTCTCCTACTTTTCGAAATTGCACCCCTCCTTTAGACTTCCATATGTTCTGTATTGTGGATTTGAAGGCTTTTTTTGTTTATGGCCTTATCTGACACTATAAGGCCAATCAAACGAAGTTTTCCACGTCTGAAAACCACTTCCTCAACTATGGCATTTACCTTAACCTCATGTTGCTCTGCCTTCGTCAGTTTGAGGTTGCCCCACTTTTCAATAATCTCCTCCGTTATCCTTACAACCACCTTTCTCTAATGATCTCACAAATCGTACTTCCTATTGAACAAAAGCTAGGAGACCAACCTACGCAACCTCCTTCTTGTGGAGATAGAGAAGTATTACACATTTGAACAATACTACATCAAAGAATTTGCATAGAATACCTTACGAGTGGTTATTCAGCTATTCACTATGTAGAGTTCGTACTAAACTCATAAGGGTTGTACACACTCTTTTAATGTTTATATAAAGGCTGATAGTGGGTAGCTTGTCATAGTACACTCATCGATGAGTAAAATGAAACAATACAGTAGAAACTATATCTCTGTCGAAATGATAAGTTTTTAAGGCTCAATGCTAGAAAAGAGATATTGAGAGCTTTTGATTAATGAATGTTGTAAAGTTTATAGCTGTGTAATTTTGAAGATCTCAAATAAGCTATTTATAGATATGAGGCTTTATTTTTAAACTTAAAAAATGTTCAAATGTCAAAAAGAAGCATATATCATTCATTTTTCAAGATTTTCAACAAAGTTTCTCATTTTTTAATTATCAAATACAGCATCATTCATTTTCAAAAGTCTCAAATAAAAGCTTTTATTTTTTGCATATGTCAAAAGGAGCATCATTCAGTTTTCAAAATTTTCAAACAAAAATTTACTTTTTGCATATGTCTAAAAGAGTATCAATCACTTTTTAAAATTTCCAAATATAACTTGTACTTTTTGCATGTAAATTAATAGAGCATCATTCATATTTCAAATTTTTCAAATTTTAAATTTCAAACATATCATACACATGTAAAAAATGCAAATTGATTTTTCATGAGTATATTCTTTAAATAAAAGTTTTGAGCCTTAAACCTTTTTCGAGTTTTGAAAGAGATGTACAAAAATATTTTTAGAGCTTCATTTGTAAATTTGTTCTAGTTCTTGCTCATGTTTGATTTGTTGATATCCTTAGGTTTTTCAGGGAATAACAACTCTGAATTTTACATAATCTGACCAATATGTGGCAATATCAAACAAAACACCCTCTCAGTACCACATGATCTGTATCTATATACAATATAATAATTTTCGAAGTATAGTGGTACAAATTGTTTTATCAAAATTAAAAAAAAATATCAATTATAAATTATGCATGTAATTAGATTAATTAATAATTTCCTAAATATTAGTTTTTTTTTTTATAATTACACATTTTGCTTTCTCAACATATTCCATTTTAATTTGTCTCATTATATATATAAATAGCTTTTGATGTTTTCAGTCAAGCAAATTTTGTGAGGCTTAATTAAGATCATGATCAAGTGCTTGCCTGATCAAGAGAATTTTGAACATCAAAATGCTAACATTGAAATTGTTTTTTGAAATATAGATTTCAATATTTTTATATATTATCTCGAGACATGATCATACAATTTTTCAAATCTAACAATTTAGCTATTCCTGCTCATCGATTATGAGAAGCTAATTATTATTGTGAGATCAATATATTATTTGATACTATGTGAAATCAAAATATTATAGAGTGTAGAGTCAGGTTTAAATTCAGGAGTAGTACAACTGCTGCTCTAATACCATGTGAAATTATCGTTTGTCTCAAAAATTTAAATTGATATATAAGAAAATATAGATTTAATTATTTGTATTATATTCTTAATATATATTTGGGGCCGGCCATCCGTCATATTGTTTGCTACAGGAGCCATTAGCAGATCATAGGGCTAAACAGGAGTGCACTCAAACTGCATGTTTTCATCATGTGAATGCGCAGTTAGATAAGGTAAATATATGAATGCAGCCAAGGAAAACAGTTTTTTTCTTTTGCCCTCAAGTTTTTCTCTCCTCCCGACAAAGCATGGTGGAGGTCCCTCTTATACTTTCAGAAATCAAACCTCATCTCCCAAAATTTTCAACACCTTTTTAGTTGGTCAAGCCTACCTCAAAAGAAACCAAATTTCCAAACCCTTCTCCATCACTGATCTCTCTCTCTCTCTCTCTGTATCGACGATCAAGATCACACCCATGCATCTTGGCTGAGAAAAAAAGTCTTGTGCAAACTGCCCTTTTCCCACATACAAACCATACAGCTTTCACCCTTGATCTGGGTTTCATACTTTGTTTTGGTGAAGCATGGAAAAAGTCATCAGAGTAAGACTATAGAAATCCAAGCTCCATTCAGCTTGATTAGTGCTCAATCATTCTCCATTTGATATTATAATCTCAGTTGATGGGTGTATGCATGATTTGTTAAGTAGGTCTCCAAATTGGACTCTCACCAACTTCTCCACTACGCCTTTGAAAGTAAGGACATAAGACAATATTAGGATAATTCTACATGTACAGGTATCGGTTTGAGTTGGTATATGAGATCATTTGTACATATATGATCTCTGATAATTAATATATCAGATTCCAATTAAACCCACGATTCACAGGCAAAATTTTTTACCTTTTTTCCCCGAATATTTTGACATAGTGGCTAATTAAAGCTCTAGCGCTGATTAATTAAGATGATTTTACACTTATCACACGCTAACCCAACTCTTTTTGTAAGAGGAGAAATGCTTTAACCATAAAGAGATCTTACAAAAATAAACCAACAAAGTATTGATGTGTCTTGTAAAGTTATTTTTATTGTAAAGTAGATCGAACGTCGTCTATAAAGTCATGTCAGTTTGTGAGTTTATTTTTGTATCTCTTTCTAGCTGTAGCATTTCTCTTGCAAGATACATATGTTATAATGGTTGCTAATTGTCCCGTTCATTGCTAATTAATTCCTAATTACTTCTATGGCCGTACCATCTTTGAACTGTAACTACATGATGCATTTTCTTGTTCTTCTTTTAACTACAATTATTAAGGGTCATTAGTAATCATCAAGAGTTTCTAAAAAGGGGCTTCCATATATATTTCTTTTTTCTTTTTTTTTAGCAAGATGAAGTTATGACAAAGGGTGGAGGTTGGAGCTAGACCCGCCCGTGCTATAACCTCAAAACATCCAAAGCACTACATAACATTAAAAAAAAAGAAGTAAAAAAGACATAGGGATCGGAAGATCAGATCGAATGATAGATTGGCGGGGTAATTCCGATCTCATGTTTTCTTTATAATTTCAACGAGAGAGAGAGAGAGAGGGAGAGAGAGAACTGTTCAAAAGATGACAACAACAATCAAAATCCTTTTATATAGATTACCAGTTAGCAATGAAGCTGACAAATTTTCCCCTTAGAAGAGTTGACAAATTAAATCTTGAACACTGGAATGCCAACTCATGTGTTGCTGCTGCTAGGAAAAGAAAATTCATCTACTTCATCCCCTCAGGCAATCTGCTTATTAACATACATGACCACAATCCAAACTGTCTTCAGAGTTGAAATATATATATAAAGATAAGCCCATCGGCCAGCAAATGCTCCGTAACAAACCGCTCCCTCTATTTGCCTGCTGGGCAATTTGTTGAGAGAATTGTTTGTTACTGAGCACAAGCTTAGACAAGCACGAAACAAAGTACGTAAGTACGTAGAGAGGAAGAGAAAACATGATCTAATTATATATTAAGGTCAGGGAGCTGCAAATTCATCCTCAGAACCGGTGATGCATTCCTTGTCATCTTCAAAACCCTCAAGAGAAGGGTGGGGATAATGCCCCTTTCCAAAGGATCTGATGTGATCTTTCAGTGATCTCTTGTGTTTAAAGTCAGATCCACAAGTGCAATACCACAACTTTCCACAGTTCTTTTCATGTGTCCTCCAATCTCCTTTGACTGCAAATGATTTCCCACATTTTCTACACATAAATGGCTTTGCTCCATGCTTCCTTTTGTAGTGTGTTTGAAGTGTTCTGAAGTCCTTGAGTGGCTTTGCTCTCGGATGATTGATGTTGTTCTTGCAGCCTAGAGCACAACAATAGCAAGGTAGCCGCAGCATAGCAGCTGGTTGTGTTCCTTTAAGTGAATCTGGTCCTTTTCTGAACTCAGATCCGTGCCCCCACATGTGCATCTATATATGATCATCACCAAATCAAACCCCAAAAAAACAAGATCAGTACTTTCTTTCCAAGCTATCCATGTTTAATTCATCTCAAACATGCATCAAATTTGTTGAAGATTAGAATCCATGAAAGATGCAGAAATATACTTCAAATCATGTGAACTAGGTATATATATAAATATATATATCACTAATGAGCTTTGGTAATGTCATTATTGATGAAAACCATTGATTAGGATTAGACCATATGAAAAAATATGATCAGGAAAGTACTAGAGCTTTCAAAAAGCTTATTGATTTTTTTGGCTGGTTAGTGCCTAATTCATGACCATCAGACCAGTACTCGACGTTAATTATATTTACCTCATGCACCTTTCATAAAATGGTTGAGAATACTCAAATAATTAATTAAAGTAATTATAATGATTTTTCAATTACTTGCGAAGGCTTTTATTCACTAGTCTAAGTTTGGGTACTGAATACCTCACTACTATTCATTACTATTCAATATTCTATCATTATTTTTTCACTACTATTCATAGAATATCTCAAAATACCTTACTACTCAAACGCAACAAATTAATATAATGGTCCTTTTGAGCAAATCCTAATTAAGGACGTTTTGATCTTCCAACCAAAAGGAAAGGAGATCATCAAGTACTATGGGTCGACTTTGAAGACTCATGATCATGATTTTTGCTTTCTAAACACCAATTAAGATTACTTGAGCTGGTAAGATTCTTCACTTTATTAGACATTTAGGTGATGATGATGATGATGAGAATTGATAACTTTGTATCTTAACAAGAATGGCGTACGTCAAGACATGATGTACATATAAACAAGCTTTAAATTTTGATTCGAAATTTAGCCAATATTCTATATCTTCTTAGTTTGAATGATATCATGTAGCTAGCTAGCAAGAATTTAGATGCACCTTATAAAAACAACGACGTCTAGCTAACATAATGCTTGCCAAAAGAAAAAAAAGAAAGTCCCTTTTTAATTGGAAATTGCTTATTTACATGAAGGATGCATATTTCTCTTTCACTCCTAAATAAAGTTTTTATCCAAACTCTACAACTTATAAGAATAATAAGATTAAAGATAGCTATATTATACATAAAGTAGGACCCATTAATTATTACTGATCCATCATATTATTTGTCTTAATAATGGATCAGCTTTCCCTAAATTTCTCCCTTTTTTTAGCAAAGTAGAAACACCTATTAAAAAAGAAAGCTGATCAGGAAAAGATTTACCAATTAATTCTACCCTGTTCCAAAAAGCAAACAGTACTAAGCTAGCTATGGAGTAGTAGTTATATATACTACTGATCATGTGGTTGCTCATGAAAATGTGCATATTTATAACCCTGAGAAATTATCAATCATGCTATTAATAAACAAGATACTAACACCCCTCGATCGATCTATCCTGTTCATGTACCAAGAACATGCATTACTTCTTTTTCATTTTCTTTTTTCCTCACTAAGATACGAACCAAGAACACAAAATTACGTGTCGCCTATATATATATATATGTATGTATGCTTATATATTTGTTCGATTCCACAAAAGAAAATGAATGGATGAACAGGAATACATATATATTTCCAGAAAGAAGCTGTGAAGAGAATGATGATGAGAAGTAACGTCGTCGTCGTCTAACCTGCATGTTATTGTACCTATTGAAGGTCTTGCTGCAAATGGAGCAAGCAAACTGCATCGGCCCAACAAGGATCTGTGCAGGAGTTGGTATCCAAAACCTACTCTCTGCGTTAAAAGAACATCCGTAAAAGCTTTTCTTTGCTGCTTGATCATGATCTTCTTCCTTAAGCTGAAGATCATAATTTTTCTTCTGATCTGCATGATTTGAATCTCCCCAGTTAGGCAAACCAATGTGCAAGGCTACAGTAACTTTCTCATGAACTTTCTCTTCTTTGATATTCGCTGAATTTCCTTTTCTCAGTCCCATATCTTCTTCCTCCTTCAACGTCTTCGTCACAGCAAACCTGCTTAGAAGAGGCAAACACTGCATCGTCTCCTGAACGAAATCTTTTGAATTCTCAGAAAAAGAATATGAAGAAGAAGAAGAAGAGGAAGAAGAAGAAGATGGGGAAGGCTTGAGCCACTCGATGAAAGTCGGTGACTGGAAGCACAGATTCTTGTCACTTACAATATGGAGGTCCGCCATTAAACTCATCTTCAGAGAGCTCCTTGAAGAGCCTCGATCCTCAGATGGGTTATATCCAGACTTTATGTGGGAAAGCTAGCACTTATAATAATATGGTCAGGAAAGATGGTTTGGTTTGTCTTTTTGGAAATTCTACTGATCCCCCCGCGTTTCTTTCTTTCTTTCTTTTCTACCTTTGGCCTTTGTTTGGTAATTGGGGTGAGAAAAAAAGAGATCGAGGGGAGACTAATGGTGGGGTTACTGAAAATGACTCACACATGTGATCAGAGTCTCTAAAATAAAGAGAATCTTAGAATAGTATGAACTACTATCTGCAATCTTAACTTTATGCGCGCAATGTATTATTTCTTCTTTTGTAGTATTGTCGGATCCGTCCCAAATGCACATGGTCCTCATAGCTAGTACATTGACATTACGCCTACGTCTCCATTTAGGGAAAGCAAAAAAGTGGGACACTTGGTTATATAGTAATGATCAAGATTGTGTTTGGATGGAAAGAATTTAGATTTCAATTTGAATTTGGATTTCAAGTCAATCATGATATAAAATTCGATTTTAAAAAATTTAAATTATTTATAACTTTGACGTAAATCTAAATTCTAAACCCAAATTTTAGAGTTATTTTATTCTCAAATTGGTGTACTATAGAGTACATCATCCACATCACTTAAATGATAAGATTTTATTTGTAAAATTTAAATTTTAAAATTTTGCTTCCAAATCAAATTATTAGGAGTGGCAATTCGTGTTTGCGAGTCGTGTTCGTGTCGTATCAAGTCATTTATGGCATTTGACTATATAGGTTAACCTGACCTATTAAGCTAAACGCGTCAAACTTTCAACCTCTAATCCAATCCATTTAAATAAGGGTTGTGCCGTGTCAACCTTTGACCTATTTAATAATTAATTAAAAATAAGTCAACATGACACAACTTATTTCAACTTGTTTCATGTAAATAGATTGAACCGACACAGATAACCCATTTAACCTGATTAACATAGTTTCAAATAAAATTTAAAATCTATATTACAACTTAACAATAATAAAATTATAATTTTGAAATAAAATTTAAACGGTTTATTGCAAGTTGACCCGTTATTGACCTATTTGTTAATCGTGTCTTAACGGGTCAACCTGTTTTGACCAAAACCCATTTATATTAAATTTAAACCTGCTAATTTCGTGTCATGTTCGTGTTGGGTTCACGGGTCATGTCACATATTGTCACACTTACAAATTATATCATGTAAGCACTTTACTATGTCATGTACTCTACATCAGCTTGAGAATAGATTTTTTTATTTTAATATGGCAGAGGATTTACATTTTAAAGACCCATCTAAATCATTCTTCTCAAATAGATCGATCCAAACACATCCCAAAAGAAAAGAAGATAATATGAGTGGAATCAAAATAAAAATAGTCTTAATTAATTAATTTGTTAATTACACACGTACTGATACTGCATGCTATTTATTAACATCAATATAAATAGCATATATATATATATATATATATATGTATAGTACATCCATCAGAGGAAAAGAGTTTTGTGCTTCATACATTATATAGTACATATGTAGATTCTATCTAGTACTAGTTAAAAACAACATTAACAAATTAATACAAAAGTTGAGAGTGTGACCAAGAAAATCTCCCTAAAGTGTGTATGATAATTACAAAGTCAAAGAGGCATAAGCCTTTCTCATATAAAGTAAGAAAAATGTTTGAAGAACGTTGTTAAGGGTATTACAAGTTCTACATCCTCTTTATAAACCGATCATATCGTGTTAGCCGTTAAATTAATACAAACAACGTCGGCTACGTTTGGATGTTGAGATGATTTCAGATGATTTGTGAATAATAATAAATAGTTTGTAAATAGCAGTGAACTATTTAGGAATGATAGTGATCAGACTACTTCACTTACCAAACACAGCCTCTTCATGGGGTGGTTAGGGAGCCATCCTATCTTTCGTAGGAGAAGGGTCTGTTTGGATACTAAAGTATTCTTAGATATTCTCAAGTATTCTCAAATATTTTCTTTCCAAACATCACTCAAAACAAAATATTTTCAATTTCAAATTTTTAACTTTTTCATCTAATCATTACCTAATCATTATAACTTTCTCAAACTTCCAAACAAAACATAAAAAATAATATAACTTTTTCAAATTTTAAAACAAAAATTATATTCAAACAAATTTTTAACTTTATAATATTTTTATTCAACTTTTGCTCTCTCATTTCTCAAACTCAATAAAACATTTTAACTCAAATTATTTCACTATTATTCACAAGTATTTTGAGATATTTTAAGTATTCAAACAGACCTAATACAAAGCAAGGATATTGCGCGTTGCTTTTGCTGTTGAGCCAAGTATGGCCATGCATGGGCCACACCTTTGATCATCATAGAATGACTTTCCTACTAACCACACCTTGATCATCATAGAATGACTTTCCTACTATAAAAACATCTACTACAAGAAAATTGCTTATTTGTGATCAGTTATTTCTTGCAAAAATGACTATTTCCTGTCAAAATTAGTTTGTTTTCACCGTAAATAGTTATTATCGTCGCAAATAATCTGTAGTGATCCCTTCGAGGTCGAAGCACCACACACCACAAATTGCACACCATCAACGTCATTATCATGTACCTCCTCGACGATGGGGATAGCCACCATGGGGAGGGAATCCAACACCCTCTGATCCAATGGGTGGCACCCATGCAATAGCTTTGAATGAGGGAGAAACTATGTACTAGACATAGCTTTGAATGAAGCCCTACCCCCAGAAGTAGCTTTGAATGAAGCCCTACCCCCAGATTTTCAAAAAGACTCAAAATTTTTTATTTTTCAAGATTTCTATGTACGTAAAAGCAAATTCTAATCAAATAAATTTTTTCCTGAGGGCCACTAATTTAGAGGGGGGACCTCCCCTGCAAGAGAAGAGGGACCTCCCCTTTATATGAAAGAATCTGTGTATGATATCATATCAGTTCACAAAAGTGTTACAGTAGTAAAGGTGATATATATATAATGCCTCTATCTAGCTAGTATTTTCCCTTTAATTTTAAATCGCAAAACTCAGCAAAAGATGAACCCAACAAAAGTACTATATATCCGTTGAGCATGCAATTAGATCAGTCTTAATCTTTGGGCAAACAGACATGCGTGCATCGATCAGAGGTGACCCCAATTATATTTAAATGCATCTAGCTAGAAATTAATGAGGATACTGCATGCGAAACTAGTACTCCCCCGACAACACCATATCTTCATTGAATCGTGATCAGCAGATAAAAACATATCACTCTTATTTTTTGTTTCAAACCCTTGTTGTTGTACTTATATAATTGGCCTGGTCTTTTATTCTCTAGCACAATCGGGACTGTGGCTTAATTTCTAGAAGCCTATAAAATTTGCTGCAATACTCACTACATCTTGACGTCCAGATTACATAAAAATAAACTCACAAACTGATGTGGCTACATGAGATTCGTTAGATTTATTTTACAATAAAAGTTACTTTATAATCTGACGTATCACATTAAGCCACGTCAGTTTGTGGGTTTAATTTTGTGTAATTTTGTGGCTAAAATATTTGCTTATACATATATATGTAGTCATGGTACCTAATGTTCAATTCCAGTCATGATAGGGTCATAAGATGAGGATTTTTTTACTAATTTGGCAGTAATTGTGGATATTGATGGGTATTTTCTATTTAAATTCGTGATGACCTGATCAGTACTATATACAAGCATGCATCATGCACTCATTGCACACCCGTGCATTCTATTTTATTTTATTTTATTTTATTTTATTTTATTTTGTTTATATATAATCTGAATAGAAGTTAATAATCATCTAATTAACTACAATTTACTAAAATAATTAATGATTATAATAAATTAAATATAGATCGAGAAGAAAATAGTGAAAAGATTACAAAGTGTCTTAAAGTTTTGGATGTATCATTATTCAACCCACAAGACTCTATGGGATTCCTGTCAATCACAAATAATTATGAACCAATATGCATGCTTTTTCAGTCCTCATCCTAATTTATGTGTAATTTGTACTTTATTTAATTAGTTGTCCCATTGGAGTCACGGCCAATTGTATTCTTTTGCAAACAAGTTTAATTAGGACTAGTGTTTACGTCGTGTTTCGCACACTTTTGGGTCAGGCTCCGGCAATTTAGGTATTCAAAAATGAGCCTGCAAGAGATGGAGAGTAGTGCAATTTGGAGAGGGTGGCCTTGGGGCCAGGTAACCTCCGATGCTAAAGTTAGTAAATATTCTTGCAAGTTTGTAAATAAGTAAAGGAGTCTAGAGATCAGAGAGATATCCTCGTACTTGAGATCTGTTGTTTATACTATAAGTCTAGGGGGACAGATCGTGCCTGCTCCCATGAAGTCCGCGTCCTTCATACTATTCCCTGTGTCAGAATCTTTAAATGCGTCGTGGTTCTGCAATGGCGTCATTAATGTGGCGTATTGCCCAGGTTGTGGAGCCATTAATATGGCGTGGTTCTCCGACCTCCTTCTCTCAGACTGTCTTCTTGATGGTCCGTTGATGTCTTTCTTGTCAATAGGTCAAAGGTTCCCTGCACATTATGTCTGTTATGTGGGCGGGCACTTGAGGGCTGAACACTATTCGAGGGGACTTCAGATCAACGAGTCACATCTCCTGCAGCACCATCCCTCCTGCAGGTTGCGTTCAGAGGACTCTTCTCGTGGGCTCGGTTGGGGATTATTTGCCTTAGACTGGGCCTTTGGTCTTACTTCTCTTTTATCCATAGGCCTCTTGTGCTTAGTTGGGGAAATATCCCCTTACAACCCGTTTGGTTTCATAGATAATCTCAACCTATCTCATCTCAATATTCAAATATCATTAAAAAAATAAATATTTTTCAATTTTAAATTTTCAAATTTTTAATTTTTTCATCTAATTATTATCTAATCATTACATCTTTTCCAGATTTCCAAACAAAACACAAAAGGTATTTCAACTTTCTCAAATTCTAAAATCAAAATAATATTAAAAAAGTACATTCTAACAATATTTTAATTTTATAATATTTTTATTCAACTTTTTCTCTCATTTATCAAAATTTCATAAAATATCTTAATTCAAACTATTTTACTATTATTTATAAATTATCTTACTATTATTCACATATTTCTTATTTTATCTCATCTATATAATCAAGCGCTTCAAACTTTATAACAGTGAAGTTATCTGCATGCATATTAATATTAATAGTTGTGTGGGCAACTATCATGATCTTTATTCAATCCTACCAGTTTTGCTTTTGTTCTTGATGATCTGGAAAAAAAATAATAATAATAATAATAATAAAATAATTAATTCATGAAGTGACCAATTGCATAGTATCCAAAAGGAATAATGCTACTCTCACTACTCTCGATCCCGCTCTCGGTCCCGCTACATTTTTTTATTTTTTTAATATATTTTTGTTACTTAATGATTAAGTAAGTATTTTTTAATGATATTATAATTTTTTTATTTTTTTAAAAAATATTTTATATTGTTAAAAAAATACATATATAAAAAAGTAAAATAAAAAAACATTACATTTTACGCTGAGCGGGACTGAGAGCGGGAGAGGGAGCGGGGGCTGTAGCAGGATTCATCCAAAAGTGTATCGCGTAATTGGTGGTGGAAACAAAGTTCACTTTGGTTAAACTGTACAAGACAAGAATAATATAGAACACGAGTGATGATACACATACAATCTTTTTTTATAATTTTCATATAACTATGTGTTAAATTGAGAACATATGTGTAAAGTAATGTTATTTTTATAAATTATTTTACAAACATTTCTCTCATTCAAAACATTATTATATAAAAATTATAATAAACATTATAAAAAATGGTTATAAGTGTATGTTATTTTCCAACCACGGGTCCATCTCGGGATTTGTTTAATAGACCATACTTTATCGTTAAAAAAAAAAAAAAAAAAAAAAAGACAATGCTACAGTCCCGCTGGGACTTTAGCATTGTTCTTTCAAGTGTTTTTTTTTTAAAAATTTGTTTATTATATAGATTTTTTAACACTTTTACATATTTTAAAAAAATAAAATAAATTTAGAACATTATTTAAAAACACTTCTTTAATCAGAAAGTAAAAAATATCATTAAAAAATACTTTCTTAATCACGAAGTAAAATAAAAATTATTTTTTTATTTACTTCATGATTAAGAAAGTATTTTTTAATAATATTATAAATTTTTTTATTTTTTTTAAATATTTAAAATTATTAACAAAATATATATAAAAAAAGAACTAAAAAGAAACACATAAAAAAAATACACACTAATGAAAGCGGTAGCTGGGAGCTGGACGCTTAGCATTTAAAAAAAAAAAAAAGATTTGTCATTGATTTGCGATAAGAAAACTATTTTATATTTAAATAAATCTATTTTTATTATAAATAATCGATTTTCTTACTGTCATCTTACTTTCATTCCATTATACTGACGTGGCATTCTATTTATCTTTAACATTTTTTTTTCTTTGTGAGCGAGCCATTATTCCAAAGCAATGTCTCATCAATACATGAGTAGAAGAAAAGGTGGGAGTAATATTATAACATGATTTTCGGTATTCTTTATTTCCCATTATAGATACCCGTGTTTCTACAAGCTTGACAGTTCCAAAGTGGACACAAGCAAATTCCCTAAAAGACAAGCATGTTTTAATTATAAAAAATATTAATTAATTTCCTTTCCCAAAATTCCTCCGCAAATGAAGGGATCGAAAGATCGAGATAGAAGTAGAGACAAAAGGAAGGGGAGACCGGAGTACGTGGTAGAGACGTAAAAGATGTAAAATATCAAACGTATAATCATTGTCACATAGGCCATATTATTCTACATTGATTTTTCATTATCATTTTCCTTGATTGTATGGTCCTCTTCTCTCGTAATTATTTAGTCTTCTTAGAACTTGATCATCTTCTATAAGCCGACGTCGGTACCGTTGGTGATTATAATGTCAAAAAATGCATAATTCTTAGAGCAGGCCATGGGATGGGTTTGGAGTATTTGGATATTTTGGGAGTGTTATGGTGACGGGCTCGTTTTTAGGGGAGTAATTATGGCTCCAACTGAACATTTTGCAGTAAGAAAGGACTCATATAGTCACGTCCAGAGAGGGTTGTTACAGTTACGCTGGTCACCCCCGCCTCTCGGGACTTTTCTTAACGAAAAAAAAAAAAAATCTACATCTATTGTTACACTTAAAAGGTTCGTTTGGACTTTTAAAATATCACAAAATATCTTTGAATAATAGTAAAATTGTTTGAGTTAAGATATTTTATTTGGTTTTAGAAGATGAGAGAGAAAAAGTTGAATAAAATTATTATAAAGTTAAAAAAAATTAATATAGTTTTTGCTTTAAAATTTGAGAATTTTGTGTTTTTTTTTTTTTTGTATTTTATTTGAAAGTTTGGAAAATTTGTAATGATTAGATGAAAAAATTAAAGATTTGAAATTGAAAGAGTAATGCACACCACACTCTCATCTAGCTACTTTCATCCCACTACATATGTGTGACACGTTTATCATCATTAGATGATAAAGAATCTTCCAATTAATGTGATAAATGTGACGATTCTTTATTATCCAATGGTGATAAATGTAATACATCTTACATAGCGGATTGAAAATAAAATGATAATGTAGTGTATATAATTTCTCTTCTCTAAAATTTCAAGGGCAATATTTTCCCTAATAAAATTGTTTTAATTCCAGTAATAATATTTGAATAAAATTATGAATATTTTGATTAAATATCTCCTGTGCTATTATTATGTAGCTCTGGTACGTACGAGTACTTTAATTTCTTTAAAAAATTAAATTCATTTCCTTAACAAATTAGAAGATAAAATCAATTTGTGTTTGAAAAATATTAAAATTCCTTTTTTCTTTAGGAGGGGGACAAGTACAACACTGTGGAAGCATCGGGGAATGGACTGGATTTGACCAGAACTTGCCCGCCACAAATTTCTATTATAATTTTTTTTTTTTGTTAAAATTTTCTATTATAATTTGTTAGAAATTTTTTATTTTAGATATTTTAAGAAAAAAAAACAGATTTAATTTAAAAATATACACGTGAGAAGTACTTGTGAGTTGTGAGAGACTAGTACGTGTTTTCGGTTAATAATATCGATGGACAAAAAGATTGACAAAGTCACAAAGGTAGTCATCTTTTTCATTATCTCATACGGTCACATGAGTTACTAAAAAATGCACTCCTATATATATATATATATATATATATATATATATATATATATATCTAAGTACTTCATACCACATGATGGGGTTTAATCAAAATTTCCTAAAATTATTCAAAATTAAGAATTCTAGTAACTAGGTCGTCAACATTCTTATGCCTACTGTTGATTCATTTTTTCGACATCATTATACTTCTAATGGCCAAGATGGTAACTTGGAAATTGATATGGTGCAGTGCTCGAATACTTATCTACGAAATAAATAAAGCATATAAAGTGTAAATAAAGAGAGAGATATATAGATTTATATATGTGGTTGGTCAACATGAAAGCTTACTTCTACGAATCTTAATTTGGAGACGAAATGACTATCATGTTTGATAATTATATAGTTTCTTATAGCCTCACATAACTCTCATTAATATAATGAAAAAATTACAGCTAAAGAGAGCGTTGAGGAATATGCTCTCGTGTCTGTGAGAGAGAGAGAGATTCATTTTATTCTAGCTAAATTAATTTAAGCTTTATTGGTCAGCTTTCATATATGTGTCTTCTAGATCAACATGAATATTATTAGCACCGAAAACTTGATATATACCACAAAAGTCAAGCAGACAATGCTGCAACAGAGATGTAATATTGATAGTGGTACTAGACTTAAGCTGTTTTTCTCATACTCCCATTATTAATTAATATTCTCATAGGTACTAAATTCGCTTGAAACGACTTTCAAAGTTTGAAGGTACGTACGTATATCAAAGCTTAAGTAGATGTTGAAAAAACATATATAAATATTATATATATTATAAATGGAATAGGTCAATAGATATATCATGGCTCGAGAGAAATGAATACGCGTAGCATGCATATTCTAAACATGATAGTCAAAAACTTACACTGCAGGGTTTATGACAATCTGCAGGCTTATAGAATTTGGTATTAAAAAGACAAAAATATTTATTGGCTGCGCGCCTCTATCATTGACCCTGACCTCGTACGTGTCTCTCTTCGATCGACCTCACAAATTATGGCAGTTTTGAGCCGTTGGGTCGATTCTAATGGCAGAATACCAAACATGGTCTCTATTTATATAGTTTTCTATCATGATTATCAGGTGAATGAAAAATATTTTAGCGAGATTATATAAAATTAAATTCA
The DNA here is from genome assembly GCA_961763995.1 of Juglans cinerea. Classification (NCBI taxonomy): domain Eukaryota; kingdom Viridiplantae; phylum Streptophyta; class Magnoliopsida; order Fagales; family Juglandaceae; genus Juglans; species Juglans cinerea. The sequence continues at coordinate 5,292,764 of CAUIVZ010000015.1, forward strand.
TAAATTGACTTGGTTTGATGCAGTACGTCATATTGTAAAATTATTTTTATTATATAATTAATAGATCTAACGGATCACGTAAGGTCACGTCAGTTTGTAAATTTATTTTTATGTAATCTCTTTATATCTGTAGTAGTTCTCCAAGAGATAACATGATATCATCGTACGTAACTACCACGTTTGAATTTTTTTTTTCCTGAATAAATAACTAAGCTGATCAAAGTGGGTGATAATTGACTTGATCACTTCATGTGCATATATACCGTGTGTATGCGTGCATATGATGTAGTTGAATGAGAATAATCTTGTACGTTTTGATACTACTTTGATTTAGTACTTTTGTTTTGATTCAATTTAGGTGGCCATATATAGCTATTTATAAGATCTAGTCCGAGATTAATAAAATAATATCTAGTGGTTGTAGAAACATTAATCTCGCTATGTATATTGTTTTTTAATTAAACCCATGGCAGCAAGTTAATCACAAAGAGTCTCGGACTACTTCACTATTATTCACAAATAATTCATTACTATTCACGGATCATCTGAAATCATCTTAGTATCCAAATGTCGTCTTAAAGGCTCGAGAGTATTCATTGACACTATTCGTGCATTTCTTCATAAGCTGAAGATTATCTTTGAGGTGTAACTTGTGTGTCTTTGATTTGTGAGAAAATGAGTTTTCAAGTACCATTCAGGCATCATGCATGCGAACTAGGACCTTGCTCATAGCCTCTTCTTCAGAGAGGAAAGAATAGGAGGAAAGAATAGAGAAGGCTCATGAGAACTAACTGGTATGTACATTTGCTTCGATGAAGTATATGCAGGATTAGGGATTGAAATGTTATTTTCAGAAATTGTGGCAAGAGGTGGAGAGATAGAGTCATCTATGTAACCAAGTAGATTTTGGCTAGTAAGAAGAGGAATTAGGATCTCACTTTTCCAAAGATGATAATTGTTGGAAGTGAATTGGATAGACAACATATGGATCATGGTGTTGAAAGAAAGAAGACTAGGGGAAAAGGAGTTGAGGGGATAAAACATTTCAAGCCCAGCCGATTAGAGGGTCCCCACTAGAAGACAACAGAAGTAGAAATGAGGAGGAGACAAAGGGGACAAGGGAAAAGAAGATGTAAGGGGAAGGGAATGAGGACACGAAAATGGAAAGAAAAATGAGAAAGTGGAGAAAAGAGAGGAGGTCAGGCACACGAGAGAAAATGTTGCCATTCCTCACCACTCCCAAGGGACAAGAGGAAAGAGAGATCAGATCAGATAAAAGGGGACGGTCAGACGACTTCAAGGGGGCTTTTGGGGATTTCTGGACTTCTTCGGTTTCTTCAACCTCGCGACTAGGACTCCAAAGAAAAGATCTCCACCAAATAGATCTTCGGCTTTCGTTGTACAATGAGAAATAAGAGACCATGAGAGACTGTAAAATACTCATATTATAGTGGATTTGTCTTCCAAACAATCATGGACGTAGGCCCAGTTCTGAACTACGTAAATATATGTGTCCTCCTCGCTTTTATTTTCTCTGCATTTATTTTCCGTTCACTGCCATGAATGTACGCACCAACGTTGTACAACCACACCAGACTACCGCCAAGGGCTCCAAACTGTACCGATCTATGGCTGAATCTGCATGGTGGGCCTGGAATGACTCTTTCTCTCATTTCAGCCTGTTGTGCGATTTTTGGCATTAACATTTGGCACCGTTTGTGGGATCTCGACTAATTTTCTACGACGGAAGTGGGAGAAGGATGATTTTCTGCCATGCAAAATCATCTCAGACTGAGCAGTTATATATTTCTCCAGATAAGTATTCTCAGTGTCTCCACTCTTATTTTTATTGGCGACACCGTCACAAAAATTAGGCGAATGAACACTTCCTCGCCCATTGCGGTTAACAATATTGTGCACCTGTTGTTCATTGTGAGTAAAACACAAATCCAACGGGCTGGGCGATGACTTGCCATGCCACTTGTGCTGTAAGCACTCTGTACACTTTAAGTATATTGTGTACTTAAATGCACAATAAATACACCAGGAAAGTACGGTGCACTTAAGTGCACAGTGCCCATGCACGTTCAAACTGTGCATGGCACGCATAGTGCAATGCACACAATGCACAACGGGTGCACGTTGTCTTGCACCCAGGAGACTCGAGGCCCGTTGACCCGCCGACTACCACAACATGGACTACCAGAGGTTTATGTCCGCGCCAGAGTGGCCCCTGTCCATCGTGCAGAGTGTATGGAACGGGTGCACATTTATGTCCCCCACTGAAGCGATCTTCAACGACGGGGGTGTGCACACCATGCAAGGTGAGCACTGGGTACACAGTGTTGTGCACTCGACAGGAGCCCATCTCCCCATGGCTCCCTTGGGCTGGCGGACCACCACCTGCCAATACTAGGACTGCTAGTGATTTCTGTCGCCAGAGGTGTAACCCTCGACCGATGTGAGTTGCCACGAACTCCCCACCACAACCGCCTGGTGCATGCCACAGGTATACCAGAGACTCACTCTATGGAGGGCGTGGGAGTTTGTCACCTCCCCCATAGGGTGCGATAAGGCTTCCTGGCCGTGGTGCCTAGCCTCTAGATGGAGCAAGCAAGAGTCGTCCCACTGGTTCCTAGTTAATGAGAACTTACAGCAGACGCGTTACCACACACAAGCTGCCAACGAGTTGCCAATACCACCAACTGGATACACCGACGTGTTCTATTGCTGACATGATAGTCCTTGGAAATAGAAAGGTTCTGGCAGCACCCTTCCCAGACAACCAACAAACTCCACGGACTTGGGTATCTTGGCCACCGCTCTACTTAACCACCACAGGTTGCCCGACCACAGACGTCACAAACTCAACTGCTCGGGCATGTGCACTTAGCTGAGCCACCACTCTCCTCAGCTACCATATACATCTTAGCCATGTTACTCGGCGTCACTTCCTCGCCAACTATGCCCAGCATCACACTCCTCAGTCACGACTGAAACTCTTCGGCAACAATCAGCTCCTTGCCAACCTTGTCTGGTATCACACTCCTCGGTCATGGCTGAATCTCCTCGACAACAATCAGCCCCTCTCCAAACGTGCCCTGCATCACACTCCTCAGTCATAGCTCAAACTCCACGGCAACAATCATCTCCTCGCCACAAAGACAGGCACTTTCTGTGCACAGAGTTTCTCAGCTACTGGAAGTGGAACGACCTAAGCTTGGTTAGGATCCGAAGTCAATAGCGTTCCCCGGCCTCACTTGCTCGGACACGAAGTTCCCTGGCCTCACTTGCTCAGACATGAAGTTTCTCGCCTCAATTACTCTGACATGAAGTTTCTCGCCACAAGCTCCATGACCAACAGGTCCTCCTGACCATAACGTTACCCGGCCACTCGAAGTTCCTCGACCTTGTGTTTTAGCCCGTGCTACCCACATGCAGCGTGCACCATATATGAGACATGCACGACATACGTAATGAAGCACCAGGAACAACTTTGTCACAAGCTTCTCGATCAAGAATTGACCAACCACGAACCACCCAACCATGGAGTGAGTTGCCTAGCCACACGGCCTTCCTTGGGCACAACGTGCTTGGCCACAGTGCTTTACACGGCCACAACAAATTTTGCTTCATGAGTAAGAAGTAAAAAAAAAAAAGATAGAGGAGGAAGAAGAAATAGCAACTGGCAGCAGACAATTTCAGTCAAGCAAAAGTTAGCTACAACAGCTAAAACACCCCAGTTTGTCTCTCTCAAAATTTGTGTGAATTTCATTTTTACTAACATAATTGGTTCATGTGGCGTGAAACACCGGATGCATAGCTCCACTCGGGCATCTTATTAAGTCTCCATTAGAATAAATTGCTTGGCAACACGGGCACCTAGATCTTCATTATCACCAAAACATGGTTGCACACAGGCCTCACCGACATGTGTCCAACCCACGCCATGCTCTAGCAAAGCGATTCAGTGTGGACAAGCGTGTTCTTCAACAAAGCAAGTCTCTTGACTTGTTCCAATGCAGAAGTTGGACACAAGTCCCTTGACTTGTCGACCCTCATGCTAACAAAGTCGAGTCCCTTTACCATGATGCAGAAGCCGAACACAAGTCACTTGGCTTACTGACCCTCGCGACAACAAAGCCGAGTCCCTTCCTTCACCGCGATGCATAAGTCAAACACAAGTCCCTTGACTTGTTGACCCTCGTGCAAACAAAATTGAGTCTCTTGATTCGTCACGATGCAGAAGTCGGACACAAGTCTCTTGACTTGCCGTCCCTCAGGCCAACAAAGTCAAGTCCCTTGACTCAACGTAATTAGTGGTGTAAATTTAAACCGAGAAACTGAAAAACTGGTCCGGACTAGACTGAACCGGACCGGTTGGTCCGGTTTTGAACCGGTCCGGTCTGGAACCGGTTCCTATATTATGAAAACCGGCCGGACCCAATCCAGTTTCGGTTCCGTAGTTTCTGAGACCGAACCGGACCTGTTGGAAAATATATATATATATAAATTAATTTTATATATTATACAAAATATTTATATATATAATTTTTATATATAATATATAATTATATATTAAATTTTTATGTATAATGTATATAATTATATATCATACATGAAATAATTTCATATTATAATTTATAATTTATAACATAAAATGTTAATCTTAAATATGAACATTTGTAATTTGTTTGATCATATGTTATTAATATAATTATATATAAGATAATGTTATTATAATTTATAAAATAAAAGTTTAATCTTAAAAATAAAAATTTAATTGATCATATGCTTTAAACATAATATATATATATATATATTAAATTATTAATAACATTTTATCATAAGAAGTAACACTTTATTATATGTTTTTTATATTTTAAAAAAACTGGAAAATCGGACCGGACCGAACCGAAAACTGGGAGTACCGGTTTAGGAGGGTAACCGGAGCGTAATTGGTTTTGAAAAATGCAAAACCAGTATATAACGGTTCGGTCCTAGATTTTGTCTAAAATCGGTATGGACCGGACCAGTTACACCCCTAGACGTAATGTATGAGTCAAACACAAGTCCCTTGACTTTCCGACCATTCGGACACGAGTCTCTTGAACTCATCGTGCTGTCAAAGTCAAGTCCCTCAACTCGTTGCGATGTAAAAGTTGGACACAAGTCCCTTGACTCCCTAACTAGTCGGACACAAGTCTCTTGACTTGCCAACCTTTGCGCTAACAAAGTCGAGTCCCTCGACTTGCTGCGAGGTACGAGTCAGACACAGGTCCCTTGACCTGCCAACCCTCGTGTATCACCAAGCCGAGTCCATTGACTCGCCATAATGCAGAAGTCAGACACAAGTCTCTTTACTTCCCGACCCTCACGCCAAGTCCCTTGACTCGCTGCGATGCAGAAGTTAGATACATATCAAGGGGCAAAAACCCGCCAACGATGTCGAAAGCAAAGATGACCTTATGCAACCTATCAGGAAAATGTCTATACAAATGAACTCATGGGCAGGAAAGGTCAAGGACCGCTTGACCCTACTCGTTCCTCGACGAGATTCAACAGGCAAGTCAAGTCACTCGACTGTCCAAACTCCCTCGCAACGAAATCACGGCCGGGAAAGGGATCACCTGACCACTTCGGTGCCCAATAGGTAGGAAAGTTACTTGATTGCCTGACCCTCACGCTCAAAGCTGAGCTTCGCACTTGCACTCTCTACAGTATAGCCTATCTCCAGCCAAAGTTGAGCTTCGCGCTCGCACTCAACCTGGTTGAGTCCACCTCCCCCCCATCGCCAAGCTGAGCTTTGCGATCGCACCTAAGGCAATCGATCAACAGGAATTTATTTTTCTAAGGACTATCTTTATCACATATTTTATTTGAAGAGTCTCAAGACCTTCTTTTGAAGCAAATCGACCTTAAGAATCGTGAGTAACAGAAGGGGATAAAATATCCCAAGCCCAGCCCATCAAAGGGCCCACTAGAAGACAACAAAATGATAAAGGAGGAGATAATGAGGGGATAAGGAAAAAAAAGTTGTCAAAGGGAAGGGAAGGAGGATACATAAAGGGAAAGAAAAATGAGAAAACAGGGAATAGATAGGAGGTTAGGCATGCGAGAGAAAAAGGCTATCATTCCTCACCACTTCCAATGGGCACAAGGAAAGAGGGATCAGATCAAATAAAAGGGGATGACCAAAAGCTATCAATGGGCTTTTGGAGATTTTCAAATTTATTCAACTTCTTCAACCTCGCGATGGGGACTTCAGAGAGAAGATCTCCTCCAGCAAATAGATCTCTGACTTTGGTTGTACAGTGAGAAGTGAGAAACAATGAGAGACTGTAAAATACTCATATTATAGTGGATTTGCCTTCCAAACAACCCGTGGACGTAGGCCTAGTAAATCTATATATCTCCCTTTCTTTTATTCTTCCTGCATTTATTTTTCATTCATTGCCATGGATGTACACTCCGACGTCGTATAGCTTCATCGGACTACCACCAGGGGCTCCAAACCACACCGATTAAGACCTAAATTGCCATAGCAGGTCGGGAATGACTATTTCTCTCCTTCCGGCATGTTGTACTATTTTTGACATTAACAAGAGCTGTTGTTGGATGCAATGAAAAACAATGGAGGTTGTTAACGTCGTGTTTAGTACACTTGGGCCTCGTTCAAGCAACTTGGGATGAAGTCTTTTTATCTGCACATAAGAGGAAGTAAAGGTGGCTTGGTGGGGGTCGAGAAGCCTCCTATGCCAAAGTTAGTCGATCTTCCTAGTAAGTCTTGTGTGGATTTTTCAGTTCAAAGTGGGACATTTGTACCTAGAGGACAACTTTTATACGAGGTATTGGGGGGGGGGGGGCATCCCATACTCGGTGTCAGGGGGTTTGCATAAACCCCTTATTGTAGCCCAATCAGGATCTTTCAATGCGGTGTGGAGCCTAAGGTGGTGCCATTAATGTGGCATGGAGTCTGGGGGAGGCGCCATTAATGCGGCGTGACTTCCTGAGTGGCGTCTTGCTGGTAGACGATTGGCGTGGTCATTCTCCATACCCTTTGTCAGAGAATGGAGGGTTGCTCGCATTTCTTGCCCACTTGTAGGTACAGATCTTTTATGTCTAGGTGTTGCAGGGGATGATAGGGGCAGAGAGTCCCGTCTAACCTTGCCTACTGGTTTTCCCGTGCTACGCTCCCATCTTTAGTTGGTATGAGTCATGGGTTGGGCTCTTTAAGTGGCGAGAGGGCCGTTCGGGAGATGAGGCTTGGGCTAGGATGTAGGGGTAGCAATATGTGACACGACCTATGAATTCAACATGAACACGACACGAAATTAGTTGGTTTGGGTTTGATGTTAACGGGTTCGGATCAAAACGGGTTGACCCTTTAAGACACGATTCTCAATGAGTTAATAACGTGTCAACCCGCTTGAACCTGTTAACAACCCGTTTTGACTTGTTTAGGGAGTCAAAATAACCCTTATAACCTTAAACCTAAAAAAAACCCTAATTGAGAGACTCTCATCATCGATCTCAAACTCTCACACACTCACCATTCACGCCGCCCCCTCACCCTCAAGCTCACCCACCGCCCTCGTTCTCCTCTCTCTCATCTCTCTATCTTACCATCGTAGGTCGTTGGTCACTGGTCGCCGCCAGCAAGCCTCTCACGATCGTCTTCGTTCGCCCACAGCAACCCTCTCATGATCGTCTTCGTCAGTCTCACTGTCTCTCTCGGTCTCCCTTTCTCTCAAGCGGACGACATCCCAATCTCTCAAGCAGTGAAGCCTCTATCTATCAGTCTCTAATGATCTTCCTTCAATCTCTCTTTCTTTCTCTCTCATCAGTCTCTCTCTCTCTCTCTCTCTCTCTCTCTCTCTCTCTCTCTCTCTCTCTCTCTATTGCCTCTTAGCTTCTTCTGAACTTATTAACCAGTCAAGCCTTTTCTTCTGATAAATCAAGCTTTCCGTGGTGGTTTGCGGATGCTCATCGGAAAAGGCTTTGACAGTGTGGTTTTTCCGATGACGTTTTATGGTTAACATCGGAATATTCTCTTACTGTATTTTTTTCCTTCTCTTTGAAATTTTAATGTTGTCCTCGAGAAGAAAAATTTGTTGTTTCTTTTTTAGTGATAATGCTTCGTTTAGCAACTGAGAAAAGGTGAAAAATAATTAGATAATTTAGGACTTTCGGATCTTCAAGAAACCCATTATTTTTACTTTTGTTTGACAGTACAACTTGTTTCATTGAGTTCATGTCTTGGACTCTGCTTTTAATTAGATGTGTTATCTACATGAGCTTTAGTTGGTTAGTATATTGTTGCAGTTCTCCTACTGCTCACATCTCTTAAATTCTAGGTATTTTGGATGAATTAAACTTGGAGTTGGTGGACTGGTCAGGGCTTATGGAGGAGTTGCATCAGAATGCTTGAGAAATGCCCCAACTTGTCTTGTGAAATCTAAGGTATTAGGTTTTTCTTGTTGTTGTTATGTGCATTACTTACGATTGCCTCTGCATGCTAATCCGCTTTTATTAAGAATATTTGTTAGTTATATTTCACTTTTATTTTAATCTGGTAAAATAACTTTTTTGGTATCTTTGATTGGGTTGAATATGATTGCAGGTCCCAATGGGTATAGAGGTTCCATTTGATCTTTTGGGTATTTTGTACCATCAGGTGATTTGAAGTCACATTAATTAGTTTCTCGTGCATCTTAGTGGTTGCTATTGGTCCCTGTCAATGTATTGTTATACAATCGATAACAGTTAGCAGAACATTTTGATAAGATTTCTTTTACTCTTTAACTAAATAAAAAGTAAATAAATTTCCATTACTCCAAGTTCTTTTTATTGCTTTCCTTTGTCTATCTCCTCTCATATTCCTTAATCTCTAAGAAATGATATTTTGCTAGATTACCTTCTCTAATATGCCCCAACACTATGATCAAACTTTTCTTTCAAGTTTGTTTTGCAGAGAGTAAATAATTGAGTCGGATATCTTTCTACACTCTAGTCAGTTCTTTATACTTCAAATTCTGACTTCAGCTGCTTTTTAGTATGTTTAAATTGAGTGGTGTATTCCATTCAAATCTCCCTGATCCTCAGATAGGCTGTTCATAAGAAAAATGCATCTTAAATCTGCTAAATGTATATTTCTTGTTCAAGTTAAACTTAATGTTTGTGTACTAATCTCTTGCTTGGTGTATGAAACTACAATCCTTTCAAGTTGAAGACATCAAGCAAGATTACTGGTAAAGATGGCATCAGTATGCTAACTTTCAAGGTAGATTTTGACCGGGCTGAGAAATTGGAGGCGTTTGTCAAAGCCAACTGTAGCCGAGAATTGGAGTTTTATAAATATTGAGACAGACTTGGGCCGTATTTTAGACATGTGAAGATATTTTAATGCTATTGAACGATCATGAAAGTCGCTTTTTCAAGAGAAAGGAGGACACTCTACTTCTGTAAACCAATCCAATGTTTTGATTTGTATTTATTATTATTGAAATAATAACTTTAATATTATTACAATATGTTTATATTTGTATTGTTTGGATTGTAACTTTGGACTTATGCTAATATTTGGTATTGTTGGGATTTTGATTTTGGTGTTTTTATTGTTTGGATTGTACCATTGGATTTTAATTTGGTTTTGTATTTTTATTGTTTAGATTGTAATTTGTAATATTGGTTTATATGTTAAAATATAAAAAATATTGATATTGGTCATTAGGAATTATTTTATATTTTTGGGAGATATTTTAATTTTAATTTTTATGTAAAATTATTTTAATTGGGTCAAATGGGTTATTTGGGTCAGCTCAACCTATTAGCAAAAAATGGATTGAAATGGGTTGTGTCGTGTCGATCTATTTTATAGTTAATTAATAATGGGTCAAAACATGTCATATCGTGTCAACCCATTATTTTAATGGGTTGTGTTAGGATTTAAAATTCTGACACATTTAACTTAATGGGTTGTGTTTGTGTTGGTCTATATAGTATAATGTGCATGCCTTGACACGACACGAACACAACCCATTAACATGATTTGCCACCCCTACTAGGATGGGCCTTTGATGTCCTACACAGGCCTGACGCATGGGTCGGTAAGGAAATCTTCATTCTAGTTACCCTGCCAATTTCTATTGGATGGGACCGGTAAGAATTCTTTTGTTTTTCTTCTTTCCTTTTTTTTTTTTGCCAGCCATTATGATCTTGATCGTGCCCGTTAGGATTCCTTAGTCTAAGAACAGATGATGGTTTCTCTTCCTGACTTCAACGACACGTTTCTGACATTCTGCAGGACACTTTTTTGTACCCATTCGGCTCCCCTTACATTAATCCTGTCTGATGACTTCTCCTCTCCCTCTTTCCCCAAGGCGTGCATGTTCCCACAATCTAGGGACTTGAATCGTCGTGAGGGCTTATATAAACCCAACCTTCCTCCTCTTTTGGGTCTACTTGCCTTTGTTTTTATCCCTTGAAGCCTTCAAACTCCGTCTCCCTTTCTTGTGTGCCCTCTGCTTCCTCCCTCATTTTCTATTCTTCTCGTCTCTATGGCTCCCAAGAACACTTCTCATGTTGTTCCTCGAGGCTCAAGTTATGCAAAGCCGTCTGGCTCCTCTCGAATCCCTAGGGGCATGGACCCTCCCAAGATATGCATCGGGTCCCAGCGCTTCGACGGGTATTATTGGTAGTTGGTGGTGACTCCTGCCATTTTGGAGTTGTTGAAATCATCACACGGGGTACCCGAATCTATGGAGTTCGTGGCCCCCAAACCCCGTGAAGAGGCCGTGGATTCGAAGGGCTATGCCATGAAAGTGGCATTATACCCGAGTTTTTTTACAAGCGATCTTTGGCTTTCCTTTTGCCGACCAATTCATGACATGCTGGACTTCCTTCGTTTGGCCCCTACACAGCTTCATCCTAACGCGTTGAGGATCGTGTTGAGTTGTTGCATCATTTGGCGATGAGCTCTGGAGAAGGTGGGTTTGGAGAATCCCAACCTCACTGCCCGTGAGTTCCTTCTTACACACAATCTCCTGGAATTGAATGACAACACATGTAGTTTTCGGTCATTGCAGGTGGTGGCTCGTTTGGAGCTGCAATACAATCGGGTGAAGGGATGTAAACAATGGTTTTTCTTTGTCTGGCAAAGGGTGGAAGTTCTTGGCCAGGCAGAACAACCAGCGTGAGTATCTGGTACATGCTATTTCGGGACTCGTTGCAGACTATAAGAATATTTGATGACGGCGACTCCAGAAGAGGGAAGTCGGATAGAGGTTGCCATGGCCTAGTTAAAGGTGCACCCTGCTAACTTTTACCTTGAGGCTCCTCCAGCAAATGCTCAATTTGGCGATCATAGCACTCCCATGTGATCTTCCACTCCTCAGCGCCACAAGCGTTCCTCGAGCCCGCCGGTGGAGGGAAAAGGAAAAAAGCCCAGGGGGGCAGAGCCTAATGGTAGAAGTTCTAACTCGACTCCGATGCCTCCCCCGAACAACCTTATGTTCTTATGGTTGTCCGTCGACCCAGACCATCCTCAGGGGTAGTTTGCCCTCCCTTACTCCTAAGGCTCATGGGTGGTTCTTCTTCGTCGTGCAGGCAGGGTGGCGCGGGCCTATCTCAGCATGATCATGTCATACCCAAGGTGGCTGAAGTTCCTCAAGCTAGGGCTTCCCCTCGAGCGCCCCTAGAGATACCTTCCCCTACCCCATCGGGCAATGCGAGGAACATCGTGGCCCTAACTAAGGGTGGAGAAGATATTTTCCCTGCTATTCTACGGGGTCCTCTTAGATCCTCCTACTAGGGAGTCTCAGACAGTGGTCCCACCCCCTGAAGTTGACATAGAGATGGTTCCATCTCCAGAGGATAGTGGGCGCGCGGCCAGGGGCGAGGACGTTCTCAACAGGGTTTCTATTCCTAAGTCCCCCTTATACTATTTTCCTGAGGTCGAGGCCATCTCAGTCGAAACTTCCTTGGATTTTGGTGAAGGAAACAAAGCGGGAGTAGTGGGAGCGTTGTCGGGGGTTGCCGAGGTTTTAGTCGTTTTGCCCGAGATGGAAGCTGTGGTCGTGTAAGTGGGGGTCAATGAAGCTTTGGTTGTCCTTCCTGATGCTAGGACTTCATTGCCATTCACTGGCACCATCCCGACCTCAGTGTCGTCTGAGGTTGGTGCCGAGGTGGTGGCAAGGAAGGCAAGGGGGACCGCAGCTACCCCTTCAGCTTAGGATGCTATTGTGGCGATAGTGGGAGTTGGTGAGACTCCAATGGTGTCAACTGACCCCGAGCCTTAACAGACCTCCTAGAGGTTAATGCTGGCGTTGGGGTGTCAAGTGCCGGGGGCTTGAACCATTAGTCTATAAGGGTTCTGATCATGTTGAGGTATTTGAAGATCGAGGGGTCTCGCCCTTAACAGAGTTCGCAAACGGTGCTGGGGGTCAAGGTACTGGCAAGTTTAGCGGTGCCAAATCCCCGACCAGTACCCTTCCAGAAGGGAGGAACATCCTGCTTTGGAGCCAGCAGTAGGAAGGGCTCGTGCGGAGTCCATCCAGGAGATGGTTGGGATGCTTAGGGAGTTCCTTTTCTGGTGTTGGCTCTGACTCGATACTCTCTCCCTTTTATTTTTTAGCTCTTCGTATATTCTCTTTTGTCCTGACTAGGGCAGTCTTTGTGGTTGGGGTGGAGCAACCGGTGGCCTTTATTATGAGCGGCTGAGAAGCTTTAGAAAGTGAGAATTGAGCGCTTCGTTCCTTGGCACAATTGACCTTGCAACATGCCAAGAGGGAGAGGAAAGAGTTGGACGAGGCCCTTGTCAAGGCAGAGTTTAATCACCGGCGAAAGCAAAGCAGAAGAAGATAGTCCGACTCTGCCGTCAAAAGGCCCTTGCTCCAGTCCGACCTAGCGAGGCCGCAGGAGGAGGTCAGCTCACCTCGAGGGTCAGCTCACCTCGAGACTTGAGAGGAGCTTAACATCCTGTAGGTTCAAAATGCTAGGCTGGACAAACAACATGGCTCGGATGCCCAGGCATACAAGTGGCTCGAGGGGAAGTTCGAGGAGCTCTCCAAGTCCTGGAAGGACAAGTCAGAGTCTCTCCAGGCCAAGTCCTGGAGGGTGAAGGATTTGGAGGATGGGGAGTCCAGTAAGAAGAATTGGGTCAGTGAGTTGGAGACCAAATTGGCGGGGGTGGAGCGCTTCTTAGTCGTTTGCGATGTAGTCATGAAGGATCTGTTGTCCGATTTGGCCTATGTTTAGAGCACCATTCCACAATTGCACGACCAACTATCGCATGTTTGATCAGTCTGCGATGACGCTTGGTCTTACGGCTACTTGGAGGGTTTGGAGAGAATGCGTTGGAGAACCCTCAAAGTGATTTGAGGTCCCTTAACTTAGGGTCCCTCTCACCGGACCCAGTGGCATTGAAGCATGGGGCCTCGATAGGCCAAGATTTGATACCAAGCGCCCTTTTAGACAACCTTGTCGGCTAATTTTGTGACTTTTTCCTTTGTTTCTTTGTTCCTTTTTACATTTATGCTTTTCATGCTTTACTTGTAAAGATGGACCTTTTCAATCAAGTTAATGCAGTTATGAATGTTGTCCTACTTTCGGTGCTTTTGGTGCTTTCGGTTCTCCTCTCCCCGCCTCTATTCCACATTTTCTCTTTTTCCTTTATGACTATACTAACTTGCTAGCTTAGGCCATATTAATTTAACTTTGTGAGGCGAGCTAGAATGGAGTTGGTTGGGTAGCGAAAGGGCCGCATTTCGCCACATCCTCTGGGTCTTGCGAGGAGGGAAGTAGTAAAAATGGGTTAGTACAAATAATCTCTAATCGGAATGTGGAGTTTGCAAACCTAGCTTGTTTGAGGGAATGTGAAACAAGTCTGAGGCATTATTTATTTGACGTTCTGTTGGAGGAGACTTGTTCCCATGAGTGAATGTTGGGTAGTCGAGGAACTGGACCCACACTTCTCTGTGGGAGAGGTCGGGCCGCTTGAGGCTAAGCTCTCCTCTTTGGTTCTCACAAAGAGGTAACTTGTCGGGCAGCTGAGAAGTTGGATCCACACTTCGCTGCGACGGAGGTCGGAATAAGTTGTCGGGTGGTAGAAAGGCTAGAACCGCACTCCACAATGAGAGAGATGGAGCCGCCCCGAGGCTAAGCTTGCATTTTTTACCCTCACGGGGAGGTAAGTCAAGCAGTTTGAGATTGGATCCGCACTACCTATTGACATTGCAGGGAAGATAAGTGTCGAGCAGGCTGTAGCTGGTCCTGCACTTCGCTATGACAAAGGTCGAGATAAGTCATCGGGCAACCGAAAGGCTAGACTTGCACTCTATCATGAGAGTGGTCGAGCTACCTGGGGCCAAACCCATCATTTCTTTCCCTAAGGGGAGGTAAGTCGGGCAGTTTGGGACTAGACCCGCACCTGCCTACTGACTTCTACGGGGAAGGTAAATGTCAGGCAACCAAGAGCTAGACCCGCACTCCACTGTGGGAGGGGCCAAGATGCCCAAGGGCTAGACTCGTTCCTTGGAACCCCGTATGGAGGTAAGTCATTGACGGAGGAAGATAAGCTAAGGGGGAGGAAAAATAACTGGGTGGAGATTTGAATCAAGGTGAGACAAAGTTCATTCTTAAGGAAAATCATAACTTCATTAATAATTTACACTTTTTTGGCTATGGAAACTTAACTTACACATTTCGCAATTTTTAGCAAAAAAACTTTCATAAATGCTTCGCATTCCAGAGATGTGGCAGCAATTCTCTTCCTTGGGAGTCTTGAAGTCGGTAAGAGCCCGTCGATTGTTGGCAGTAACCATGTACGGGCCCTCCCATCAGGGCCCTAGCTTCCCTTCATCTCGGGTAGTTGTCCCCGTCTGTCTCAGCACCAAGTCAACCTTGAACGATCTTGATCGGACTCACTTGTTGAAGCACCGCTCAGCCCTCCTTTTGTTGATCAGCATCCTTACTTCCGCCTCCAGTCTTGTCTCTTCTACCAAATCAAGTTGTTCTTTTAGCCTCTCATTGTATCTTGTAGGTGGGTACCCCTACTTCGACGGGTGCCATTGTTTTATGTCTGTAGGTGTGAAGGGAGTCTCCCCTATCGGGGTTCTGACTATGGTTTGGTATGCCCACAGGACCCCTAGCAGTTCTTCTACCCAAGCGTCTCGGCACCAATCCCAGTAGTGATCCAATGAAGCAATGAATGTTGAATCTACAGACAATAGCCTTCCAAAAGAACCAGGTGATGTTACTCGCTGTTATCGTTGCTAGGGCTTCAGCTTATACCTATTTGGTGAAGTAATCCACCGCCACTACCCCAAACTTTGCTCCTCCTTTGCTTGGGGGTAGGGGGCCCACTAGGTCGACCCCATTATAGGAAGGGCCATGACGACATGATCGATGTTAGCTCCTCGGGCAAGCAATGAGGTTCCGGGGAGAAATCTTGGCATTTCTAATATCTCTAGACAAATTCCTCTGCATCTTTCAAGTCACACGGCCAATAGTACCCCACCCTCATTACCTTAACTGTCAGCACCTTTCCTCTAGAGTGGATACCACAGACTCCCCCGTGCACTTGTACTAATACATATTGGGCTTCTTCGAATGAGACGCATCTCAAGAGGGGCATGGAGTAACCCCGCCTATACAAAGTTCCATCGATCAAGGTGAAACGCACCGCTCTGTTCTTGATTTTCTTAACTTCCCACCTGTCGTCGAATAGTTCGTTGGCGTCTAGATACTTGATTATGTCCACCGCCCACTCCAAGGCTCCCAGTCTCACCTCCACGACTACAGTAGGTACCTCAACAATTCTGACTATTATTTGTTCTGGCAGGGGGAGTCTTCTTACCCAGATGCCACTCGTGCCACCTTGTCTACCTTTTGGTTCTTGACCCTTGGTATCTGTTGGATTTGGAAGTATCGAAAGTGGGCTCATTCGCCTTCTACCAGCATTAAGTACTTCTTCAGTTTCTTGCTCTTTGTAGCAAATTCCCCTCGCACCTAGTAGACGACTACTTGAGAGTTGGCCCTCACCTCTATCTCTCCTTCACCCAATAACCTAGTGATTGCCAAGCCAGCTAACAACGTCTCCCTTGTTATTGGTGGTTTTAGATACTAACTTAATAACGTAGTCATACTCCTCGTTGGCATTTGTAACAATATTCACCCGCACTCCCCCTCCAGCCTGGCAGGATGAGCGATCGACGAAAACCTGCTAGGGCTTCATGGGAGGTGCATCTTTGACCTCTGTTGGGAAGCCAATGAACTCAACTACAAAGTCTACCAAAACTGCCCTTTGAAAACATTCCTAGGTGTGTATCTGATGTCAAATTCGCTCAATTTTATCGCCCAGTTCATTAGGCGGCCTGAGGCATCGAGTCATTGCTTCAATCAGAACTCGTATCGGGTGAGCTTCAAAATACGGTCTTAGCCGCTGAGGCGGTCGTTACCAAGGTGAAGGTGAGTTGATCCATGCGGGTATAGCTCCTCGGAAGGCGTAGCTGATGTAATATATTGGCTTTTGGATCCCCTCAACATCACTTACTAGGATCGAAGATACCGCATGTGGGGAGCCTGACATGTAGAGACTCAAATTCTCCTCACATTCAAGTTGGCAGAGGAGTGGTGGGCTGGAGAAATACCGATTGAGGGCCTTGAATGCTTGGTCGCACTCGTCATCCCATGTTTGCGCCTTTCACAATACCTAGAAGAATGGCAGGCGTTTGTTTATGGATCTAGATACAAATCGGTTAAGGGCCGCTACCTAGCCGGCAAGTCTCTACACCTCATTCATAGTTTGCAGTGGGGCCATATTGAGTACATATTATTCTAAATTTTTTGGGTTAGATTCTATCCCTCGCTCTGAGACCATGAAACCCAATAATTTTTTCGATCCTACACTGAAAGCACATTTCGCCGGGTTGAGTTTCATTTGGTACCATGTGAAGGCTTCCCATCGGTCGATGAGGTGTTGCTCAAGGGTCCTACTCTTAACCGGCAAATCATCTACGTAGACTTCCATGTTTCTCTCTATCTGATTCTTGAACATGCAGTTGACTAGCCACTGATAAGTTGCCCCCGCATTTTTCAAACCAAAAGGCATGGTCGAATAGCAATATAACCCTCTATCAGTAATGAATGACGTCTTTTCTTCATTGCCGGGGTTCATGCGGATTTGGTTGTATCCTAATTAGGCGTCCATGAAGCTAAGCATGCAATGACCCGCATTGGAGTCCACTATCAGGTCAATCCGGGGAAGTGGAAAGATGTCCTTCAGGCATGTTTTGTTCAAATCCGTGAAGTCGACGCACATCCTCCACTTGCCTCTGGCCTTCTTCACCAATACAACATTAGATAGCCAATTCGGGTAGTGTGCTTCCCATATGAAACCCGTTGCTAATAGTCAATCAACTCCTACAGTGATGGCGGTGCTCTTTTGGGCCGCCCTTCTACCTGATTCCTTTGGCTTCTAGATCCACACTCAGGTGGTGTCGTATTATGTTTGGGTCGATTCCAGGCATGTCTTTGTGACCCCAGGCCAAGACATCCTAGTGTTTCGTGAGGAGTTGTTTCATGGCACACTACATTTCGTGCATCATTTTGCTACCAGTTCTGGCCGTTGCTTTAGAGCGACTGGGGCCCATGGGGACTAACTCAAGTGGTTAGTTCGGCTCAACCTACTTGAGGGTCTGCTCGTCTCGGGTTTCTCCCTCCACTGTGGTGTATTCTGGTGGGGTCGGGGGTGGGGGTTGGGTTGGGACTTGGTTTGTGCTCGACCCGTCCACCACATGGATCCCCCCCCCTTTCGGTTTCAATTCTTGCATATAGTACTCTCGTGCCAAGACTTGCTCGCCTCGGACCTCGTCTCCCAGGGGGGTTGGGAATTTCATCTTCTGGTGGTAGGTCGACGTTACTGCCTTTGAGCTATTGAGGGTAGGCCGACCAAGTATGGCGTTGTACAAAGACAGAGCTTTCACTACTATGAAGTAGGCCATGGTTGAGGCCATACAAGGGACTTTGCCCACTAGGATCGACATGGTGATGGCATCTACTGGTTGAACCATGTCCCTAGGGAATCCTTTCAATGGCATGGGCGCCAGCCGCAAATGGGCAAGATCAATCCCTATTCGGGTGAAGGTGTCCCAGAAGAGAATGTTAGAAGAACTTCCGTTGTCAATGAGAGTTCTTCAAGTGGTGAAGTTGGCAACCAGCTTAGTTACCACCAAGGCGTCATCATGGGGTAAAGAACCCCTTCTTCATCAGCTTCTCCAAAGGAGGAGACTGGTGAAGAATCACCCTTTCTCTGTTTAGTGGGGAGATGATCCGTTGAATAAACTTCTTGGTACCGTGCCCTCCTGGCGTGCTTTTCGCCTGGAGGAGTTCTCACCGCCTGGAGGAGTTCTCGCCTTGGCCATCGAATCCTCTAGCAATTGTTTTGATTTCGCCCAGCGGAGGGCCCGCTTGGGGTGGTGTCAGTGGGCGGCCCTGCAGTGGTCTCTACTCTACCGGTCTCCTTCTCAGGTTTTCATTCCTTCTTGGTCTATTGAATCTCTCCGCACTTCTCTCCCACTCTCTCCTATCCCTTTCCTGTCCCTCTCCTCAACCAGGGTGGTATCGGGGCCTTGAGCATTCCAGCTCTTCTTTTTCCTCCTTTAGCAAAATAACATTCGCTGTGTTGTGGGTCGTGGATCGATGATAGGTGCAATAGTGGCGGTTATTGCCTCGATAGTTGGCTTCTAAGACGGCGGGTCGATCTTCCTTTTGGATGGAGAGCGTGGCTCTGTCAAACTGGGGTCCTACGCTCCTTGGGGGGGGGGGGGGCACTTTTTCCCTCCTGTTGTCGTGTTGCCCCCTCATCTTTTCAGGGACTTTGGCCCTGCTCGACGTCTTCCCCTTCCTATCTAACCATTCGAGCTCTGTTTTTCTAGGCTCGGCCAAGGCCTGGAGCATGTCTTCTGCATTGATGAACTTTTTGGCCTGATCCATGAACTCTTGTAGTGTGGTGGGAGTTCTCATTGCCAGATCTACCACAAACTAGGTCCGGGGCCATACTCCCCCCAAGAGAGCTGCTAGGGTAGTTTTTTCGTCATGGTCGTCTGTTATCATGTGCTCCTTGTTGAACTTGGACAGGTATACCTTTAGGCTTTCATCCTCTCTCTACTTGATGGTTAGGAGGTACAATGTCAGGCGCCTCCTCCTTCTACTGGCCATAAATTGTGTGAGGAATAGACGGGCCAATTCCTTGAAGCCGTCTATGGATCCGGATGTCAGCGACCCGAACCATACTCTCGTCGGTCCTTTCAAAGTCAACGAGAAAGCTTTGTAGGTGATCTCTCCAGGAAAACCATGTAAGGTCATGTGAGCTCTGAAAGTTTCCAAGTGTTCGAGGGGGTCCCTGGTCCCATCGTACATTTCCATGGTGGGAACTTGGAACTTCGATGGTAACAACATAGCCATCACCTCTACGTTGTAAGGCAAGCCAGTGTTGGTGAGCAGCTGGTCCACCGACGATGACGTGCCCATCTTCTTTGTCATCTCTTTGTACTTCCCCTCAAGGTTACGCAGCTCATTCTGCACGTTCCTCCTTTCCTTGTCAAGGTCACCTGCTCCTCTGGCGTTTCTGGACTCGGCATGGTCATTGTTACTTGGCCCTACATCATGTTCTACTCTATTGGTGTCTACTCTAAGGGTCTCATTCTCTTTCCGGAGTGCCTCCACTTCCGCAGTTAGCTTGCCCACGAGTTGCTCCATTGCCACAAATCTCGCTTCCATAACCACCGATGTTACTTCTTCTTGTCCCCGAGTTGTCTGAGAACGGGTTGTCATACAAAGAACACGTTAAGTTTATAGGAATCTCACAGATGGAGCCACTATTAACATCGTGTTTCATACACCTAAGCTTGGTTCCAGCAATCCGAGACGAGGTCTTTTTATCTGCACACAAGAGGAAGTAAAGGTGGCTTGGTGGGGGCCAGGAAGCCTCCAATGCCAAAGTTAGTCGATCTTCCTAATAAGTCGTGTGTGAATTTTTCAATTCAGAGAGGAACATTTGTACCCGGATAGCTTTTATACAAGGACAAGGGGAACATCCAGTACTCGGTGTCAGGGGTTTGCGTCATCCCCCGCTGTAGTCCAATCCGGATCTTTTAATGCGGCGTAGAGCCTGGGCTGGCCCCATTAATACGGTGTGACTTCCTGAGTGGCATCTTACCGGTAGACGATCGACGTGGTCATTCTCCATACTCTTTGTCAAAGAATGGAGGGCTGCACGCGTTTCCTGCCCACTTGTAGGTATAGATCTTTGATGGCTAGGTGCCGCAGGGGATGTCAGGGGCGGCGAGTCTCTTCTATCCCTGTCGACTGGTTTTCCCGTGCTACTCTCCCATTTTTGGTTGGTATGAGTCATGGGTTGGGCCCTTAAGTGGCATTAGGGTCGTTCGAGAGATGAGGCTTGGGTCAGGATGGGCCTTTGATGTCCTACACAAGGCTGACCCATGGGCCGATAAGGAAATCTCCCTTCCAGATGTGAATCCAATAGGTATGTACCATAACAATGTTTTGAGACTGTTTTTCCCAGCACACACAATAGTGTGTAGTATCTTGTATTATATATAGATTATACAATAAATGTGCATTTGTCCAAATATGATCATGCATCTGTATAAAAAAGGATTACAAGGCTAAAAATAAGGAATAGACTAATCATAAGGGATTGAGTTTGATTTAATTTCCTTTCCATTTTCATTTTGTTTAGCTGTATCCTTGACCATTTTCTAACAAATAATACACGCAATATATGATAAAAAGAAAAATGTAAGATTTTAGTTTGTTAAAGATGGCTTGGGATAATTTGATCGGCTGTACGGACATAGTTTTTCCTCAAATTGGTTTTCCAGAGAACATCTTCTGAACCCTTTATAAAAGAGTAATTTTATATATAACTATGAAGTGCGTAAACGCCGCGTAATCTCTTTGAAAAAAAGAATGAGGCCCACTATTAAAAAATTAATCTTTTTCATATGGGTCTCATGTTTTATTCACTTTTTTCAAAACGATTACACAGCGATTGCATAATTCACGATAGCAAATATATTTTCTCTTTATAAAAAATACAAGTCTCTATTAAGCATGTGACTTGCACATTTTAAAAACATAAACTAAGTTATTTTCACGTATCCTTCTATTAAAATAATATGTGCTTCCCACGTAATCATGGGATACAAGTCTTTGTGGGTGTCAACAACCCTTTACTGTGTATTTCATGGCTTTGAGATGCAATTCATGATTTACGGGTTCAGGAGTTATGAAATAAATGACAAAAAGATTATTATTGTAATTACTTTGTTTAGTACAAATTGACTATTTTTATCAATAGGGCATGATGAAATTTTGCTCCAAGTGGACCACATGCTTAGCCCAAGTGACACATGTGAATTTAGCAACTGAAATTATTTTGAAAAGAATATTATACATAAAAGTAAACCTACAAAATGGCGTGGTTTAATGTCGTACGTTAGATTGTAAAGTTCTTTTTATTGTAAAGTAGATCTAACGGATTACATAAAACTATGTTACTTTGTGGATTTACTACTTTAGGTGACGTTTGGATAATGAGTTGAGATGAAAGTTGAATAAAATATTGTTACAATATTATTTTTTAATATTATTATTGTTTTGAGATTTGAAAAAGTTGAATTGTTTATTATATTTTGTGTTGGAATTTGAAAAAGTTATAATAATGATATAAGATGAAACACTTTCACTATCTAAATTGGGTTTTATGTAATCTCTTTTTTATCTTTAACACTTCTCCATTATTTTAACTTAATTTGGGGCAAAACTTTATCCTTTATCGTTCTTTATCATCAAAATAGTTTGATGGAAAAAGTGTTGTCGTAGATGAATGAAGGACCTTCTAGCACTAGAAATATTTTCCCTAAATAAGCATCATGTAAATGTAACTTTTAAGTTGTTTTCGATGCCAACTTGAAAACAAAGACCTTGGTCGGCGAGGTCAAGCATTTAAGGGCTTGTTTGTTTTTAGAGATGAAATGAGTTGAGATTAAAGTTAAAAAAAATATTATTAGAATATATTTTTTAATATTATTTTTATTTTGAGATTTGAAAAAGTTGAATTGTTTATTTTATTTTGTATTGGAAGTTGTGAAAGTTGTAATGATTAGATTAGATGAGATGAGATGAGATGAGAAGTTTTTTGAAAACAAACGAGCCCTAAAAGTTTTGATAATGTTTTTATTTAAATTTGTTAAATGGCTTATAATTTCATGGTAAAACATTAAAAATGTGTATTTTTCTTTATCTTCCAATACTTTGTATCCTTTCGTAACAAGTAAGTTCGTGGGATGAAAGTTTTGAGGATTAAATTAAACTCTATTGCCCTATAGTTTGGTCTATCATAGATGAGACTTGAGTAACTACTCTTGGGACATTATCAGGATATTTCAATAGTTTAAAAAGTATAAAAATTTTATGTGCAGTCTTTTTTACGTATTTTTTATACATTTTACTAATGTGATTGTCTGCGTATTAAAAAAAATTGACGTAGCCAATCTCATCAATAGAGTACACAAAGAGTATGCAAAAATGACTATATGTAACAAAATCTTTTGTATAAATTCTAAATATATTTTTTACATTTTTTAGCTTGACATCCATTCTTTTACAAAGTAGTTATGTGAAATTTGTCTATTTGAATTTGTACAAATCATTACTAGGGATTGATTTTTCCACCAACTATCTAGAACGTCGTACACACGTGGCACTTCGAATTTGGTAGGCTTCATTGAATAGGAGAGGCTGACAGGTGTTTTATAGGATAATGTTAGAGCCACCGCTTGGGGCTCCTGCTAGCCATAGCATGTGTTTTTTTATTTTTTTTAAGTTATTTTTTATATAGATTTTTTAACACTTTTAAATATTTTTAAAAAATAAAATAAATTTAGAATATCATTAAAAAAACTTCCTTAATCAGGAAGTAAAAAAAAATCATTAAAAGATAATTCTTTATTTTACTTCGTGATTAAAGAAGTATTTTTTAATAATATTATGAATTTTTTTATTTTTTAAAATTATTTAAAATTATTTAAAAAATTATCTAAAATTAGAACTTAAAAAAACACATAAAAACACATTTGCTGGAGGCCACCTGGGGTGGCTCTAACATTATTCTGTTTTGAGTGAGCTACTATGCCACCCCACCGTTACCGCTAGGCGTACTGCCTACCATTTTTTTTTCTTTTTTTTTCATATTCATTTAATACATTTAAATATTTTAAAAAAATACATCAATATACTTAAAATCATTTTATTAATCATTAAGTGAAAAAAAAAAAATCACCAACGGTCAACTTGAACGGTCAAATGAGGGAGGTAAAAGTAACTTTTCTCTTCTGTTTTATATGTTCATCATTAAATGTCTTGTACTTCTATACATCACAATAAGGTGTCATGTTTGAGAATTGAGTTGAATTGAAAATGTTGTAAAAATTTTTTTTTTTTTTTACGTAACAATTAAGAAAATATTTTTTAATTAATTTTTAATTTTTAATTATTTTTAAATGTTTAAAGGATTTAAAAAATGTTGTAAAAAAAAACAAAAAACAAAATTTACGTGAGGACCCTCGATAGCTGTAGCAGGATCCTTCTGACTTTTCATCCTGCCTGCACTATGGTCTGGCCTTTTGGAGATGCCTTGCTCGCCTTCATGGGTTGAAGCTTTCTATGGGCCTTCGCGGCCCATTTACCTATAATAAATTAGCAGAGCTGAACTTAGCTCAGATCCATGCATGGAATATAGCAACCCAGTCCAAACTCATCTCAGCCCGGTTAGGGAATAATAATCCGGCCCGAGAAATAATATTTACAATTTTAAAGTATTTTCTGAAGTGATTTTTTTAACGAGAAATAATATTTACAATTTTAATATAATGAAATCTCATGTAATCCATTGGAAAATAGTAAATAAATCTGAAATCTACACGAAAAAATAACGTTTTACGAGAGATTCTACTTTTTTTTTAAAGGAGTGCATGAAACTTCCGGTTCTTAAAATTATATCTATTATTATTTTTTTAAAACTCAAAATATTTTTTAGAGTTAAACAATTAATATTATATGATATTAATATTTTTCAATTTAGGAGGGGATAAACTGTAAGAAGTATTAAGCTGGTGAGGATTGAAGTCATAAAGGTAATAACCTTTAATGTGTTAATTATATAATTTGACATTTAATTTAAATTAAAAAATAAAATTATAAAAAAGGAAATGGCAAACTAAACAATCTTTCATTTTCTATTTATTTTTGTTTGGTTGTTTGTGAAGAAGGGTCCCACACTATAAGGGAAGGTCTGAGTGAGATTGATGGTACAGTGCCCTCCTGATAAGCCCTGAAAATAAGACCATACAAGTCCTTTCACGTATTTATTTGGTCACCCCCGGATCACGTGTCCTACGTAGGATGCTCTGAGTAACTTTTGTTCAGTCCCTCGATACACGAGGTAAAAATTTAACTGTAAGTATGAAGCGATTCTACGTATTGATATGTCTATCTATTTAATATGATTGATCTAATACGTATATTCATTTAATATGATTGGTTAAAAAATAAATTTTATTGAAAATAATACTAATTTAAATTTAGAATATGAAAACAACAATATTAATATACAAATTAATACGTAAATTTGTCTGTACATAACACTTGATGATACCTTACCTCTAAGATAGAAATGAAACTTGTAATTATGAATTGGATAAATATTGTGTAATCATTTTTAAAAAAAATAAATAAATATAAAATAAATTATGTTATATATAGTAATTTTTATATATTATAATTGATTAAAATAATTATTTTATATTAAAAAAAGTGATATTAGTGAATCATATTAATGGAGTGTATAAAAAATACGTAAAAATGATTGCACATAAAACTTTTGATATGGAATTCATATGAAAATAAACAAATTTTTTAATAATTGACTCACTTTTTTTCAAAACGATTACGCGGCGCTTGAGTACTCTACAATTATATGTTTTATTACTTTTTTGTATACTCAAGCACTTCTCCACTAATTATTGTTGCGTCTCAATTCACTTCGAATTACTTCAAATAATTAGACATTTATCAATGAAATTATCATAGGTAAGAGTTGAACTTGATCGAAAGAAAGAAATTGAAAAGGTGTACTTATTGTCTCATATATTAATTATTTTTATTTTTCAATTTAAACACACATATATTAATTCAATATGTAAATATTTGTTTTTAAATAAAAGAACAAAAATGACAAATCACGTGTTGGTGCGTAATGTGTAAAATGATACATAACATTTTTTTTAATTATTTATATTATATTTTTAGTGTTTATTTTATGCGTGGTCAGACTCTTTTTTTAATGAGCGGACCTAATACTAATTAAAATATTTAATTAAATAAAATATAGTGTAGAGTTAAGATTTGGATTCAATTTCTCGTATCGAAAGAAATTGCTATTTGTCTAAAGAAACATATAAAATTAATTATTTTTTAATTAAAATATAAATTAAATTTAAATCAGTATTTTTTTTTAAATACTAATTTTAATTAAGAAAAGTTGATATACTGAAAAGGACAAAATTTAAAATAAACTGACAAGCTTGTTTGTTCATTGTTGCACCGCGACCAGGGTCTTCAAGAAATAGTTTGTTAAAACAGAAACTAGAATTTGTTCTAAGCAGTTGAATATTCTTCAACTGCCACCGGGAAAGCTTTCTATACTTCTTCCACATTTTTCAGTAATAATTATGATGCCAGCAGCTATAAACACCACCACCCCAGGTTGCAGACCGCCTTTGTTTCCGGTGTGTTTTCCTCGTCATAACCCATGTTTTCTGGCCAACACTGCTCTGTTTTCCGGTTTGTCCCTCGTTTCCACGCTTAACATAAGGACATTTCCATTGCCTGTACGTGCCATTGCGAATTCCAATCAGGTCATCTTCTTGAATTCCACTGTTTGTTGGATTTCTTCATTCATCTTTGCCTAACATTTGGCTGCAATTGGACTTAAATATTATTTATTAATTTTCATCCTTCTATGTACAATATTTGTGTTGGGAAATTTAACTAGTGTTATTATTAGTAATAAGTGCAGGTTTCCCCCCGATTAGGTTTACACTCCAGCAATGGAGACTCACAAAGATGGAAAAAAGTTGTTTTGACTGTATATATATATATATATATATATATATATATGTATGTATGTATTTGAGGTGAATCTAAGTATTTAGTGTAAAAATTTTGGTGCCGAGACTCAAATGTTGTCTCAGCAGTTATTATGCATTACAAAATATCGGAACATTGAGAAGGTTATGGGAATTATAATAATATTTCCTCCTTTCTTTCCGAAATCACTCTATACTTAACCACATTGGCCTTTTGAAGGCTGGGAGTATTATTGCTTGCAAACTCACCGGCATCCTTTGGTGTTGCAAAATACCATGTCAACCGATTAACTATCAATGGGATAATTGTATATATTAATACAACTATAGGTTGTATTAGTTTAATCCTATAAGCATCTTTATTGGTTGAATATCAAGCTGAGATACAAGATACAAGAAACAAGGTTGAGGCTGGAAAAGTAATTGGGTAGCAAAATTAAAGTGAGCTTAGTGAAAATTGAATAGTATGTGCTATGATTATGATTGAAGCTTTCTTGTTGCAGGATGCGTACATCATTTCAAGCGTGTTCATTCTTAGTCTTTGAAATCAATTTAGTAATCCATAATTGAAATGAATGCTTCTCTAGGAATACTTTCATTTGGCATGATTGGCATGGCATGCCCACCCATCTTGGCTTGAAGTGAAAAAGTATTACTTGCTTTACAGGGTAACTCTGATGGAAGTAATCATAAGAAGGTTTTGAAATCAGCAAATGTATCAACCTTTGCAAAAGCAATATTCAATTTTACTCTGACTAACTTCCTTCCTATAGGTAATGTTGATCATTTTTAAGTGAGTAATAATGATCATATATTCATTATCAGTGGAAGGTGATTTCTAATGAATTTTCCTGATATGAAGTGGGTTGGGATTTACATCATCCTCATTTAAATTCTTGCATGGTTTTGATGCTTCACGATCTCAATTTGCTCAAATGATATATTGAAGGAATTTTTGTATATTGGTGCTAGGCATGATTAACTTTTTTTAGCTCAGGGTGATCTTAATCGGTGTTTGTTACATGCCTTTGAAATCTGTGGCTTGTCTCATTTGATATATTGGATCGACTTGCTTGAACTCAAATATTCTGCAAATTTTCAGTACTTTTGGTCGAATTTCCACCCCGCTCCAACCACCAGGATTATCGTCGTCATTATTATTTCTGTATTTAAAATCATGATTGATATGTATCATGTTGTAAGTAATATATTCCTTTGAAGCTTGATTGCTTTTTTTGTCTTTAGCACTAAAATATTTGTAGAAGTTGAAGGAAATTTCTCTTTTGATTCTCAAGATCCTGCTCTCTGATTCTTCTGTTCTTTCTCGCAATCAGTTCACTAATCTTGTAACTTAAATTGTAGCTCTAATCAGTGGAGTAGTTTTGGGATTTTCAAATCCGACTCTTGGCTGTCTTGCACACAAATACTCATTGTCAAAATTTAGTACTTGCGGAATTTTCTTTATCTCAGGTGCAGTTCTGTTCATCATGGTTTGTATATTTACATGTCTGTTTCTTGCCTTCCCTGAACTCCTCTTGAATATTTTAGGGCTGAAGTTACGGGGTGGGGAATTTCGAGCAGTTGCAGAAGCGTGGCCAGCCGGAATATTTGGGCTGGTATGATCACAAAGTTTTTATGAGCCTTCTCTACGCTCAAGTTCTTCCCCTCAGGCCCTTTATCTAGTTCAAATATTCAGTGACATGAAAATATTAAATATTCAGTGACATGAAAATATTTGCAAACCCTAGTCAATTTCCATCTTCAGAACTTTTTGATCGATTAGGAGAATTTTATACCAATTATCATCTGATCAGTCTTAATTTTATCTTAACAAATATTTGAAACCATTACCATGAATTTTCATAATGTGTTCTTGTTCTGATTCTCAACTTTTCTAAGTGAAAGCATTACTAAGATTGTTTTCAAAAACTCAAATGACTTTTCTATACTGAAATTTGGATGGATAGAGTGCATTTCCTACACAAATTCAAGTTTGTAAGGTTGCCTTTTTAAAAGCACAGCTTCTTGTTTCAATGCATTCTTTTGTTTATGTAGTTCTCAACTTTTTTAATGTAAAATCACTTCAGCTTGAAACGGCTCGTAGTAAATTTCATTTTTTATGTAAATAAACTTGGGACATTGAATAATATGATCTGTGGTTCCCTTATTATTCTTTCAATATCTCCAAGAATTATTTCTTCTGGTAAAGCAGGGACTGAGGGATTAATTCATTTTGAGAGTACCTTAGGTTTTCAGTGGGACAAAAAAAGTCATTGCTTCCATTTGATGCTCTGATCATGAGCTAAGGTTATAAACATTCATTTTCCAACCAAATAGAAAGCTGATAGCTTGTTGCCTATGTTTGTAATAAGTACTAATCTTTAGAACTTGTATGGAGACAAAATTTCTATGAGGCCTCAAAACATTTAGCTGATAGTGGCCTGAATGCTTCTTCAGTTCTTCCCAATCATGTTGATAGATGAGAAGACATATGTTTCTATTTCTAATGGCATGTGCAATTAACTGTTGTACTTGATTGTCCAGGTTTCTATTCTGTTGGTTAGCCCCTTATTCTCCAGGCTGATTTTGCAAGTTCAGCTCACACCTCAGGAGTTTGTAACAGGCATGCTGGCTGAAAACAAAAGCCACTTTCTAGTTTTTTCTCTCTCTCTATGAACCATATAAAAGAATGAATGTTTAACTGAAATAGAAATTTTTTGGGCAAAGTTACTGATTGTGAAGCTTCTTGGAACAGGATTGGCGATTTTTAGTTGTATGCCAACAACATTATCTAGTGGAGTTGCACTGACACAGGTTTCCATTTTTACTTTCCTATAGTGCTTTCAGAAAAAAATATGTTATATGCTTTAGGAGGTTAAACATTCTATGATTGCAGCTTGTCGGTGGGAACTCTGCTCTTGCTCTTGCAATGACTGTGATATCTAATCTATTGGCCATTTTAACAGTAAGTTTAAACTATCCTTCCTACTATCTACTATTCTTTTTTGGCCCACTTAGTACCTATACTAAATATGCTCTGTACTTCTTATGATTAATTTATTCATCTTTCTTTCATGTCTATAATTCAAGAAAGCATTGGAGGGAAGAAGAATGAATGCAAGTTCTATTGTATATTGACTTCAAGATTATTTTAGCTTCCATTATGATCTAATGTGGTTTATTGTATTAGTATAATGGTAACTTTCAGTACGATAAGAAAAGACTCAGCTAATTTTCATCATCATTATGCACGTAGGATTAATGTACTGGTTACAGTCCTAACAGTGACATTTGTGGTGATATTCCATTCCTAAAACTTTTTCTCATGTCCTTCTGTGGAAAGGGGAAAATTGCAGACACAAGTAGCAATTTCGTTTCTAGGCCAAAGAGAAAGCTTGTTTACATTACCCTTGCTTGTTGGCTAGTAGTCCTACCGTAGGTCAGATTTTCTTTGCTCTCTTCATTTGTTGGTGATTCTATTTATGTGTCCCTGAAAGCTAGATACAAATGGTCAAATTTGTAATTGCAATATGTTGATCTAGATGATATCCTCAGAACTTGTTCCTGGTTATTTCGTTACAACATAAATTTTCCAGAATATATTGCTTTATGTTTTTTAATATGTATGTAGTTATATCCCTTATTCATGTTGTGAATGTTTTTTTATAATTGCTGGCATTGAGACATGTTGATGGGCACCAAGATAGACCTAGTCTTAAGGTCTAGATTATCCATCCATTGACTTGATTTTGGCTTTCTTGGGGAGTTTTCAAATTGATTGTGGGTTCAAGGGATTTCATTCCCGCGGGTTCATATCACATGTTATGCTGAGGAGAAAGTTTCTTGAACTCACTTTTCTTTTTCAGCTTTTATGCTTTATTCTTTTTTGGTTTATCTTTGTTTTAAGCTATTTTTGTACAATTGGACCTCAGGCATTTCATTAGTAAGAGAAGAGGTATGATTTATTACGTGTATTTATTGATGAACCATTAGAATTTATGTTTATCGCTCTATTTATTCTTTTAAACAATAAAACTTAATGCTAAAATTTATGGTTCATCTAACGGAATGCCTGCCAGATAATGAAAGAAGTTTACTACGACTTTATCTGTACTATTTTGCTGTTATTATTCCTCTAAGCATCATTTTCTTGCCTATGCTCGAGAAAATAGATGAAAAGTAGTTCATACTTTTTCGCTAGACCTTTTCTACTACACATACATATTTTCCGTGCAAGAAATTTGTGTTTGTTCTTAGATGAACTCCCATAGAATCTGCTTTCACTGCTAGAAATACAAAAATATTGGTTACTCAGATATACAGTGGATCTGCAATATTTTTCTGTTTTTGGGTTGATGATAATGTTTGTCTTACAATGCAGGTGCCATTTTGGATCTCAAATGTTTTTGCTGATGGTTTTGGTGTATCCATTCCAACAGGGGAGCTATTTTGGAGTCTTATTTTCACTCTTCTCGTTCCTTTGGTTTTGGGAAAGGTTCCTTCCTTGCCTCTATCTCAAGCTATCACACTGAAGTAGGCATTATTTCGGTGCCTAACAAAATAGGATTTAATTTATCTCCTAGTTGACTCAGAAAGACCCAATCAAATAGTCACATTCACAATCTTGCCCTAACATTTAACCTGATACCTGTAAAAGTTCTGAACAAGTAAAGGAAAAGACAAGAATCTACATCTTTTACATAACTGGCACAGTGAACAGTACAAACGCTTCAGGAAATTCAGTAGAAATACAGAAATACATATTACTTTCCTTTGGATCAAGAAAGTAACATCATTTAACCCTCGACACAAAATTTAATTTTAAACTTCTAATTATATGGAAATTTGTTGCACTTGATTAAGGTCTAACTGCATGGAATTTGGATTTGAGTAATTAAATGATCATCGGGGTAAACTGGCGATTTAAATATCTTATACGAGTTCCACCATGAGGAGTGATTATAGCTTATTGCTAAATCTTCATTATCATTAGGATCACATTTAGGAGCGACCCCCAGTGGACTAAGGAGGATCATTGTGCTTGTCAATGCATTTTAGTCTGTATACTACATGATCCAGTGTAAAATATCACAGCTGAGCTAACTGTTCACTTAAATAGCAGCTTACAGGAAGGCTAATCTTTATCTGGCTTTTAAGTTTTGAGAAATGATTTGTACAAGCTCCAAATAAACAAGCCCTGTGCATGCCTTTGTAAAAAAGTGGACCCCACCTTGAAAAAATGTAAAAAAAACCGTTCTTTTTTAGTGGGACCCACTTTTTTATAAAGGGCCTATGCGGGACTTGTATATTTGGGGCTTTTACCTAGCATTACTCGTAAGTTTTTTATTAGATTAAAATTCTCTGTAGGATCGATCATTTTGTTTAACAATGTTATCGCAAACATCATATGTTTCAGAAGTTCAAGTCTCTTCGCAAGGGGTAAAAGAATTGAATAAACTATAAAAGGAAGCAATAATTAAGTGTGCAACAAACTAATTGTATATTATCTGTAACAAAATTTGAGAACTGTCTTACTGATATACTAGTGTTTCTTTCTTCAATTCACAATTTCTCCTGTCTTTTATTTATTTTTTTCTTTTTGTGGATTGCAACACATTATAATAATATAGTAGTTCTATTTGAAGGTCTTTACACCACACATTATCCACATGGCATAATTTGATTTGCAAAATTCAAATTTTAAAATTTAAAATTTATCTCCCAAATCAAATTATGCCACGTGGATGATGTGTGGTGTAAAGGCCTTCAAATAGAATTATTCATAATGATATGGTTCAACTTCACCAATTTTATCATGAGCCTTGTGGTTACTCAGTTTGCAGGGTTTTTATGTGATTTTCCATTGACAGGTAGTGCGAAATATGTTGAAAGGTAAAAGTTCTATTTGTCTTCATTTTTTTCCTTTGACAATTGTAACCTTTTTGGTGTACAAAAAGATTCCAAATTCCCTCTTTACCTCCTGAAAATATCTATGATGTTGTTAGACTAAAAAGGATCAGATATTTTCCTCTACTTCGAAAGGAATGTGTAATCATTTGATTTGTTTAACTGTATTCAAGTATCACCTTTTATAGTAATGCACATAAATGCATTTTCAGACTTCCATTGTACTGTGAGTTGTATCAAATAAGCAGAACTTCTTGCATGTATGCCTGCTATGGAATCTGTTGTAAATTTGTTCTGGAATTAGGCGATTATAGATGAAAAAAAAACGAAAAATTGAAGACAGTTTAATATTGTTCAGCCATATGCCTATGTCCACAGGACAGCTGCATAACTTTAGTATCATAAAAAATCTATCTGGGGTTACACATGACTTGTATTTTTTGTGTATCAGCCTCAAAACTCTAACCTACCACATTGAACTTCCCAAAATACATTTAACTTATTGCGGATGCTACCTTAGTGTCCTCCCCGGGCATTATATAATATGTATAAGCCAATGGCTCCCTGACACTTAGCAGTCTGCCAGAGTCCCAAGCAAGACTTGCTGTTCTCCCAAACATTATTCCTCCCAATTGGCCATCTTCTCGACAGGACCAAAAGTCCTATTCCTCTGGAATTTCATGTATCAAATTACTCTGTCCAATCTTGGCTGGAATATATGCCACCATCTCCAAAAGAATGATATGGTTTTGATTAGCCAGATAATGAGTGCATCTGTTGTAAAAAGATAGCATACGACTCGTTATTGTTTCTTAAATACCTCTAGCTATCATAATTTTTATTTCCCCAAAATATCTGACTATGATTGGTTTATAGGTCTGGCAACATATATTGATCAGAATCAAAAGATTTTCTCAATGATGAGTACTGTCCTTCTTAGTCTTGTAAGCATTTGATCTTCTTTTGACTTGGACTACTGGGCCTTTTCTACCTTTTCAACAAATGATCTTTTTTCCCGTCATTTAGAGAAATGAATAAAAATACAGTCTTATGCTGAATGGTCTGCACTGAGGTCTAACTTATCAGTGTACCTCCCTGATATTGTGAAGTCGAGACTCAAGCTTATGTTTGCTTTTTTCATGCACTATCGAATAGAAGATACCCTCTAAGGAAACAGGTTCCTCAGGTGAATGATATACCACCAAAGACTAAACCAAGATATATAATTGAATGTGTAGTTAGGATAGTAAGAGTCAAGAAGAGTAAATGTCTTTGAAGTCTTTTAGAAGTCCTTACAAAGGCAACGATTTCGAAGTCTATGCAACTTCTTTATAAAAATCAGAACTTGTTTCTTTGGAAAGGCATAATCTCAATGGACCTTTGTTGTTCGTTTGTTCATTTGCATTTTACCTTCATTCTCAATTTATCTTGGTATTCCACTAAATTTTTTCTTATGGAGGTTACTTTGTATTGCTGTAAGGATTTTGTCAATATCTTTAATAAGCTATTACTGATTCTCTCTACCTTGTCCTAGACGCCATGGATGCAAGTAAGCAAGTCAAGACCCTTGATTTTAATGTTAAAGCCAAAAGGATTTATTGAAGCTATGGGAATGGGAATGTGAGTTCTTCATATAGCAATTAGATGTTCTTTCTGGTCAATCTGTTTTTTTCTACTTCCAAGTTATTCTCTCTTTCACAAAAGGAATTGGAAATGAAATCAACTTACATACTTGCCATTATTTAACTTTTGTTAGTTGCTTGTGTCATAACAGAGCACGTGCTTCCTGTCAGTTGAAATCGAACCTTGCCTAGCTCTAGACAAACAAATAGCTATTGGTTACCATGACATGTTTCCCTGAATATATATTCAGGGAAACATGTCAAATTTTGAACTTATTACACCCAACTTAAGCCCTTACAATTTTTGAGGTTGACACGTTAAATGAAGGGTTTTAGGAGTCTCTGCTATAGTATTTCCAGATGGCTTTCAATTAAGTTATTTTTGGTTAACAAGGCAAGAGATATGGTAAAATAAAAAATCTGTATCTGACAATGATTATAATCTTCATTTGTTTGCAGACTTGTGCACCTCACCCTTCTGGTTTTTAACGCCATTGCAGTAAAGTGCATGTCAGCCGGCTTTGGTGGTAGAGAATCCATTTTTTCAAAGAAAGAGAATTTCCGCGCTCTCTTAATAGTTTGTAGCCAGGTTGGTTGATTAGCAGTGAATGATTTTATCCATTAACTACGTTTTGCTATTCATCTACATTGTCAAATGAGTGACGAAATGGTTTCATCATGGTTGACATTTGTTGAAACAAATTTGAAAAATAGAACTCAAATATGAAATACTGATCGATATCCATATACCTATTGCTTACCATCCTATGCATAGAGCTATCATACAAAAGGCTCTAATCCTATCTGGGTTGACATTTGCCTGAATGGATTGCCTAAAATGATCTGCCATTGCGGGTTGGTTGTTCCATACTCTCTGTTGGTCACCAGTGCAAATGCATTTTTATTCTTAGTACATTACAGTTAACAATGTAATTTTGTAAAATGAGTATTTGGGTTTTACAAAGTCACCTTATTATGTAGAAAGCTCTGCTCATCGTTGTAGCTGTAGTGGATCAGCTCAGTGGTGTAGTTGGTGAATCAGGGCTGTTAGTTCTTCCTTGTGTTGTGGCACATATTAACCAGGTTCCTGTCATCTAACTTTTCCTCTCTCACAAGAATTTTTCCTTTTCTTTCCATTTTTCTTTCTTGTTTTCCTGATTAAGCAAGTCTTGAAAAGAACGTTTTCTACTTACACTATAAGTTATTGGTGCAGGTCATCATTGATTCAGTATTAGTAAACTTTTGGCTCTGGAAAGATCAGTCATACAACAAAGATTTTGAAGCATGACCCTTCTTAGTTGATGTGCATTTTGCAAATTTGTTGTGCTTTTCAGCATTAAACTCAAAATAATTTTTTAAGGAGATAAAATTACATAACCCCAAAAAAAAAAAAAAAATTGAAAGGCCTTGTTAAGTATTATTTGCTTCTGTATCATGCACATCTTTTAAGAACTGAAACAAATCCTTAAAGCTGGACCATCCATGTCCAATGACTTGGATCTGTTTTAAGAATTACATTCTGCAACTCCAAATCAATCACCAAAACTTATCCCTTTCGAACCTAAACTTTGTTTGAGATTAAAAAAAAAAAAATTAAAGGTTTTTAACCATAGAACAAGCAGAGCATTTGTGAAATTGAACGGTGTTCTTGGCAAATATGACACCATTTTGATGCACATAATTTGATAGCTACCCCCTTAATCTTTGCTAGTAATTATTGCATTCGTGTGTTTCTTATAATATTTGATGCAATTTGTTATCTTTTGGATGTGATTGATCAAGTTATATATATATATATATATATATATATATATATAAAATATTGAATTAATAAAAACTCTTTGTTGAGGGTGTGTGCATCCTCGAGATTAGTCACAACGAAGTTCTTGGAGGCCCAGTGTGCATGTATATATGTATATATATATACTAGGGAACGGCCCCGGGTGTGTTAGCATGGGGTACACCTGATATAATGATTTAAATAAAAAAAGAAATGAAAAAATTAATAGCTTATTTATTTGGAAAAATAAAATACAAGGTTAAAGAAAGACAAAAAATCAAGATTAAAAAAAAAATCTAAACTTCAGCAAAGTGTCTGCATCCATATTGGATTATCTATTTACTCTCTATATAATAATAAAATATTATTAATTTAATAATTTTTTTAATTTTTATTTTTATCACATTTTATAGTTCTACTTATTAAAATACTAATAATAATTATATTCTAATCAAATTAATAGTATTCAATATTAATATTAATAATAATTATATTATATTAAGATTTTTTTTGTAAAACATGATCATTCATTAAATTCTACAAGGGAGCTACACGTCAAATAGTTAAGGGTATTAAAGACCTTTTGGTAAAACAAGATATTTCATTAAATTCTACAAGGGAGCTACACGTCAAATGGTCAAGAGTTTTAAGGGCCTTTTGGTAAAACAAGATTTAACGGACTTAACATAAAAATAAGAAAAATTAACGAAAAAATAACAAAAGTTATTATTTACAATTAGATAGCTATTTATTATAATAGAGTAAATATATATAAATATGACGATACTGCCATTTTTGCCATTCAGCAGCCCCTAGAACTTCCTACTAAGG
Organism: Juglans cinerea; assembly: GCA_961763995.1. Classification (NCBI taxonomy): domain Eukaryota; kingdom Viridiplantae; phylum Streptophyta; class Magnoliopsida; order Fagales; family Juglandaceae; genus Juglans; species Juglans cinerea. Next base: position 5,329,135 of record CAUIVZ010000015.1, read on the forward strand.
CTTTTACAAAGCTCTATGGCAGTTTAAATAATAAATTTTCCGAACTCAATAGTGTTTGGGTACAACATAGTGCAATTATCACCGTAATTAAACCCTGTTAAACTGTTGACAATGGCGGAACTACGTAGAGAATAGATGGGGCCTCCTAAATAATATTAAAACCTCTTTAGTTAAAACAAAAAAGAAAAAGAAAAAATATATATAAAGATTTTATATCTTAGAAATGCTTTGGTGGCGAATTTGTGCCCCGAATGGTTTTTTTTTTTTTTTACTTAGTGATTAAGGAAGTATTTTTTAATGATATTGTGAATTTTTTATTTTTTAAAAAAATATTTATGATAATTAAAAAAATACATGAAAAATAAAGAAAAATAAAAAAGTGAAATACACTATTCGGGATACTTCTTTGGACCACTTTTTCGTTGGCTGTAGTGCCACTCTTTATATCTAGTCTCTCGAAAAGATTTTAAGAAAAACCTTTTGATCTTCTTCCGACATCTGAAAATCATCTTCTAACTCTATCTATGATCTTCTAGTATCCACAAAAAATATTTAAAAAAAAAAAAAGTATCTATATTTTTTAAAATCCAAAAACATTTTTCAACAATGTCTAACAATATATCTCCATATTTATAGACTTTAAAATACTCAAAAGTTTGGCAGCGTATGGATTTATTTTTTGAACTCAAAAGCCTTATATTTTTTATGTTGACTTTATATATAAATGTTAAATGAGGTTAATTCGAATTATCTTAAGGAGCGGAATTCTCACAAGTTCAAATTTTTGTTTATCTTGAAGCTCACATCACTTTGTTGTTAGTACATCTATGTCGCTTAGGAGGCTACTAGAGTCTCTTAAAACTTTAACGTTTCAAGATCAAGAGATCTAGATGGCTTCTCTAGGAAATTTTAGAGAGAGAGAAGAGTTTTTTCTTTTTGTATGTTCACTTTTTTACTCTTCTTTATTTAATGTACGTAGAATTGATCTTATTTAAAGAGTTTTCTCATGAGAGATTAATTAACTTCTATGAAGTTAAGTGATAGTTGCGGGGAGTTAATTAATAATCTCTTCACCTATATGGACACAACATGGGTCATGGGATATCCACTACCATCAATAAGAGATAAACATTGTTTGTTACACATAAAAAAACAAAATATACACTTGCACAGCCATCATCATATTTATTGTGCCCTAAACTCAAATTTCTAGTCCCGCCACCGACTCTTGAGCTTGCTTATGATATCTTTTGATTTGAAATTTGATGGCACAAGTGAGGAATTCTCAATATTTATAGTGATTTAAATGGGAAGATTTGATTTTAATAATTATTACATTCACAATTTAGGCCATGTTGTTCACAGTTAACGCTTGAGTCAACTTCCAAGCCTCCATTGTATTATCTACTATAGTCACTTGTTTGTCTCGACGGATGTTAATCAAACTAGTTTGGTTATACAAAATCAAATTATCTCATCTCATTTCATATAATCATTACAATTTTTTCAAACTTTCATACAAAATATAATAAACAATTCAACTTTTTCAAATCTCAAAACAAGAATTATATTAAAAAATTATATTACAATAATATTTTATTCAACTTTCAACAAAACATTTCATCTCATCTAAACTGCGTAACCAAACGACGTATGCTCAATTCACCATGGATTCTCATGTAATAATGAAATATAAGTTCTAAATGATATGAAGTCACACTAATTTGTCTAGACCTTGACCAAATTTACTCTAATACCATCCTATCACTATGATCAACACTTCCGTTGCACACTCTCATTTCTTCACCGATATGAGATCTCTTAAATATGTCACCACTATGTTTAATTCATTTTAAAACCTGCCAAGGCAATTCTCACAGAAGTCTGAGAAAAATAGACTTCTTGTCTCTTTAATCCATACACACTCACGTATATTTCTAGATAATCTCTTCATCCTTAGTTGCAGTCCATAGCCTTAGATTGATGACCCCATATTACTTAATACCAATCAACCTAAACACAGAAAGCTGTATAAAAGTATCACAATGTAAAGGAGTAAGGATGGATGCCACAACAAAGGTGACCTAAATAGTATCAAAGAACTTGGAATGTATACATTTCCATCATTTTGTTTTGGAAAGATCAAAGAACTCAGAATGTATAAACAGTCAAGCTCATGCGGTGGAGAAAAATTCCATAGATTGAAGTTAGACATAAAGTGTCAAAAGCTATGTTTCCAATTGGCGAGAGAAAAATATTCAAACAAATGAAGTCACCATCAAAAGAAGTGACCCATGAATAGTTCATCATATTTAAGTACCAAAGGTGAGGCTAACAAGCCCTCTCAGATTAATCAAGTTCAGGCTACTCAGAGGGTGCTTAGGTGGTCAATACCAGCAGAAGGATCTTTCAAAGCAAACTGGGGTGCTGCTTTGAGGGTGGAAACATGCAGAATTGGGGTGGGTGTTATAATTAGAGATCACCAAGGTCAGGTTATAGGAGCACTCAGCCCATCTAGAGATATCACAGATAACCCCTTTGATGCTGAAGCTCACGGCCTCCTGCTGGCAGCAGTTTTCTGTAAGGAGCTTGGCCTAAAGCAGGTAGTGTTAAAAGGTGATTCAAAGCAAGTAATTGATCTACTACAGAGGTAGGGTTCAAATTGGAGCATGGGGGAATTGCTAATTGAAGATGCACGGCAACTAATGGATGCTTGCAGCCAGTGGACAGTATCTCATGTAGAGAGGCCAACATGGCTGCTCATCACCTAGCAAAGTCTGCCCTTAATTTCTCTGTGGACTTACATGATATTGAAGAATGCCCTTTGTGCATTCAGTCAATTGTAAACCTCAAGATGTTATTGGCTTTGTTTTAATGAGATCAGTTTCAAAACAGAGGAGTGTCGAGTAATTTTGCTTACAAGGTTGGTCTTTCAAAGTTTCGTTTTTGACAAAACATACAGAGTAAAACTCTAAAAATTTCGACAAAAGAGTTAAAAAAAAATGTTCGTATCATAACACTAACAACTCATTAAATTGGGACAAGATTTGATTAAATTGGACAAGGAGGTTGACTTCCCTCAAAAAAATGAAGTAGACAAAAATGAAACAATAAGTTTTTTTTCTTTTTAATTTAAAGTCCAACTCCAAAAAAGTTTTCAAAAAGTAGTGGTTTTCCTTTGTATTAATTCCTAAACGAATCTCAAGGAAAAATAACTTAGAGACTTTTAAAAATTCCAAGTCACGACATAGAATTGATAGAATAGGATTGATTATTTGTACGCTTCTCAGGTGATTTGATTTGTTTATTACGGTATTCCACTGCCATAAGTGAAGGTTTTTTAATAATGTGGACCGGGATCACTCTTGAACATGTGACTGTCGTCTCTTCTTAAAAAAAAAAGTCAGGACATAGAATTTTTTGTATAATGATTAATTAAATACAATCATTGAATAAAAAAAATCATAATTAGTTTAAAGCATGTAGAAATACTATAAAACAATATAAATACACATTGACACATAAGTTCAGACACTTTGACTTTCCTAGAAATTATTTAGACCATAACTTACTAATAAACTATTTTGCAAAGATTTTATGGAATTATCTCTTTTGAAAAAAGAAACATAAGAAGTTTGAGTGTAAAAGAGTTTGAATAGTTTGGAAGAATAAATCAATTGACGTAAATCCAAGGGGTAACACTAAATAAAGGGTTATATTACTCAGCATCCCACAAAACACACTATACATATATATTTTAAATTTTAAATTTTTTTATTTTTATTTTTATTTTTATTTTTATTTTATTCATGCTAAACTAATTGATTTGTTCTACTTATTATCTATACACTGTATATTTGTTGTGGGAAAAAGGGAAAAAAATTAAAAGATATGTGGTATGGGGAATATTAAGTAGAATTATATTTCATAAATAAAACATTCATAGCGAAGGAATTAATTAAGTTTCTTTCCTTAAATGTTACACGTGTGATATGTTAATGATCACCTCTACAATGGAGGTCTTCTCAAGCACAACTTAATCCAAGACATTCCCAGCATCTCATCTACAATAAGCAACAGTCCCAAAAGATCCAAAACCATGCCAAGCCAACAAAATACATCTTTAGTTCTTTCTACGGCCAGGCTTATTACATTGTTCATCGATCTCCTCGAAATGTGCTATCTTAATTTCATGGTGATGTAGTACATGGTGACGGGCGGTAATAAGGGGATCTATTATTAAAAAATTAATTTATTTTCATGTGGATCCTATATTTATTCATTTTTTTCAAAACGACTGCACGGTGTTTGCACACTCACGACTGCAAGTATCATTTTTCTTATTTTTATATGATGATGTATAGAGGACACCATCAATGTTATTTAATAATTTTAATTTTTTTAAATCAAATTATGTTATATAAATACTTTATTAAATGTTCTCTACGCATCGACTTGAGAATATAATTTTTTTTATATATATATATATATATATATATATTCAACTCAACCTTCGTAAGCGCGAACACAATCTTTGAGTTTGTGCATAGCATAATTGCCTCACCCGTACGTCATAAATATAGAGCATGACCTTTGAAGCTCTTCGTGAATATTACACACAAACACACATATAAACTTCAAGCAGAGTACACCACTGTATTAGAAAAGATAAAAAATCTGAACTTCTGAAATAGTACAAAATAAATTACATAAAAGAGTCATTCTACACCCACTAAGAATATAGCCCAACAAATTATCCCATAAGGCTATTTGACCCTTTTTTTCCATACATTTTTTATACCCTTTTGTTTTCGAAATTCTAGCATAATAGTCACAAAAGAAGAGAAAACGCCTGCACTATCACGATGATGAGTGTTATCGTGGGCGCGCAGTAGGCAGTAGGCAGTAGGCAGTAGGCAGTAGGCAGTAGGGTATGTTGCCTCATCCAGTAATAGTGCTCACCTACTAACACAAAAGAGATAACCCACTCAATTATAAGTCATGTGCTTCGGCCATCCATTCCACTCAGGGTTGTTTGGAAATACATCTATTTTCGTGTATTTTTTTATATATTTTTTTGTATTTTATTTTTAAACATTATTCAAATATAAAATAATTTTCAATTTTATATATTCAACATTTTCTTCTTATCATTATAATTTTCTCAAACTCTCAAACAAAACATAAAACCCTATAAAACTTTCCCAAATTTAGGTTGCATTTGGATGTTGATCTGAGTTGAATAGTAGTGAGTTGAGATGGTAGAGTGAGTTTTATGAGATCCACCTAAGATGAGTTTAAATGTGTTTGGATGTTAAGATAAGTTTAGATGTATTTATGAGAAGTTGAAAAAGGTTGTGGGTCCCACATGTAAAGAAATATTGAATTGAAAAAAGTTTTGGATCCAACGTGTAAAGAGGTTTTGAGTTGAGATGAATTTAGTAATTTGAGAGTTGAGTGTATGGATATTAGAGTTAACTTAAAATTAGACTGAACTCAGATGAGTTTAACAACCAAACAAGGCCTAAATAAAAATTATATTCAAAATAATATAAAGAACTCACTCCACCATCTCAACTCACTATTATTTATAAAGAACTTAATTCATATCAACTCACTATTAGTTTTGATGGTGGTTACGGAGAAAGAATTAGGTAGAGAAAATGTGTAAATCGACGAGAACTTACCACGAAAGAGATAGGAAGCGATGAAGTTGGGTGGCGATCTATGCTAGTCATGGCTGGGGTCTCCTTTGAACAGGGTGGTGGAGAAGCACGGACTGGCTGGGCTATATTTGTTTATGTGAAACGAAGGCTGATTTCTCAATTGAGTTTGTGTTGTTTGTTGTGTCAGTGTGGAGGAAGTGGTCTTCGCAGTTTGAGTCGTGGGGGAAGTGCAGTTTGAAAATACGTTTAAAAACACAAAGAAGTAAAAATTTTGACAGACTCTTAATTCATAATTAATAATTGATTTAAAAATATTTATGAAATAACTAAAATAAATAAACAGATAAATACTTTAAAAATAATGATAATAATAATAATAATAATGATAATAATAATAATAATCATAATAATGATAATAATAATACTAATAATAATGATAATAATAATATGAATCAAAATAATACTAATAATAATTGATACATCCAATCAATAAATTGTAATCTAAAATGGTCGATTAAACTTAATTAGGTCCAATAAAATTGTCCTTAGAATATTGGGTCGGATCGTTACAGGTGAAAAACTGCAAAGATTGAAGCCAGATATAAAGTGTCAAAAGCTGGAACTCCTATATTTCAAGCTGGAAAATCGCGACGATGAAAAAGTTGCTGCAATTAAAGGCTTTTTGCGGCAATTTTATTTCCAACCAACATAAAATCGTCGCAAAAAACCTTATTTCTTGTAGTGAAAAGAAGTGACTTTGAGTAGTTTGCCCTTTTAATTAAGTATCAAAGGTGTGCTCAACGCCAAATAACTAAGAAGGAAATTGATTTGTACCGGAAATGAGCTCAAAATAGAGGAGTCGGGTAACTAATTTGGTTACATGGTCGGTCTTTCAAGGGTTTTGTTTTGTACAAAACATACAAAAAGAGTTAAATTCTAAATATTTGGACAAAAGAAGTTGAAAATCTTCTTATCATAACATTATCAACTCATTGAGTTGCATCAAGATTTGATTAAGTTGGACAAGAAAGCTGTTTTCCCTAAAAAAAATAAAGTAAATAGAGAAAAATGAAATAATATGTTTTTTCTTTTTATTAAAATCCAACTCCAAAAAGGTTTACAAAAAATAGTGGTTTTCCTTCATATTAATTAATGAATAATTATACTTATCATCCCCACACACCAAACGTATTTTAATTTTTTTTTTCATTTTTCCTATAACAAGTATGTAATGTATAGATAATAAGTAGAACAATTCAATTAGTTTAACAAGAATAAAATAAAATAAAAAATAAAAAATAATAAAAAATAATTTTAAAATATATAAAGTGTGTGGTGTAAGATGATGAGTAGCATCTCTCAAAATTTAAAACGTGTAGTAACTACAAAACATTATATATATGTGAAATCACCATTAATCCCAAAAGTTAAACTAATAGAAAGATATAGATTTAATTATTTATTTTATATCTTAACATTCTCACTCACGTGTGGGCCAGACTCTCCCTCAATGGATGACCCAACACGTGAAATATTTAATTAAATGAGATAGAGTATAGAGTCAGAATTCAAATTCAAGACATCTACTATGATACCCATATGAAATCACTACTAATCCCAAAAACTTAAACTAATGAGAAGATATAGATTCAATTATTTATTTTATATTTTAACAACATACACATTGACACAGGTTCGGACACTTTGACTTATTAATAAACAAAGTCGTATAGTACAGACATTTTTGCAAAACTTTTATGGAATTATCTCTTTTGTACAAAGAAACATAAAAAGTTTGTGTTTAAAAAAAATTGAATAATTTTGAAGAATAAATCAATTAGCGCAAATCCAAAGGGTGACGATAAATAATAATAACATTCATAGTAAAGGAATTAATGGGGCTTGTTTCCTTAAATGTTACACATGTTATATATATATATATATAGTAATGCTAGAGATAAGCCATTATAGCAGTGCACACTTTGTACTCACTGCGTGGCTGCTTCTAGTTGATTGTTCCCAACACTCACTTGGGGAGATGTGTGGTCTAGATGATGCCACATCATGTGTGTAAAATGGATGCTTCCAATAGTGACTTCTATCTATATTTATTCATATATATATATATATATATATATATTCCAAGACATATATTCCCAGCTAGTTAGAAATCCATGCATTCATCTCATCGATCTAAAAAAATAAGCTGCAGCAATCTCAAAAGATCCAAAAATAAGCCAAGCCAACAAAATATATCTTTATTTCTTTCGACTTACGGCCCGGCTTATTACATTGTTCATCGATCTCATTGAAATGTGCTATCTTAATTTCATGATTTAGAACTTTTCGGAGGGTTTCGTTTATAAATGGAAGGAGTTTCTGGAGGTGGATTTTTTTCCCTCCCCGGTGGGCTGCAGGGAGTATACGGTTGACCAGCTGGGTTTTTTGGTCTGCCACATCCAGCTCCATTTGGATTTTTTAAGGCGTTCGAACCCGGATGTGGCTGCTCAACAGCGAGCATTCTGCTGAATCCCGAACCCATCATAAACTCCATATCCAAGTAGTCATTAGCTATAAGGCGGCAGGACTCCTCCCCCTCCTCCTCCATGAACCCATTATTGCAGTGGAAGGGGGTGCCGTTGTTGTTGTTGTTCATTAATGTAGGAGCTGGAGCCGAAGCAGGAGGCAGAGCCATGATCAGCAACATTATTACAAGCAGGAAGGCAAGTAGTGAGGTAACCTTGATCTTTACACCAACTTGATCCATGCTTATTTTCCTTTTCTGCTTTCTATTAGATTGATTAGGGTTTGTAGTAGTAGTACTACTACTACTTATATACAGTGGGGGGGAGGGTTGTGGGTGAGGTGCAGGATCATGTGCACATGATATTCCACTAACGATAGGGATGGGACAAGTAGCGAAAGTGGAAAATGAAAGCCATATATTACCTTCGAGATATTCTATTTTTATACAATGATGTATAGATGACACCATCATTATTATTTAATGGTAAGATTTGATTTGTAAAATTTAAATTTTTAATTTTTTTTAAGTCAAATTATGTCATATAAACACTTTATTAAATGTTCTCTACGCATCGACTTGAGAATATAATTTTTTTTTATATATATATATATATATATATATATATATTCAACTCAACCTTCGTAAGCGCGAACACAATCTTTGAGTTTGTGCATAGCATAATTGCCTCACCCGTACGTCATAAATATAGAGCATGACCTTTGAAGCTCTTCATGAAAATTACACACAAACACACATATAAACTTCAAGCAGAGTACACCACTGTATTAGAAAATAGCCCAACAAATTATCCCATAAGGCTATTTGACCCTTTTTTTCCATACATTTTTTATACCCTTTTGTTTTCGAAATTCTAGCATAATAGTCACAAAAGAAGAGAAAACGCCTGCACTATCACGATGATGAGTGTTATCGTGGGCGCGCAGTAGGCAGTTGGCAGTAGGCCTCCGGTTATGTTGCCTCATCCAGTAATAGTGCTCACCTACTAACACAAAAGAGATAACCCACTCAATTATAAGTCATGTGCTTCGGCCATCCATTCCACTCAGGGTTGTTTGGAAATACATCTATTTTCGTGTATTTTTTTATATATTTTTTTGTATTTTATTTTTAAACATTATTCAAATATAAAATAATTTTCAATTTTATATATTCAACTTTTTTCTTCTTATCATTATAATTTTCTCAAACTCTCAAACAAAACATAAAACCCTATACAACTTTCCCAAATTTAGGTTGTATTTGGATGTTGATCTGAGTTGAATAGTAGTGAGTTGAGATGGTAGAGTGAGTTTTATGAGATCCACCTAAGATGAGTTTAAATGTGTTTGGATGTTAAGATAAGTTTAGATGTATTTATGAGAAGTTGAAAATGGTTGTGGGTCCCACATGTAAAGAAATGTTGAATTGAAAAAAGTTTTGGATCTAACGTGTAAAGAGGTTTTGAGTTGAGATGAATTTAGTAATTTGAAAGTTGAGTATTTGGATGTTAGAGTTAACTTAAAATTAGACTAAACTCTTATGAGTTTAACAACCAAACAAGGCCTAAATAAAAATTATATTCAAAATAATATAAAGAACTCACTACACCATCTCAACTCACTATTATTCATAAAGAACTTAATTCATATCAACTCAATTCAACATCTAAATGGGTCAGTATCCAAAAGGGCTATAAGTTGCACCAAATAAATTAAGGGTTTGTTTGGGATAAATTTAGGTTGTTTGGATATTAAATATTAAAGTATTTTTTAATCTCAAATAAGATAAAAACTACGTTGGAGAAAAAGTATCAGTCTGAATTTTTTTCTCTAACGTGTTTTTTCGAATAATGTGCAATATAGTTTTAATTTTAAAAGAGTAATGCTACGTACAGTTGTGGAATGCGCAAACGCCGTGCAATCGCTTTGAAAAAGAGTAGGGTCCACTATTAAAAAATTAATTTCTTTTCATGTAAGTCTTATATTTATTCATTTTTGTCAAAGCGACTGCACGGCGTTTGCACACTCACGACTACAAGTATCATTTTTCTACATGACATTGTAATTTTTAAATGACCTTTTATGTCATTTCTATCTCAAAAAACACTTTTATATATTGTTTTCAAACAAATATAATATATTTAAAAGTGTTTTAAACATATATTTACCAAATAGTACAAATAGAAGTTATTATTTAAGTTCTACAATTATAAGACTTAATTAAACTAAAAGCTATATTAGCCACACGCAATCTCCAACATCCACTAAGGGTAGGATAAAGAAAAGAAAGAAGAAAAATAAAGCAGTAACGCCAAATCCTTCAAGAATTACTACTACTTCTTCAGTTTAGAATTAGAATTTTTCTCAACTCTTCCCCAGTACTATTCTTTGATCGGCTTTCAGTTAACTTGATTGAATCTTGGAATGCTTCAGCTCAATAATAAGATAATATTGAATGCAAACTCGCTCGATCCACCGAGGTAACTCATGGCATCGCTCGATCTATTTTTCTCACTTGCTAAAACTCACTTACCTATCAATTATCATATTTGGGGTTGCGTTAGAAATCTTAAAAATTGATTAAATAGTTTTAAAAACTTTTTAATAAAAAGATAGTTTGTTTGGATATTATATATTAAAATATTTTATAATCTTAAATAAGTTAAAAAATACATTTGAGAAAAAATGATACGTACTTTTCCATATAATTGAGAATGTAGTTCCAATTTTAAAAAAACTGTCAATAAGAAAATATACCCATAAAATTTTTAGATAATTACAACTTTCAAACTTTTAAGGATATGGTCATAATTTTTAAAATATCAAATAATCGTCATTTCTATATCAGAAAATAATTTTTAAATTTGTAATTTCCAGAAGAAAATAATTTTTAAATTTGTTTTCAAACAAATGTAGTATGTTTGAAAGTACTTTAAAGATATAGTTACCAAACAGTAAATAACTTTTTAATAATATAATTTAAGTTCTAAAACTCTAAATTATATTTTTCACCGCAATCTCATACATGTCCCCAAAATAAAAGTGTTAATTTTTGTGAAAGTTGAAATTTAGGAAAATCAAATAATTAAGTTTCCATTTCAATCTTGGCACAATTATGTCTTCCTTTCTTTGTACACTTCATACGTATGTGTGGGGATCTATCTAGGGCTGAGCACCGACAGTTTCGGAGTCGGAGGGCCCAACCTCCGACTCCGACTCCGACTTTGTTGGAGGTCGAATCCGACCTCCGACTCCGACTCCGACATGTAGAGAATCTGCTCCGCCTCCGACTCCGACTTGTCGGAGCGGAGTCGGATTTTTTGACTTTTTTTTTATTTTTTTTTTAACTTCATATTTGACCCACTTTTTTAAAAAAATTGTGGGCTTTCAAATTTCAATTTTCACAAAATTACAATCCAAACTTATTAAACTTTTGATTATAATAAAAAATACAACTAAATAAAACAAGTAACATACTAACATACATTCAAAAATTAAAAATAAAAAAAAAAGTCATATTTTTACATGTACTCCCATCATCCATGATTCCATATCCACATCCAACTAATCACTACAATAAACAAAGGCACCGTATACAAAATGAAGATTAAAAAAAAAGGCACCATATAGTTACTATAGTATACTATTATAATTACTATGAATCTATTTTTAATTATATATATATATATATATATATGATATATATTATTATATATGAATATTAAAAAAAAAGTCACCGTATATGAAATGAAGATTCAAAAAATAGTATTACTATTTTATATATAATATAGTATTAATATATTATACTATTAGTCTATTACTATATCTTATAGTATAATTACTAATACTATAGTATCATACTATTAGTATGTTAGTGATTTGATATTATATATATTAAATCTCTAATCTCTTATACTTGATATATATATTAATATATATAAATATTAGTAATACATTAATAGTATTAGTATTAGTTATACTAGTAGTGATATTAGTTATACTAATAGTTATATTAGTATTAGTTATTATTAATACTATATATTATACTAATAGTGATATTAATACTATATATAGTTATAATGATTAGTATAACTACATTAGTATTAGTTATAGTGATTTAGCATAACTATATTAATATAAGTTATAGTGATTTAGTATAGGTATAATACTATAAGTTATAACTATAGTCTATAATAGTATTAGTATAAATATTAGTATTAGTTATAGTAATTTAGTATAACTATATTAATATAAGTTATAGTGATTTAGTATAGGTATAATACTATAAGTTATAATTATAGTCTATATTAGTATTAGAATTAGTTATAGTGATTAGCATAACTATATATTAGTATTTGCTATAGTGATTTCAATTTAGTATAATTATATAATACTATTAGTATAAATCACTATACTAACTATATCACTGATAGTATTCGTATACTAATACTAGTATATCACTATAGTTAATAGTATCATATAGTAATATAGTATTAGTAATTAATACTATAGTTAATAGTATCATATAGTAATATAGTATTAGTAATTAATACTATAGTGATTTATATAGTAATTTATATATAGACTTAAAGTGGATTACTAATAGTATTAGTATTAGACCATAAATCTAATTAATATACTAATGTATATTAGTATTACTAATATATTTATCAAAATGAATACGTTGAGAATTTATGAAGTCAAAAAATAGAATTACAAGATATTGTTATATAAAATTTAGATGAATAATACTTTAGTTATTATACATTAGTATTATATGTTATTCTAAATTTATAGATTAGTGTTTATCCATTAGTATTACATGTTGATGTTATTATGCATCTTAGTGTTTATAGTATATTATATATACATTAGTATTACATGTTATTATATTTATACGTTAGTAATTTAGTGCTACAACTTACATGTAACATGGTAGTAATATTGTAAATTTGTAATAGTATGATATTTACATATAGTCATATACTAAACTATTATTATTTATTAGTCAATTTAGTCTATATATTATAGTATAAATATATTATTTAACTAGTATATTATTGAGTTTAACTAACTATATAAGATATAGTTGTATAAAATTTAAATGATTAATATATAGAAAAACATATATATATTTTTATAAAATATGTATAAAATCGGAGGCGGAGTCGGAGGACCAAGTCGGAGGCGGAGGTGGAGTCGGAGCGGAGTCGGAGTCGGTTCTTCAATGACTCCGACTCCGACTCCGACTCCGACTTCCAATAGGGAAAAAACTGACTCCGACTCCGACTTGTCGGAGTCGGAGTCGAGTCGGACTCGGAGTCGGATTGTCGGATTTTTGCTCAGCCCTAGATCTATCCGAGTAAATTATTATGGGGTTAATTCTTGATGGATGTTTTCCGTTTATATGGTATTTTCCAATAGCTAGAAAATCTAATGTGGCATAAATTTTTCCAAAATTCATTTAGTATATGGAAAATCACTCTAACACCAAGGTTGTAATTTTTTAAAAATGATGGGGTGGCGAATATGTTAATCACACTTTGAAGGATTACCTTGACTCACATGGCATTATTCAAAAGTTATCTTGTCCCGGGACTCCCGAACAAAATGGTTTGGAAAACGTCTACATTTGCACATCGTTGAAACTGGACTAACACTGCTAGGACATTCCTCTGCTCCTTACAAATTATGGATTTCTACTTACAATACCGTCGTATTTCTTATAAATAGGATGCTCACTCCTACTTTAAATTATATGTTGTTATTTGAGCCAATTTTTAAAATTTCCTATCTTATTCGTATCTACGAGTCTCTGGGTGTGCATGTTACACATATTTTTCACCTTTTGTGATATGAACTCATGGAAATGGAATCCCTTAAACTCACAATCAATTTGAAAACTCATCTAAGAAAGTCAAAATCAAGTCAATAGATGGAGAACCTAGACCCGTTGAGAACTCGTTTCAAGAACCTAGATTATATTAAAATATAAACTCGTTGAAGAACTTATCTCAAGAACCCAGATTACAAGGAGGACCGCCACAAATGTTGTGTTTTACTTTTGATAAGTTCAAAAATTCAATCAAGAACAAGAGGAGTAAACTCAACTCACAATAAATAAATTCATCAAATTTCATAAATTTCTTCAAATGAGGCTACAAAGAGTATTTAAACTAAAACTTAATTAAAACTCTAGCCAAAATAAAGTCATTTCTTCTAAAAATACCTCTGGATGAATAGTGCCGCAGCTACAGTAACTTGCTACAGTACCTCTTTAAATCCTAGTTCCTAAAGTAACTTTCCAAATAAGCCATTGGCCAAAATACAAGGCCTTGATAAAAATGCTAGTTCATAAGAAATAAGACATATATAGGCCAAGCATTCTCAATGCCAATTATTCTAAACTAATAAAATAAATCATTTAACAAATTGAAAGCCTTCAATAACAATAGACCCAAATAATAACTCTAAGTCATGTTTTCCACAGCTTGTATCAAGTGGATCAAAACTAGTTCTCCTTCTTTCAAACCCATTTTTAGTGTTGGGCTTTTGCTAGCTTCATCCCAAGTGGATTGCACCAATCCTTGCATTGCTTCCTTGATCTTCTTGGCTCTTAATCTTGTAATTAACCCATCTGGAATTTGCAAAGGATCTTTAAGACTAAGCTCACCTTAGTTCTCATCATTTCCCCTCTCCTCAAAATGATTCGATCTCGAATCTTCACCTACATCAAAAGGAGAAAGATCAAAAACATTGAAAGTAACAGAAACATTATACTCACCTGGAAGGTCCACTTTATATGCATTGTCATTAATTTTTTCAAGAATTTGGAAATGTTCATCTCCTCGAAGATGCAACTTAGTCCTTCTAGGAGCTGAGAATCTTTCTTTGCGCATGTGAACCCAAACACAATCTCCTGGTTCAAAGATGACACACATTCGCCCTTTATTGGCTTGGGAAGCAACCATTTCATTGTTTTGGGCAATTTGATGCCTTTACATGTTAATGAATGATAAATGATACTTCCACAAACGTTCATGCAATATGCCAATGAATGGCACATGGTACTCCCACAAACGTTCATGCAATACGTCTAAAGTCTTCCTTACACCAAAGTTACCCAACAAACTATCATGTCTATCACAGATAAGCAACTTACACATAAAATAGTAGGCACACAAAGTCTATTCTGTCTAAACATGTACCAATCTAGTTTATAGAACTTACCATACGATGTTTTCTCACATGTTCCATACATACTAGCAAAATCATCGTCATTAGCATGCAATTTCTTATCATATTTAAATCTCAATAACTTTGTATTTAAAATAAAGATAAGGGCATACCTTCTTACTAATGCATTAACCACAAAATTTTTCTCACCATGTGTGTATTTGATTACATGAGAAAAAGTTTTAATACGGTCCTCCCACTTAGCATATATTCTAGTCAACAACTTACCTTATCCCTTCAAGTGTGTCAATGACTTATGTTCTTCAAAGAAAGGTCGGGTAGGAATTGTCGCACCTGGCACAAAATCAATGTAATGCTCTATTTTTCTAATAGGTGGCAATCCACTAAATACACCGCTAGGAATCATAACTTCATATCCCTGCAACAAAGAAACAACAACACTAGGCAAAGAGTCATTAAATTCGTTAGTATAAAAACTTGTCTTAGCATAAAAACTCACTTTTGTCTTTCTTTTTCTCTCTGCAATCTCTCTTTCTTTTTCATCTCGTGGCTCCACTCTCTTTTCTTGACTCTCAATCACCACTCTATTTTATTTTTCACTCTCTCTTTCTCTTGATGTTTTGGCCTCATTCTTTTTTTTCTTCTCACTTTCTTTTTCCTTTTCACTTTCTTTTTTTCTTTCACTCTCCTCTTTTTTTGAACTCTCGACCTCACAATTGTTTTTCAACTCATTATCTATTTTTCTTGAGGTTTCAGCCTCACCCTCATCTTTTTTCTCTTGCATCTCTCTCTCTCTCTCTCTCTCTCTCTCTCTCTCTCTCTCTCTCTCTCTCCCCTTCAGTCTCACTATTTCTTTTTTCCAAAATCTCATCCTCACTTTTACTCCCTCTTTTTTTATCAATCTCACTTTTCAGCTCTGGTTGGTCCTCATGGACCTGTGTTGGAGTTAAAGGAGCAAGTTTGATTGTTTTTCCATCATTTTCAAAACTGTAAATGTTCCTTAACCAATCATGGACCACTTTCCTATCATACTGCCACGGCTTCCCCAATAAAATATGGCCAGCATGCATAAGCTCTATATCACAAAGCACCACATCCTGGTATTTCCCAATTGAAAAAGAAACTAGGACTTGCTTATTTACCCTAATCTGTCCACAATCACTCAACTACTGCAACTTGTATAGTCTAGGGTGTTTCAAGGTAGGTAAACTCAATTTCTCAACTAAAGTAGTGCTAGCCAAATTAATACAACTCCTTCTATCAATGATCATACTACATACTTTGTTGTTGATGTGGCATCTAGTATGAAAAATGTTCTCTCTCCGCTGCTCTGTATCATCCATCCTAATTTGTGCATTGAGAGCACACCTAACAACAAGAGACTTACCATACTCTTCATTCTTATACTTATGTTTAATACTAGGCTCATGCCTCCTCCTATCTCTCATACCTTGCAATTTTCTACACACTGCATTTCATTGATTCATCTTATCTCTCACTTCCCCCAACACCAAATTCAACCGTTCAAATTGTTGTTGCATAGCATGCAACAGAAATAATGAGTTATTTGTCATCCACTTTGGTGATGGATGAGTCACTCTTGTGAAACATCGTAATACGCTGCACAAAAAGAATGTTAGTAGAAAACCTCACGCACTCCCTTACGTGTTTACACTCGAATAATGGCACTTCACTCGTGTTTCACTCTTAATTGACTTTTTTCTGATAATAGTCTCACACTATCTTGCCTTTTATCTCAATAGTTTTCCCACTTAAGTTCTTTAAGAACTAGTTGAACTAAATCAAGACAATACAACGTTGTATTATTCCAACCAGTATATAGATCCAAGAAACAAGGAAAGAATAAAATGATACGAGACTCAATGAATTTATACTAGGGAAAGAATAATTATAAAAAAATATACCAACTAAAAAGATGTATTCAGCTGATGATAAAGCTCAATCAACAAATGTCTTTCTTTCTCTTTGTTGTAACTATGTATCAACTTTTGAATATGCTACCTCTTCTTTTCTTCTTCTTCTTTTTTTCGAATTTTCTTTTCTTTTCTTTTCCTTTATTTTATTTTCCTTTCCTTTCTTTTATTTTATTTTCCTTTCTATTCTTTTCTCTAATTCAATCACAAACAGTAATATTCAATTGTGAAAATCAAGCAATTGAATTCAAGCACACAAGAATTGACAATGAAGTAGAAGAGAAACAATGAAACGGCACTCAAGCAATTGACAAACTTAGAGATGCAAAAAACCCTAGAATTTTGAAACCTTAGGTGATGAAAATTTCAGCCAAACCAAAAACCCTAATAATTTCGGCCGCCTACTTTTTGTTTTTTTTTTTTGTTTTTGCAACCCTAGAACAATGAAGCCCTAGAATTAAATTTAAAGATGCAAGAATTAAAAGATAGAATTAGACGTGATTGGAAACCTTACTCAAATACCAAATGATATGAACCCGTGAGAATGGAATCCATTGAACCCACAATCAATTTGAAAACTCACCCAAGAAAACCAAAACCAAGTCAATGGATGGAGAACCTAGACCCGTTGAGAACTCGTTTCTTTCAAGAACCTAAATTATATTAAAATCTAGACTCGTTGAAAGACATGTCTCAAGAACCTAGATTATAAGGAGGAACACCACAAAAGTTGTGATCTACCTTTGATAAGTTTAAAAGTTCAATCAAGAATAAAAGGAGTAAACTCAACTCACAATGAATAAATTCATCAAATTTCATAAACTTCTTTAAATGAGGTTACAAAGAGTATTTAAACCAAAACCTAATTAAAATACTAACCAAAATAAAGCAATTTCTTCCAAAAATACCTCTAGATGAATAATGTCGCGGCTACAGTAACTCACTACAGTACCTCTTTAAACCCTAGTTCCTCAAAAGTAACTTTCCAAATAAGTCATTGGTCAAAATACAAGGCATTCCCAAAAATCCTAATTTATAAGAAATAAGACATATGTGGGTCAAGCATCCTCAAGTCTACTTATTCTAAACTAATAAAATAAATCTTTTAACAGATTGAAAGCTTTCAATAACAATAGGTCCAAATAATAACTCTAAGTCATGTTTTTCACAGCTTGTATCAAGTGGATCAAAACTGATTCTCCTTCTTTCAAGCTCATCTTGAGTGTTGGGCTCTTGCTAGCTTCATTCCAAGTGAATTGCACCAATCCTTGCATTACTTTCTTGATCTTCTTGGCTCTTGATATTGTAATTGACCCATCTGAAATTTGTAAAGGATCTTTAAGACTAGACTCACCTTAGTTCCATCATTTTGAACTGTCTAAACTTGACTATAAATCCACATGACATGTGTTCCTTGGCGACTCAACTCTAGACAAGTGGTACAGTGCTTTGACATGCACACGGGTCACCTATATGTGTCGAGAAATGTTGTATTTGACGGACTAATGTTTCCTTTCAATCTTCAACCCTTTCCCAAGACTCTTCAACTTGCGACCTGGCCTGCCCTGTGATGTTTCATCACCTGTTGGGCTATCCTCTGTAAACTCAGCCTTAAACATTACCCAAAGTCCATCTTCTCCAATCTTGTCTTATGTGGATGAAGTTGCTCCATATGGATCTTAGCCCGCACCAACTCCAACTTAGACTCACCACATACATGATTACCCGGACCCAAGAAGAAGGTACACGAAGCCCAAAAGTTTAACTGATGATCTTCTCCCGACATCTTGTTCCAGCATGTTTTGTTGCCGATTCAATGGCTAACTCCAAGGAGCTGAAGACTTATTAATAAGCTCTTAAAGATCCACAATGGAAGCAGGCCGAAATCAATGTTTTTCATGCCAACCATACATGAACATTCGTTCCAAAACGTCTAGACATGAACTTAGTTGGCAGCGAATGAGTCTTCAAAATTAAAACTCATGTTGATGGATGTTAAAATATAAAATAAATAATAAAATCTACATCTTCCTATCAACTTAAGCTTTTGGGACAAGTGGTGATTTCACATGATATCAGAGCATAAGTCCTGAGTTCGAATCCTGACTCTACACTCTACCTCATTTAATTAAATATTTCACGTGTCGAGTCATCTATTGGGAGAGAGTATGGCCCATGAGAGGGAATATTAAGATATAAAATAAATAATAAAATCTATATCTTTCGATCAGTTTAATAAGAAAGATTTAAGCTCAACTTGTAATACATGGCATCACCAAACTACATGAGCTTGACTATGATAAGACATTTATCTAGTTGTCAAACCAGAGACTTTCCAATTAATCTTGACATAAGCACTATCTCAAGCTTGAAGCAACTCAATGTAAGCAATGCCTTCTTGCATGGCAACTTACAAGAATGGGTTTATCTGTCTCAACCACCTGGCTTTGTGTATCCCAATCGTTCCCAATCATGTGTCAACTACACAAGACACTATGGATTAAAACAAGTCCCTAGACTTGGCATATGAAATTTAGCACATATTTTCAACAAATGAACTTTCAGAAATGACCTTTATGTTTTTACAAGCGCCATGGACCTGATGTTATTTATTATGATTTTTATATATGTTTGCGACATCGTTGTTACAATTAGCTTGAGTTAAGGGGGAATGATGAAACAAGCTTCCAGAATTCCCACAGCTCTGTTGCCAGCCTTGCTATCTTGATCCTCTCCCTCATAATTCTGGCATAACTTGATTACCTCCAACATGTTTGCATTCCATGATTTTTGCATGATGGATATATTATATACAATATAATCGTTAGATTCTATAGCTAGTGGGGTAGGAAAATCTATTAATAGTTTACTTTTGTAATGTCTACATAAACCAACACGAAGTCGCATTGAAGTTTCTAGTCGAGCTCGGTCTAGATTTTCTATAAAAAAAATGATATTTACAGTCGTGAAGTACATAAGCGCCGTACAATCTCTTTGAAAAAAATAAGTAAATATGAGACTCTTATAAAAAAAATAATTTTTTAATAATGAACTAAACTGTTTTTTAAAAAGATTGTATGACACATACGCACTCTATAACTATATGTAACATTATTTTTTTCTATAAATCAAGTCGAGCTCAGCTGAATTTTAGAACTCAACTTTTATACAAGCCGAGCACACGTTGGACTCTCAAATATTTGAGCTAAGTTCTAACAATCTTAACTCGCCCGAACTCTCGAATATATACCTTCTTTTCGCAAAAAAGGATCTTCCTTAATATACTTCTGTGATAGGCGAGAGCAAACGAGAGCGTAATCAGGCAAAACAAACAAAAAAAAGAAAAGAAAAAAACGTAGGAAAATCAGGTAACATGAAAAGTTTCGAAAACAATTAATTTCATTTCGAAGTCAAATTAAATAAATCAATTAGTAAAACATGTAGACTTTAGTTAAAAAAAAAAAGTGTGATGATGTGGTGGCAATATGGCAAGCCACTAATCAGCCCACAAGTTGACAATTGGCAGCCTAAAAGAAAGTAGCTGGCATCTATAAAATAACCCTATTCCCTACGATGATAAGTGGCCCACTAAATGCACTGAATGGCAAGGCTAGCTAGCTAATGCCAGCTCATGCTTCAAATTTTTCTTTTCTCTCTCTCATTAATTTGATCATTTTCCTTTTCTTCTCCAGTCCCTGGTCGAGACACTCCTCTCTCTCTCAAATATTCTAATTTCTCTCATTATCCTTGCGCACAAACACGACTATTTAAAGCCCCAAGCTGTCACAATATCTAAATTTACCTAGTTGCAAGAGAATGTGTTGGGAGCTCTTAACTTTACAAATTAAGTTCGTTCCTATAAGCTCTTGATTAATGTAAAAATTTGATGTCTAGATTGTTAATCTTTGAGTTAATTGAGATATAAGTTAGTGGATGACAAAGTTATTAGAGGAAATCAAATTGATGTTTCATTTTGAGCTTAGACTTAGGGCTATGCATTTAAATTGATGAATGGAAGGAAGTTTTTGTACTAGCCGGGACAGGCCCAACCGACTTAATCAAAACATAAGGCCCATAACTTAGCGGTCCAGGAAAGGAAGAGAAGGAAACCCAAGCCGACACAGGATGGGAGAAGCGCGCGACACATTCTCAAACGAGCTACTTTAAATGGTGACTTCGACATACCATTTAAAGATGGTGACTTCAACATACCATTTAGGAGGGGTTTGTATTCGCAAGTCATTTCAAGTCATCTCAATTCATCTCAAGTCATCTCAATTTATCTCACTACTATTTATCAACTTTAACTCACAAATCTCACTACTATTCACAACCCATCTTACTACTATTCATAATCAATCTCAACTCATTTCAACTCATCTTCGAATCCAAACGACACCTTAAAGATGAAGTTCACGATTGAGGAGGGCGTAAGGGTAATTCTCGACAAATAGGTGGTGGTAAGGGAAAGCTACGTGCAGGAGTTGAAGGGCAAGAATCGGAGCAGGCACATGACAGAGTAATTGATGGCTGAGGAACTGGCTCATCTACCTGAAATTGCCCAAAGCTCAACCGAAGATCAGCCGAGCAAAGGCGCAACGGCCCGAGGGTAGGGATGTATCAAGTATGGGGGATAGTCCCCTATTTTGTTCTAAAGCATCTCGTGTAAAGAACAGGTTTAGCGCGATTGAGTCCACCTCCTGCTTGGTTATCTAAGCTGATGCTCCGCGCTCGCACCTAGGCGATTAAAAGAGGGATCACCTCCCCCAAGTGTCTCAGTCTCTCCTCGCCACCCATCGCGATCGAGTCCACCTCCAGCCTGGTTATCTAAACCGATACTCCGCACTCACAACTTGATGATTACCGGAGGGAGAAAGTCTCCCAAGTGTCCCAGTCTCTCCTCGCTACACAATGCAGTTGAGTCCACCTCCTGCCTGATTATCTAAGCAGATGCTCCATACTCGCACCCCGACGATTATCGGAGGGAATACCTCTCCAAAGTGTCATAGTCTCTCCTCGCCACTGAGAGCGGTCGAGTCCACCTCCCGCCTAGTTATCTAAGCCAATGCTTTATGCTCGCACTCAGGCGATTATTGGAGGAAACATCTCTCCCAAGTGTCTCAGTCTCTCCTCTCCACCCAACATGGTCAAGTCCACCTCCCACCTGGTTATCTAAACTGATGCTTCGAGCTCGCACTACAATTATAAGAGAGAACACCTCTCCCATATAAGGGTGGGCTCTATAACACCTGGTCCCAGCCCGAGTCTGATTTTTAAATATTTTTGGGCTTATGCGCATGAAAAGCCCAATTGAGTGTTCAAGTAGGTTTTCTTAGAATATACTACGAGCCTAAAATCTTTATTTTGGCAAAATATGATTTTTCTTTGGGTTTGATAATTAAGTTAAAAATCTTTATATGGGCCGAGAAAATTTTTGGACAAGTTGGATTTTTTTTTTAGGTTGAGTCGAGGCCCATAACACGGGGAAAAAGCTCGAACATTGTTTGCCCTGAAATCCAATCTTGTGGGAACCAACCAACGTTCAGTTATTCTTTTTTACCCCCCACCACGCATGACTCTAGCACTCCCACACATGTATGTCTCCTCTTTCTCTAAGGTTTCCAGCTTTATAGATATAAATAGGTATATATAGATTAGTACGTCTCTCCTTCATGCACTCGTCGCCTTCTTCAAGCCCTAGGGTTCCAGCAACCCCTGCTTTAACTTTAGCAAGCCATGGCCTCCATGGAATCCCATGCACGGAAACTCAGTTAGTCCCACCTCCAGGGCAAGCACTACAAAACAGTCCCTCCACAGGTAGCAAATCACAACCCATAAGTCCCATTCGTTTCCTCAACCGTAAAACACCACTCCCTAGCTATTCATTGTGTCAGCACTGTAGCCCAACTTTAACCCGCAATGGAGCCACCGTAAGCCATTCTTTCCACACGTACTTGCTGCAACCAGAAACCACAGCAAGCTTCACACAGCAATGATCACGGCAAATCCGCCATCGACCTAGCCACGGCTCTGACCTCGATGGTGGCACAACTGTAAAGAACCTGCCTTTCACATTGCCAACCCCCTGAACCACCATGCATGACAACTCCTCCACAGCTAAGTCGTTGAACCACCATGGGACAATCACACTACTGCTACAGCCCAGCCGATGCCATGCTAAGAAGAAGCATGGTTTCACAACCAGTGCCTCTAGGTTCTCTCCAATGAGCGCAGGTGCAACAACAGGGTCGCCACTTTCCTTAGCCACAAAGCCACCGTGCAACGTTGACAATCGCCACAACGCTGCCCTGCACCTCCGTTCCCAACCACCAATAAGCTTTGGATGTGAAGGTCTTAGTTTTTACACGCTGAAATAGGGGAAGTAATCCCCACCGTGAGACACATCGCCAGCGCCCACCCCGACGTCACCACCTGCATAGAAAGTGCTGCCTGGCACCTCACGCCACCGCTCTCCCTCTTGGTAAGCTCACGACGTGCACCACGGCCTCTTGTTGCTTCCCCTCTCATCCCTTTTTCTCTTTATTACTTCTCTATCTATCTATCTCTCTCTCTCTTTCTCAGTGTTCCGCCGTCGAGTCAGCCACCTTCCACTCACCCAACTCTGTCGCGACTCCTTCACTCACGGTGAGTCTCCGTCGCACGACTACCTCGAGTCTAGTGATGATCTACCTACAAACTAAAATGTGTTATATATTTTAACATAAAGCTCCTTCTATGTAGAGATATTAGGGAAGCCTAGTTTTAGTCTATGAAAACTTTGTCCTCTAAGTTATTAGCCAAGGTATGAGAGTTTTGACTTTTTATTTTATTTTATTTTTAGTTGGGTTTGCTTTTATGTTGGGCCTAAGTTTGACTGTAGGTTTCAGTTCCGGTTCACCTTAAATTAGTCTAAAAAGTTGTTTAACAGAAAATATTTATGGTTTTAAATTATATAACTTGGTATTATATTTTTATAGTTAGATTCCGGTAATAAATAAGTTAGAGCTTAAATAGTCGGAGGAATTAAGTGTATATTGATGAATTTGGTAAGTGATGGTATTTTAGGGTTATGAAAACTTTAGGTTTTGAGGAATTACAATAGGTTAATTTTGTATTTCAAGTTTGAATATCGAAGTACGTAATTGATTGAAAATTTATGGAAGTTACGTGACTATTTTATAGGTGACGATTAATTTTTCGGCATTGTTGAGGAAAATTTCAGAAAAGCTAAGAAGTCCAAGTAAGTGGGATTCCTATGCTAAACTTTGCACAAAAGAAATGAACTGAGGTCGATTTTGAAAAATATGCTTGTTTTGTTATGAAAAAAAATTTGAAAGAAGTTTAGTTATTTGTTCTGAATTATTCATGAAACTTTTGTAGAAGAAGAAAGTATTTTCTATCATGACTGGTGTAGACATGAACTTATTTTGGCTTTTTGTTGCTGAGCTGTGTAAAAAGAGCGAATATGAAAACTTGTGCATAATTATATAATGTCGATCTAATTATGTTGTGTTCTGAATATGTTCTATACTCTGATATGAAATGATGTGATATTTGAAAACCTCTGCATGACATTTTGTACCACAGGTGTAAAACTATGGCCTCTGTTCAGGTTGGTACCAACTTTTCTATTTCCGGTGCACCCACCTTGGAAGCAAAGTGGTTTTCTACGTAGTCTTTCTTGTGTGCACACTTGGGTCTCCGAGAATAATAAGGGGAACATCTCATATTCTGTTTCTACTCGGTTGGCCGCCGGGGTTTGCACAACCCTACCATCGGGTTTAAATATGAAATTATGTTATAATATGATGTTTTCAGTTATGCTATGCCAAAGGAATTTTGAATAAAAATATTTCTGAACTTTTGCAAAGGAATTCTGTTATAATATGATGTTTTCAGTTTGCACGACAAATCCGCCATCAACCTAGCCACGGCTCTGGCCTCCATGGTCGCACAGCCGCAAAGAACCCACCTTTCACGTTGCCAACCCCCTGAACCACCATTCATGACAGCTCCTCCACAGCTAAGTCATTACACCACCATGGGACAATCCCACTACTGCTACAGCCCAGCCGAGACCATGCCAAGAAGAAGCACGGTTTCACAACCAGTGCCTCTAGGTTCTCTCCAACGAACGCAGGTGCAGCACCAAGGTTGCTGCTTTCCTCAACCATAAAGCCACTGTGCAACGTCGACAGTGACCACAACGCTGCCATGCACCTCCGTGCCATCATGACTGGTGTAGACATGAGTTTATTTTGGCATTATGTTTCTGAATTATATAAAAATAGCGAATATGAAAATTTGTGCATAATTATAGAATATTGATATGATTTTGTTGTGTTCTGAATATGTTATGTACTATGATATGAAATGATGTGATCTCTGCTTGCATGAAATTCTATTTATATTCTGTTCTGACCTTACCACGGGTGTAAAACTATGGCCTCTGTACGGGTTGGTACTAACTTTTCTGTTTCCGGTGTACCCACTTTGGAAGTAAAGTGGTTTTCTACGTGGTCTTTCTTGTGTGCACACTCGGGGCTCCGAGAATAATAAGGGAAACATTTCACATTTTGTTTCTGCTCGGTTGGCAGCCGTGGTTTCCACAACCCTACCATAGGGGTTAAACATAGAATTCGGTTCTGATATGTTGTTTTTAGTTATACTATGCCAAAGGAATCTTGAATAAAAATATTTCTGAATTTTCGCTCTGATATTTCTGATAACATGTTTTGATTCTGCATTCTAAAAATAAAAATATTTTGTTCTGCATTTTGAACTCTGTAAATGCTCATGTTTACATACTAGTATATGTTCTCTACTTACTAAGTTGTTGATAACTCACCCCCTATTTCTATAATATTTTTCATATAATTTTGATTGTTCAACTGGAAGTCAAGAGTAGGAAGTGTTAGTGAGGTTTGATGATCATAGAAGAATAAGTGTCAAAGGGTACAAGTATTTATTGGAGAGTCATATTAAGTAGATTTATTATTTGATGTTATTGTGGAATTTTGAGTCATAGATACTCCTGAGTTTTTGAGGAGATTTTAATTTATTTTATTGAGGTATTTCTTTTGCGTCCATGTGGGGGAACATGGATATATGTGTTAAACAAATAAGTTAATATTTTTATGGAGTCTCTGGAGTATATATAATTGTGTTATTGGAGATATATTTAGGTAACATGAGCTAACTCACCGGACCTCCGACTTCAAAGGAGTCGGAAAGCCAACCTCCGAACTTCAACTCAAACTAGAGTCAGAGGTGTTTTCGGGCTCCGACTCCAATGGGAGTCGTAGTCCTACTCCAATCAGAGTTTGGAGTTGGCGATCAGAGCTTAAAGCTCTAATCGAAGTTAGGCCTGCCCAAGGCCCAATATCTGTTTGGGCTCCCTATTTCTGAAAAACCTGTTAAAAAAATAAAAGCTTAAAATCACCAATAGCCCAGTGGGCTTCCCATATCTGAAAAATACTGTAAAAAAAATAATTAAAAAACATAAATACAATGAATAAATTATTACAAAACAAAAGAGAAAAAAATGCACAATCACAAACACACTGTAAACCTGACAACCATCAGCAAACAATCACCACAGTTACAATCACAATCACCATTAAACAATCATTAGCCCAACTGAATTAAACCAACCCTAACCAACTTCACCAAAATCTTCAACCAATTTACAATATAATAATGTATCAAAAATAAAATAAAAATAAAAAAAGTTACAATTTACAATAAATAATTATCAATACCATCAACCTCCAATTCCAAGCATCCTGCATTGTTTTAGAAACTAAAAAAAAATGTTAAACATTACAATACTTAACCAAATTCAACATACTAACATTAAAGTACTTTACATGAAAGTTAAATGATATATTTGACAATCCAGATTCTGTTAGACGACACTTAATTGCTTATTCATTAATCTTGTTGCAATCTTCCATACCAAAGTGTGCTCCTTCGCTGCAACAAACCTTCCATAACAACGCAGTTGACTATTGATGGATTCCTCTCTTTAATAGATTGATTGTAATCCCTTGCATACTGTAAACTCATAAATGATTTGTCTCTTGTAAATGATTCTTTGTACAATATATAATACACCAACCATGGTATCAAAGACCCAAAAATGACTAACGTCGCCCTCCCTGCTTGACTGACCATAATTTAGTCATTTTCCCAAGCACCTGCTTCACTAATTTCCATCCCATCAATATTTAGAACCAGATGTGCGAACGGTTATGTAATAAAATAACTTCAAAAATTGAACAAAGTACCTCAGATTTTCCCAATCAACAGTGTCTGGTGTACTATGATAACCCAAAACATCCTTAGATTACATCCATGTTTAGTTTTGTTGCCTTAGTATCATTTTAGGGCCATGAGAATATGTCTAGTTGGATTTAGGCCTTGGATTCATAGATAGCAACCCAAGCCCAAGAGAAGGCCAACCAAGCCCAAGTATATTTCGACCACCATGAGAAGCCCAAGCCCAAAAAGCCCTAGTAACATTAGGCCCATGACCAAATGTCTTTGCTACAAGTGCCATGTGTCATGCATGCATAGCACTATGTACCTAGACATGATAGTAGGCTAAGGGAGGGAGAGAGAAAGACGTGTTTGGGAAGCCAAGAGAAGGCATGCACGCCAACCCTAGCTTGGATGCCACATGTCATGCATGCAAGAGATCTTCTAGAAGAAAGAAAGAGGAAAGGACCTAGAGAAGGCCAAGGGATTTTCGGCCAACTCACCCACACGCCTACTCCATGCCACTTGGCATGAGTTTGAAGTCCCAAGATAGATTTGCATAGGGAAGTGGCGCATGGGGAAGACCAAAGGGATTTCCAAGCGAGATTTGCATGGGGAAGCCCAAGGGACAAAAAGGAGTGTTCGGTTTCCACACCACACACCCAACCAAGAAGATTTTCTTCAAATGTTGCCACTTGTCAAACATGCAATGACCTTCTAGAAAGAATGTGAAGAGACAACTACACGAAATGACCAATCTACCCTTACTTTTTCGGCCACTACTCCCAAAGGCACACATGCACATGCCACTTGTCACCTTAGGGTTACAAAAGAGATTCTTGAAAAGTGGAAAGTCACCTAAGGAATAGGCATTGGAAAATGAAGATATGGAAAATTAGAAAGGAGATGAACGGCTAGGGCAAGGCACCTGCCTATGCCAAGTGTTACACATGCAAAGCCTCATTTTTAGGAGATGAAGAGACATAGAGAGTGATTTACCTTTCTACCCTAAGATGCATTGTATCTAGATGAAATAAAAGGGGCATAGAAGACAAAACTTCTGGCTAGGGCCAAAGGCCACACGCCCAGGAGATCTTAGAACCATCCCAAGGCAATCCAAGGATATGGAAGGGGAAGAGACATTCGGCTAGAGGGGGGAGAAGAGATGACACTTGTCCTTCATGCATTGGACCACAAGCAACCTATGAGGGCTTGAGAGGAATTCTATAAAAGGGGAAGAGAAGTACATGCCTAAGGGTTCTTCTTCCCTTGCCATTTTCGAAACAACTTCACACCAATACTTGAAGATTGCTCACATTTCACTCGCTTTCCTTCCATCTAAACAAAAGAGGCTACTCTTGTCTACGTTCAAGAGAGGGTCACGACACTAGAAAGAAGGAGGCTACGGTGAGAATCTCTTACTTTCTATTTTCTTCACATCACTCATGCCTAACTCAAGGAGATGATGAATCTCCAAAGAGTTCTAGATTTTTGACGCATACACACACAAGTTCAAGGTTGTTTCATATTGGAATAACCTAATGTTTTCGAGAAAATAGAGGAAGCCGAGATCTTGAGGACTTACAACCTCCACATATTCGGCCACCCACATAAACCACACACACATATTCAAGATCCAACCAAGAGTCACGGATTTTGAAGGGTTTTCACGTCTAAAAACCCTAGAACTGAATGGTCTTGAAATTTTCATGAACAAGAGACGACCCGAAATCACACACACTCATGCACACGGATTAGGATTTTTGAAACCCTTGTTCTAACGCTTTGCACATCCCATTTACAGCTTGCTATTTATTTTTCTCAAAGGATTTTTGTATGTATACACTCAACCTAGTTTGGCTAACATACGTAAATGCTTGTGTAAATCGTTCATTGTTATCGTCATCTTTGAATGTTAATCTATGTTTTTGCTTGGTTGAATACATTGCTTTGACTTGTATAAGATTATGAGAGAATGTTATATGTTTTAGATCTATGATGAAAATGCCATGAATCACATGCTTATGTTTCAGTTTTGCTTGATGTTGTGTTGATGTTTCACACATCATTAAGTTTCGACTATGGTGATGTTGTATGTTTCGAATTCCTTTGGTGTTGCCATGATTTCATGTTCGATTTATCCATGACATGACTATTGTCCATTAAATGTCCTGGTGGAACTCCTTTGTCTACTCTGGAGTGCTTAATAATAGAGTAGTAACCCCAGGGTCGACAAAGAACCATCGGCATACCTCGAATGGATCTTTTTGGAAATGATACTAGAGCGAGGTAGAACCTAACGCTAGTGGGTGCCAACTAAGATAAATAACTCGATGAAGTACTGTCGTATTATCATGATATAAATATGAATAAGACGTAGTCACCACGGTGTATGGATCTTTGGTGGTGCAGTAACTAGCAGGAACACGCAGTGCATAGGGGAGCAGTGATGTGTCCACATGTGTTATAAGAACAAGGCAATGGGTCTACATGATACGGATCACATGATATGAATCACGCGATATGATATGATATGTTCCAGATCATGTGATTAACAAGATATGAAATGATGACAAAAGAATATTTTTTCGAAAAGTCAAAGAATCTGTCACATGTCTTTTGAAAAAGGTCAAAAACATAAGTCAAGTTCTAGTCACGGTATGTGTCAAGTACACATTCATGCATGCATTCCATGGTTTACCACTTGTATGCTTATTTTAATCATTATATGTTGTGTGCTTACTTGCTGAGACTTCTCGAAATCTCATTGTGGTAGTTTTCACTACCATTCCCCATCCGGAATGGTATAACTTGTGACAGGTACCCCAGACTCCATAGCATCATGAACCTAGATGGCTCCATGATAGAGGATAAGTATACCATGAAGGCTCATCATGATTTTACTGCAGACGTTTTAAAGTACACGACCCCACTTCTCAGGGAGATTTTAGCTAGCATTAGCGAGACCGAGATTGATGCTGCGGTTACCAACCCAACAAAAAACTTAAGATTTTGGTAGAACATGGATCAATTGTCAACTTTCCTTGAGCAAGCCTTTGAATCTACGGCAAAAGCAAAAGAAATAGCAAAGGACTTAGGACTTCTGGCACCTGAGCTTCAGAAATCACATGGGGTCTTTTGGTGTTTGACTCCTGATGGAGCCGTAGTAATGAAGAGATCAGGAACTTAGAATGTTTTTGGTGAAAAGACATGACTTGAGGTTTAACTTTTGTGGGAACAGTTATTTTGTTGGTCCGGTGTTTTGGGAAAAATGAACACAACCTTTATTTGAGTACTTTTAAAATGAAAGCTTTTGACAATGGAAATGTTTGGGTTATGTATAGTTTTACGGTGCCATGTACTAAGACAAATGCTTTAGGCATTGCCTAGTTTCACACGAACCATATATATTCCGCTACATTACTTATTGCATACTACTAGTATATCTACGAGCATTGCATATTATTTGTCATATACAAGGAGTATATATCCATGTATTACATGTCCCGGCATTTCAGTCACTGTCCAATCCCAAGCGGGGGCTAGGGGCGCCACATGTATCGAGCCCCCTTCTCCCCTTATAGTCTCCAATAAAGCATATCTTAGGCCTCCATCCTCGACCTTCATCCTCTCGAATGCTTTTGGTACTTTTGCGCTACATCCAACATGGTGTATGTGGAGTTCCATTGAGCGGGAATGTCCAAACTCAACATTCAAGAAGATTGGATCTCAAGTTGTTCGGCTATAGTCTTAAACTTGTCAAGCCTTTGGGGGGATCCCTTCACATACCTTACAAGGTTGCGGACTTTGGTAATTGAATCATCAACCTACTTCAACCCCTTAGTAATTATGAGGTTGATGATATGAGCAAAGCATCGAATATGGATAAACTCGTTGTCACGAATTGTATCCTCTTTTACTGTTGTATTTCGCTTGAATCAATCTATCGTAGTGTCATTGGCACTGGTATTTTCAACTATGATACAAAGTATTTTGATAGTTCTCCAATCCTTTATACAGTCATCCATCTCCTTTCCAATGGATGAACCCTTGTAATCGTCAATTTGTTTGAACCCAAGAATCCATTTATGCAATGTCCGTTCATTGTCAATGAAGTGGGTTTTGATACAAATATAGCTCAGATTCTATATGAGTGTCCACGTATCAATCGTAAATGATGCTCTTTGGACAGTGGTAATAAACATCTCCTTCATCTGGGCCTTCTCCTTAGCATGCCTTTTCAAACAATCTCACATTACTGTATACCATGAAGGCATGGGAAATCGGGGCTTAAGATACTGCACTTGGGCATTGGAGGTGTCCCAGACACACCCGACTACCCCCATTTTATTCATTTTACAGGTTCAAGGCACGTTTGAAACTGGTTGTTACGAAACACGTTTTAACACATACGTGGTTGGAGGTTTTATGTATGCTATAAAGTTAATTATATATGTACATTAGGTTAGCTTTGATTTGAAGAGGAATTGAGAAGGGAAATTAAAGCATATAAGGTTTCAGCTTGTACTTATAATTAGGAGTATCAGCTTCAACTTGGTAAATCATGAGCATTGTTGAAGATAATGCATTGTCTTGAAGTTAATTTTAGTAGTTAATCATAATCTTCTGTTAATGGAAATTAGGGTTTCAAGAAGTTAACAAAACTTAGAGATAACTCTTATAGGTTTTGGCTAGGGTAATTATTCAAAATTAAATCAAAATAAAATGTATAATTAGGTTAGTAATTAAGTGGAGGATTGATGAAAAATTTAGCATTTAGGGTGGTATAAGTTTTGGCCAAGAGAGTTATTTTAGAGAAGTGAAGTCTCTTTTAGGATTAATTAAATCAGATTATAAAATGAAATGTTGTTAACTTATTAGGCTTTTAGATCTATTATGATAAATTAAGTTCTAATTTAAGTGTAGTGAAGGGCGAAAATGAAAGTGAAATGGAAGAAAAGTAACAAAATAGGATTTAAGTCTAAATAAGTTAAAGTATCGACCACTATAACTTTTAAAGGGATAGAAATATTTTTAAACAAAAATAGGCAAGAAACTGAAAACAAATGAAGTATAAAAAAATGCTTGAAAAGGGGATCAAAACATAGTTTTGATAAAGTATATAGACTACAATGAAATTATAAAAGTTTAAGATCAACAAAACTATAAATAACTATATGTTAACGAATAGAAAGAGTAATTTATGAAAAAAGTAGGGACTTGTAAGTGAAAGTTAAGGTTTAAACTCAAGACTAGCATGAAATTGATAACTTCGCAAGAAACAAGGAACACACATCACCGTAGGCAAGGATAGTCGGTAAGTGTCTCTTATGACTTGAATGGAATTTTATGATAAAAACGATTCATATGTTTTTATAGTTAATATGATATAGTATGTTTTTATACCATTGGAAGGGGGAATTTCCCCTCAAACCCACGAGTTATGCCTGCACAAAATACTGGGGCCCGTTCCAGTCCAAGCCCCATCCTTCTACGGCCCTAAGGTTGCAAAAGGAATTTGGCCCATGCAGGAAATCACACCGATAGGGACAGACAAGACATGTCGACCCTGACACCCCCCAGCGACGTTCATCATTTAAGGATCTGTGCTAGCAAGAGAACCGAAAGCATGGACAACCTTCCATCCCCTGACATCAAACATAAAAAGCGGCAGCTTCGATCATCCATCATCAAGGCTTCGCCAGGGGAGCCATGCCGCATTAATGGCGCCACCCAAGTCTTGCATCCCAATAGAGGCCCCAACTAGAATCTACTATGGAGGATGACGTGAGCCCTTTGACATGGGGCATGAATGTTACCCAAAGACCATGTATAAACGTCGGCCCCGAGGTACGAGAAATTCTCTCTGGATTCAGTGATGATCCAGCCATTACTATACACATGAAGAGACTAACTTAGGCATCGAAGGTTCCCCAGACCACCCCGAGCCCATTTTCTCCCTTGTGTTCGAAGGTGAAAACACTGGCTCAAGTTGCTAGGACCTCGTCCAAGCATATGAAGCACAACATTAACAATGGTGTTGCTTATGGGATCTTTCCTATAGGTGTAACATGTCCTTTGTATGTCAGCGACGATTCGTTCTCAGACAACTCAAGAACTTGAAACCTTATTGGAAGACATGGAAGCGCGTTTTGCATAAATGAAACAGTTGATAAAAACCCTAACCGCACAAGTGGAAACACTTCAAAAGGAAAATGAAGCCCTATGGGTGGATGCTACCAAGCTGCCCGAAGACACTGAGCCCAGCCACAACAGACAGGGCAATTCGTGAGCCATTGGAGGGACGGACGTCGTTGACATAGACAAGAAGAAGATGCAGCACAAGCTTCGCAACCTCATGGACAAATACGAGGAGATGACCAAGAAGGTGAGAGCCTCGTCCTCGGTAGACCAGATTCTCACCAGCACGAATCTGCCTTACAGTGCGGAGGTGATGGCCATGCCACTACCACCAAAGTTCAGAGTTCCCCAAATAAATATGTACGATGGAGCCAAGGATCCCTTGGAGCATCTGGACACCTTTAAGGCTCATATGACCCTACACAGATTCCCTGGGAAGATCTCATGTAGGGCCTTCCCGTTGATCTTGAAAGGCACAGCGTAGGCATGGTTCGCATCGCTAGCACCAAAAGTTGATCTACAATTTTGAGGACCTAGCTCGCCTCTTCATCACGCAATTAATGGCCAGTAGGAGGAGAAGACGCCTGACAGCTTACCTCCTGACCATTGAGCAACAAGAGGACAAGAGCTTGAAGGCCTACTTGGTCAGATTCGATAAGGAGCACATGACCACTGATGAGCAAGATGAGAAGATCACTCTTGCCACCCTCTTGGGCCACGTAAGGCCCCAGAACCCATTTATGGTTGAGTTGGCCAGGAAGACTCCTGCCACGCTATGGGGATTTATGGACCAAGCTGATAGATTCATAAACTTTGAAGACACGCTACGAGCATTGACAACACCAAGAAAGATGAAGCTGGATCAGGCCGACAGGAAAGCCAAGCCATTGGGCCAATCCAAGACTGCAGACAAGGCCAAAGGAGGACACCGCGATAAAGGGCGAGATGACTCCTGCCCCACTAAGGGGGCGGGCACCCAACATGACCGGGCCACATTGACAATATAGGAGGAGAACAAGCCCCCTAACCGGGAAGTTGACCATCGGGATGGTGGCCACCGTTATTGCACTTGCCATCGTTCGAAAACTCACAATACAACTGACTGCAAGACCTTCCAAGGAGAGGGGGTAGAACGGTGTACTCGGCTCCCCGATACATTGCCAGTCAGCGGGAAGAACAGAAGCAGAGCCAGGGAAGGTTTGCCAAGCCAAGAAGAAGCGAGAGTCCAAGTAGACGAGCAGAGCGGGAACCCCTACGAAACTGCCCTCAATCGTCGCCCTGTGAAAATGCCCCCATGGACAAGATCCAAACCATAGCTGGGGGGTTCACTGGGGGTGGGCCCACTTCCTAAAGTAGGGAATCCCACGCCATAAGGGCGCGATTCGAGGAAGTGTATTCAGCCAAACATCGCTTGACCAAGCAGAGGAGGAGCAAGCCTGCACCAATCATCACTTTTGGGGAGGCCGACGAAGTAGGGGTCCTCTATCCCCACGATGACGCCTTGGTGGTGAAAATATAGGTGGCTAACTTCACCACCAAGAGAATCTCGTCAATAATGGTAGCTCCGCTGACATCCTCTTTTAGGATGCCTTCTCTAGGATGGGAATTGATCCCAACTGCTTGCGACCGGCGCCTATGCCAATGAAGGGATTCATGGGGGACATGGTTCAGCCAGTAAAGACCATCACTTTTTTAAACCTGGCCTAAAAGGCCCCCCACACTGCCTCCACGATGACTGAATTTATAGTGGTGAAGGCCCTCTCCTTATACAATGCCATACTGGGGTGTCCTACACTTAACTGTCTTTAGGCGGGAACATCAACTTACCACATGAAGATGAAGTTCTCGACCCCACGGAGGTGGGCATGATCCGCGATGAGCAAGTCTTGGCATGGGAATGCTATGTGCAAGAACTAAGGCCAACGAAAGGTGGAGTGTATGTAATAGAGACCCAAGAAGATAAATGTGCCCAATCACCTCCTCCCGAGTTCATCACAGGGGGGGAAGCCAAGGAAGGGCAAGCACTCTGACAAGCTCTCTGAGCCCGTATAAGCTTAAAGACGCATGAGGGAAGGACCTGCAACACCCGTGGAATGCCAAGCACCTGCGGGAATACTTTTATTGAAAGTGTAAGCTGCATTTGATTTTGATAATGTATAAGTTAAAAATGAAATTGTGATTGTCTCCCTGGAGTATGTTTGGTCTCGTCCAAATCTATTAGACGAGTCCAGTTTAACGTACTGCTAGACCTCCACCAAGTTCACAAGTCTCCAATGCGAGTCTAGTCTAACGTACTGCTCAACCCCCCTCGTGCCTACAAGGGTCAACAAGGCGACTCCAATCTAACGTATTACTCAACCTCCGCCGAGTTTGCAAGTCTCCAGGGCGAGTCCTATCTAACATACTGCTCGAGCTTCGTCAAGTTTGCAAGTCTCTAGGGCAATTCCAGTCTAACTTACTGCCAACCCCCTCTTGCGAGGGTCAACGAGGCGAGTCCGATCTAACGTACTGCTCGGCCTCCATCAAGTTTACAAGTTTTAGGGCGAATTCAAGCTAATGCATTGCTTGACCCCCGCTCAGGCCTACGAGGATTAACGAGGCGAGTCCAGTCTAACGTACTGCTCGACCTCTATCAAGTTTATAGGTTTTAGGGCGAGTTCAGTCTAACGAATTCTCAAACCCCATTGCGCCTACGAGGACCAACGAGGCGAGTCCATTCTAATGCACTACTCGACCTTCATCAAGTTTATAGGTTTTAAGGCGAGTTCAGTCTGTCGCATTGCTCGACCCCCCCTCGCTCCTGCGAGGGTCAACGAGGCAAATCTAGTCTAACACACTGCTAGACCTCTATCAAGTTTACGAGTTTACCTGGAAGGTCCATCTAGTTTACTAGTCTCACGAACTGCTCGGGTCTTACGAGTCTTACAAGTTGACAAGTTTACGAGGTAAAGTCTGTGGGGCGAGTCTAGTCTTACGAACTACTCAACCTCCCTAACAAAGTTTGATCATCTTGCATCTAGGTTCGATTGTTTACGTCGATTAATCTGAGTTGCTCTCAACACTGTTACACTCCCCAACAGAGAAAGTAAAGAAAAGAAGCATGGGTAGAGAGGAATAGATGGAGTTCGAAAAGAAGAAGAAGTTAATTATTAATGTATATATGTGCTACATAGAGCGCGAGCTTATAAAAAAAGAAAAAAAACACACAAATCAAATCAATAACAAGAAGAGGTAGTGGAAGAAATAAAAGGGCACATAAGGCTTATCCCGAAAAAGAATGCGTTAAGCGTGCCCGCCATCCCCCGGATAGACTCGGCATGGGCTCTCTCAAACCTGGACTCCGCTTGTGGAACCTCACTACCTCCATCATCATGAGCTTCATTAACCATCTCCCCAAGGACAGCCCAAGGATCATACCCCACCTCGGTTTCTAAGAAAACAATATCAACCTCAGCTTCTCCTTCCATTGTCGGCTGCTGAGGGGCTTCCCCTACTGCTGCCTCAACCTCAGTCTCCTGCGGGATTGCGACGGAGGCCGTGGTGGCAGTAGTAGAGGTCAACAAGACCTCGGCCTCAAGAGAGACCACCGAAGCCTCATTGGCCTCCTCTACCACCTAGAAGACCTCAACCTCGGGCAAAACCACCAAGACCTCTTGGAACCCCTTAGAGTGCCATGAGGAGCGTTCTTGGGCACCATAACTAGGCAGAGAACGGTACTGAAATATGAAACAATAAGAAAAGGGGGAGAAGAGCAAGAAAAAGATATTCAAATGAGCGGGAAGAAATTAAAAAACAGATTGACTCAAAGCCAAAAAGAGACTTAGGGTTAAATAGACTTTCGTGACCTTTGAAGTTCCCAATATAGCAAGTGAGCATGTGTTGCAGAGGGGAGAGTGGGCGAACATGCATCCTGCGATGCGAGCGGCATGAAGCAATGTGGGAGAGAAACTGTCAAATGTTACCCAAGGAGTGTGAGCCAAATGGGCGCATTCCAAAGCAACATGGCCTGTCAAAGGAATGCTATCAGGACACCTCACGAATGAAAAAATTCTCACTGAACTTGTTTAGTAGGAATTGGCGGGGTAACTAAAATGGAGAATTTCCCCTCGAACCCACCAGTTGGGCCTGCGCAAAATACTAAGGCCCTTTCTGGTCCAGGCCCTATCCTCCTACGGTCCTAGGGTTATAGAAGGAATTTGGCCCATGCGGTTTGTCAGCCATAGATAGGCACATTGTGCGGGAAATCACATTGATAGGGATAGAGAAGACATGCCGACCCTGACATCCCCCAGTGACATTCAACATTTAAGGATCTACGCCAACAAGAGAACGGGAAGCATGGACAGCCCTCCATCCCCTGACGTCGAACATGAAAAGCAGTCATTTTGATCATCCACCATCAAGGCTCTGTCCGGGGAGCCATGCCACATTAATGGCACCACCCAGGTCCTACATCACATTAAAGGCCCCGACATGTGGTACAAAATGTTCTCCAAAGACCACGTATAAAAGCCGGCCCCCAAATACAAGAAACTCTCTCTAGATTATGTGATTCTCTAGCCATTACTATACACATGAAAAGACTAACCTAGGCATCGGAGGTTCTCCAGGCCTCCCAGAACCCATTTTCTCTCTTGTGTTTGCAGTTGAAGACCCCGACTCGAGTTGCTAAGACCTTGTCTAGGCATACAAAACATGACGTTAACAACCACATTAATGCTTTTGTCAATGGAATCTGTTTTAGTACTATATATCATGAACATTTGTAAAATATCTTGTTATGAATGGATGAGTGAATGAAATAATAACCCTGCGATGGAGACATGAAAGAATCCTAGTAAAATTCTTCTGGCCATTTCCTAGAGCGAGCAAAATTGGAAATGGCAATCCACATCTAAGAAAGTTAAGAATCCTAGCAAGACTTCTTGATCATCACATGGGTGGCTTGATCTTGGTCACCCGCTAAATAATGGCTACCACAAGGTGGCCATGTCTAGGCAACCCACGTGGAGGTTGAGATCTAGCCACCCTCTAGTGGCCTAAACTTGGCCACTGGTGGACCGCCACTGGTGGACCGCCACTGTGGACTAAGTTTTATTTTTTTCCAACAATGTATAAAAATATAAAAATCATTTTATTGCAAAAATATATTTCTTACTTTTTGAAAACATTTAGTTAAATACTTCAATTTTATAATTAAATTGATAACTAGCCATCTTTGATTGGGGCAGGTACTATTATTAGAAAATTTCTACTTATAAGCCAGTGTGGATAACACACTTAATAAACTACTTACATAGTAAAATTTGATTTAGAAAAAGAATTTCAAAATTTGAATCTTACAAATCAAATCTTACCATTGAAGAGATGTGGATGGTGTTTTCTACACACCGCCTTAAGAATATAATAACTCTTATTATTTATGATAATTATAGACCAAAGTTGTGCCGGAATGGAGTATTGCTGAAGAAAACTCAAAGCACAAGCGATCTATTACTTACAAAATTGCACAAGGTCCTAAATCCAAATATCACGTGGTATAAGAGGTACCCAAGCAAAATTTCCTTGAAAGTATGAATCATAAGTATCTATAAGGGAAAACATTTCCGAACTATAGTGAGAATCATTTTTGTATCAAAGTTCATTACATTATGTTTATTAATTAGTTTCATCTAAAGTATGACCAATTAATTATTATGAAAACTTTCTGTAAAGCATAATATACATGTCAAGGAACATGGTAGAGAAATAGATCAAAGTTAATACTCATGATGGATCATAATTACGTAGTTCAAACATAATATTACACTACCATTTCAAAATAAAAGAGACCCAAAATTTGAGAAAAACTAAAATTTATTGAGGTTGAATTATATCAGAATATCTTGTAATTTGAGAGAAGGAACTAAGGGGATAAAGTAGTATAAATGAGACTTGAGAGGAAGAAATGATTGAGAAAAGAAAATAATATCTTAAGAAGGTTTAAACTGCAAAATTCCCATCATAATTATTAATATCATTCAAGAAAAACTACCAAATCTCCATGATCAAAATTCAATAATTTTGAGATCCAAAATGAACAAAATGGAATACATGAGGACGTAAAATATATATATATATATATATATATATATATATATATAAATCTATTATCAAGTCGGTGTGGATAATACACTTAGTAAAGTGTTTGCATACCATAATGTGATTTAGAAAATAAATTTTAAATTTTACAAATCAAATCTTATCGTATCATTTAAGTAATGTGAATAATGTCCTCTATTATATCGTAAATTCTAGGGCTAATAAAAAGGAAAATTGGTGAACCGGACCGAACTGATATGTTTGGTTCGGTGTAAAACCGGTTCCAATTTTACAAAACCGATTCAAAACTGACCCAATTTCAATTTTGCTTTTCATAACACCGAACTGAATCGGACTGGACCTGTTCATGTATACGTATTAAGTTTTGCATTCGTATTTGTATATATGTACCGATTTCCTTTAATATATTATTATTATTATTAACTATTTAAAGATGCATTAATTCTTAGAGGGACCTAGAGAAACTGCATTCAATTGACTATTCCTATAACTTTTTATCGATAAAGAAAAAAAGGGTACGTAAAAGATGTATAGTTAGTTTGGAACAGACACCCCGCTCATGCTTAATATTTTAACGAATATCATTGGCTTTCCAAATACTGTGCATGTAGATATATAACATGCACTGCTTAATTAGCTGGTTATTTCTACAAATTTTCAACGTCTTCTTGCAGCTGTCTCCCTTTGGGCATTGAAGAAGAGTGCAGCCACAGGAAGGCCAAGTTCATTCTCTTCTGCAAACTTTCGAGTGTTGAAGAGGTCCCTTGGAGGTGGGACTGTGATCTTGACTGTCTCTCTGCGTTTCTGCTTGAATAGGAGGAACACAAACCTGTGGATCCCTATATTTGGCCTTGGCATTTCATAGTCCACCACCTCCCTTCCTGTTTATGAAATAAAACGCAAAAACAAATCATTTATTCATATTATATATAGTATAAATTATTAATTATATGCTCTCTCTCTCTCTCTCTCTCTCTCTCAAAAATGAGGAGATCAAATATTACCAAATGTTGCATTTGTTGTGCCTGGGATGTTCGTCACTATCCTGCAACATAATTAATCAAGTTAAAATAATAGTATTAAAATGCATGAAAAATCAAAGAGTTCTGAAATCTTTGGTTGCGAAGATAGTTATGGTGGATATTTCCAAACTGACAAATCATACCTAGAAATAATACTTTTCCTAATAAATTAGCCTAGGATTCTTCTTTTCAAGGGGTCTTTTTCTTTTCATTAAAACCCAAAAAGCAGCTAGCTAGAGTACTTTTCCTTTTCATATCTCTGGAGGGGAGGTGTAATTTGTAGGATAATACCAGTGTAAGTGCTCCCTCAGGTATGGATCGCTGGGACCAGGAACATCAGGGTCTGTCATGATCTGCATGCAGCCATAGAAAAGAAAACTCAATATCCATAGAACAGAAAGATATCAGTGAGAAGAAGAAGGAAACATTCAAATTAGGGTATATATCTATATATATATACATGATATACACACATGTACGTACACAACCATACCAGCGTGAAAAATGATCTCAAATCACCTCCATCAACCTCAACCAAAGGTTTCATGGATACTGTCGAAGGAAAGAGCTCGTGCCCATTATATACTTGCTTGTTTCTGTTGTACGTCACAGTCATTCTCACACTTGGAGAGAAAGAGTCAACAACATCTCCGATAATCCCTCCTATTACAAGAGGATCTGATATATTTGCCATATCAATGAAAGAGAAGCTTGGGCAGGAAAGACAGATCAGAGAGAGTGGCCGTCAAGGGTTCTGTTCAGATGCGCGCAACATGAGTACTCGAGCTTTTTCTGTAAAAGTTTCTTGTGGGGCTTTGAAATGGAAACCTCATATTTATAATGGAAAGTCCAATGAACAAGTTGAGTAGAGTACTTCAGAGAAGTCAAGGTAGCTAGCGTGGCTAGCATAAAAAGACCTTCTTTATAATTAGGATGGCTGTACGGCCACCGCTCCCATCCCGTTAGTTATAAGATTTTTTTTTTTTTTTCATACATGTATTTTTTAACATTTTTAATTTTTTAAAAAAAAAATAAAAAAATCACAATATTATTTAAAAATACTTTCTTAATCACTAAATAAAAAAAACTAAAAAAAATAAAAAATCACAGTAGTAAAATTGAGCGGTAGAATAAAGCGATAAAAGTAATATTTTCCTTATAATTAATTTGTTCAAGAATTAATTAATGGCCATTCTCTCATTTCTTGATCATTTAAATGATTGGTCGTTAACGAAAATTAATAAATATTTTTTACTAATTTAATATTTCATAAATAATGATGAAAAATGATAATTCAATTTATTTCAAGAAATGATTAGAATATCTCATATTTTGTAAGAAATTGATACTATTCATTTCAAATAAAACGGAGAATATTTTTTCCAATAAAAACGATAATGAGTCTCTTTTAATTTATAAATTATGGAAATATATATATATATATATATATATATATATATAATGTACATTGTGATTTATCACTAATTAAAAGTTTGAACACAATTAGTATTGGCTGATAACAGAAGTAGTACACAACAAGAAAAATGAGTATTTGTGACAGATTATTTATGAATAATGATTATTTATGATAAAAATAAACTCATTTTAACATAAAATAGTAATTTTCGTAAAAAATAACTAGTTATAAGTAAATAATTTTCTTGTATTGGTATAATTATATGAAGGAGACATCTATAGTGCAGATAAATTAAATTATTAGCAGAATAAGTGGTTAATTCAGAGATAGTTAAAAAGCTGAACAATTTTTTTAAAAGGTAAGTATAATGGGCAAAGCTTTTCAGCTAAAGTACTTGTTTGGCAGATGTATGTCCAGTCATCACAGTACTAAATAGGAGGGCACGAGTTTGAGATTGAAAATAATCAACATTCGTCTATCGAGGGTGACAGGCGATACCTGGGCCTGAAAATGTGACAAACTTTAAAGTAAAATATAGTGCATCTCCATAATTTGAGCATGCATTCGATTACTAACATGATTTGGCCTTGAACTTTGAGCAATGAATCATATATATATATATATATAACATGAGAAGTGGTATAGACGTCCAAAATGGATTTCATAAAAGTATATTAACAAATTGACATGATTTTATATGATACGGTAGATCTATTTTATAATAAAAATAATTTTATAATATATTTAATAACGTATTCTTATAACATGGCATATCAGTTTGTAATATTAGTTTTGTGAAATCTTTTTGTAACGAAAGCATGATTAGAACTCATGTATAGAAATGAGATTCTCTTTACAAAAATAATTTAGAAATATATTATTATTGGGTAAAAGAAAGAAAAAAAAGTTAAAAACTAGTCCTGCTTTTTACTTCTTAAATGGCTATTTGATAAAAAAAAATTAATTAGTCACTAGCTAGGTTTTTGATTATTTTTGTTTAAAATTATCTTACAAAAAGACTGCCACATATATCCAAAAAAAAAAAAAACAAGTTACAAATTAAGACATAATAAAATATACAAAAATAACTTTAAGAAAAATTAAAAATCACATTATTAATTTTAGGGTAATTAGGATGGTTGGTGAAACTCATCCCCTCAAAAGGATCCCTCCATATTCTGCATGCATGCTATCTACAAGGGATTTCTCATTCGCTCATGTGTATGGAAGTGGGAGCTAGGGTTTCTGATTTTCTCTTAACCTATATATACGGTTAAGCCATGGGATGGAGGGAACCTAGCTAGCAATTTTTTCCCTAAAAATAACTATAAACCCGTTTTAAATCACAATAAAATATATATTCATTTAAGAAATATAATATTTACAGTTTTAAAATATGTAAGTCTCACATTTAAAAAAAAAATGATTAAATTGAGACTTAAATGAAAAAATAATAATACTAGACTCTACTATTTTTAAAAAATATGTACGAATTTAAAACTATATCTAACATTAATCTTAATTAATTAATATCCAATATTTTGTATATATAAAAAAACCAAAGAATAATATGAATTCTTCAAGTATATTTTTATTTTGTACCCTGTGACCAATACCAGTCTCCCAATGTCATCCTGCACGAGGATTAATGCCTTTTGCAGTCGACACGTTTAACCAACTATATA
Organism: Juglans cinerea; assembly: GCA_961763995.1. Taxonomy (NCBI): domain Eukaryota; kingdom Viridiplantae; phylum Streptophyta; class Magnoliopsida; order Fagales; family Juglandaceae; genus Juglans; species Juglans cinerea. Next base: position 5,373,085 of record CAUIVZ010000015.1, read on the forward strand.
TGTGAAAGAGTGCCTAGGTTGTCATTTGGTATTTCTTATTTTTTTTATTTTGTTTATAATTTTATATATATATTTTTTAAAAATATAATATTATTTAAAAATATTTTTTTAATAATTAATTAAATAAATAAATAAATAATTTTGAAAGATTGTGGGGGAGAAGTATCATTATTCAATCCGAAAAGAGAGGAATTCAAAGGCAAAATATTAAAAAAAAAAACGAAAGAATAAAGAAAAGATGGATTTGATGTACAGAATTGATTGGATACTGTGTCTCTCTCTCTCCAGGTACATTATGTGTCGTCGTTATATTGCTAAACTCAAAGTAGAAAGACTGACTTCTTCGAATCCAGTGGTAAAAGGGAAGCCATAAAGCAACCATGCAGAACAAAAAGCTGACAGAATTCAAGTCGAGGGATTTCTCTCTCTCTCTCTCTCTCAATTCTCTCTCGCATGTGATCAGTGTGCTGTTTGGGCCAGTGTTTGAAAATGATGAACATCGACGTGAGATTCCACTAATCAATGAGTTCTCATTTTCTGGAGATCTTTTAATTTTTTTTCTTTTTACAAGAACAGACAGACAGAGGTGCATGTCCGTCACAGCTATGAGTCTATGGCATGCATTCCCAAGCTAAAAAAGACTCATGGACGTTTATATTTCAGGTAAAGATCGAATAAATTCCTGAGATAGATGATGGGGGTACTATAGAAGCAGCTATCTAATACGTACCTAATTACCATTTTAGCACTACTGATCCTGATCAAGTTATTGGCATTATGAGTGATGTTTTGTAGAGAGGATGGGGTATTAATTTAGGAAACTCTTCCAAATTTGACTTATTTTACTTAAAAGCTATTTACTTTTGGTCGTTTAAATTCTTGAATTAGAGGATCAGAGGCGAGAGAGACCAGTGCTCTTAATGAACTAATATATATATATATATATATATATATATATATATATGAGAAAGTAGCTTAATTGAATGCAAAAGCCAGAAAATAAATTATATTATATTGTTGTATTAAATGTACAAGAGCAGCTGTCTTTTTTTCTGTTTTGCGAAGTGTACAAGAGAAACTCATGTCCTTAATTAATACCAAATTGGCGCAAAATCTGCTAAGCTATTGACAAGTTTTTTCAGTTTTTTCTTATTGCTATGACCGCAGAGAATCCATGATTTGAGCTGTCCTTCCATCTTATATAGCTTGATCTTCCAATGAGGGATCGATATTTGAGACTGCTGCTATGGGTGTCAAATCGTGTTAACAGGTCGTGTTCATATCGTGTCAAGGTATGTATATTATACTATATGAGTTAATCCGAACACAACCCGTTAAGATCATCGTGTCAAAATCTCAAACCCTAACACAACCCATTAACATAACAGGTTGACACGACACGACCTGTTTTGACCTGTTAGTGAATACTAAGAAATATGTTAACACGACACGACCTGATTCGTTTATGTAAATGGGTTGAACAGACCCGAAATTAACCCATTTGATATTATTAAGTTTAGCATAATTTTATTTAAATGTTAAAATCACAATATCTATAAAAGATATAAAACTAACTACAAGTCCAAAATTAAATTTCAAACAATAAAAATATCGAAATTAAAATCACAACAATTTTACTTTTAGGTATAAGGGTATAATTGTAACTTTAACTTTCTTAACGGGTCATAACGGGTTGACCCGTTATCAACCCGTTAAGAAATCGTGTCTAACGGGATATCCTGTTTTGACCCGAACCCGTTAAGACAATCAAACCCGCTATTATCGTGTCGTGTTCGTATTGAGTTAACAAGTCGTGTGACATATTGCCACCCCTAATTGCTACTAACTAACCTTCAATTTTGTGTGATTCTTAAGTACTGATGCCATGCAATGAGCTACTTAATTCTCGAATTTCTTGCTATCTGGAGGCCTTTATATCAAGTGGGACACATGTGTTGAGTTTTTCAAGTACTGTATTTCAAGTGGCATGATATTGGGCTAACAATGGACTTAGCATCCCCTTACATCCTTAGCTTGTCACGAAGAGTAAGAAATTGGCTGAAGTTAGTCCCTTGGTAAAGACATCTGAAATTTATTCAAGAGTACGTAGGAAGATATCGGATGAAAATGTCCTTCTGAGCTATCTTTTCTTTTTATATTTATTGTTGATTGTGAAATTAAATATGTAAGGTTATTGAGTGTGGCTTATTATATATTCACGTGGAATCATTATCACAATTGAAATGCATGGCCTAATGGTAACTTATGTTGATTTTGAGGGCATGGGTTTGAAACTTCACAATAGCACTTTATCTATATTTTGTGAAATAAATGATTTGTTGGGCTTGGTTTGGGTTTGGGCAAAACAGATCTACCCATGGGACGAATAGGTACAATGCTTGGGCAGACTAAGTCTTGCCCATGGGCAAAACAGGTACAATGCTTCATCCACACAGTCCGAGCAGGCACAATGCTTCATCCACACAGCCCGAGCAGGCACAATGCTTCATCCACACGGCCCGGTCGAAAGAGGCACAACGCTTCAAAAATTATCTGAAAGTAGTGTTGGAAAGTTTCGAACCTACCAAGCATATATGCCTTCTGGTTCTTAAATGAAACGTTATATGCTTTAAACTAATAACTACCACTTGAAAAATCACAACTTATGGGTTGTGATCTTTTACAAGGTGTCACTTCATTCTCTATAGATAGAGGATGTAACTCATAAATATTAACATTCTATTCTCCTATTATTTTCAGTTACATACACAATTTTGTAGATAAACTCTAAAGGAAAACTTTAGAATTGCTTTATGCAATTGGTAACTAAATTGTTGTATCCTGGAGGTGAGCTGCTTGTAACCCATTAGCAAGTTCTTTTGAGTGGGGACAGTTATCACCTTAAAGATAGTGTACTACACGCATCAAAGTAGTATTTATTTATTTTTATTACTGTATCCGCTCAACTTTAACTCCTTTTCTTCAATGAGCATGCCATTGCAAAACTCTCTTAGAGGTAATCCACGAGGTTAGTTTTTCACCAATAGGCATTTTTCATAGGATCACCGTCAACAACATGTTTATCTTGAGATAGGTGCAACCACTTGTTTGTGCAATGAATTTGAATGCCAAGGAAAGGTGGGTAACTCGAGATTTTACATAGTAAGAGTTTGCTGCAAACGAGCTATAAGTTGAGATATGGCACTTGAATTGTTCCCTATCACTATTATATATAAATTAAAATCAAGATAGTAACATTGGTTTGATGAGAACGTTGGATTATGTGAAGCTGAGATCAAGAAGAGTAGCAACTAACTTGTTCAACCAAGATCATAGAGCTTGGTTTAGTCCATAGATGGTCTTGGATAGTTTGCAAACATTATTGGGATGATCTTCGTCAATGAAGCTTGGTGGTTGTTCCATGAAGACTTCTTCTTCGAATGTGTCATCGAGAAAAGCATTGAAAACATCTAGTTGCTTAAGAGGCCAATAAAAGTGGAGTGCAATTGCCATTATGGTTCAACTGGTGGAAGCTTTTATCATAGGGCTAAAGGTCTCGGTGTAATCAATCTCTCTTGTTTTTCAAAGCACTTGGCCTCCAATTTGGCCTTGAATTGATCAAAAGAGCCATGAGATCATTATCTAACATTGAAGGACTTATATTTTATAAGGAAGATGTGAACAAAGAGTCTGGGTGTGGTTTGATTGTATGGTAGAAATTCTTCTTGCATAGCTTGGCGCCAGTGGGCCCTAAAAGAAGTTGATTGGTGTGGCTAGAACAACAAAGTATATGGCTATTACAGGATGTCTAGTGGAGTAAAATGGATGAGGATGTTGGGAAGAAAATTGATGGTAACTTGAGTCTGATTGGTGTGACATACAGGGTTCATAAACAGGAGTAGATGATGAATAGAGCACCTCAACAGGATTAGAGACGTTTGGTAGTGTCATTGGTACATGAGAGATACAGTGTAAGGCCCAAACCTTTTTCCTTTTTATAAACCCAATCCCACTTTATTTATTTATATGTCCAATAAACCCTTTCACAATTACGGATAATACTAATGGTAACAAAAGTTGTTTATTATGTCATCTTGACATCAAGTGTCCTCTTTCTTCACATTTTTAACGATAACCCACGTTTGCATAATAGTTTTGAATAAAAAAGCATGACATCATGATCCAATGAACCTTTTACAATTACAGATAATACTGCTGTAACAAAAGTTGTTTATTATGTTAAAAAAGAAAATTTCCATTTACAGTTATAAATAATAGTAATGGTAACAAAGGTTGTTTATTATATCATCTTGACATCAATAGCTCTAAACCCACTTTTCTCTTTTTCTTTCCCATTTCTTCTGGACGTAACCACCCCCCCCCCCCCCCCGGCCAACCTAACTCCATGTCGTCCTTCCCTATTCATGCCACCTGGCTCCCCACCATTCATACCACCACACGGTGCACGTAAGCCTCACTCTCTCTTGATCATCCTTCACACACACACACACTCTCTCTCTCTCTCTCTCTCTCTCTCTAGTGGACCTCATTGGGTCGGTTATAATGCTGAGGTGACACATTAGCAAATTAGGCATATATTAAAATAAATAGGGTAGCCTTTATTTATTGAGCAACACTTGAGCAATGATTTAGACAAAATGAGGTGTACTCAAAAAATAAAAGACAAAATGAGGAAAGATCTTGAAAATTCAATGGACCATATCCTAGTGCACTTAGAGGGGGTTGAATAGGTAATTTATGTCTAGTTAAAAGTTTCCATTTTTTAATTCAAATCAACATTAAATAAAATCAACAAAAGCATACATAAAAAATCAACACAACAATTTTTAACGAAGTTGAAACTTATAATCCATGACCCCTGCAATGTTATACTTTACTTGAAGATGGCTCCATACCCAAGGTTGTATATATAAATTATATAAGACATATAAGATCCATCTGTATAATATCATCATCTACATCCAGGAGGTTCATATGCTTTAGAAAAAGCTTGTATAGTTTGGGGAGAAGTTTTCCACAATTCATTTGGGGTAAAGCAATTCTCTAATATCCTTATTTCTCAAGTAAGCTTTAAACTATGCTTGGAGGGGCTAGAAGGTAAGAGGCTGGGGTCTAGGTTGTAGCACAATAACCTATTATCCTACCTCTTATGATTAAGGTTTTATATCCCTTTTCTCCTCCTCACTTCAAAATTTGCTTGATGCCAAAAGCATAGGGTGACTCATTCTATTCCCTATGAGGTCAGGTAGGTGAAGCGTATAACCTAGGAGGGCATTAGGTTTGTCTTACAAGACACTTGAAGTAACAAAATCTAGCTTGCAACATCAAGAGTGACCCACTCGATCTCTATATGTCGACAACTCCAAAAACAACATTTGGCCAACTTGTCCACATCAATGGACTTACCAACAAATAACATGAACATGAAATGATAGAGCTGTGTTTATAAGGAAATAAAATTTCATAAAGTCTCAACCAATCTCCTTAAGGTTTTCTTCTAAGAGTAATTCTACATACAATCGTGGAGTATGCAAGCGTCGTGCAGTCGCTTTGAAAAAGAGTGGGGTCTACTATTAAAAAATTAATTTTTTTTCATGTGGGTCTCGTATTTATTCACTTTTTTCCAAAGTAATTATACGACACTTGCACACTCACGACTGAAATTATCATTTCTCTTCTAATAATAATACAATAAAAATAGATGTTGTGGCCTCTCTCTAACCCTTAAATCCTGCATACTAAAATGTAAATACCTAGAGTTTGTGTAAGTCACTTAAAAAGTTCAATAGAACTTAACTTGCTAATTGTACAAATTCTCACTCGAGCCAAAGGAGATGAATTAGATTTTTGCACGCATAATATTAACCTTATTGAGCCTAATGTTTGTCATATTGGCTAATTGGAAGAATGTTAAAATTTAATGTCCCACATGACATGACGTGTATGCCACTATTAGACTTATAATAACTTAAGGTTTTCTAATCCTAATTTTTTTCGAACATAGTTAAACAAGAGAAGTGATTTCCTATAAAAACTCATACTTTGATGGGAAGTGGATTTGCAATTATAGAAGGAAATTGGTCCTCTCTCTAGCCATAAGTTTGTGTATTCTAAAGGTCAAATGGTTAAGTGAGAGAAAATGTTTTCTGGTGTGTACGTTGTTTTCTAATCAAGTGTGGAGAACAATTATGACTATGGATTTCGGTATGTTCTTTATAAATATTTTGATATTGTGAGAATTATAATAGTCAAGATCTATAATAGCCCGCCCAAATGGGTCAAAATAGAGTCAAAATGGCGTCGTTTGACTCTATTTTGGTTACAAAATGTCACACTTAATTTAAAACGACGTTGTTATTAGAGGTTAAAATAGTGACATTTTACATAGTTTTGGCTTATTTCCCTTAAGGCTTCCCCCCTCCCCCGACCTTCAGACTTCACGATTCTTCATCTCTATCCCTAGCCACACGAACCCTAGCTACTGTCGCATGAACCTCAGCCTTAGCCCGTGGTCGGCGTTCACCCAGCCCATCGCCTCTCACTTCTCTCTTCTCCCGTCATCTCTCTCTCTCTCTCTCTCTCTCTCTCTCTCCTGGGAGACAAAGTAAGCCCCTCTCTCTTCTCCTGTCACCTATCTATCTCTCTTCTCCCGTCGCCTCTCAGCTCTCTCTATCTCTGTCTCTCTCTTTTGTTTTGATGTTTTATTTTCTCTGAAAATTTTACAAGGTCTGGAGGCTAACGAAGCTGCAAAGTCCCATTGAGAATTTTCTCGTCGCCTCTCTCTGTCTCTCTCTCTCAATATCACGGAATCAGAGTGAGTTTTTTTTAATTTAGGCATTCTTTTTATTGATTTGATTTCGAAGTGCAAATGGAAAATGGATTGATGGATTGATCTATTGGTTGTGAATTTGTGTAATCTGGTTGTGAATCATTGGTTGTAAATCTATATAATTTTGTGTAAAATCATATGGTTGTGAATTTGTGTAATTCTAACCATCACCCACATCAACCCATGGCACTTAACGAATTGGTGGATCTGGGTTTTGTTGAATCAATTATGTGTATGTCCATTGATTAATTTCAAAACTCTGAAGCCTTACACCCCCCAATGGTTGAATTGTCATGAAGAATTGTTGATTCACATAGTTTATCTACTAGCTAAAAGATCATTTCTAAAAGATCTACTCGAGACTACTATAATTGTCTTGCATTTCAAATCTACTAGAGAAGTGGTAGAATAATTGATATAAGCAGCATGCATGCTGTTTGTGATTGCTAAAAGGACGCGTCATTGATTTGGTATTTTTCACGTATCAATTTTTTGCAGAGTCCATTCTTAGATTTGGGACAATAACTAGTACTACACTAGAGGAGTTGAAGGTTTAATTAAACACTCACTCAGGCATAGTACAACTTTAGGGCCCTTCATTTGTATCTGGGCACGTGCATGTTTGCAGATTGTGTCACCTCAGTTGAACTTTTCCTTGCACGCAATTTCTTTGATTTGATCAATGATTTTTTTTTCTTTTTTTATGTTTTTTTATTTGTTTTAGAAAATGTTAATATAACAATATCAATCAATCTTGAACTCTTTATTTTAGAAAAAAATAATTGATATAAATGTGAATGAATAGTAACACAAAATTACACAAATTACTTTTTGTGGAGATGTTTTGAACGATTAACCTGAACATGTGGGACTATTTTAGTGATTTACGATAAAAAAGAGGCCCAATTTAAATTAGTATTTGTGTTTTTGGGCTATCTTAACTGTACTATTTCATTTGTGTGTTGTGTTCTTATTCTTAAATCATGAATTGTGAAGGCACAAACACTCCCACGTCCACCTCTGCATCTTGTCCAGAAGGACCAGTACCACAATAGCCCATCGAGGCTCCCATAATCGAAGAGTCTAGTGCACCATTAGACTCTTCGGTAGGTACTGTTCCTACCTTCCGTTCTACCCCCCCTCCTTCCACCAGGTAGTAGAAACCCCAAGAATAGGTATGAGGTATAAGATCACTTCACAAGAGTGTCTGATTGTGATCCCGAAAAACCTATAGCTACTTGTAATTATTGTAGGAGGCAATGGAAATTTCATCCCAAAAAGCAAGGCACTTCGGCCATGAGAGCACACATCCACCTATGCCCTAAAAATTATAAGAGTAAATTGGACAAAGGTCAACAATTCTTGGCCTCTGAGGCAAGAGTTAAAGGAGGGAAAAAGGAGAAGACACTAGGGATGAACATGTATAATGAGAAAAAAATTAGGTATGACATTGCTAGGATGATGATAGTGGATGAGTTACCCTTTAGGGTTGTTGATGGCCAAGGGTTTCGGGACTACACTAAATCCCTTGATCCTAAGTTTCTTATTCCTTCTCCATTTACGGTAATGAGGGATTGTATGAGACTATTATTGAGAGAGAATGATAGCTTGAAGAAAATATTTTTGATAACCAAACAGAGTGTGTTTGACCACCAACACTTGGACTTCTATCCAAAACATTAATTACATGTGTGTCACGGCTCTCTTTAATAATAGTAGTCGGAAGTTGCATAAGCGGATCATTTCATTTACTCGAATTAGCAATCACAAAGGGCAACAATTGGGAGGGAGTTGGATGAGTGTATGCTTGACTAGGGCATTGAAAAAATTCTTACAATTATGGTGGATAATGCTACCTCGAACGATTCCTCTATTGATTGGTTGAGAAGAAGGGAAAGAAGAAGCGAGGAGTGTGTTGCGGATCACAAGTTTATTCACATAAGGATCCAAAATTTGATTAAGTATGTGAAGTCTTCTCCCCAAAGACTTGCCACTTTCAAGTCTTATGTTGATAGGTCAAAAGTTTCATATTCTAGTTTCTTGTGTCTTGACATGCCTACTAGACGAAAGTAGACTTATCTCATGTTAGACATGGCTGAGAAGTATAAAAAAGCTTCCAACTCCTGCATGATGAGGATCCCTACTCACAAGTTTATTTGTCTGAGGATGGGATTTATTTGAGGATGGGCCTGGGAAAAAGTGTCTAGGAGTTCCTGGGTCTAATGATTGGGAGACCATAAGAAATTTTACAAAGCTTCTTCATGTATTTTATAATGTCATCTTGCATATTTTTGATACACTATATGTCACATCAAATCTCTATTTCCAAGAGCTTATTAATATTCATGCAAATTTGAATACTTTTTGTTACAATAGTAATCGAGACTTGAGTTCAATGACTTTTAGAATGAAAATAAAGTATGATAAATATTGGGGTGATCTTCAAAAGATAAACTGGTTGCTGTTTATTGTTGTCATTCTTGATCTATCGTACAAATTGATTACTCAAACATATTAGTTCAACCAAACAATGGGCGGTGAGAGGGGTGAGGAATTGGTTGCATCAAGAGGGATATGAAGTTTTTGTATAAATAATATGTTATGTTTGGTGGCAGGTGTGCAAGTAGGTCTAAGTCAACTACATCTCACACTCATAATGAGGGTAGTACATCAATGGGGAGTAGCTGTACAATCAATCCCTTGGCCTTTTTGAGAAACTTCCATAAAGAGAAAAATCAGCAACTTGATGGATTGTAAGTCGGAGCTAGAACAATATTTGTTGGAGGATGTTAAGGTTTCGACGGAGAGTTTTGACCTTTTAACTTAATGGAGGGTCAACTCCACCAAATATCCAATTCTTGCTCTAATGACAAGAGATATATTGGTTATTCTGATCACTACCGTAGCATCTGAGTTAGCATTTAGCACAAGAGGTCTTGTCCTAGATCCGTTTCGGAGTTCTTTGGCTCCTAGAACTGTAGAGGCTCTTGTGTGTGCACAAAACTGATTGAAGTCCATTCCTATATGATTCAGTCAAAATTATTTGGATCTAATTGATGATGCGGACATCTATAAGTTAGACTCAGGTAATGTATTTAAAGATTTTTTTTAGATTTTGTTATGTATCTTGATTTTTTCATTTTGTGATACGAATTTCTTATACTTTAACATCTTATATAGAATTAACCACCATATGGTGAGTTTACTACATGAAGATGATTGAGGTTTGAGGTGCCTTTGTGAAATTGTGTAATTGTTGTTTGTTCAATTTTGTTTCATTACTTTTTATAAATTTATGTGGACCTATTCTATTTCCTTACTAATGTTGTCATCTTTTCTTCAGGCACAACTTAGAATTTGAAATTGGTTCATTTGTTATTGTTGTTGTTGTTGGGAACATTTAATTTTGTTGTTGTTGGGTTTCTTTTGTTATTGGGTTTCTTTTATTGTTGGAATGAGAACTTAGAAAATGTTTATTATTGTAGTTGGATGGAAATAACATTATGATGTATGATGGATGTGGATGATGGATGATTTGGATGATGGGTTTGTTGGATCCTTTGGGAGATTGGTTGTAACATGAACAATTTTAGTGTTAGCTTGTATTAATTTTTGAGTGAATTATTTAGGTTTTATTTTTATGTTTTAGTTTTGGCTTGTAAGCTGCAGTAAATCAGTAGTAATTAGTTTAGTGTTATGTTTTGTTCTGGGATTATGTTGGAGCAAATGCTTAATGGGACTTGTAGTGGAGCAGTCGGCGGATCCTGTACATGAACAATGGGACTTTCTTTTTATTTTTTTCTAATTTATTGAAGCATGTTACTTGTTTTTATTTAGTTGGAGTTTTGGTTATGTTTTTAGTAAAATTAAAGTAAAATTCAGTAAGTTATTTAGTTTAGATTATAATTTTGAAAAAATTGAAATTTGAAAGCCCACACAATTTTTTTTTTAAAAAAAGTGGGTCAAATATGAAGTTAAAAAAAAAGTCTAAAAAATGTCCAAATCCGACTTTGCTCCTATAAGTCGGAGTCGGAGTCGGAGTCGGAGCGAAGGATGCACATTTTGGAGTCGGAGTCGGAGGTCAGATTCGACCTCCCACAAAGTCGGAGCCAGAGTTAGAGGGAGGGCATACCGACTCCAACTTGGTCGGTGCTCAGTCCTTTTGACAATGTTTGGTTCACTCATTTTTACAAAAAATTTTTCAAAATATTTTAAGACTATATAAGATAAAATTAATCCTTGTGGTTTTCCTCAAAATCAAATTGCTCCCTATGTAATTTTTAGTTGAACACGTTACTCCTCGTGATTTTAAAATTGATCAATAGTCCTTCGGCAAAAATAATTAGTTAGTAAAAACCTTTAATTATATTGGATTCACAAGATGTACACTTGGCACGCCGCGTGTTAAAAAATAAAAGAAATAAAAATATTAAAAAATATTGTAAAACTTGAAAAACATGTTAAAAATAATTAATAATGAATATTTAAAGGAAGAGTCATGCTACTGTATCGATAATTGGTACTGATAGGAGGATCGATAAGTACATTTTTATTTATTTATTTTTATCTATTTTTAAATATCTATAAATAAATCATAAATTCACTAATAATCAATTCCTTAATCATTAATTTGTTTTTTTTTTAAAAAACACAATCAATCAAACCCTCAGTCAAATTCACTTAACATTTCTCTAATAAAGTTCAAACAAGAAATTAAAAAAATGAAGTGCAAAGAAAGGGTGGGGCCCATTCTAGTCACCAGCTAAGCCATGGTCGCTCATATTCATGGCACCACGGAGGTGACTCGCAGAGCCACTTCTACCTTTTTTTTTTTGATAAGGAGCTTAAAGCTCATTCATTCATTAATCAATAAATCAGAAATACAAAAGGGAGTTTCCTCAATGTCTACAATAGTATCAGAAGAAAGTAGGGCCTTTCTAGCTAAAACATGAGCCACTCTATTGGCTTCGCTACTAACATGCTTAACTGACCATAACTCATATTGAACGAGGAGGTTTTGTGTATCCTGAGTGACCATAGCCATTGAAGACTCATTCTTGGCCTTTGACAAAAGAGCAGAGATCACCTGCTGTGAATCACCCTCTAAAACAACCTTGGAAAGGCCAAGCTGCAGATCAAATTTGGCTGCCTCATATGCACCACAAGCTTAAGCTAATGCAGGATCAAGGTAAAGGGATCTACTCCCTCTCAATGCAGAATCATTTGACCTCTGTGATCCCTGATAATTACCCCTATACCAATTCTACATCTTTTTTTATCCACAGCAGCATCCCAATTCATTTTGAACAAGTTTTCTGGAGGAGGAGACTACCTTGCAATATGTCCCTCTTTTAGTTGTTGGCTTCTTGATATCCTGCATGCTTCCTGATCAAGCAAGGCTTCTAAGGCCTGTCTAAACACCACTTTAGGATGCAAGAAATCCTTTTGGAAAATAAATATGCTCCTCTTATGCCAAATGAGCCTTGACACAATAGCAAATTCTTCAAGCACCTTCATATCAGCAGACTGACAAAGCAGGTTCCATATAAACTCTCTAAAAGTCATAGGGGAAAATATCTCTTCTGAAGGAACCTTGAACACTGTCCGCATACATCCTGAGCTGCAGGGTAGCTCCATGCCATATGGAAAACAATTTCCTCCTCCCTCAAACAGATAGGGCACAAAGGCTCCTCAGTAATTCTCTTTTTACACATATTGCTTAGTGTGGGGAGACCATTTCTACATGCTTTCCAGAGGAAGTTCTTGGTAGCTGGTATCACATTGAGCTGCCATAAGATCTTTCATTCCTCTGAGAACTGCTCTTTATTGGAGGATTGACCCTGAGCCTGAGCAAGCATTTCCTTGTGGAGGTGGTAGGCCCTTCGAATTGAGAATAGACCATCTGCAGCACTCCTCCATATAAGCTTGTCTGGGATGTTTGAGGCACTAAGGGGGATCTGAGTAATGAACTTGGCTTCCTTTTTCTCCAAACATCTCCTCAATCTGAAGCTGGTTCCAAGCTTTAGTGTCTAGATTAATCAAGCTGCTAACTCTAGCTTGGATATCACTGCCCTGTCTTACACTTGACACTTTACAAGAATTAGTCTAAGGGAGCCACTTGTCCACCCATATTTTGATGATGCAGCCATTTCCAGCCCTCTACATTGAGCCCCTTTCCACCAGTGGTTGGGTAGCCAGAACAGTCCTCCATATGTATGAGGGTCTATAGCCAACTTTAGTTTTCCCGAAAGATGTGTGAGGGAAGTATTTCATTTTTAAAACCTTAGAGACTAGGGAGTGGGGATGTTGAATGAGGTGCCAGGCTTGCTTTGTCAACATGTCAAGGTTGAAACTCTCAATGTCTCTGAATCCCAAACCCCCCTCAGATTTAGTTCTTCCCATTGTATTCCATGAGATCCAACGCACCTTCCTTTCCTTGTCTTGCTACCCCCACCAGAAATTGTGCATAATTGAGTTCATTTTTTTAATGAGTGATCCGGGGAGCTTGAAGACTCCCATGCAGTAGGTAGGCAAGGCTTGGACTACTGCATTTAGCAGGATTTCTTTACCAGCTTGAGAAAGGGTTTTTACCTTGAAGTTGCCAACTCTTTTCTTCATCCTGTCAAGAATGCTTTTAAAGGACCCTACTATTGATCTTCCCACCATGGCAGGCAGGCCAACATATTGCTCAAATGAGGTGCTAGATCTGACTCCAGCAATCTGAAGGATTAAGGTTTGAGCCAGTTCGGGGGTATTTCTACTGAAATGAATGGAGGTTTTTTCTTTATTTAACCTCTGGCCTAAGACCTTCTCATACATGGATATGATGCCTATCAATCTGCACCACTCCAAGGCATTAGCCTTGCAAAAAAGCAAGATGTCATCTGCAAAGAACATGTGGTTAATGTGAAGCTGACCCCTTGCAATTGGGATGCAGAAATGTCACCTCGAGCCTCAGCTTGGTTCAACATGTTGTTTAACACTTCTGCACAAAGAATGAACTGGTATGGGGACAATGGATCCCCTTGTCTAATCCCTCTCGAAGGAGAGAAAGTCTGTTGGGGTGAACCATTCACAAGCAAAGAGTAGGACACAGTTTCAACACAATTCATGGTCAGTTTGATCCAATTTTTTGGAAAACCCATCTTGGACAGAACTGCTTGAAGGAAAGGCAATTCAATACGATCATAAGCTTTGCTCATGTGTTGGGGTGAACCATGTGGCCTATCTTCCATTGTAACTTGTTGTTCATGGAGTGAAGAGCCTCAAAAGCCACAATTACATTGTCTGAGATTAGACTACCAGGAACAAAGGCTGATTGTGTAGGAGAAATTATCTCAGGCAATACTATTTTAAGTTTGTTTTCCATGGTTTTGGAAATTATTTTGTAAAGGACATTGCACAGGCTTATGGGTCTAAAATCAGTGACCAACTTAGGCTCTTTTACTTTAGGAATTAAAGCAATAAATGTTTCATTCAAATTCTGTAGGCTACCACCTGAATTGAGAACAAAAAGAGCAGCATCACATACCTCCCTTCCTATTGAGCTCTAATGTTGTTGGTAAAAAACTGGGGGGAATTCATCGGGTCCAGGAGAGCTAAGAGGATTCATTTGGAATATGGCCTCCTTTACTTCTCTTTTAGTGAAATCTTTTGACAAAAGAGAGCTCATATCATTGGTGATCCTGGCCTCTACACTTCTAAGGCAATCCTCAATTCCTTCTGGACAGGAAGTAGTAAACAAACTGTTGAAAAAAACATGAAATTGGTCAGTTATTGCCTTTTGAGTGACTGCTTCATTTCCCTCTTCATCCTTTATGAGCTTAATCGTGTTTGTTTTCCTTTTTTGGTTAGCATAATGATGAAAGAACTTGGAGTTTCTGTCCCCATCCTTGAGCCACTTTTGTTTGGCTCTTTGCTTCCAAGAGGTGTCATCTTCTTCCAAGAGTTGGTCAATTTCCCTTTGGATTCTTTTAATCTCCTCGCCTAAGTTCCTTGTATTGGAGCTTTACAATATACCTAGCTGCTTGAGTTTGCTGTTGAGCTTCCTATTAGAGTTCCCAAACACAATCCTACTCTATTCAAGTAACCCCAACTTGCAGTTTGTTAATGGAGCCACCGTCCTGTCCATCTTTTTAGTGAGCAGCTGATGACTCCTCCAAGCCTCTGCAACCACCTTTTCACAACCCTCGAGGCCCATTTTGCCTCATACCTGAATGGTCTTGCCCTCTTGAAATCCACTGTGTCCTTTGTATTCAAAGAGACTAGAATAGGTTTATGATCCGAGGAGTGAACAGGTTTCACCTCTATTGAGTATGATTTCCAAAAGTCAACCCAGTGGACATTCCCAAGAGCTCTATCCAGTCTCTCTTTAGTGAATTGAGCTCCTTCCCTCTTGTTACTCCACGTAAACTTGCCCCCTATACCCTAAGTCACTCAATCCACAGTTATTAAGAGCTTCACAGAAATCCTCCATCTGAAAAAAGGTCTGTCAGCAGCTCCCCATTTTTCATTTGCTTGCATAATTTCATTAAAATCCCCGACACACAACCAAGCCAGGGGGTAGCTGGTTTTAATGCCCTCAACAACCTCCAACTATCCTTTCTACCACTAGTATAAGGAGAGCCATAGAAACCAGTTAATAGCCAGTTCATGTTCACTGTTTCATCCTTGATTTTAAGTGAAATATGATTTTGAGAGTATGTGTCCAGGGAAACATTGATTTCTTCTTTCCACATGAAAGCCACTCCTCCACTCAGTCCTCTGCTGTCTACCACAAAGCTACACTCAAACCCCAATATGTTTCTTGTTTTTTCTACTGTTTCTCTCCCACATTTTGTTTCTAACAGGAATATGAGAGATGGGTTCTTGCACTTCACAATCCCGTGAAGCTCTCAAAATGTCTAAGGATTCTCAAGCCCTCGACAGTTCCAACTTATGCACATCATTGGTGTTGGTGGTGTTGCCTTGCAGCTACCGTCATTTGTTCATCATCCACCTCCTTACTGGTCACACTAGGCCATGGTTTCTTATTATTAAGCAAACTGAGATCTGTCTCACAGCAAGTTTGCTAACGTATTTTAAAGCCACATTGGTTTGATGTTTGAGTGAACCAGGGCAGCCATGGTGTAAGACTTATCACGTGCCCTCCTCTTCCAAGTGGCTCTATTTCTAGCTTCTGCAAGCTCCTTGATTTGCTGATCCAGGAAATTGTCTAGTGAGCTAATGTGACTGGCCAGGGAACTGTTAGTGAGAGTGGGCACCTCGACTGCATCTCTATCCTTCTTGGGTAAAGCCAAACTTTCCTTTCTTATGTCTCCTCGATATTGGTCCCCATCAGCTGTGGGTCGACCTTCCTGAAATGGCAATATCTCATCTACCAAGACAGGAAAATCTTGAGGCATGTGGGAGGCATGTGGTTCCATATCGATAGGAGGTTGCAGCTTTTTACCTTGGTCCCCCACCTCCAGTTGTACCTCACCCAACGGGCCTTTCTCCTCAAGCTTCACTGTTCGGAGCCCGCCCTGAGCTTTCTTCCTGGTTTCCATGGTGTGGAGACTGATACATATTCCCACCGTAGCACTGCGGATCAGAACCCCATACTCTAGAGGGGGTGGCCCTGAGCCAAGAACCATACTGGTGGCCTGCCTCCTTCATAACATATCAACTATTACTAGGACAAAGCATGGTATGTTTGATAGCTCCACATTCAAAACAGAACGATGGGAGCCTTTCATATTTGAAAGGAATCCAGTGTTGCATCCCTTCCACCGCTAGAAACCTCCCTCAAATTAAAGGTTTTGTTATGTCAACTTCTACTCTGGCTCTTAATGTGCTTCCCCATCCACAACCTGTTTCATTGGTTTCAACCTCCACTACATTTACCATTCTAGAAAACAGCTTCATCCTAATCTCTCTTGTCATGCAAGCCAGAGACATGTCGTGTGCCTGGACCCAAAAAATCTCTCTGGTGAATGTTAACTCCTTTAATGGGACTTGCCCGTCTAGCTCCTGTAAACAAATGATGTTTCTATCAAAAGACCATGGCCTCCCCTGAAGAACCTTAACTTTGTCCCGTTCATGCTGAAACTCTACATGCACCCTATTTTCTCCCATGTCTTTGAACTAAAGCCACCCTTCGGATCTCCAGACCTTGGACATGGTTGTCCTGAAAGCCTGACGGTTCACCACTCTATCTGCGTTGATCATTAGGAGTAAACACCTTTTGCCTTTTTCCTTGAGTGGTTCCAGGACTTTGCTCTCCACTCTCATGGTGTCATACTTTTGTTCTGTTAGAGTGAGCCCTTCCCATTTCTTCTGCAGTGAATCCTCCATGCTTGAAACTAAAGCACTCTCCAAACCCCGTTCAAGAGACAACTCTTTGCATAGCAAAGACTCTCCTCACCTCCAAGAGAGGGAAATTTTTTTTTCAATAGAATAAAATTGCTAAGCCACTTCTACCTTGAATTGCGGCAGGTGGGTTTATCACACATCCGTAACAACTTTTGCCAGTTTGGATTGTAAGATCATCTCATTTATCTTAATATTTAAATACCATAAATATAAATATTTTTTAATTTTTAATTTTTTCAATTAATCATTACTAAATTTTACAACTTTTTTAAACTTTCAAACAAAACACAATTCAACTTATTCAAATCTCAAAACAAAAATAATATTAAAAAATAATATTCTAACAATATTTTAGTTTTATAATATTTTTATTCAACTTTTTCTTTCTCATTTTTTAAAATTCCATAAAATATCTTAACTCAAACCATTTTACTACTATTCATAAACTATTTCACTACTATTAATAAATTTCTTATATCACTATATCTCATCATAACTCATCTTAACATCCAAACAAGACTTTAGATTTGAGGTCCTTGGACTTTAAAGTTTTCTTTTAGAAAAATTCTAGCTTGTCCCCCAAGAGCGCCCCCAAGGGCCCAAAGTGCCATTTAGGCCTTGTTTTAAAAAAATATTTTAATTCATTTTATCTCATATTATCTAATCATTACAATTTTTTAAAATTTCAAACAAAATATAATTAACAATTCAATATTTCAAATCCTAAAATAAAAATGATATTAAAAAAATTATATTTTAACAATATTTTATTCAATTTTCAACTCTCATCTCAACTCAACTTACTGTCCAAACCTCCCCTTAGTGCATTTTGGCCTTTTTTTAATGTTTAAAAAAATTATCACTAGTTAATATGTGTGTGTTTTTTTAACTTAAAAACAAAATCAAAATGCACTATAGACATTTTGGGGACACTTTTGGAGGGCAACTATAACCTTTATTTTTAATTTTTTGGGTTTTTATTGGTACTTTTCATATTTATTTTTATGTTTTTATTTTTACCTTTAACATATTTTTAAGTTTTAATCTTTTTAAAAAATAGTTTCTGTTTTTGAACAAGCATAATCAACCTTACTAGTTGTTTTCTAACATAGAAAGTTAACCAGTTTCATCAATCTTAAAATCATGAGAAAAAAAGTTCAATTAGAAAATACAGCGAGCAATTTAATTTTAAAACAAACCACATCCGTTGATTTTATATTATTTTTTTAATAACAAAACTTTAGTAAAAACATCTTTTAATCTAAAAATATTTTTCTATTTCAACTTTTCATAATTTTGATTCTCTATTCGGTGTATAGAGCACACCATCATCTTCACTTAAATGATAATATTTGATTTATAAAATTCAAAATTCAAAATCTATTTTTTAAATTAAATTATATCACGTTAGCAATGTGTGATATAGAAGCAACTGGGTTTAGGTATTGAGAATACTTGAGAAGTGTTGAGAATATTTATGAATAATAGTGAAAAAATAATAATAGAATATTGAATAGTAGTAAAAAGTAGGTGAAAAATAATAAATAGTAAAAAAGTAAGTGAAAAATAATAATAAAATAAAAAATAATAGTGAAAGTACTCAAGTACTCTCGCTACCCAAACAATACTAACATTAATCACCTAGATTTTAATTAAAAGATAAAAAAAATAAAATCTAAAATAAAGCTTTAAAAAAATAAAAAATAACTTTGAAAGACTAGCCTGGTTTGTTTTTAAGACTAAAATCTAAAACTTTAAAAACCTCATATCTCATTATTACAACTTTCATAGATCCTCACACAAAATAAAATAAACAATTTAATTTTTTTTAAATCTCAAAATAAAAATAATATTAAAAAATATATTCTAATAATATTTTATTTAACTTTTAACTTTAATCTTAACTCATTTCATCTCATCTTTAAAAACAAACGAGGCTCTTATAACTTTTCAGCTTCATTCGAAATATATTTAAGGTTAAAAAAATCTATTTATAAACTTTATTTTTATATAGCCAACGCATCATTAATGTGAAATCTTCTTACATTAATTATGTTAAAATTTATTGATATTTTGATTTTTTTTTTATAAATTATAATAGATATCACTATAAATGATTTGTTAATATACCGGCTCAAATATAGCAAACTCTTTAAATTTTTGTATCTACTTTTATAAAATCTAATAAAAACAAATATGTCAAATTGTTTTAAAATAAAAATTCCAACTCTTTCAAAATTTTTTATAACCGAACATACCCGATGTTCTCGTGCAGGACCCGAGAATGGGCATGAGTGGTGGCGGCGGACCCTTCGACGCCTCCCGGTTGACGGTCCTCAAGGTTGAAAAAGAATGCCAACGGTCAAGACTCAAGACTCGCCTCGTGAGTTCAGCCCGGGAGTGCGCGATTTCCATTCCTTTGACACCAAACGATTGCCCGGCCTGCTCGGTCCTCAAGTTTGAAGAAAATTGTTGGTAACGTGTCTGAGGTGTGTTCTTAGACCCTGTAGATCAGACATCTCTCTCCCCCCACCCATAACAGTAACTTAACCCTTTTATTTTTTTGATAAGTAAAAAGATATTTTATTGATATAAAGATAGGCATTATCCAAGTAGATAGGATTCACGTGATTACACCGATTTAGAAACTAGAAACTATTACAAGGAAATCATGGAAGCTAAGACCATTTAAATCTATAGCAATGACTCATATAAATAAAGTATTTCAGAAAAAGTTCTTAAATTCTTCCAAGGAGCGGTTGCTATCCTCAAAATGTCTATCATTTTTTTCACTCCAGATGCACCAAAATATACAAATGGGAGCCATCTTTCACACAACTGCAATCTGTGGTGTCCCTGTGATCTCTCTCCAACTTGCTAGTAGTTCAACCACCGTTCCTGACATTACCCATGCTAATCCCACTTTGCTGAAAAAGTAATTCCATATGTCCCGAGCAAACTCACAATGTAGGAGTAAATGATCTACTGTTTCACCACTACTTCTGCACATACAACACCGGTCAATGATTATAAGCCCACGTTTTCTTAGATTATCAATGGTCATAATCTTCCCTAAGGCTGCTGTCCAAACAAAGAACACAACCTTAGTAGGTGTTTTACTCCTCCATATGTTCTTCCAAGGAAAATCATGCCTAGCTTGAGCTGTAAGTGTCTCATAGAAAGAGCATACCAAAAATTTTCCTTTGTTAGAAGATCTCCATTCCATCTCATCCACCACTGTAACAGCAGGAGTAATGTTAAATAGCAGGTTAAAGAATTCCACCATAACAACTACTTCCCAATCTTGTGCCTCCCTAGTGAAGTTAACATTCCATTCCTGAGAACCATTAGTAATTGCCCACAAGTCTGCCACCAAAGCATCTTGTTCCCGTGCAATTATGAAAATAGTGGGATAAGCATCCTTAAGAGCCATATCTCCCACCCAAACCCTTTTATTTAAACTACCCCTAAGCTGTTTGGTTTTAATGTGAATCAAACCTTGGAGTTTGATTGGTGACAGATGCTTTGATGCGTGTAGTTTTTAGTCATATGTTCTCATACAGGTCATAATTACAATGATGTTGCAGTATATTACATTAATGTGGTGTTTGGATATTGAGATGAGATGAGATGAGATGGAAGCATCTCACTATACCAACTAAGCTTTTTTTTTTCCTTTTTCACTCCCCCAGCTCCACACGTAGGCCTCGTTTGGATAGCAAGAGCCTCTATCTCTCTCATTTCTCAAAACCCCATAAAACACTTAATTCAAACTATTTCACTATTATTCACTAACCATTTCACTACGATTGACAAACCATCTCATCCCATCTCACTGTCCAAGCGCACCTTAGTTTTGTTTTTCCTTTTTCAGTCCCCCTATCCAGACCCTCTCACCCCCCTTTCCTTTCCCAACCCGAGCCCCCCAGAAAGAGAGAATCGTTTGCCGGCTTCTTCGCCTCCAGTTCCCCAGCTCCGCAGTCCTGCCTATAGCCCTCTACCGCAAGGTATCTCTACCTCTTTCTCACTCACTCTCTCACTGTGCAATGGTTTGACAGCAAAGGAAATTGCATTGTTGAAATGGTTTGATAGCGAAGGAAATTGCAATGTCAAGGAAATTTGGTAGCTTTGATGAAATTAATGCTGTAAGAAGCAACCACTTGCCAAATAAAAATTCTCATGGATTTTCAAAGCCTGTCGTGATAGACAAGATGTTTAGTTCTTTCAGGTTCTGGCTTGTTGCTCTAGAGACACAAAATAACCCAACCATAGGCTAGCAGAGACACTGTCTTAGTGTGCCCCCCTTCTCTCTCTCTCTCTCTCTGCATAACGCGAAACCTGAAGCGTTTCACTAATCCTTTACAATAGCTTTGCCTGTCAAAAGTTTTTGCCTTTTGATATAAATTGTTTTCTTCGTAAACCCTCTCCCCCCCGGGTGGAAAAGGCATTGAGAATCCTAATAAAATTTTTCCTTTTTGGGTAAATCTTCTTTTCATTTTGTCAATGCCATTGATTGCTTTGCATGCCAACTCATGACTATGCCACTGTGGTGATACTCATCACTTTCTATAGTAATCACGTTTTGTAACCCAAAATCTTGCTTGTTTTGTTTCCCAGGTTGTGTTTGTAACACGAAGTCGAAAGCGAATTTCGCGAGTTAGCATTCTGTACTCAAAGATGGTGCGTTAGGGCTTATAATCTTTTTCCCCTGTGGCTGTTAGGAAAAGCCATTGGGCTCTTGGCTGAGTGAGAGAAAAGAAAGATAAACCACTTCAACCGATTTGAAGATATCCCTTCTCTTCTTTTCTTTCTTTCTATCTTTCTTTTCTTTTTTTTTTCTTTTTTTTTTTAAATTAGTTTTTAATTGTGTGTATAAACCAACAGAGGGTCAGGGTTTGTTCTGCGGTGTCATTAATGTAATATGGGATTGTTGGATTCTTTTTGTTGTAATTACAGTCAGATATAAGGAAGTGGTTCATGAAATCCCATGTCAAGGGCAATGGTGGGGAATCGAAGCCTGCAAATCCTGCCCCAAGCAATTCGGAGACCCTGGTGGGTATACTTACATTTTTATATTCTGGCTGATAAAGAATATATGAGTGTGCATGGGCGTTAAACTTAATATCAGCTTTATTGGAAAAGGTAAATGACATATAATATTTTGTTTAGTGTGTGTAACTGCATTAAGCCTGAATTAACTTTGGTATCCCGGGTTTTGGGTAAAAATCTGAAAGATTGAATAGACATCCAACAGCTTGATATATTGTTATGCATTTAGCTGAAAAAGAAAGATATATCTATTTATGTGTGTAAACGTGCAATTGTTAAATTACGTATAATTAAGCTTTAAATTTTGCTTCCCATGGTCTAACATTTTGAAGAATATTACAACCCCAACATTTCGATGGCTAAGGTTTCTATCTGTGCAATGGTCCTTTTGTAACTTGCTGCTGTTTTGTTTGTTACATGGGTGGACTAGTGCTCAGTTTGTTTGTTGAGAAAACAAAGGAAATGAGAGGAGATCATTTTCAACTTTGCATAACTAAGCCTCAAGGTTTTATTAGTTTGTATTCAATGGAGGCTTTGTTTTTCCTTGGTGTCCAAAAAATGGAAGTTGTAATCATTAGACTTAGTTTTGGTTCTTTGCTTTTCCTTTTCTTTTGACAATTTGATTAGCAAAAGATTAGTCAATAGATTTTCATATCAACACTCCAAGGGAATCGTTCGGTTATTGTTTAGAGGAAGCATTTTTGCATTATTGTTTGCTATTAAGTAGCTGGGAATTAATCCCTAGGGGTTGGCTTTGGTCTTGGTGGTATGCTCCCTCCAAGTCTAAGGTTTGAATCTTCTTGGGTGCAAACAATTTCTAGAGGCCATCGAACTGGGGGAACTTCCCCTTGAATTACCTAAGGTGCACTTGCGGGAAACTCTTTATCGAGGGCTTGTGCACCCCTGGGATTAGTTGAGACTTTGTTCTCAGACACCCAGTGCCAATAAAAAAAAATGTTAAGTAGCTGGGAATAGAAGGTACTGATTATGTATAGTTTGCTACATTTGAAGGCTGTTGGACAATTAAATTAATTTTTTTTAATTGGTAAATTTTTTTTATTGATAATAAGAATAGGCAAAAACTCAAGTATATGAGACATAAACAAGAGCATCGCCTAAGCGTGCTAGTTCAGTGATATAAGAAATTCATGGAAACTTATTCGATTGAAATCAATTACAATCAACCAATGGAGTAAAGTATTGAAAAACAATTTCCTAAGCTCTTCCATTGATCACTCTTGATCTTTGAAGCTTCTGTCGTTCCTTTCCCTCCAAATGCACCACCATAAGCATATTGGGACCATCTTCCATATTGCTGCAATATGAGAATCACCCTAAAGACCTCTATCCAAGACGCAAGGAGATCAATCACCCTTTTCGGCATTACCTAAGTTAATCCCACCTGAGTGAAGAAATCATTCCATAAGGTCATGCCAATCTTGCAATGAAGGAATAAATGATCAACGAACTCCTCACTCTTTTTGCACATGCAAACCCACTCCATGACAATTTACGTTTCCTTAAATATTCAAGTGTGAGTATCTTTTCTAAGGAAGCTGTTCATACAAAGAAGAGTGCCTTTAAGGGGTGTCTTTGTCTTCCAAATACTCTTCTATTGGAATGGATTTGTATCATGCGTGTTCATTGTTGATAGGAGCGGACTGTGAACTTCCGTTTCTTGCAGTGAACTCCTAGGGGTTGGCTTAAGTGGTAAAGTCCTTGGTCTTGGTAGTATGCTCCCTCTAAGGTCTAAGAGTCGAATCCTCTTGGGTGCAAATAATCTCTAGGGGCCATCGGACTAGCAGATCTTTCCCTTGAATTACCTGGGGTGCACTTTTGGGAAAATCCTTGTCGAGGGCCTGTGCACCTCTAGGATTAGTTGGGACACTGTTCTTGGACACATGGTGCCAATAAAAAAAAAGCTTTCCTTTCTTGGAGTGATGTCAGAAAATCTTGTCATCAACTTCCCCTCTCATGCGAGTCGAGTATATGTGGTCATAAAGCTCCGATATTGCGTTGGCTTCCCGATCATGTGCATTTTTAAAGAAAGTAACATTTCATCGAGAAGCGCCATTTGATGCAACCAAGAGGTCCGCAATCAAGGATTCTTTCGTTCTTGCTGTACCTTAGACTTCTGGATAAGTTTCCTTGAGTGTCTTGTTGCCACACCACATGTCATGCCAAAATTTGATTTTGAATCTGTCACCCACCTCAAAGCGGGTATTTCTAAAGTATGTATCCTATCCTCTTCTTATGTGCTTCCAAAGCCCCACCCCATATGGCCCACTTACCTCATTTGAACACAGAAAAGTTTGCTTTTGTATTTTTTTGAAAAAAATAGTAAATATCAGTTCAATGCACAGAAAATGATGTAAACAATATTCTCAAGTATTAGTTGGTATTGAAGATCATTTACGTACCATAGCCCCACTTTTTTTTTTCTTTTTCATTTTATTTTTGCCAAGTGTACCATTGCCTCATGTTGTCATATGTGGTGTAAATGCTCAGAATCCGATGTAATAGTCCAAGTTGGCTTTCTAGATGGGTTGATATTTGATTGCTTATGTTAGCATAGAAGTCAATAGCTACATTTCGTGAGCTTTTTTGGTTATGGCCTTTTTGGTAAATTTTGATTCAACCATGTACTTTCTTTTTTTTTTACTTAGCAAAAAAAAAAAAAAAAAAAAAACACAATGACATCCATTTTATTGTGGGTATCAAGTACCATAGAATTGTATACTTTAAAAAATAAATCATAGATATAATTAAAAATATAAAGCACAAGTGAATTATATGAAATACCATGTTTAAATTTTATGTAATTAGATTATTACTTTTCTTTTATAAGTAATAATTTATTCAAAGAAATAGGCATAAGCCCAAGTACATAGGACGTATGCAAAGGAAACACCTACAATTTCCACAAGCAAAAAGAAACTGACACCAGAAAACTAAAACAGGTGTAGAAAATTATTCTCCATTACAAAAACTTTAACCCAAGAACTCAAAAGTATTCAAGAAAAAATCCCTAAGATCTCCCAAAGAGCGTTCTTTATCTTCGAAGCATCTCCCATTTCTTTCAAGCCATATGCACCACATAAGACAAGGAGGTATCATCTTCCAAACTCTCACCGCCTTCTTACAGCCCTTCAAACCCTTCCACCCTACCAATAAATCCACCACTTCTCTAGGCATTACCCAATGTAATCCTGTCCAACTCAAAACCTCATTCCACAAGATTCTTGTCACTTCGAAATGAAGAAAAAGGTGATCTACAGATTCTCCTGCCCTTTTACACATGACACACCAATCAGCAATAAATAGACCTCTCCTTCTAAGATTATCAGTAGTCAATACTTTGCCCAAAGTTGCCACCCAACAGAAAAAAGCAACCTTAGAGGGAACTTTCACTTTCCATATACTTTTCCAAGGAAAAACACAACTACTATGACTTGACAAAATTCTGTAATAAGTTGAGACTGAAAACTTAGCATTTCCAGCAGGAATCCACACCATGCTATCCTCTCTTTCAAGCACCAACTTTGAACTGTAGAGTTTATCCAGCAGAGCCTTAACTTCATCCACTTCCCAATCATTAACGTCCCTTTTAAAAATGATATTCCATTCAACCTTGTTGTTATTACTGCAGTAAGAATCATAAATAGATGCATTATGATCCCTAGCAATTCTTAAAATGGTAGGAAAAACCAGATTGAGAGCAGTATCCCCACACCACGGATCATGCCAAAAGAGAATCCTCTTACCATCTTCCACCTTCAATCTGAAATTATTAGAGAAGGAATCCCATCCTTTTCTAATAAATTTCCACAAACTAACCCCATAAGCACCACTAGCTGCTTTAGTACACCAACCTCCCCACAAACTTCCATATTTCACTTCTATAACATTTTTCCACAGGGCTTTACTCTCCAAATGATATCTCCAAAGCCATTTCCCAAGTAAAGCTCTATTAAAACCCTTAAATCTTTAATCCCCAAACCACCACGATCCAGTGGTTGACAAGCCTTCTTCCAACTAACCAATTGAAACTTCTTTTCCTCACCATTGCCTCCCCATAAGAAATTTTGAAATAAACTCCCAATCCTCTTTTCAACTCTTGCCGGAAGAGGAAAAGAGAAAGGAAATAGGTGGGCAGGTTCGACAAAGTACTCTTTGTAAGAGTTAGTCTTCCCCCCTTAGACAAGTAGATCCTCTTCCAACCCGCTAACCTCCTTTCAATTTTTTCAATCACCCCATCCCATATGTTAACAGCTTTAAAAGAGGCTCCCAAAGGAAGCCCAAGATACCTCAAAGGCAAAGAAGAGATTCTGCACCCCAGTAAATTAGCCAAGTCTGATAAATTCTGAACATCATCCACAGGAACAATTTCAGACTTCGACAAATTAACTCTTAAAGTGCTCTTACTGGGGTCATCAGCAATTTCAGAAGCAGCTTTGAAACACAGCAAAAGTGCTCTTAAAGCACGAAAATTATCCGAATCAGGCTCACTAAAAATCAAGGTGTCATCAGCAAATAACAAATGAGAGATTATTACTTGATTGTCATGTTGTGTAATACTCTAATAACTTGATTTAAGAGACTAAACATATTGCCATCTTACTTTTTAAACCTTTTTTTTATTGTATTTTATGTTTTTTTGTTAGCATACATAGTTTTAAAAATGTGCAAATTATTTCAATCAGGCGCATGCTTACGCCTAGTGCCTAGACTCTAGACCAAAGTTTTAAATTTCGTACCGTACCGGCCGGTACGGCCGAAATTTTTCGTTTCGGCCGTCCGGCCGGTACAGGTACTATATCTGTTCCGTACCGGCTAAAATACCGGCCGTACCGGCCATACCGGACTAAATTTCGGCCTGTACCGGCCTATATTTCGGCCGGTACCGGCCGATATTTCGGCCTGTGTTTTTTTTTTTTTTTTTTCGGTTTTTTCATACTACAAACTTATTTTTTAACCCCTAATTCAGACTAGACTATTTATAATTTTTATATATATGTATTTATATATAATTTATTTATATATAGACTATTATTTTTGAATATAATTTTTCTATATATTTATATATATATTTTATTTATATATCGACTATCCCGAAACGTTATCCCGAAATGCTATCCCGAAACGGTACCGGTACCGAAATATTTCGTTCCAGTGCCTTGACCGGTACGACGTCGAGTACGGTATTCAAAACATTGCTCTAGACAGTGTTTGTGCTTCAGTCCACCTAGCTTTTTCACCAACATTGAACTAGATATGATTTTCTTCTATTCTTTCCCTTTCTTTACTTGTCTTGAAGGAGCTGTAGTAAGTTCATAACATATCTGCTTATTTACTTTAATCATGGTGAATGCAGGTACATGGAGGCCAAGAAAGTTCAGGCAGGAGGAGAACTAGCAAATATTTTGCAACTGACAAACAAAAGCCAGAAGACGAAGAGGAAACAAAGGAACTTCCAGCAAAAAGAAAGACTCAAAAGGATAGCATTGAATCATTGAAACCCACGCCCTCTAAAAAAGCTCATAAAGTTGACGACGACGACGATGACGACTTTATCTTGCCTAGTTCAAGGAAGAAGTTGGTTGATGCGACTCCTAGCAAGAAGCTGAAGAGTGGGTTGGGTAGGGGAATTTCACAGAAAGGTGTGGATGTTGAAGAAAGTGATGAGGAAGATGATAAAGATACTGAAACTCAAAAGTCTGGTGGAAGGGGTCGTGGTAGAAGAGGTTCATCAGCAGCACCAGCTGGTGGAAGAGGCAGAGGTGGCGGACGGGGTGGATTTATGAACTTTGGAGAAAGGAAAGATCCTCCTCATAAAGGAGAAAAGGTGAAAAAATCTTAAATTTTCTTTTATTAATTAATTCATACGATCGGACTAGTCTCAATGTTGGTACCAAAATCTTCCTTTGTGTATCAGGAAGTCCCTGAGGGTGCTCCCAATTGCTTAGCTGGTTTAACTTTTGTAATTAGTGGAACACTTGACAGGTATTTCTTTTCATCTTTATCATGATGTTCACATGCTAATCTTTTATGGAATTAAAAATTATAATTCTTTTGTATACTTTTTCTTCTCTTTGTGGATTAGATCACCTTTTGTTTTGTATGAAACCATCAGTCTTTAATGCATGAACGTTTTATCATGAGGATGAAATTTACTTTCTTGATGGCATTGCATGATTGGATGGGTGTCTTAGCCAGTGATCCATTTGCTTCCTTTTGTTTTCTTGATTCAACGGTCTTCATGAATTTGAATATGCAGTTTTTTAAGGTCCCTTGTAGAATTTTTTGTACCTGACTGCTACTTTCTTTATAAAATTTCTATTGAAAAAGATCATATTTTGCTCCAAGATGTTAAAAATAACTGTTGCTTTTAAATTTCATAATTCTTCGGTGATTTTTGTTTCTCTGTGACATTGACCAAGTTGTGGTGATCACTTATGTCTTTTGTAATTGTTATATTTTGGTGGCTTGAGATTGTATACTGAACTTTGACTGGGTTTACAGTCTGGAGCGTGAAGAAGCAGAAGATTTGATTAAAAGACATGGTGGTCGTGTCACTGGTTCCGTCAGCAAGAAAACAGTTATCTCATACTTTTATCTTGTATATGCTTGGATTGGCATAGCACTACCGGCTTGTGATAAATATCTTCTGTTTGCAGAATTATCTTTTATGTGATGAAGATATTGGGGGACGGAAGTCTGCTAAAGCCAAAGAGCTGGGGTTTGTAGTCTTAGATCCATGCATGTAGATTTGCTTATGCATTCCTTCTTTTGCTATACTTCAACAGTTATTGACTTTTCAAATCCTTATACAGTACTGCATTGCTCATTGAGGATGGGTTGTTTGATATGATCCGTGCATCAAAACCTGCTAAAGCACCTGCACAAGAAGAACCAAAGAGACCAGTATATAAGGCTGCACCTTTACCAAGGAAAAGTCCACAGAAAACA
Organism: Juglans cinerea; assembly: GCA_961763995.1. Lineage (NCBI taxonomy): Eukaryota > Viridiplantae > Streptophyta > Magnoliopsida > Fagales > Juglandaceae > Juglans > Juglans cinerea. The sequence continues at coordinate 5,402,306 of CAUIVZ010000015.1, forward strand.
GAAGCAAACAGTATGCCCCAAATAACCATCTGCTTTTTTTGTATTTTTGTAACAATAAAATTATTGTAGCAAGAAAATTATTGTAGCAATAAAATTATTGTAGCATATCTTATAAAAAAATCATTGTAACATTTAGATGAATATCTCATTGGTTTGTGTTGTTGGTTATCTCTGTTGGTGTGTTTTTCGTGTGTGTGCATGCATTTTTTTATATTTGGTTTTCTCAGAGTATGTACTGGTCTTGACCTTGGCCCTCGAACTTTATGTGTCATTCTGGATGACATTCGCCATCTGAAATTGTGAAATAGGTTGGAGGATTCTATGCCAGTGAAATTACTTATCTATCTAGTTGTGGCTCTGGGTCCAGGGTATTATTGATCAAAAGCCTTCATTTCTAGGGTTTATATTAACACACACACACACACAAACAAAACATCCATTACATTTTGTTTCATCATGCGTAAAGCAACTCCTGTAAATATTGACATTTGTAAGGGAAATGTGAAGGTGGCGTAGAGAGCTGACCATTATCTTAAGTTTATATGGTTTGTTACGTTTCAATTGGTTGAAGATTTCCCTCCACAATACCTTTTTCCTATGTAATTTTGTCTTTGGAGGCTGGGTGTTGATGAGTTGCCTTACCTTCAGAGGCTTATCTCTTCATTGAACTTAAGTCTCACAAATACAAAAGTGAAAACTATCTTTATTGATAAAAAAAAAAAAGAGTGAAAACTATCTTCTCTTTTTAGCAAAGACCATATCTGTCAGTTCTGATAAATGGCTGTTGTGGTGTTTTAGAATGTATGCTTTTGTTTTTATTGAATCACAGGAAAATGTGACATCAGAATTCATTTCCGTGCTTCATTGGACTTTTTAATGCCATCGTTAAAGATCAGCTATATGTGAAGCCAATTGGTGTTCATTAACTGCAATATACTTATATTTTTTTTCCCTATGGATTGTACTTGCTTGCAAGAGAGCCTGACCTTTACAATTTTGGAAGCTATGGATGCCACATTCACTTCTTACTGTTTGGACTTAACCATGTAATTGCATTATTCCTTGGTTTTCCTCTTGCATGTGTTGGAAATTTTGTTACTATAGAAGATAGCGTCAGCAATTCCATGGAAATGAAAGCCAGCATAGGATTGACCCCAGGGGCATCTCCGGCTAAGCGAAAAAATCAAAGTGTTGAGAAAAATACTTTGACATGGGCGGAAAAGTATAGGCCGAAGATCCCAAATGAGATTGTTGGAAATCAGTCACTGGTATTTGTCTCAGTTTCCATCTTTTTGCCATTGCATTTGGAATAAATCTACTTCTTCATGTATCTAACTCTTGGGAAGAATTATCGTAAGGATCTCCTATGTGATGATGTGCAGGTTAAGCAGCTTCATGACTGGTTGGAACATTGGAAGGAGCAATTTCTTGATACTGGAACTAATAAAAAGGGCAAAAAACAAAATGATTCTGGCGCCAAAAAAGCTGTCCTCTTGAGTGGAACACCTGGCATTGGAAAAACAACTTCAGCAAAGTTGGTCAGTCAGATGCTCAGTTTCCAGGCAATAGAGGTGGCAGGATGTTATATGAAGTCAAATATTTCTAAAATGATCATTGGCTCATTGTGAAACAACAGTATGATCTTTCACCTGCCCTCACGTTCTTCCTTACATGTCATCTAGGTAAATGCTAGTGACAGTCGTGGGAAGGCTGATGCCAAAATTGAAAAAGGAATTGGTGGAAGCAATGCAAATTCTATAAAGGAACTTGTCAGCAATGAGGCCCTGAGTGTTAACATGGATCGGTTGGTCAAAAATACTTAATAATATCATATAGAAGTTCCTAGAATTAAATTGGTTGATTTTTCTGCTGAAGTTAATCATTTAATTTCAGTTCAAAGCATCCAAAAACTGTACTGATTATGGATGAGGTTGATGGGATGTCTGCTGGAGACAGGGGTGGGATTGCTGACCTTATTGCTAGCATCAAAATTTCCAAAATTCCGATTATCTGCATTTGCAATGACCGCTACAGTCAGAAACTGAAAAGTCTTGTTAACTACTGTTTGCTTCTTAGCTTTCGGAAACCTACAAAACAACAGGTTTCATATGCTGATTCTGTTATTGTTCTTTCTTTCATACTTTTTCTATTACTTGTGAAGTTTAGTTAGTATATTTATTATCTAGTCCTTTCATCTGGCATTCTGAATTAATATTCTCCAGTCATTGGTTTATCTGCTAATGTTTAGAAGACTAGGTTAGTCAGATAACCAAAATACACATTTCCAAGTTGTGTTTAGTTTAGATGGGCCTTTTTGGGCAAGTCTGTTGGCATGGACTCATGGTCTAATAGTTGTATTTACTGTTATATCAGATATAATATTCTGATTTTGTGGGCCAATATGAAAAGAATAGGTGCAGAGACAAATTAAAAGGCAGGGCTTTTTTTTTTTTTTGGGTGGGGGGACTCTTGAATCATGTTTATTTCTGGAATGTCCTGTGGGCTTTAATGCAGTTACATTTGTTATTGTTACATGAATAGCCCATTGATACCAAAATGTAATTTCGAATGACGTTTGGATTACTTCACTTTTAGTCACAAATGCTTTTTTAATTTGAAGTCGACAAAATGTTTGAGCTTCAAGGAGTATATTTCTTACTCTGACATTCTGTCATTATTATCATTATCATTAATGATGAAAATTTTAAAATTTGCTGGATTTTGCATCCTATCTGCAGCTGTGATATTTTCTGATTACAAGATTATTGTGCATCTTTTGACGCAATCTCCATTCATGCTATAGAATTGGTTGAAGTCATGGATAATGAGAACCTCATTGGTGTCATATAAAAATAACAGATGAATATTCTCTTGGTCTCTCTAATTGGGTGGTATTTTAATTTGGTCCCTCTGTTACTCATCTTATCAATCAAATCCTTCATAATTTTGAATACTTTGATTGATTTCAATTTCTGACAACAGAGCAACTGGGATAGGACTTTATCATGCTTGGCACATGTTTTATTATGTTGCACATTTATCTGTGGCATTAGTGTGCTAACTTGTCTGCCCTTAGTCATACATTTTCTCTACACATGGCCCCAAATGTTATCTTTCTTTTTCTTTTCTACTTATATTGGTGGTTAACTCTTCCCCATTCTAGATATGCTTCCTTCTTCCTTTTGTTCATATTCGTTTCCTTCTAATCTTTCCTGTGGGTCTGTGTTGGGCTGTTGGAATAAGGTTCACCATTTAGTTGCGTTTTCTTTATTTATTTATTTTTTTAGAATAAATTCAAGGTGGGCTTTGCGGATTAATCCTTGCAGTGAGTAGCTCCCCACAGCATTACCAACACTCCTGTTTGGCGGAACAAGGCACCTTTGAGGTCACTTTTTTTTTTTTGGTTTGGGCAGTTGCTTTTGGGAAGATCCTTACCTTGGATAATTCAAGGAAAATAAATATTGTTGTGATGGATTGGTGTGTAGGACTGGAAGATCAATAGACAATCTATTGTTTTATTTTGAGGTGACTAGTGCTCTTTGGAATATTATTCTCTGTTTGTTCGGTTTAGATTGGGCTATGCCTTCCAGTGTGGTGAATCTCTTGGGCATGTTGGAAAGGGAAAGTTTACTTGTCCACAGAGTGAAGTGTTGTGGAAGATTATGCCAGGTTGTTGGTTATGATATCTATGGGGAGTGAGAAATGACCAGAGCTTTGAGGATAATTAAAGATTTCTTCCTTAAAACCCTTTGTCATTGGATGTGTGATCATATTCATTTTTCTTTTTCAAGTTTGAATTGATCTCCAAACAATGTAAAGTTATGAGAATACCATTAAATGTGGAGAGAAAGGGAAAGATAAACACCAAAATAAACTTGTAACTTGGAGACAAAGTACTGTACTTGAAGAAAAAAGCAAAATAAAAAATTAACTATAAAAATATGTCTTGATCCCCGGTTGAAAAAGACCTGTGCCTGCGTCTTCATTAGTGCATTTGATGCCTAAACAAGAAGAAATGTAGAGAGAAGCTAAATAAGCAATCTGAGAAGAAAACATCCAACAAATAGGTATAACCCACCACCCAAAGGAAATCCACCTAAGAGACAAAATTGTAGTGATCACCACTCAAGGACAATTTCTATGAAATACAGAGTAAAGAAACACCCTCAAAATAGCCTAGAGATTCAGAACAATGGAAAGAAGAAAACTCTTCAAAGAAAGCCAAAGGCTTAAAATTCTTGCTTATCAAACTTCAATCGAAAGTACACAAGGTTTTACATCAGCTAAATTTAAAGTGTATTCAAATAAAAATTACAAGAATACCAATTAGACCTTGGAGAGAAAGAAACAGAGAAAAATACCAAAATACTTGGTGAAACTTGGAGACAGTAAAATACTTGGTGAAAAAAGCCAATAAATATAACCCCCATTAACTCAACTAAATCCCCATGTTAGGCTGTATCTATGATTTTATTGTTTGTACTTTTAGGTAGATCTGGAGCTTTAGAAACTTGTTTTGCTCAATAGGTTTTGCAACCTTATGAAATGTTCTGGTTTGTTTTTTTGATAGGTAAAAGTAAATTTTATTGAAAGAAGGATAGTAACAGAGTACACCAGAAGTATACAAACAGATCAAAATGTTCTGGTTTGTTTATTGAATAGATCTGTGTTATGATATGGTTTTGGAGCTAACTGATGTATATCAATTTTGTAGCTTATATGTAGCTTATTTTGTTTCATTTTCATCGATATCTGTTTTTCCAGTTACATTTTCTTACCGTGGCCATGGAAACCTCTGTTCCTAGGGATCTCCAGGGACACCTCAAGTAGTGTTGTTTACTTGTATTGCTGTTAATATTAGTTTGGGTAACTCTTCAGAAAATAAAAATAGTTTGGACTGAGCTAGTGCAGTGATGTGTCAAGAAACTGATCCTTGGATTCATTTATGAACACGTGTAATATATCTGTGATATTATGGGAGGAAACGGGAGGGGAGTTTCTCCCCTTTATCCCGATACGGGTGAATAGTGTTTAGGGGAGGAGAGATGAGAAGAAATTTGTTGTAATAGAAGGCGAGAGGCACCTTGAGTCATTGGAGGGGTTGTGAAATGACGACGGTGTAGATAGAGTGAGGGTGTTGCCATGATGACATACCCAGGATTGATTTAAGCTCGAGCTGATCCACTCAAAAGCCTGGTCAGCCTCACGAGCGCATCAAGTTATATGGAAACTATGAAGGATGGCGCCACCAATAATCACCAGAAAGAAAACCACCAACTTACTCGGAAATGCTTCACCTCAAACCCACCTTAATTTTGTGTGAATTTCATGTATGCAGCCTTTCCCGGTGAGGATTTGGACTCCTTTTCTTAGGATTTGAAGTTATTTTTCATCACTTTGCTTGATTTTGTATGAAATTTAAGGAGAATTGAGTAAGGATATTGAGTTGAAGGAGATTTAGAGTCTCTCTCTCTCTCCTCCAACTGAACCATAAGTTGTGAAATTGGAGAGCTCGATTAATTTCTTAAAAAATGCAATTGGGCTTGAAAATGATCGAATCTTGACCAATTCAAGGAAAATCAAACTAGGGGTTATGCTTTGAAATTACTTCTCTTTATATATTTATGGACAAAGTTTTCCTTTGAACTAACTTATAAAAAAAAAAAGTTTTCCTTTGAACTAACTTTGGAACAAAGTCCTCACACATATTATATTGTCATGTGTCCTTTGAGCATGTAAGGCACACGACTTTTTAATAGGATTAATGGAGTTGGTGCACCATTAACTTCTCCTTTAAGATTTAAGATCCTTACTCTATGTTAATCTAACACCGTTGGAGGAAATATTTTGTTCTTTCTATATTTATTTATTTTTTTGAGGAATTAGCATATTAGTACCCCCACCTGCAGCACATGTGCACTCCATGTTGGTTGAATGGGACAAGTTTGGCCATGTGTCCAGATCTGGTGTAAGTAATGGCAGCCATGTTAGACACTCATTGATGCGATGTAGACAAATGAGTCTACCAGGCATATAAAAGTGTCTATGTAGGAGAAAACCATGACCTTAGTTGCAATATCTGCAAAGGATTTGGTTGTAAATTTGAACAATCAAAGTAGTCGATTGAAAAAATCACTGTCATAGGGACCAAATTGAAACTAGTAGCAACAATAGTGACTAAAAATGTATTTATTGCTATCAAGAGTAATAACACACATTTGTGGACTTGCTTCTCGCTTGGAGGAAGCAATAGTGGAAGCCTATCTTTGTCGCTTTTTTATAAGTTTCATCAATGTGAAATCAATTTTATACTTGATATTAGACACGCCTTGACTCTGCTGTATGTGTGCAGGTGTGCCTAGATGCACATGATTGTTATACAAAATGAGCTATTTGACGTTGTTGACTGTGTTATTTGTTTTACATTCGAAACCAATTACTGCAGATTAGGGATGGTGCTAATACCAAATTTGGTTTATGCAGATGGCAAAGAGGTTAATGCAAATTGCAAATGCAGAAGGCCTTCAAGTTAATGAAGTAAATACTCGATGTTCTGCTTTGTGACTTCTTATACTTTTTCTTTTTGTGCTTTATGTTCCTGAAAAAAAAAATGTAGGGTAATTTCCACTTTCGTCCACAAACTACCACCATTTCTCATTTTGCAACCTAAACTACAAAAAGTTTCAGTTTGCACCCTAATCACTTAAGATATGACTGTATCTTACTGAAAAGGGCCACAAGGCACAATTGTAACTTTCTGATGTTAATGACTAAGATATGACTGTATCTTAACAAAAAACTGGTCACATGGCACAATCTTAACAGTCATTTAAAGTAGAGTGCAAAGAGAAACCTATTGGTAGTTTAGGGTTTAAAGTGAAAAATAGGTGGTAGTTTGTAAGTGAAAAGTGTAATGTCCTCAATGTTTTTTTATCAGTAGTTAATGCCCTCTTAATGTTAACCAATAGTTAATCCACTAATGTTCCCTATATATTATTTTAGGTTGCTGTTGAGGAACTTGCAGAAAGAGTTAATGGAGATATGCGAATGGCACTAAACCAGTTGCAGTACATGAGCCTCTCCATGTCGGTCATTAAATATGATGACATTAGGCAGCGTCTTCTTAGTAGTGCAAAGGATGAAGATATTTCACCATTCACCGCCGTTGACAAGTATGAAACTAATTATCCAAATTTACCTCAGAAATAAAGCTCACTGGTCTAGTTCCTTTACATGCTATACAAAAGTTTTTATGAGAAATTTTTCTATGCTGCGTCTAGTTTCTTGTTTGACTAAAAGTGCTATGTAATATTTTCAGACTAGCGGTAACCCCTAGGGGTTGGCTCAAGTGGTAAGGGCCTCGGTCTTGGGGGTATGCTCACCCCAAGTCTAAGGTTCAAACCCTTGAACAATTTCTAGGTGCTACGTCTCATCGTTGGAAAGCCAATAATTTTTCTGATTCATGTGATGAGAGTGCGTTACATGGGTCCAGAGTTTGGACAAGTTGCATTGCATGGTCCCTGGGATTCTTCGTCATAAAAAAATGTCTCCGATTCCTATAATTATCTTTTGCACTGTCATGCAAAACAAATACGTCATGATTCCTATAATTATTCCCCGTCTCTGTGGAATTGATCCTCTTCATGAAAGTGGGCTTTTCTCTGTACTTGTGCTGCAGGCAGGGGATGCGTCTAGAATGATTATCCAACTCAATAAATTGATATTTGTGACTTAACTCGTTTATAATTAACCATTGATTAACCTATCAATGGTGAGCTTCTAGAATATGAACTTTTTGATGCTCCATTTTGATGTTTCTTTTGGCTGACTGCTTATCAAAAATAAAATTGTTGGTTGACTGGATGAAAAACAGAAAAGTGGCTTACATGGTTATGTTTCATCCTTCATCAAGTAAATTGTCACTTATGATTACGTAATTGCTAATTTGAAGGCTTTATACGCCATCTTTTTTCAAGTTTTGACATTTACATTTCATCCTTTTCATGGGCTTGTAGGCTGTTTGGTTTTAATGCGGGGAAATTGAGGATGGATGAGCGGATGGACCTGAGCATGAGTGATCCTGATCTAGTCCCTCTTCTTATTCAGGTTCTTTTATTGCACTTTTGTTGGGTTTGAAATTACTCTGTTTCAAGGACAATCCATATTGAATGGTGAACAATTGGTTCATGCAGAATCCTCCAACTATGAAGTTAATTGATGTTTGCATTTTGTATTTTTTTTTTATTATGTCGGGGAACCTCTCCAAGGCAAAGCCCTTCGGACCCACCCCTGCAGAGTAAACCCCGGTCCCATGCACTGCACCCTCGGAAGTTTCCCTACACTGAACTAGTTAAATTGCTGGCTTTTCAGGGTGTGGCCCCAAATGATTGTTTGCACCTATAAAGTGTTGAACCTTGGATCTTAAAGGGAGTGATACCCCAAAACCAAGACCCTCACCACTTGGGCCAACCCCTTGGGGTTATTTGCCTTTTGTAATTTGAAATTTATTACAGTAAAATTACCTATAAAAAAATTATTGCATTTTAAAATTCAAAATTCCTACTAATTTTTTTTCATAATTCTATATATATTATATAGGAAATGCCCCCCCCCCCCCCCCCCCAAAAAAAAAAAAAAAAATTATAATTCCCATATGCTCTCTGAGTTTTCTAAAATTTCTATATATATATATATATATATATATAAATGCCTTTCCAATTTTTTTTTCCCGATAGCCCCAAAATTTTGTATAATTTTTATATATCATCTATTTTCTATAATTTTTGATAGATAATCAAGCAATTTTATTCATAGAAGTAGGCAACGCCCAAGTCAGGGAGTATACATGAGAATAACCTAATTAGAGTTTACAATTGAAAGGAGAAGATCATGGACATTTAGTCCATTACAAACAATAGCCCCTGCTCATAAGAACAAAGTTTTAAAAAAGAAAGCTTTAAGCCCATCCGTTGTTCTCTCACGATCTTCGAAGCTTCTATTATTTCTCTCCCGCCAAATGCACCAACACATGCATATAGGAACCATTTTCCAAATCACGGCCACTTGTGAGTTGCCTCGGAGGCCTTTCTTGCAAGGAAATCCACCAGTCTAAAGGCATGACCCATAACAATCCAATTCTCGCAAAAAAATCATCCCATATGGTCTTGACCACCTCGCAGTGTAAAAAAAATGATTTACTGATTCACCATTCTTCTTACATATACAACACCAGTCCAACACCATTACCCAACTTTTCCTTAAATTATCTATGGTGAGGATCTTGTCCAGAGATGCTGTCCATACGATCTGACCATGAATTTATCTTTCTTGGAGGAGCTCCAACTCATCTTATTTGTGGTGCCCTTTGTCATGCTTACAGAAGACAATGCCTCATAGAACTCTGTGGTAGTCTCCATCTCCCAGTCTTGGGCTGCCCTTATGAATTCTACATTCCATTAAAGGGAGCCACTAGAAACGACCAAGAGATCAACTTTCGCTGCATCCTTTTCTCGTGCAATCTCAAAAATGGCAGGGAAGGTGTCTTGGAGGCTACGTTCACCGCATCATTTGTCATACCAAATCTTACACGAGAGCCGTCACCCACCACAATATGTTCATGTCTTCGAAAGATCTCCCAGTGTCTCCTAATGTATTTCCACAAACCCACCCCACATGTGCCACATACCTCATTCGAACACCATCCTCCCCAAGCCTCCCCAAACTGTGAATCTATAATGGACTTCCATAGAGCCCCCCTTTCGTTTTGTGACCTCCACAACCATTTACCCCAACAGGGCTTGGTTGAATTTCATCAAGTTACGAATCAGCAAACCACCCCCAAAAATTGGGGTACATACGAGTGACCAATTAACCAAGTGAAATTTGAACTCATCCCCCAATCCACTCCACAAAAAGTCCCGTTGTAGCTTCTCTATATGGTTAGCAACCTTTGCGAGGAGCAGGAGCAAGGATAGAAAATAGGTGGGTAAGTTAGAAAGAGTGTTTTTAATCAGAGTGAGCCTGCCAAAATAAACATCTTCCAAGAAGCCAATCTACACTCATCTTTTCAACCATTCCATTTCAAATCCTCTCCGATTTAAAGGTAGCACCCAATGGTAAGCCAAAATACTTCCAGGGTAAAAATTATACCTTACATCCCAATAGAGAAGCTAAATTCTCCGCGTCAGGGACATCCTCTTTCGGCACCAATTTAGACTTTGGGAGATTAAGGGCTCGTTTGGATAGTGAGATGAGATGAGATGAGATGAAAATTTTGTGAATAGTAGTGAGATAGTTTGAGTTGAGTATTTTTTGGGTTTTGGGAAAGGAGGGAGAAAAAGTTGAATAAAAAATATTATAAAGTTAAAATATTGTTAGAATATAGTTTTATAATATTTTTTATGTTTGGAGATTTGAAAAAGTTGAATTGTTTTTTTTATTTTTTGTTTGAAAGTTTGTGAAAGTTGTAATAATTAGTTTGAAAAAGTTGTAATTATTAGTTTGAAAATTTTGTATTTGAATTATATTTGGGAATAAGATGGGATAAAATGAGATGAGATGAGATAAGAATTTTGGGATAAGATCTATTTCCAAACAAGCCCTAACTCTCAAGCCGAGACAGCTTCAAAGCTATGAAGTAGAGCCCTCAAAGGTTGGATATGCCCGACATTTGCTCCACAGAAGATAAAAGTATCGTTAGCAAAAAATAGGTGAACAATATCCATGGAACGATAATCTCCATTCCCTACCGAAAAACCATAGAGAAAGCCACCTTCCACAAGGCCCACAATCATCTTACTAAGAGCTTCCATGACGAATAAAAAAAAGTAAAGGAGAGAGCGGGTTTCCCTGTCTCAAACCATGGGAGGAGTCAAAGAAACCCGCTGGAGAGCAATTCACCAAGATAGATAATCGAACTGTAGAGATGTAAAACTCTACCAATTTCTGCCAGTTCTCCCCAAAGCCACATCTTGCAAGTAAATAAAGTAAGAACTTCTAGTTGACGTGATCATAGGTTTTCTCCATGTCTAATTTGCAAAGTAACCCGGGTTCTCTAGATTTAATTGGTCCTTCCAAAACTTCATTTGCAATTAAGACTGAATTTAGGATTTGTCTATCTTTGACAAAGGCATTTTGCTGCTTCGAAATTACCTTTTCCATCACCGTACTCAATCAATTCGCTAACACTTTAGAGAGGATCTTGTAAACCCCATATACAAGGCTAATGGAGCGATAGTCTCTAACATCGACAAACCCCATCTTTTTGGGAATGCGTGCTAGGAAAGTAGCATTAAGGCTTTTTTCAAAGCTGGCATTAGTATGAAAATCTTGAAATATTCGCATAAAGTCTCCCTTGATCACTTCACAACAAGCTTGGAAGAAACCCATAGTAAAACCGTTAGGGCCTGGAGCCTTGTCACTAGCCATGCCCCAGATTACTTTACCCCCTTCTTCCTCCTCAAAAGGCCTCTCTAGCCACCCTGCGCACTATCGATCTAATGCTGGGAAAGTCAAACCATCCAACTTTCGGCCGCCAAGTGTGTTGTTCAGATAGGAGGTGTTGGTAATACTGCTCAATGTGATTCTTGATGACTAATTGATCCGAGGACATTGCACCATCTACCATCAACATATTGATAGTGTTATTTTTCCTATGAGAATTAGCCACCCTATGGAAGAACTTCGTGCACTTATCTCCCTCCTGGAGCCATAGTGCCCTTGATTTTTGTCGCCAAGAGATCTCCTCCTGCAAATGTTACTCTTTCAAGTTTTGTGGCTACCTGGCTCTTGCGGGTTCTCTTAGATTCAGAGAGAGTTCTTGCCTTCTCCTCTCTCTCCAACCCCTATAGCTCCTCCAAAAGGGAGCGCCTCTGTTGGATCACATTGCCAAAAACTTGTTCATTCTATTGCTCCAGATCTTGTTTTAGCGCTTTTAGGTTTATGAGAAATAATAAAATTATTAATCTGTATCTCAAAGTCTTTTATTATACAATATTAGGCTTCTTAATATGGAACCCAAAGTGAAATAAATTCAAGAAAATTATTTAAGTTTGATGATCTATGGGAAAATAATTGGGAAGTTTTATCCTCTAGACTTCATCGAGCAAGAAAATATTTATTTAAGATCTCAATTGTAGTATTATCTGCTTAATGTGACACCAAATTAATATCTAGATTTTACATTAAACTTGATAAACTAGCTTAAATACTAGAATGAAAGATAGGCTTCTAAAAAGATCACTTGATAGTGTTTATGAAGAAAAAAAAAATTCTAAATATTTCATTGCAAAAGTAATAATGAATGAATATATATCCATAAAACATTGTCGTCAGAAATCTGAAACAAATGTTAAGTTGTATTTTTAGAATTTTATCTCTGCATGTATATAGCAAATTATCGAGATCTAATTTTTATATATAGTTACGTTTTTATGTTTTTACATGAAATTAAGATTAAGATGTGTCTCTTTTTGTTTTACATAGGCGTGTCATGCGTTAGAAAAATTGCCCCCCCCCCCCCCTCTCTTCTTTCGGAAAGTTTCTGGTTCCGCCATTGCTTCTACAGCTAACATGAATTGTAGCCTGTTCAGCTGGTTCAGTCACGATGTTAGTAGCTCAACTTGGTTATTGTACATTTGAGCTAAAATCTATAGGGAATTTTTGGGTGGAAACCATTTTCGAGGAATGTTTGCAGGAAATAATTCATTTAAAAAAATTTGCATGGAAATATAATTTTTCTAGTTTTTTGACAGATTATATGCTCTTGATTCAAGAGTCGTGTTCAAGCCTTCAAGAAATAAAGTTGTCAAAACAATACCTGAGGAAGCATGCCTTGTTAAGTCTACAAGAAATAAAATCGGCAAATAGGACACCAAGAAATGCTTGGTGTGCCCTTGTAATTCTTTTTATTTATTTTTTAAGGTTATGTCCTGATTGGGTAAGAAACAACCAAGGTGGATATGGAAACTCCTCTAATAAATAGAACAAAAAGAAATGCTTGGTTTACATGCAATTCTATCCTGCTTTCAAGTTCTCGCCCTAACATGCTAGTTTACTCTTAAAATGACCCCTCTACTCCCTCCCTTTCCTGCTTTTCAAATCCATTTAACTGTCATATATGTCTAAGGTTCCTAGCCCCTTGTTTCTCTACCAATTTCTTCGCATTTATTTATACTTAGGGTTTAATGTACCATTGGCAGTAGTGTTGGTAAAAGCATGCTTACGTGCAGAGCGCCAAGGCTGCAATGCTTTTTGTCTAAGTATATTTACAAAACCGCACTTTTTAGAGCTCTTTGTGTGAGCTTAAAGCTTAGAAAATATTAGTCCAAGACCCAAAAATGATCTAACCAAATATTCTTAAGTATTTAGTAAATATCGCCACATGTTCACATTTGTAATGTATATGCTTTGAACCCAATTGTTTTTTTTTTTTATTATTATTATTTTTTATTATTTTTTTTTTATACGTAAGAATTTTATTAATAGAAATCTAGGCAATGCTCAAGTACACAGGATGCATACAAGGGAAAAACCTAATTAAGAAATTTTGGGCTATGGCTTTCTAGATGCATTGATAGGTGATTGCTTATATTAGCATTGAAGTCAATTTCTACAATTTTTGGGCTTTTTCGGTCATGGCCTTTTTTGTATAGTTTGATTCAACCATGTACTTTAATTTGATAATTGCTATCAACTGGCTTAAATATGTATATTAAGTTGTTAATGTAGGTAATTAGTTGTTTACTTGATTCATGTTGCATAATAATCTAATAAAGTGAGCTAATAGGCTAAATATATTGCCATCTTGATTTTTACACATTTTTTTTATTGTGTTTTATGAAATTTTTGTTATTAGCCATCATTTTTAAAGATGTGTGCTTTACTTCAATCAGGGGTGTGCTTGCACCTAGTTTCTAGACAGCAGTTGCGCTTAAGTGCACCAAGCGCTTTCACCCGTGCTGGATGTCAATCTTCATTCATTTGGTTCATATTCTCCTTCGCATGCTTATATATATATATATATATATATATATATATATATAACAAATGTTTATGCATCCTCTTTATATGAATTGAATTTGTATTTTTTTCCCAAATTTATGTTTCTCTTCATCTTTTTTTTTTCTATTCTTGTTTCAGTTTATGATTATATTTGTCCTTGTTCATTTGTCTGATGCTTGGACCTTATGAATGAAATGGGATGTAAAACCTCAACTACTTCTCCTTTTGTTTTGATGTGACAGGAAAATTATATCAATTATAGGCCAAGTTCGGTTGGTAAGGATGACAATGGAATCAAACGAATGAACTTGATTGCCCGTGCTGCTGAGTCTATTGGTGATGGGGATATAATCAATGTACAGATTCGACGATATCGACAATGGCAGCTGTCTCAAAGTGGTTCCCTTGCATCATCTATAATTCCGTACGTGCCCATAATTCAGCTCTTGCAATTACAAGATTTTGATGCTTGGTCACCATTTTGCAATTTTTAATTGGTGTCAATTATTTATTTTTTCATTGTTATTCATGATCAGTGCCGCATTGTTGCATGGACAGAGGGAAACACTGGAATTGGTAAGCGACATCTATATGAAGAGAGTAATATGTATTATATATAGCATTGGTGTTAGTCATTGCTGTGTGCAAGGAACAACTTGAGTTTACTAGATTTCGTTGAGTTGCTTTTATGTGCGCTCGAACAGGATGAATGAAGTCCTGGTGCTTGCTGCTGATACTACACATAGGAATTGGCATTTTGCTCTTAATTTTCTCCTCATACATACATTCTTTAGTGAACATGCCCTACTTGGTTTTTGAGTCTTTGGTCTTGCTTGATATCTCAAGATGGAATCATGTCTACAGGGCGAGAGGAATTTCAACAGATTTGGGGGGTGGCTGGGAAAGAATTCAACAATGGGCAAAAACCGGAGGCTTTTAGAGGATTTGCACGTTCATCTTCTTGCTTCTCGTGAATCTAGTTCGGGGAGGTGAATCTACATTCCATATTTCAACTGCTGCTTATTATAATTTTGGTCCAGAAGTGTTTTCTGATACTTTCCTATAAAATCACCTGCACCATACTTGCTTCTTATTCTTGAGGCTTTCCTAGTATTTGTTATTTTATAAGAATGGGGACTGACATAGCAATTAATTGCTGCCCCATCATTGTCTACAGAGCAAGGCTTTATGATGATGTACACAAGCACATGCATAGACATTTGGGCTTTTCAATGATATTTTTTTTTATCGGTAAACAAAATTTTAATGATAATAAGTAGGCAATAACCCAAGTACAAGGGACATATACAAGAGCATCACCTATGCTTGATGATTTAGTGTTACAAGAAATTCATGTAAGTTCATACCACTAAAATCTATTACAAAGGTTCAATGGAATAAAGTATTAAAAAAGAAAGTTTTAAGCTCATCTATTGACCGCTCAGAATCTTCGAAGTTTCTATCATTCCTCTCCCTCCATATGCACCACCACAGGCACATTGGAATCATTTTCCAGATTGCTTGTAAATTGCCTTGAAGGCCTCTTAAAGAAGCTAGAAGATTGATCACTCTTCTCGGCATCACCCAAGCTAGTCCCATTCTAGCAAAGATTTCATTCCACAAGGTTAGGGGTGAGCACCGACTTAGTCAGAGTCAGATTCCCGTAAATCTGACTCCAACTCCGACTTTGTCAGAGTTCAAATCCGAACTCCGACTCTTACTCCAACTTGTGTAGGCTTCGATCCGACTCCGACTTGTTGGAGTGAAGTCGGATTTGGGCTTTCAGCTTTAGGCTTTTGTTTTAGCTTCATATTTAGCCCATTTTAAAAAAGAATATTTTGTGGGCTTTCAAATTTCAATTTTTCCAAAAAATTAAAAACTAAAACTAAAACTAAATCATTCATTGCTATTTTACGACTATACTAATATCTAACTTATTAGTTATTTCTATACAAGACTTATACTATAGCGTCTAATTATATGTTATTATACATTAGTTTTACATGTTATTATACTAATGTCTTATTTCTAACTTAATTATATACTAGACTTTCTAGTGTCTAATTATATGTTATTATATTTTAGTAAATTAGTATATGTGTTATTAACTTATACTAGATTTATTTAAATATTAGTGTCTAACTTATTTCTATACTTGATTATGTATGGTAGTAATACTATGATGTTTACATATACTAAACTATCATTAGTCTATTTATATTATAGCATAAGTATATTATTTTATAATAATTAGCTCATACTAGTATATTATTAAATTTAACTATATAAATTCTAGTTATATAACTATACTAGTATATATGATAAATATAAAGATAATACATATTTTTATAACCTATGTATAATATCGAAGTCGGATTCGAGTCGGAGTCAGAGTCAGATGGCAAAGTCAGAGTCGGAGTCGAAGTCAGTCCAGTGAAACCTCCGACTTTGATTAAAAAAAAAAATCCGAATCCAACTCCATTTTGTTGGAGCCGAAGCGGAGTCAGATTTTTACTCAACCCTACACAAGGTCACGACAATCTCACAATGAGGTAGTAGATGACTAACATACCTGCCCCCCAAACTCTTTTTGCACATACAACACCAATACATGGCGATGATCTGACATTTCCTTGAGTTATCTAAGGTGAGGATCTTTTTTTTTATAAGTAAAAATATTATATATATATCAAAAGGAGTAACCAAGTACACTAAATGTATACAAAAGAACACCTTGTCCATAATAGAAAACCCCTAATAACCCAAAAAATCTGTGAAAAACAACCCAAAATACACCAAGTCCGACCCCAACCCCTTGTTTCCCGTAGAACTAAAAACTCTACCCAAAAATCCCACTCCAACCCCTTGTTTTCCCGTCTTCACAATGCCCTACCTTTAGACTTCTCTCTAGATGAGCTACCACCCTTAGTGTCATAGTTGATTCCCAAAAAAAGACGTTGTAACTCCCTGCTTTTCTTGAAACTTGATTTAGTTTCAAGCGCGTGGCTTGCCTCGATCGCAGTGATTAGTTCTTTAAATTGGTCTTCACATCCTCCATGTGAAATTCCCACGAACTGCTGAATCTCGTTAACTTTAGGCAGAATCCAATCCGCTATTGGAGGAAGAGAGACCAGGGGAGCCACAATATCCCCAGATACAATATCCACCTGCACCAATGCCAAATCCATATTCAAATCTGGTACCTCCTCAGCAACTCCATTGGTTCTCTCAAATGGTAGGACATCAAGTCCCTTTACCTCTGGTGACCCTTTATACGCAACTTCAGCTGGTCCTGTCACCAATGGTCTGACACCATTTTCCTTCAACTCCAACGAGGGAGCCATATTCTCTTCGAATACAGAAGTCACTTGAGGCGAATGACATTTCATTGCAGATGTCTCTACGCCGATTCCCGACGTAGAACCCACTTCAAATAACCCAGACTTCCTTTTGACCCGCTATACTCTTCTGGATCTGGGTATAGGAACATGGCTGAATCCGATTTTTTGTTTTCCTTTAGTTTAAAGGATTCGGGCCTATCTTAGTCTTGTTCCTTACAACCCTGTTGACCTGCTGGATCTTCCCCAAAGGAAGCCGTCCATATGAAGAATATTTCCTTTAGAGGATCCTTAGGCCCCGTTTGGTTGTTGGATTGTATTGAAATCAACTCGGTTCAGTCTAATTTTAAGCTGAGTCTAACATCCAAACACCCAACTCTCAAATCACTAAACTCATCTCAACTCAAAACCTCTTTACATGTGGGACCCACAACCTTTTTCAAATTCCCATAAATATATCTAAATTCACTTTGACATCCAAACTAGGGGTGTAACTGGTCCGGTTCAGTTCGGTTTTGAATAAAATCTAGGACCGAACCGGTATGTACCGGTTTTGTATTTTTAAAAACCGATTACGCACCGGTTATCCTCTTAAACCGGTACTTCCGGTTTTACCGGTTTCCGGTCCGGTTTTCTGGTTTTTTTAAAATATAAGTTTCACAATTTGTCATTAGAAATTTGTTTATAAAAAAAAAAAACTGATTTAAAAAAAACTGTTTTATACTTTTATTAATATATTAGACTATATAATAGTATTAATATTAGACTATTGATATAGTTATAAGTTATATATTAGTATTAGTTATAAACTTTTAGTGATTTAGTATTAACATTTTATGTAATAATTTATAAATTATAACAAGAAATAATTTCATATATGAATATATATAATTATATATATTATATATAAAAATTTCACATAAAAATTTATAATTATACATTATATATAAAACTTATATATATTAATATTTAATATATATAAAATATTTTATATAAAACTTATATATAAAAATATTATTTTTTATTTTTTTTAATCAACCGGTCCGGTCCGGTTCAGTCCAGTCCAAAAAATCTCGGAACCGGAACCAGACTGGAACCGGCCGGTTTTTAGATTTTAAAAACCGGTTCCGGACCGGACCGGTCCAAAACCGGTAAAACCAGTCCGGTCCGGACCGGTTTTCCGGTTTGCATTTACACCCCTAATCCAAACACATCTAAACTCATCTTAAGTAGGCCCCACAAAACTTACTCCACCATCTCAACTCACGACTATTCATAAAGAACTCAACTCAGCTCAACATCCAAACGCAGCCTTAGTCTTTCACTCTTCCACTGGAATGGACTTGCATTATGTGTAGAAAGAGATTGGTAAAATAAGTCGATGGTGCACTTACCTTTCTTAGTAGGATGCCAAGAAATCTTGTCTTTAACTCCCCCCCCCCCCCCCATTTGAATATAATACACTAGATAGTAGAACTCCAAGAAGTCGTCAGCTTCCCAATCTTGAGCATCTCTAGAGAATTTAATTTTCCATTGGAGGACACCATTGGATAGGTCTACAAGGTCCGCAATCGAGGCTTCTTGCATTCTCGCTATACCAAAGATTTCTAAGGAAACTTCCTTGATCACCCAAACACCACACCATATATCTTGCCAAAATTTAATTCTGGGCTCATCACCCACCTTAAAATGGATATATCTAATATATCTAAAATATATATCCCAACCTCTTCTTATAAACTTCCAAAGGCCCGCCCCATAGGGCCACTTACCTCATTATGAATCGGAACACATTTGTTTCCTTGGTATACTGCTTGGTTACTGAGGAGATGGATCGAGGAAAACAAACTTCGGAATTCTATACTTTGTTTGAGGTTAGAATGGCTGTAAGATTCTTGTTTTAGTTTTTATTAGTAAGAGAATTATATTAATAAGAGGAGAACCAAAGCATACAGGAAAACATAAAGTTGAAATGGTGGTGAAATCCTGTAAACTATCAAATACAGTCGATGAGTTCTGCAAATTATGCGAAGCCAAATGCATTGGAGCACTACTATGTCCATAGAAATGAGAATTTACAAGTTCAAATCAATTACCTTTCTTTCAAACAAAAGTACAAATCAATTACCCATTTGACCCCAAATTATGTTAAGCCAATGGACTAAAGGTCATTAGCAATCATACAATGAAGTACCAAATTCCTTTTTTCTCAGTTCACATAAAGAAGTTGCCGTTGGTGTATTTTTCAGAGTGAATGCTAACCGTACAAAATATGTAAGCACTTTATAATGCTGTTTGGCATCAACCTGAGGCACTCTCCATACAATTTGCTACTGCTCAAGCAGTTATTGTTCTATACAAAATTTCATATGTAAAATTTATTGTAGTGCTTTCTTCAACATGGAAGCTTAAATGTTACTCAAGTTATCTAGTTAATATCTAAAGTGTTCCATCTCCTGTTAGTTAGATTCAAACTTGAAGTAGATTCCATAGGGTTCAGAAATCACTTTCTTGTCTTAGTACGAGGATATCTAATTCATTTGACTTGACGTGTACTTTACTAACTGAAGACTACTCTCTCCAATCTGCCTTTGGTGTTGCTAAATGCCTGGAAAAGTTGTAGGGGACTTCCTTTGGGGTTTAGATTAGGAGAAGAGTTGAAAATCTCACATGGTAAGTTGAGCCAAAGTATGTTCCCCGATCCCCAAGGGTGGATTAGAAGTTTGGAACTTGATTTTATTTAATTGTGCACTCTTGGGGAAGTGGCTTTGGCACTATCAGAATGAGAAAGAGGCCTTGTGGAGAATGATTGTAGATGCTAAGTAGGATGTTTGCGTGGTGGGTGTTGTTCTAAATTTCTAATGAGGTCAGGACCATATGTGATGGAATTATGGAATAATATAAGAAAAGGGTGGGAGAAGGTTTCTAATCATACTAAATTTGAAGTGCAAAATGGTGCTAGGAGCAAAATCTAGCATGATCAGTGGTGTGGTAGCAGGGCTCTCAAAGAAGCTTGCCCGAAGGTCTATTGGGTGGCTTCAGTTAAGACTTAAGAACGATTCAGTGGCTGACCTTTTGGAGACAACTCTTTGTGGGAAGTATGTTGACCATCTTCGACTACGTTGCCAGGGGGCTAGTACTTTGAAATGATTTTCTTCAGTCGGGTTGGTTTGGTTTGTGTCACTCATGCAGAGTATTAGGTGTAGTCCACAAATCTTGCAGTGTGGAAAATTCCTACGTCTCATATAGTGTATTTAAAGGGAAATGAATGATAGAAATTTTGAGGATGAGACAATAGTGGAGCTCAAGACTTTCTTTTTGAACACTCCTCTGGACAACGTACATGAACTTTAATGGGCTCTCTCTTAATGATTATCTTGTATCTCTCTCTTTCTATTTCAAGTTAGATGATTTTCTTGTACAAATCTCATTGTAAGTGGAATGCACCTTTTAGCGTTTTTATATGAAATGATCATTACTGGTAAAAAAGTATTTAACATAAGAGAAGATTTATTGTATTTTTTTCTCCATGCCCCTGACCCTTTCTCTCTGTTTCAATGTGAAATTTGTATTATTAATCTTTGTGGTGGTTGTTTATGCTTGTAAATCTCGTTTTCTCCCATTGCTAGCTGTCTAATTGTCCCTTTGTGCTAAATGATACAGGGAAAACCTACGAGTAGAATACCTTACTCTTCTTCTTAAACAGTTGACTGAGCCACTGCGAGTGCTCCATAAGGTTGGAAGTACTATTTCTCTACTATATTTAATTTACAAAATGTTGGTGAAGTTAAAATGGAATATTTGTTGAGCGTACATCCATTCAATGTGAAATGATGACCAGGATGAAGCTGTTCAAAAGGTTGTTGAGTTTATGAATATTTACTCAATAACCCAGGAGGATTTTGATACTATTGTGGAGCTATCAAAATTTCGGGTACCCCTACCTGCTTTGCTTGCACCATGATTATCATAACTGCTATAACAGTATTATCTCATGATTATCTTTATGCATCAGGGACATCCAAATCCACTGGATGGTATACAGCCTGCTGTGAAAGCCGCTCTCACCAAGGCTTACAAAGAAGGAAGCAAGTCGAGAATGGTACGAGCTGCTGATTTAGTTATGCTTCCTGGAATGAGAAAGGCTCCTAAAAAGCGAATCGCAGCAATGCTAGAGCCATCTGATGATGGGTTTTCTGATGCCAATGTTGACACATTGGCAGAAAATGAGGAAGAAAACTCTTCGGATACAGAGGATTTAGGTAAGCTTCCTCAATTAATGCAGGATTTGATTGATCTTCCCTCACATGGTCAATGCTTTTCATTCTTATTATACAAATAAACAAGGGCAACCCCACCCCCAACCCCCCTCGTTCTGCGCTGAAATATATATTACATCCCTTCGAATTAAAACGTGCCACATGCTTTGACAAAAAGAAAAGAGGGAAGTATGATTGGCAGCTCTTGGGTTCCAGGAAGAAAAAGGAAAGGAAAAGAGAAAAAAACAAATACAGCTAGATTTAAAGACCGATAAAATTGATACTTTCTTTTTCTTTTCGTTTTTGTGTTCCTTTTGGATTTCAAACACTACTTTAAGGTAAGCCAATAGAGTTCCCTCTATATAGATATTCCCAATTAAAACATGCCACATGCTTTGAAAAAAAGAAAAGAGGAAAGTATGATTGGCAGCTCTTGGGTTCCAGGAAGAGAGAGAAAAGGAAAAGAGGAAAAAACAAATACACCTAGATTTAAAGACCGATAAAATTGATACTTTCTTTTTCTTTTCATTTTTTTGTTTCTTTTGGATTACAAACACTACTTTGAGGTAAGTCAATAGAGTTCACTCTATACTTATCAGGAAAAAAAAAACTTATTTTCAAGCACTAAAGTGTTGGAAAAATCAAGATTCAACTTAATTCATCTCAACCACCCCCAACTAGAGGCAAAAAGGGGAAAAACTGATTGATGTTGCTCAATTTTTTATTCTAAGGGTCTCTGTCTGAGTTATTTATGTAGCGGTCTTCTCATCTTATAAACAACAGTAAGCTCTAGATCTTTGAGTAGCAGTCATTCTTATCTAGTGTGTTTATATTTCATTCTCCCTGCACACCCTCAAAAAGGGAAAAGAAAAGAAAGGAAACGAAAAGTAGTAAGGCATACTTAAAACCCTCAAACTTCTCACTCCACATCATATTTTACTTCCAGCTCTCCCCCCCCCCCCCCTTCTGTTATTTTCTTCCTCTGCCTCTTTCTCCTTTTCTCTTCATCTTCTTCACCTCCTCCTATGCAGACCCACGGCACCCATGGCCAGGATTTGGCCGTGGGTAAGAGGGTTTTGCATTCTGTTCTTTTTATTATTATTTGTTATGTATTTGGAGTTTGATCTACGATTTGGGGTTTGAATATGAAGATGTAGGTTGTGGATCTGAAAATTTAGGGGTTGGATCTTAGAGTTAGGGTTTGGCTGGGCAAAGATAGGGTGTTCGCTATGGAGTCGGGGGTGGGGTAGAAAATGACCACCCTGCCCAGGTGGGGCCGGGGGGCAGGTGCTACCTACCCATTTAGGGCGGGTAGCACCCCTAAAGATGGGAGGAGAAGATGCTTTGCTAAGGCTGGGGAAAACCTTGTCCCAAGTGAGATGCCTTTTGGCTTTTAAGACCCTATAGGCCAATGTTGTTGAAAGTGCTAGGCGCAAATATGCGTGAACGCTGTCTAGAGCCTAGGCACAAAGCACATTGAAGTAAAGTGCATAATTTTAAAGATGATGTTTAATAACATAAAATGGAATAAAAAAGGTTTAAAAAGATGATAATATGTTTAGCCTATTAACTAAATTTAGAGTATCATGCAACATGAAAATCATGTAATCAACTAATTGCATAAATTTAAGGGTTAAATACAAAAATCAGTACATGTGGTTTGCCTCAATCAAATTGCCCGTATCTTTAAATTGAACTTTTTACTCAAAGTTTTAGGATTGATCATATCGGTCCCTCTGATAAAAATTAGTTAGTAAATTGCTAACTCGTCTGGCATGTCATGGCAGTTAAATTAAAAAATTTATTACTTACCAAAAAAAAAAAATTATTCGAAGATAGAGAACGTTCTTTGGGAGATCTTAGGGTTTTTTTCTTGAGTACTTTTTCTGGAAGTTGTAGGTATTTCCTTTGTATACGTCCTATGTACTTGGGCTTATGCCTATTTCTTTGAATAAAATTATTACTTATCATAAGAAAGTTAAATTAAAAAATTTAGCAATAACACCCCCCTCCCCCCAAAGCCAAAATAAAAAGCCTTACCATGTACTTAGTTTTTGATTGAAGGTGAGCACATAATCAAGAGTAATGCTACATACAGTCGTGGAATGCGCGAACGCCGTGCAGTCGCTTTGAAAAAGAGTGGGGTCCACTATTAAAAAATTAATTTCTTTTCATGTGGGTCTCATATTTATTCACTTTTCTCAAAGCGACTGCACGGCGCGTGCACACTCACGACTGCAAGTATCATTTCTCTAGAATCAATTGGCCCCCAAGGCACAACTTTCTATATTTTTGTTTTGTTAACAAGTTTCTTGTGCCTTGGCATTCTTTGTTTTTATTATTTTTTATAAAAATAGTTATTATTATTTATTTATTTATTCAAATTTGAAGATTTGTTTTGTTTTCTTAACAATTCTCCCATACTTGCACCTATTTTGATATTCTCATGGTGATTCCCCCCCCCCCCCCCCCTTCTCTCTCACAGTAGTTGGCGGTCACCACAGGGTGGTCGGGGGCAGGAAGGGACGTTTTCTCTCACGCGTATTTTTGTTAATTTTAGCCTACGTTTTAAAATATTTCTTGACATTTTTTGTTTTTTTTCAATATTCTTTCATGTGGTATGCCACGTCAGCGGGATTACCAGTTTACTAACTGATTTTAATGAAGGGGCCAATTTGAAAAACCAAGGGAGCAATTTGATTTTGAGGCAAACCAGAAGGACTATTTTTTACCAAAACCAGATTTTCTAAAGGTAATTTGGTTATACACCCCCTCTACTATGGCCCATCTTGTGAGCCATAGCTTAGGGGGTGTATGACCAAATTTAACTTTCCTAAATCTCTAATGGTTTACTAACTTTACATATCTATTATATTTGATAGCCATAATTAAATTATAGTACATGGTTCAGTCAAAATGACCAAAAAAGCTCAAGAATGATGGTTCAATCAAAGCATATACATCACATATGGCAGCATGTGGCTCCATGGTTCGTAAATCGTCTTCAATATGAACTAAATACGTAAGAATATTTGTTTGTATCATTTTTGGGTCTTGAACTAATGTTTATAGGTTTTTTTTTCTCAAAATGCAAAAGCGCACTTTAAGCGTGCTTTAAGTCCTCTAGTGTAACTATGCTTTGCTTTTGGTGCTTTGTGCTTTGCGTTTTAACCATCATTGCTAGATGGTCTACTGAAACTTCCGTTTTGGTATAGATCTGAAGTATGAGCCCAGACATGTGAGGTACCTTTTTAGCCAGTGTTGTTAAAGGTGCACATAAGCACAAAAGCCCCAAGGTCAATGCATTTACAAAAGTGAGCTCTAAGCGTGCTTTTTGGGGCTTTTTGTGTGAACTTAAAGCTCAAAAAAGTGCACTTTTGTTATTTTTTTAAATTTTAAAATATCATATTAAGACCCAGAAAATGATGTAACAAATATTCTCAAAGTATTTAGTTGATATTGAAGGTTATTTATGTACCATGGTGCCACACGTTGTCAGCGTGATGTATATGCTTTGAACTTGATATAATAGTCCAAGTTGGCTTTCTAGATGGACTGGTTTAATTGCTTATGTTAGCATGGAAGTCAATGCCTACAATTCTTGAGCTTTTTGGTCATGGAATTTTTGGTATATTTTGACTTAATTTAGCCATTTACTTTAATTTGATTATGGCTATCAAATAAGTTTTTTGTATGAGTGGCTATCAAGTATTATGTTGATATTAAGTAAAGCACAAGAGAATTATATAAAATGTTATGTTTAAGTAAAGCTTGGCCACCATGTGGGTGCATTCCATTTTTTTAAGTTTGATATTTTAAGATGATAAATTGTTTTTCTTTATATGAAAATTTTACTTATTATTATTATTTCTAGAAAATTAATTAAATTATTTAAGAAAAAATTAAAAGTTGATATGTGACAATTTGTAAGGCTGCCACGTGTTTTTGATTAAATTGATGGACGAAAATTAACATGGGGTCCTCTTTCTAATTAACTCATACTCTATGGGTTATTTCTCAAAAAAGAAAAGTTACAATATCATAAACTTAAGTACCCTATAGCACAAGGGTGTTTGACTAAAATTCCATAAATTTTATTTAATTAGTTAATTACATGGTTTTCATATTGCAGAATACTCTAATAAATTGAGTTAACCGATTAAATATATTATCATCTTGTTTTTAAATCCTTTTGTTATTGCATTTTGTGGATTTTTTGTTACTATACTTTTAACTTTAAAAATCTGCATTTTACATCAATCAGGCGAGTGCTTGAGCTCTGCGCCTAGGCTCTAAATGGCACTTGCGCTTAAGTGCGCCTAGCGCAAATGTGAGTTCTTTGCAAACTGGTAGTCCATGCCTCAAGCTAACTCGAGGACCTGTTTGCTTTTGAACTCCTACAATTTCTTCTGTTCTTGGAGTTGCAAGAATCCAAAGAAAACTCATTTGAGGTGCTTGTTGTTTACCCCTTTCTCAAGTTGCATATTATTGCAAACAAGTGATGCCTTCAGGGCTCTTTTGGTCTTGAGTTTGAGAAACAGTTTTTAGCCCTTGGGAGTCAAAAGAACAAAAAAATAACTGAAGCCAGTTAAAATAATGTTGAGAATGATAACAGGAAGCCCTTTTCTGAAAAGTTTTCCCAAAGCCAGCGAGCCACCCACATCATCTTATCGATGCTATTAGTTTTCATTTTCTGATTTCTTTTCGAGAAGACTGAATGGAATATTTAGCTAATTCTTATCAAATTCTGTATCGTTCCCTAGGAAGTTGTCAAGGCTGTTTCTTAATGTATAAGCAAACATATCATAAAACTACACAAAATTTTCCCGAATGCCGCCTGTCTTCTGGAATCATGGAACTTATTGTTCTCAGTTTTTGTTTTTTCAGTTCTTTGCTAGAAATATGAAAAAATTGCATTTGGTCAAATTCTTGTCAAATTCCTTATTTATGTAGATTGAATTCTTCTAGGTTCCTTATTTATGACAAGAGTTGAAGTTATCCCTTATCTATATTAATTTAGGAAGCTGTTTTCTGGACATTTAAGAAAAGAGTAATGATGCAGTCGTGGAGTGCGCAAGCGCCGTGCAATCGCTTTTTCAGAGTGGGGTCCACTATTAAAAAATTTTTTTTTTATGTAAGTCCCGTATTTATTCATTTTTTTCAAAGTGATTGCATGACGCTTGCGCACTCACGACTGCAATTATCATTTCTCTTAAGAAAATGTGCCATATGTTTTTGTCTCATCTATTTATTTATGGAAATAATTCTTCCTGGTTCCTAGTTATATTAACTGCTTGTTTGATCACGGAATAACGGTTAACACATTAATTTTCCTTTTGATTATGTCAGACAGGACTGCCAATGGTGAGAAGTTGCAGTTGGAACTTCGAAGTTTGAATTCCAAAGGTTGGTAATAGTACCCCTCTCGCACTTTATGTCTGGAGTATTCACCTAAATACTAATTTCATTTCGAATTATTCTGGATTGGTTTTCTTGAATGGATGAGAATTATTATTTAGTTATACTGTCTGTGCGTTATGTCATACTGTAGGAGTGCAAGTAGAATTGGATCTGAAGGAAACAGGAAACTCAGGTGCTAAGAAAACACCAGTTGGCAGAGGAACAGGTGGTTCCAGACCTACAGATAAGAAAGGTGGGCGAGGTGCAGGAGCTGGTGCCAAGAGAAAGAGATGAGAAAATAAAGAAATTTGAGGCTTGGATAAGTTTTAGCATTGTTCATAATCGTTAGTAGGTTTACCTCATTTTTCCATAGTAATATTAAAACAAATTGTAGATTTTCCTGCTTTGCACTGTTTTTGTGGGTTCATGTGAGCGTTGGAAGGTACTGTTACCTACTATTACTTAATTCTCAAAAAATGCTATTTTTTTCATCGATATAAACACATGGAATAGTGTTTGTGAGTAAAACTGCGATTATGATTAATTACCCGTTCATTGGGCTTGATTAGAAGATCCTGTTCAGGGGAGAATTACCTTCCTCCTGGCTCGGATCATTTGTGGGTGGATTCCTTCTATTTGTGAATCGGCATGGATACATCTTTCAAACAGTTGGCATGACTGAATTTGATTCATAAGAGAAATTTAAAAATAAATTTTAAAATTGTTTGTATTTTTGTTCTCCGAGTGATGATGTGGAGTTTTCGGGTGGATGTTAAGTTTGTATTTTCCGTTGAGGATAAGAGGTTTTTCAGAATCACTGAGAAGAGCAAGCGATTGACAAAGTTCATTTATTTTAGAAATTGAGTGGCAGCTTGGTGATGGGAGACCAAAAGGAATTTCTCAAAACCATTTGTGAAAACTGTATCTTTTCAGTCGAACTCACCTCGTTTGGTTACGCAATTCAGATGACATGAGATGTTTTGTTGAAAGTTGAATAAAATATTGTTATAATATAATTTTTTAACATTATTTTTGTTTTAAGATTTGAAATAGTTGAATTATTTATTATATTTTGTGTGAGAGTTTAGAAAAGTTGTAATGATTATATGAGATGAGATAATTTGATTTTGTGTAACCAAACTGTCGTTTCTTGTTGGAGGTGTATGGAGGAGGTGAAAGATGCAATGTTACGGTCCTACCCGAAGGAAATCAAGGTAGAGGGTGGGTATGATTTGCACATATGTTTGAGGGATTTCTGTAATCTACCATACCCTGTCCTAGTGAATGGAAACAGAGGTTTAGAATCATCCATAGGAGGGTCACTCGATATAAGAGGGGAGTAACCCCAAGTCAAAATGTTTTATGAGATTTTAAGAAATGAGAGATAAAAAATCAAATAAAAATATTATAAAGTTAAGATATTATTAGAATATTATTTTTTAATATTATTTTTGTTTAGAGATTTAAAAAAATTGAATTGTTTTTTTGTTTTGTTTTGAAGTTTGAGAAAGTTGTAATGATTAAGTAATGAAAATTTAAAATTGAAAGTGTTTGTATTTGTGGTGTATGGATATTGAGATGAGACGCGATCAGATTTAATGAGATGGAAGCATCTCACTATCCAAACCAGGCCTATTTTTTTTCCCTTTTTCACTACCCTTGCTCCGCACACGTAGGCCTTGTTTGGATAGCAAGAGCCTTCATTTCATCTCAATATCCAAACATCACAAACATAAATACTTTTTAATTTTAAATCTTTAACTTTTTTTTTTATCTAATCATTACCTAATCATTACAACTTTCTCAAATTTCAAACAAAATACAAAAAATAATTCAAATCTTTCAAATTCTCAAACAAAAATTATATTCTAGCAATATTTTAACTTTATAATATTTTTATTTAATTTTTTCTCTCTCATTTTTCAAAACCCTATAAAACATTTAACTCAAACAATTCCACTATTATTCACAAACTATTTCACTACTATTCACAAATCATCTCATCTCATCTCATCTCACTGTCCAACACACCTTAGTTTTGTTTTTCCTTTTTCAGTCCGCAGCTCCAGACCCCTTCCCCCGGACCCCCTCACTCCTAATTCCTTTCCCAACCCGAGCCCCCGAGATAGAGAATAATTCACCGGCTTCTTTGCCGCCAGTTGCCCTGTGCCGCAGTCCTGCCAACAGCTCTCTACTGCCAGGTATCCCTCTCTCTCTCTCTCTCTCTTTGCAATGATTTGATAGCAGAGGAAATTTCATTGTTGAAATTGTTTGACAGTAAAGGAAATTGCAATGTCAAGGAAATTTGGTAGCTTTGATGACATTAATGCTGTAAGGAGCAACCACTTGCCAAATAAAAATTCTCATGGATTGTCAAAGCCTGTCGTGATAGACAAGATGTTTAGTTCTTTTAGGTTCTTGCTTGTTGCTCTAGAGACACAAAATAACCCAGCCAAAAGCTATTAGAGACACTGTCCTAGTGTGCCCCCTTCTCTCTCTCTGTGCATAACTTGAGACCTGAAGCATTTCACTAATCCTTTACAGTAGCTTTGCCTGTCATGCTAATGTGGCATACCACATGAAAGAACCCAATCCGATGATGAACCCTCTATATTGTTTATTGGAGCAAGAGATACTAGGGGAATGACATTTTCCCCAAACACGCTCTCAACTGCAATCTCGACCCTAAACATTCCTCCTCACAAGGCACCAACGACAAACCCATAATTTCCTCCCCACCATCTCCTGTGCTCAAATCCCGAACCTCCTCAACAGTTATATTGTTGCTGTCACCATTGGAGGTTCCTTCACCTCCAACGTAGGTGTCGTCGTTCCATCAGCGAGAACATTGCTTGTAGGTATGCACTCCCTGACGACCCTTTCTATGCCACTTCATCAAACCCTACTGCTCCTTCTGGAGGCATAGAACATATAGGAGAAGCACTACCTTTTGTTACAACATCTTTATATTCTGAAGAGACTCATCTGCTTCTTCCAAAGTACTTAAAACCCTAGAAAGACCCCTATCTTCAACTGAAAGTGAATCCTGGAAAAAAATGCCAACCCCATTTGCAATTGGTGACTAAGGGCAGTCAGACAACAAGCTGTCGGTGACCTGAGTGACACCGATGTGAACAATGATGCCGGCATTCGACGACCCTATCTGCGACGGTGTCGAGTGCCCTTGGTCGGTGAACTTAAGGCCTTCAGACTAGTAGGATCGACCCCCCACCCCCCCTCGTCCGTTTTCGACCCACCACCCAAACCCATGACTAGGTCTTAGCCTATTATCTACTTTAACCACATACTCCATAACTCTCGTCAATTGAGCTCTGACAGCCCACAAGAGCCCCTCTACTTCTCCCACCCTCAAAAGCCCGATAGAGACACCTATTCCACCATGCAGCACATGAGGAGTGTGCTTACCCTCCAGTTCTCCCAATTTTACCTGACAGCCTTTGTCTCCTACAAATGCCTTACTCTTTC
The DNA here is from genome assembly GCA_961763995.1 of Juglans cinerea. NCBI lineage: Eukaryota > Viridiplantae > Streptophyta > Magnoliopsida > Fagales > Juglandaceae > Juglans > Juglans cinerea. Next base: position 5,432,790 of record CAUIVZ010000015.1, read on the forward strand.
CTTCTGTCACGGAGCTATTCTTGGTCGGAATACACGTCAGTGACCTCAACACGAAGGCGTACTGACCGAGAAAGGCCTTCCCACTACTGAAAGGATCTGGAACTGTCTTACCTGACCAAGACTGTTGAAAGAACGACAGTGGAAGCTTGAAGGGTCGAAGGCTAGGGCACGAGAGCACAAAGAAAGGTGTCTAGGTTTGATGCTGATTAAGCTTAAACTACACCGGATCTATGCCGACGAAACCAAAGGAACGGTTTCTTGAGAAAATCCAGGTCGCCGGAGGGAGGACTGATGCCGGAATGCCCTTAGAGGAGCCCCCGGAGTCAGTCTTGTCTATGGCAGTGGCAAGGATGTACAACTATCTTACTTGACCAAGACCGCTAAAAGAACGGCGGTGGAAGCTTGAATTGTCGAAGGCTAGGGCACCAGAATGAGAGAGAGAGAGAGAGAGAGAGAGAGAGAGAGAGAGAGAGAGAGAGAGAGAGGTGTCTAGGTTTGATGCTTATTAAGCTTTACCTACTCTAGACTTGTGTCGATGAAACCAAATGAAAGGTTTTCTGAGAAAATCTCGGACGCCAGAGGGAGGACCAATGCCAGAGTGCCTTTAGAGGAGTCGTTGGAACCCACCAATCTTTTCTGTGGTGATGGCGGAAATCTGCAATTATCTTACCTGAGCAAGACCACCGAAAGCACAGCGGTGGAAGCTTGAAGGGTCGATGGCTAGGGCACGCTGCTACTTATATTCTCATTAGCGAATGAGTTCTAATTACGATGAGGATATAGATTAGTCAAGGATTCAGATTAGGAATTATTTTTCATAGCTTTCAATATGGACTCATATATTGTATTGTTGTATTGTTGGAGAAGTATTCGTGTTTTAAATAGACTTTGTTGTAACCCATAGTTAGAACATGGTCCAAATTAAATTCGTGACATATGGTACTTTATATAGGTAACGATCTTCGATATGAAACTTTGGAATTAGCATTACGAGGTAAGTAGTTTGATCATAAATTAGGATTAGTACATAGTTACATTATTATTACTAAAGTCAATTCTTGATAGCCTCTTTTTATGTACCACGTATGGCATGATTTATGCAAGCATATCATTCATCATAGTCTATGATTATGTTAAATTCTGCATCACGTTTAATTCAACAGTTTATAATTATGTACGTATTATATATGTTATGCATCTCACGTTACATAATACACGTAAAAGCTTCCTTATCCCCACACACCACATATCATACTTTTTTTTTTTTTTCTCTTATCAAATGTGTGGTATATGAATTATGAGTAGAAGAATTCAATAAGTTTAAAAATAATAAAATCAAAAAAATTAAAAAAAAATGTGGTGCATAAGGATGATGAGTAGAAAGCTACAAAAAGTATGCCCACACAGACCCACTTCTTCAAATCCCAAAATTGTACCCAAATCATGCTAAATTATACCTAAAACAAATGCATCTTGAATTTAAGCTCTTTATTTTATCAAACCGGACGTCCCTCCCTCCTCCCATCATGCTTTGGTTTTTTAAATTCTTATAAGTGCTTTGCGAATGTTATTTCTTAATTAAATATCAGTTTTGCTACACAACCTTCACCACATTTCATATTCTATATTTTTTTAAATTTTTTAAATTTTTAATATTTTTTAAATTTTTTTGAATTTATTCTTTTTAAATTATTTCAAATTTTTTATTCATTATTCATATAATAAATATTTAATAAAAGAAAAAAATAATAAAAATTAAAAATAATGTAAAATGTGGAGTGTTAGGAAGTTGTGATGATTTTTTAATTAAATATTATTCCATAACATTATGTATCTCTCATTACTATTTTGCCTATTGACAGGACAGTTGCGCACTCCCAACTCTCTCTCTATATATGTGTTATGTATTTACGCACGTATGAATATGTATAGCAATATGATTTACAGTTTCTTTCACCTCCTCGTCCTCAAATATTTTTTTCAATGTTAGTGGAAGAATCGATTCCCTCCACTCCAGCAAGAAACTCCAGAGCTATAAAACAGAACCTCTTCTCTCTGCTAGAGTGCTGCAGTACCCTCAAAAAGCTCTGCCAAATCCATGCCCAAATAGTCATTAACGGTTTTACCCAGAAGAATTATATCCTTGTCAAGCTATTATCATTGTATGTTGCTTCTGGTTATCTCAAGCATGCCTTAAGAGTTTTTGAAGGTATTGAAAAGCCTAGTGCCACTGTTTGGAATCAGATGATCAGAGGGCATGCTCAGAGTCAAACTCCAAGAAAATCCATCGAGTTGTACAATAGAATGGTGGCAGCGGAGGCTGAGCCGGATGGGTTTACATATTCGTATCTTTTAAGTGCTTGCGCGAGAGTGGAGTTGTTGAGAGAAGGGGAGCAGGTGCATGGGAGGGTTTTGGCAAATGGGTATCGCTCAAATGTGTTTGTCCAGACGAATTTGGTTAATTTATATGCTATGGGTGGAGTTAATGATATCAGCCATTCACGGCGCGTGTTTGAGGAAATGAGTGATAGAAGTGTTGTGAGTTGGAATTCATTGCTTGCGGGGTATATCAGGTGTGGGGACATTGATGGGGCGTGGAGAATATTTGATGATATGCCTGATAGGAATGTTGTATCTTGGACAACCATAATTTCAGGATGTGCTCAGAATGGTAGGTTTAAGCAAGCTTTGTCTTTGTTTGGTGACATGAGGAGGGCTCATGTGGAAGTGGATCAGGTTGCATTGGTTGCAGTGTTATCAGCATGTGCCAAATTAGGAGATTTGAATTTGGGAAAGCAGATTCATTGGTACATTGAAGAGAGAATCAGTGCTAGGAACCAGACGTTGTCAGTGTCTTTAAACAATGCACTCATACACATGTATGCTAGCTGTGGTGTGATTGATGAAGCTTATAAAGTGTTCAACATAATGCCGTGTAAAAGCAATGTTTCTTGGACTAGCATCATCACCGGTTTAGCAAAGCAGGGATGTGGAGAAGAAGCTCTTGATGTCTTTTGGTCCATGCTAAGATCGGGAGCAAATCAAGTAAGACCTGATGAAGTAACCTTCATCGGGGTTCTGTGTGCCTGCAGCCATGCTGGACTTGTTAATGAAGGCCGCCGTCTCTTTGAGCATATGAATAAAACTTGGGGAATCAGCCCAAAAATTGAGCACTATGGGTGCATGGTGGATCTCCTAAGCCGTGCTGGTTTCCTAGATGAAGCATATAGGCTAGTTGAGAGTATGCCCATTAGGCCAAATGATGCAGTTTGGGGTGCTCTCCTTGGTGGTTGTAGAATTCACAAGAATGCTGGCCTTGCTTCCCATGTTGCACAGAAACTGGCAGTTGGACTAGACCCTGAGCAAGCTGCAGGGTATCTGGTACTCTTGTCAAATGTTTATGCAACCGCTAAAAGGTGGCAAGATGTTCTTGGTGTGAGACAGAAGATGGTTGAGATGGGTGTAAGAAAGCCTTCAGGCCGAAGTTGGGTCCAAATTAATGGAGTCGTGCATGATTTTGTTGCAGGTGACAGGGACCATAAGCATGCACCTTTAATATATGAGATGCTTGGTCAGATCACCAGACAAGCACAGCAGAAAGGCTACAAACTAGATTTAATGGAGAGGTTTTTGGATGCTGAGGAATAAGGAAAATAATTTCGTTTTGACCTCTTGCACAATCTACATCCTACATTATCTCTACATGCTAGAGTTTGGAAGTTTCCTGTATTCATATTTTTGAAATCTACGGAGTTGCTCTCAAAATATTGCTTGATTTTCGTTTCAGACACTCAAAACCATTGAGTCATAGTAATTGAAGAACCCATCACTGGGGAAGGGCTTGATGCTTTAACTGCTGATCTCTCATCTTGAGATTCTTAGCTCTTGAAAGATGGGTCACATGAAGAGAGAAGCACAGCTGCCTTTAATTTTTTGTGTATGAAGGATGGTAAGTAATGCATTTATTATTAGTGAATCATTCTTTTAGTTTCGTTCTTTCTTTAAAGCAATCATTCTTTTAGTTCATGGGATTTACTCGTTTGACATTTGTTTATCAATGCCTTGGGAAAAGCCTTATGAAAGCTGACTTTATTTATGGATCAGTATCTTTTGCATCAAAACAACAACTCTCACAAGTAGGGTTGGACGGTGGGACCCGCATTTTGGCCTGCCCATCCAATCCACCTGGCCCATAGGGGTAGAAATCCACCCATTGACGTGAGTGGGCGGGTGGATGCCCTAGAAAATAAGCATAAAGCGGGCGCATGGCGGGTTGGATTTTACCTGTCCTCACTTTAGCTGCCTACCCGCTCGCCCACACTTCACTATAAAAGAAAAATAACCCTATATTGTCATTCTTTTCCCATCTCCGTCCCATTGCTCCTCCGCATTCCTCTTCCCTCATGCCTCGCCTTCCATCTCTTCTTCTCCTCCTCCCTCCTACCTCCTCTTCTTCTTCTTTGTTTTTTTTTTTTTTCCAGACTACTTCTCGACATAAAGGCATAGGTCTCGCACAAAGCCTCCGTGGGTTTCAATGTAAAGACCTTAGTTTTCAATTCTGTTCCAGTCGAAATTTTCCGTTCCAGTATAGTACCTGGTACACTATACCTTCTCGTTCTGTTTCGTTCCAAATTTTGGTTCGTCTCGGACATCCGGTCAAATTTTAGCCATTCCGAGCCATATTCCATTCCGAACCATTTTAATGGCAATTTTGTAATCTTTTTGAGTTTGGATGGCATTTTTATAAATTTTAAATCTAAATGGTATTTAATTAATTCTAAAATCTAAAAGGTCTTTAAATATATCCCCTCATTCTCGCTCTTTTTTAATATCATTATTTTTAATAATTTCTTTGCTCTTTTATTTTTTTCATTATTATTATTATTATTTTGGTATCTCAACCTAAGTTTGTGATTTTTTTTAATATTATCTTTTGACACTAATATCTGTACTATTTTTAATATTTTCAATGTATACTCATTTTATAAATTGTCAATTCTTCCATATATATACACACACATATAGGCCCGCAACTCGACCCACCGAAGCCAATTTTGGGACCGATCCGACCCGCAAACATGCGGATCGGGTCAAAAATTCAGAACTGACATTTCACCTCTTTCCTTTTTCCCTTCTCCCTGTTCTAACCAACGACACCGCACCACCACTAACTTGTCTGTGATGAAGCGAAGAAGCCAGACCAACAATATCTACAACGTCAAAAAACGATGGTCAATGATGAAGCTAAGAAGAAACAAAATCTGAAGCATAAAAAATCGTTTGTCAATGATGAATCGAAGAAGCTAGAACATCAAGAAATACCGGTGGACAGAAGTGGGCTCCTCGTCTAAAATCCATTTCTCAGATGAGAAAAAAGTTCATTACCCAACACTGGAATTCGAAAATCAGTAGTCCTGGGATATATGTTATCCGTCACTGGATGATCTTCGCTCTGCTTCGCCCAGAATGACCATCCCTTCTCCCAAGAATCTGCAGTGCGAGACTTGAAGAACCTCATCATTGAAGAAATTGGGGCCTACGCGTTGGTTAATCAAGTAATCTTCACCGTTGTTTACATACGCCATGTTCTGTTGATGATGAAGAAGAGCAAAGCAAACCACCATCTGAGAGAGAGAGAGAGAGAGAGACTAGGGTTTTTTTTTTTGAAGAAATGGGGTTAGATATTATCACGGGATTGGATGTGGGTTACGTTAAGAGAACTGTTGATACTCAAATCATGCAAGAAATGTCAAGAGTTAAGCAAAAGAGTGTGCAGATGGAGAAGATGGAGAAGTACCGCCGAGTGAGAGTGTGTAGATTTGGTCGCAAGGTGGAGCACTAGAGAAGCAACAGAGGTTTAAACTAGTTGCAGATCAGATTTGGTTCTCAAGTTGCAGATCAAATTTGGAGAAATATGGCGATGGCGAACGGATTTGGTTATCAAGTTGCAAATTAGATTTTCGCTGCAGTGGTTCGAGAAGAAAGGAGATGTTTTCGGTGATCGGTTTCGACGGGTATTGGGATGTTTAAACCCGTATGAGATTTAGACCCGATGAACCCGTATAAAGTCGGGTGGGCCATGTCGGATATCACAGACGGATCGGATTTAGGAACTTTTATGCACAGCCCTACACACATATACATGATCCACACTCACATATCCATGTATTTAGTCTATTAGTTATCAGTTTATATACACATAAATATATATATAAAGTTAATCCTGAAATGGTACACCAGAATGCACCGATACTAAAATATTATGTTCCATTACTTAACCAGAATGATCACTAGGACGGAATTTAAAATATTAGTAAAGAGCTCATGGTCTCAACACAGAGATCACATTAGTCTTTCTGCATTTGCCTATCGTTGGTTGGGTTTTTTTCTTTTATTGATTTAGAGTGTTGCAGTTGGTTGGACTTCTTTAATTTGCTATGGGTTTTTGCATAGATCTATTGATTTGTGTTAAATAATCTTGATTATGGTTAATCCAGACGGATTATTGGCAAAAATAAGGTGAAATCCGCCTGCGTGTTAAACGAATACGGGCAAATAGTGACTCACTGACTAGGGTGAGGCCAAGGATGGGGGACGATAGGACCACCCAGTCCATGCAGGGCCGAGGGTCGAGGAGGACATCTACTAGCCCATATACAGTAGGCAAGAGCCCTACTCACAAGCAGTATGTTAACCAAAAATCTAAATTCGATAAGAATTTAAGTTTATTTTGATATCTAATTGTTTAATGAACTGCGTACCCAATTACTCGTGGAGGCAGATAAAGAGAGGGCCCTGAGAAAACCTTCGCTAATGGTAAAAGCAAAATTCTCTTTTCGTTACATTGTGAGGATCACTCTGAATCGAGGGAAAAGATCCCTTCCCGCTTGAAGAACACTAGCGACAAGGAGGCAGTTCGGCGAACAACGTGCAACAGATCAAGGAGTAAGGCGAGTAGCACAATGTAGAAAGCCTAGCAAATGCGGAACATCACAGAGCAACGAAGGATGGTTCGCCCGACACTAGACAAGCAAATGATGCGCTAACTTTTCCAGGGCGAGCAACGGGCAAGGACAAGTTCGAGGCAAACATGGAAGCTCTCCAAGATAACACGGAGAAGCTTAGAGGGTTGCAAGTATCATACCCAAAGGCTCATACTCCATAAAAATGTCACATATGGAGTGAGTCTACGAAAGAAAGATTACAGACCTGCAGGCCATATTGCCTAATCTCAGAAAGTATGGTCCAATGCCACATGGGATACCCTTACTAGTGGAAGGACTGTGCGATTGGACCCAAGGTAAGCAACAGGAACATGCACGCCTTGTCCCATCAGTCATTCGGTTTCTTTAAGTTCAAAGATCAAATGGACGGTTGAGATCAAAGGTCTCTCATCCACCTATATCAGGAGTCAGAAGAACGTCAAGACTGTGATTGACAGTCCCGCCGTATATAAAGGTATTGGACAGAAGTCAACATCTCACTTTTGAGATTCGTAAAGTGTTTAATCTTCCTTCTAGTCGGAGTCATCAAGAAAGCAAGTGACCTCAGAGCATGAGACCGAAGGATCAGCACCAGCACAACCGTAGTATTAGATATACTATTTAGGTAGATTAGCTCCTACGATCATACTGAGAATGTGGAGTAAATGTTTGTGAGTATTTTAGAAGTTCAAGGTTTGCATATTCATCTCACCACTTTCTTACATGAAAAGTGCATTCTTTCTCCACTATGTTTATTGGTTATCTTTACGTTGTTATTTTTTAGATGATGAAATTTGAATTATGTGAATTGAGATGATGTGATTTCCAAGTGTGGAGTCTTACTGTGTGTCTAATAATCATAGATGGGTTGAGGAGGCCCCACGTCATTCCTATGACACGTTGCCACGAATTTCATATGGGTAAAGAAATTCCTTGTGATAATCGGGATGGAACGTTTTCGTATTGGCCCCACTTAATAACACGAGTAGAGAGAGTCTCCAAGTTGATCATACGTGGTGTCATTTGTTATGTGTTGACTGGATACAGTGATTCCCCGAGTCAGATTGGTTGGTGGATTCCCCATCGGTTAGTTTAGGTGAATGAGTTCACACGTTGACCAGGTAGAAAGACTCTCTAAGTCTAATGGGTGGAGTGATTCCCCATTGGTACTTATATGATGAGGTCTTGTAAATTTTTTGTAGGAAGGTGATACTTCACTATGATAATGACTATTCATATATATGATTTGCTTAAAGGGTGATTCATCGCCATGCTTATGTACTTGTGAATTGTTCAGAAGGTAATTCCTCGTCATAACTAAGAATACTTGTGTTTCTGCTTGGAGGATGATTCCTCGCTATGCATGTATGTGTTCTCAGCTTTATTTACATGAAATAGTTGATGCATATTCATTTCCATTGTCTCTTATTGTTAGTACTATCATGAGTTTTAACCTACTGAAATTTCTTAGAAGTCTCACAGTGGTGGTCCCACTTGCGGTTTCGATCATCAAAGCTGTAGATCTTGATGCAGATTTCTCCCAGGCAGTTTTTCCCAAGGAAGAAAGACCAGCCCAGCCCGAGGAGTAGTTACGGAGGCTTATCTGCAATTAGCATTTTCTGTATTATAAGATGTTTATTTTTTGAGAAAATATATTTGCAACCGTGAATTGTGCAACCGCCGCGTAATCGTTTTGAAAAAAGTGAATAAAACATGGGACCCACATGAAAAAAAAATATTTTTTTAATAGTGGACCCCACTCTTTTTCAAAGCGATTAGGCGGCGGTTGCACACTTCACGGTTGTATGTAGAATTACTCTTATTTTAGTTAGGCGACGGACTATGTATGTTTCATTATGTTTTGATATAAGTGATAAGCTTATGAAAGTGTATAATATTATTTGAGAATAAGTGATAATGACATGGATATTACTTTTAATCGAGGTTTTAAATTATACACATCTCTAGTACATTTAGCATTATTCTTTGACTAACCCTTGTACATATTTCGCTTCAATTTATTACGCTTAACGTGTGCTCATTATTTGAACACATTTTGTTTCCCAAGTAAAGATTGGGATGTTGTTGACTGGCTGGCATCCCTAGCACCAAGGATCCTCTCCGGGTACATTACCGAGTTTTTCCAATGACAACAGGAGTTTTTCCAACGACGGATGAAGATATAGCAAGTCTACCACCCGCGTGTGGAGCAGCAAGGTTGTACTTACAAGCAATTCTTGAATTGTCAGTATTTGGGTTTCTTTATAAATGAAGGGGCAGCGAAGTTGGAGAGGTGGATTAGGATATCGAATGAACTTTTGAGGTGTGCAGTTGTACAGTGAATCAAAAGGTGTTGTATGTGAGTTACTTGTTCCAATGAGAGGTAGCAATTTGGTGGTGTGCCAAGAGACAATTGGTTATAGAATTGGGATCCATAGAAGCCATTACTTAGGAGAGATTTAATAAGGAATTCGATGATCAGTATTTTCCTGCTATAGTGAGATAGCATAAATCAAAAGACTTCGCTAATTTGATCCATGGCAGCATGACAGTTTAGTAGTATGCTGCCAAATTTATGGAGTTGGGATGGTTTGCCCCTCATCTCATTCCTACGAAAGAGATGTGTGTAGAGCGGTTTTAGGATGGATTACAATCGTGCATATGTACCCAAGTAGCTTGTCTAGAAATACGAGACTTTCAGAGGCTGGTGAATATGGCCTTAATCGCAAAGTGCGAACATCGCAATCTAATGGTTGTTACGACATGCCAGAAATAGAGAACATTTACGAGAGAAGGAAACAGTTCATGGTCGCCCCAAAAGTTTGTAACAAGGTCGGGGGCATGCCCACCAGTTACTCACGGAGTACGCTTAGGAAGTAGGGCACCAGTGTGCAGTCACTGCAATAAGTCTTACAAGGGAGAGTATCGTCAAACTTCACTCTCATGATATATGTGTGGCCAAGTAGGGCAATACGCTAAAGATTGCCCTCAAGCAGTTTAATGACAAAGGACCGGCTCTATAGGAGGACGATGAGGCCAAAGGCAAAACATGTACGCGAGAGTGGATGCGTTAACACCAAGAGATGTCAATGAGGATGCTCTAGAGATCCAAGAAGTGAACGTCATCACAGGTATGGACCCAACCTTAGATTAGTTCAATAGTGTTTACGGCATTTAGTCATAAGGATTGATTAGTATGATTGGCTAGGATAAGTGGTCTTTGGAATAAGATGATGCAATAGAGAGTCACCATAGCATTTCCAACTGGGGAGGTAGTATCTTGCACCAGGATAACTACAAGTTGTTCGCTAGAAAAAGCCAGAGTCATTATGGAAGCAGACTTAATATTGTTTAATTTACTCGGGTTTGATATTATTCTAGGGATGTATTAGTTATTTTGGCATTATGCAAGTATAAACTATCAACAATGGACATTAATATTTCAGATGCTCAGAGAGAATGACAAGGTATTCCAAGGCAATAAGCTACAGTCAATGCCAAGAATAATCATCATTACAAGCCAAAAGGAATTTGGCCGGAGGAGCATAGGCTTACTTAGCACACTTAGTGCTTAAGTCAAGGGAACCTAAGGAAGTACAAGGAATACTAGCAGTAGACAAGTTTCCCAAAATGTTTAGGACTTACCAGGATTACCTCCTTTTAGGAAAGTTGAGCTTTCAATTGAACTAGAACCAGGAACAGCTCCAGTGTACAAAGCACCTTATAGAATGGTGTCATCAGAGCTAAAATAATTAAAGATTCAGTTACAAGAATTACTGGCAAAGGCATCTATTAGACCTAGTTCATCTCCTTGGAGAGCAACGGTACTATTCATAAAGAAGATGGATGGGAGTCTTAGGATGTGCATTGATTACCAGGAATTGAATACGGTAGCGATAAATAACAAGTATCCTTGCCTAGGATAGACAATCTATTCGATCAGTTGCAAGGAGCCTTGATATTCTCTAAAATTGACTTTAGGTCCAGTTATCTCCAGTTGAGGATTAAGGAATGTGACATATACGAAACTGCGTTTAGAATGAGGTATGGAGACTTTGAATTCACAGTGATGCCGTTTGGTTTGGCTAACGCTCCAACAACATTCATGGATATTATGAATAGAGTGTTCATGTCATTCTTAGATATGTTCGTGGTGGTGTTCATAGATTATATCATAGTATATTCCAAGGATGTCGAAGAACATAAGAGTCACTTGAAAATTAGTAATGGGGAAATTGAAGGAACACCAATTGTTCGCCAAACTCAGTAAGTAAGAGTTATATGGTTAGAAGAAATTAAGTTCATTGGGCATGTGATATTCAAGGAGAGAGTCACGGTAGATTGTGGCGATCATAGATTGGCAGCGTCCCACAATATTTCACTAAGTTAGGAGTTTCGTCGGACTAATTGGCTTTTATATGAGATTTGAAAAATTATTTTTTAAGTTATCAAGCCCACTCACTGCATTGATAAGAAAAAATGCCAAGTTCATATGGATTGAGTTAAGCGAGCGAAGTTTTGAGAAACTAAAGAGAAGATTGAACACAACCCCTGTATTGGCACTACCAGAACTACATAAACCATTGGTGGTGTTTAGTGATGCATCAAAGTATGGGCTAGGATGTGTTCTGATGGAAAAAGGAAAGGTAGTGACTTACGCGTCTAGGCAGCTAAAGGACCATGAAAAGAACTACCGTTTGGCAGCGGTGGCATTTGCATTGAAAATTTGGTGACATTACCTTTACGGGAAAACTTGTGAGGTACAGATTGTAGGACATCTCTTTACCCAGAAGAACCTCAACATGAGACAGAGGATATGTCTAAAGACTATAAGTGACTACCGGTGCAAAATCAAGTATCATCCGGGGAAGGCCAATATGGTCGCTGATGCTTTAAGTCGGAAGTCTTAAGTGGGGGATGCAAAAGGATCTGCGAATGTAGACTCACTCATATGAATCAGGAAACATTTGGTAGAAAGTTCACAATAAGGAGTCCTTGCCTCGATGCCAAAGTTAAGGGCGATAGACTACGATGATTTAAAAGACTAGCAGAGGAAGGACCCAAAGTTGTTGGGAATTTAGTGAAGGGTCAAAAAAGTAAAGAGACCCTTTCATTTTATCCTGGCCAAAAATTCAAAAATTAAGGGAAAGGTACTCGTAGAAGCCCATTCATCACCATATTCAATACACTCGGGAAGCACAAACATGTAACAAGATTTGAAGAAGAATTTTTTATGGGAATGAATGAAGCGAGACATCGCCCACTTCATCAAGACGTGTAACACATATAGATAGGTGAAAGTTAGGCATCAAAGGCTTGTCGGGGGTCTATAGTCCCTACGCATCCCATAATGGAAATGAGACAATGTAGCTATGGACTTTGTGGTCGGGTTATCCCGAACCCCTAGCAGCAAGAATGTGATTTGAGCGTTCATAGATAGATTGACTTAAGCGCCCATTTTCTTCCGATCACTACCACAAATGCTCTAGGGAAGTTAACTTGACTATACATTAAGGAGATAGTTAGTCTTCACGTTATGCCTAAAAGCATAGTGTCAGATCGGGAGTCCAAGACCCAAGATTTACTTCCCCTTTTTGGAAAAGTTTGCAAGCAGCGATGGGCATTAAGGGGATGCTTAGAAAATGAGATGAGATGAGAATTTTATGAATAGTAATAAGATAGTTTGTGAATAGTAGTAAGATACTTTGAGTTAAGTGTTCATTGGGTTTTAGGAAATGAGAGAAACAAAGTTAAATAAAAAATATTATAAAGTTAAAATATTATTATAATATTATTTTTGTTTTGGAATTTGAAAAGGTTGATTCTTTTTTTAAAAAAAAATTGGGAAAATTGTAATTATTAGTTTGAAAAAGTTGTAATGATTAGTTTGAAAGTGTCTGTGTTTGAATGATGTTTGGAAAGGAAATGAGACAGGATGAGATGAGATGAGATGATATATGTTTCCAAAAATCCCCTAAGTTGAGATTTAGTAGTGCATACTATCTGCATACCGATGGATAGTCAGAAAAGACGATCTAGATACTGGAAGATATGTTAAGGGCTTGCGTGTTGGATTTCAAGGGCTCTTAGAAGAAAGTTCCACCTGCCAAAGTAGTTCTGGGTGTTATCGGTGGGGACACGGCTCTCACCCTGCGCCGTGGTGGTGACGAAGTTGAGAGGCCGTCGGATGGTGAACCTCCCATGGTCGACGGGCCCCCTGTGGGTGATGAGACTCCCATGGACGATGAACCTTCTCGGCTAGCCGCCATGGGCCTCCCGGCCTAGGAAAGGGAAGACTGGGGAGTCCTCATCACTCCGCCCAATTACCTCTCCCCGACTCTGCTGAAGTGGTCCTTCTTTGGTGGGAGGTAGCGCGGAACGGGAGGATCCGGGAGCAACTTAGGCCCGCGTGCCACTAGGTTTGAGGCGGTCAAAGACATGGCGTGCCAGCTCAGAGGGATCTTGTCTCTGGTATGCCCCTCCCTTTTCCCCTTCCGATTTGGTCTTCCACCTCCTTCAGTCCTCATAGTCTCATGGCTCAGACATTGTAGGGGATTGATCACCTGGCCGCCTAGATTGTTGATGGATGGGTAGAGATAGAAAGGGAAGTCAGGGAGCTACGGAAGTTCGTGACCGGAGACCACGAGAGGGTAACCAAGGCTCGGTCGAAGCGGGATGTCATGGTCGAAGCCCTTACAACCATTCACAAGTGGCTAAGCTCAGAAGAGAAGGAGTGCTCCTGTCTCTGTGATCAAGTCGCTCATTCCAGCACGGAATTTGCCAGGAGGGATGAGGAACTAAAACGGTACCTGGGCGAGATCAAGAGACTCGAGGGGGAGTTGGGTGAGTCGAGGCTGGAGCTCTGGCGCCTTGAGGGGGAGATCAAGTTGAGAGATCGAGGGGGAGATCAAGTTGAGAGATCGGCTAATTGCAAGGTTCAGCAACTCCCTTCGATGAAATCGAGAGGAGATAAAATCGCAGATGGGGGAGCTGGAATTGCTCTGGGCTGAGTTGGCACTCACCCGTGCCAAGGTTGTCGATGGCAGTTCTCAGGTGTCTTTACTTGAATCTTAGTTGGCTTCTTCACAGGGGGAGTTGATGAAGGTCTCCCCCCAGTTATCAGTAGCGAGGACGGTGTGCAACAGGGCTTGGACCCACTGATATCAGGAGGGTTTGGAGAGCATGTGCCTTTTCATCACGGAGAATCTCGAGGTCACCCTCCCACAACTTGACTTAAGGTCTCTGCGCCCGAGCAACTCTTCACTCCACTTTCTTGACTCCTTGGACCGAGACCTGATGCCTAATGCCTTTCCCCTCCTCGGCTCCCGGTCATGATTGTGGCGCTAGAAGGCGGGTGTCGCGTTTTCTTTTATTCATATCCATGTGTACACATTTAGCCCTTACTGTTGTGCACTTATCCTTGTTATTTTTTGTTCAACTATCGAACTTTGGCACTTTGTGATTCAAAATTTTGGCAAGTAATGCAGTTGCTCCTATTTTGTTGTTCTCTCTCGCTACTCCCTTTTCTCTCTTTTATTTGTTTTTTTTTTTTTACAGTGTTGTTGTCACCCTACAGGCGGCAGGGGGGATTAGGACGCCCGGAAGAGCTATTCCCCTTTTCGTCTATGGAGGTCTGAGCACGAAGAGTCGGCCTTGGAGACCAGGCGAGATCTGGAATCGACCGCGCTGGATGGCGAGGGCGGACTAGGACATTTTGGAGAGGTGTTCCCCTTTTTGCCTGAAAAGGTCCAAGCGCGTAGCATCAACCTCAGGAGCTAGGCGGGATCTAGAATCGACCTCGTTGGGTGACAAGGCGGGATTAGGGCACTTTGGAAAGGTGTTCCCCTCCTCTACTCTAGAGGTCCGAGCGCGGAGCGTCAGCCTCGAGAACTAGGCGAGATCTAGAATCGACTGCGTTGGGGGACGAGGGGAGACTGGGGCACTTTGGAAAGGTGTTCCCCTCCTTAACTCGGGAGGTCCAAGCATGGAGTGTTGACCTCAGAACCAGGCATGATCTAGAATTGACCACGCTGGGCGGCGAGGGGGGACTGGGGAACTTTGGAGAGGTGTTCCCTCATCGACTTGGGAGGTCCGACCACAGAGCATTGCCCTCGAGAACCAAGTGGGATCTGGAATCGATCGCACTGGGCGGTAAGGGGGGACTGGGGCACTTTGGAGAGGTGTTCCCCTCCTCGACTCGGGAAGTCTGAGTGAGGAGCATCAGCCTCAAGGACCATGCGGGACCCAAAATCGACCGTGGTGGGTGCCGAGAGGGGGACTGGGACACTTTGGAAAGGTGTTCCCCTCCTCGCCTTGGGAGGCTTGAGCGCGGAGCATTGGCCTCAGGGATTATGAGGGATCTAGAATCGACCGTGTAGGGCTGGGGAGGCGTCATTGGGTTAGATATGATGAAACCGTTCCATTATATCATTGATTATCGAGTACATTCCCTTTATCGACTCCTCTGCTCTCATACATAGTATTTGTTTAGGTGCTAGGCATTCCACGGTCATGGTAGTGCTTGTCCCTCAACGTCCTTGAGCCAGTATGTTCCTTGCCTGTGGCAGGCCGTCACGAAGTAGGGTCCCTCCCTTCTCGGCCCGAGCTTTCCCTCGTCTTGTGTTGTCACTTCTGTTTCCCTTAATACCTAGTCCCCCTCCTTGAACGACCGACGTCTAATTGAAGTACTACTCAGTCTTCCTTTTGCAGACGGCCGATTTCACCTCGGCTTCATCCCTCCTTTCGTCTGCCAGGTCCAGGCTCGTGCGGAGGCCTTCTTCGTTCGCTTCCTCCTTAAAATGTTGGACTTGAAAGGTCAGCAGGCCCACCTTAGCGGGCACGACCACCTTGCTTCCGTATACTTGGGCGAAGGGGGTTTGCCCGGTGGGGGTTCCACCGAGGTTCTGTACGCCCATAGGATGCCGAGTAACTCTTCTACCCATGCCCCTTCTTGGCTACCAGTCTTTTCTTCAAAATTCCCAAGGGTCTTGTTCGTGGCCTCTACTTGGGCATTGGCTTGCAAGTGTCCCGAAAATGAGTACTTAGCCTTTATTCCTAACTCGATGCAATAGTTTCTAAAATGGTCTGAGCCGAATTACTTGTCGTTGTCGGCTATAATAACTCGGGGAATGTCGTACCAGTATACCAAGGTTTTCCACAAGAATCGAGTCAAGCTGAGTGAGGTTATGGTGGCGTAGGGCTCCGCCTCAGCCCACTTGGTGAAGTAGTCCACTACCACCAAGATGAACTTGGCTCCAATTTTTCCCTTCGGCATCGGTTTGACGATGTCCAATCCCCATTGTGCCAAGGGCCAAGGGGAGCCAATGGACGTCATCTCCACTGGCTGGCAGTGGGACACCGGTGCTTGCATCTCGCACGCCTTGCTTCCAAAAGAGTTCCTCCGCATCTCGAAGGTCCCGGGGCTAATAATAGCCTGCTCTTAGCATCTATCCTGCTAGAGTTCTTCCGCCCAACTAACTGCCGCAAACCCCCTCATGTATCTCTGCCATGACCTACTGGGCTTCTTCCGGGGAGATACACCTAAGGAGAGGGGAAGAAAAACCCCTCTTGTATAATTTTTCGTCCAGCAAGGTGAACCGCGCAGCCCAATTTCTCACTCTCCTCGCCTCTTCCTTCTGCGTCAGCAACTCTCCAATGGCCAAGAACTCACCTATCTCTCGGGCCCACTCCGACATGGTGTCTCCCAATTCGGCAACCGCGGCCCCTATCGCTGAGATTTCCACCACCCGCACGGTAGCTTCCCATGGAAACTCGGTGTCGTCCATACCCGATGCCATCCTTGCTAGTCAGTCTGCTTTCCAATTGTCCGTTTGGGGGATTCATTTGATGTCGAAGCTATGAAATCGGTCACATTATTTCCATACTCGTTGCCGGTAAAATTGAAGTTTCTCACCTTTCGGCACGTACTCTTCCTTGACCTAATTCACCACAACTTCCGAGTCTGCCTTTACTTTTATGTCCATCGTGTCCATTGCCCTGGCAATGGTGAGGCCCACCAGGAGGGCCTCATATGCCACCTCATTATTAGTAGTCTTGAAGTTTAGCCTTATCGCATGGTACGCCTCTTCTCCCTTATCTGAGACTATATACACTCCCACACCTCCACCCTCCTGGCAAGACAACTCATCGACATAGATGTGCCATGGGCGGCCCTCGGCTTTAGGCCCTAGGCCCTCGCATGGTCTCATCATTTCGGAAATGAAGTTTGCCAAGGCTTGCCCCTTAATGGTCATCCAGAGAACATAATCGATGTCGAACTCGCTCAACTTGATTGACCAGTTCACTAGGAGTCTGGACATGTCCGGGCGTTGCAGGATCTTCTTCAGCGGTGCCTCAGTGAGGACTTTGATCAGATGCACTTGGAAGTACGGCCTAAGTTGGTGGGCGGCTACCACCAGCGCAAATGCTAGCAGCTCCATGGGTGGGTACCTAGGTTCCACTCCCCTTAATGCACGACTGATGTAGTAGACAGGGTGCTGTGTCTTACCCTCCTCCCGCACCAATGCTGTTGAGACGACAATGGCGGTGACAGAAAGGTAGAGGTATAATCCCTCTCCCAGGATCGTTTGACTCAGCATTGGCGAGTTAGCGAGATACATCTTAAATCGAGCGAGTGCCTCTTTGCAGCTGTTATCCCACTCGCGAGTTTTTTGCAACACTTGGAGGAACGACGCGCACTTGTCTGTGGATCGGGAGATGAACCGGTTGAGCGCCGCCACTCTCTCAGCGAGCCTTTGTACTTCATTCAGGTTCTAGGGGGCTTCATGTCGATCACGGCTTGGATCTTCTTCAGGTTCACCTATTTCCTTCTCTCTGAGACCATGAACCCCAAGAACTTCCCTGACCCAACCCCAAAGGCGCACTTTGTGGGGTTAAGCTTCATCCCGTACTTCTGGAGGACTGCAAAAGCTTCTTGCAAATCATCCAGATGCTCTTCGGGGTCCTAACTTTTAACCAGGAGGTCGTCGACGTACACCTCCACATTGCGCCCTAGCTACTTTTTGAACATCTTGTTGACCAGCCTTTGGTAGGTGGCCCCGGCGTTTTTTGAGACTGAAAGGCATCACGCAGTAGCAGTAAAGACCACGATCTGTTATGAAAGCGGTCTTCTCTTCGTCTTTCGGGTTCATCCGTATCTAATTATATCCAGAGGCATCCATGAAACTCAACATCTTGTGACCCATCGTTGAATCGACGATTAGGCGAATGCGCAGCAGGGGGAAGCTATCATTAGGACAAGCCTTGTTCAAATCGGTGAAGTCCACACACATCCTCCATTTGCCGCTCGACTTTCGGACCAAGAACATGTTGGAAAGCTATTCCGGATAGTGAGCCTCCCGGATGAACCTTGCCGCCAATAGTCGGCTGACTTCCTCCACGATTGTGGAATACTTCTCCACACTAAAACTCCGCATTTTTTTACAGACCTTTCTGGTGTCCAAACGCTCAGACGGTGCTCAATTATTCCTTGTCGATGTCGCGCATGTCCAAGTGCTACCAGGCGAACACGTCTTGATGATCCGTTAGGAGCTTTATCAACTGGGACCTCGTTTCCATGCCCATTCTCATCCCGATCCTCACCCTCCTCTTGGGGCGGGCGGCATCTAGGGGTATCAGCCAGTGTTTTTGGTATCGTACCGTACCGGCCGGTATATGCCATACCGGCCAATCGGTCGGTACCGGTGAAATGAGTATTCCGTTTCAGCCGAAATTTCGACCGTACCAGCCGATATTTTATGTTTCGGCCGAAACATAAATTTCAACCGGTACGATTTTCAGCAGCTGGGTTGAATGTTGATGGCATTTTTGAAATTTTCACAAACTATTAGGGGCAAGTTTGGACTTTCACCACAAAAAGAAAACCTATCATTTTGGCCTTAAGTTTCATACTCTCAGACTCAGAGTTTTATTTCCTTTCATTTTTGGTGCCCATTGGCCATTACCCTTCAGTTTCGACTTCAACTTCAAGTTCACGTAGCTGCAGCACCCGAGTCCCAGGAGGCCAGCTAGCGGCCAGTAGTCCACCGCACGTCACCGACCACCACCCTCAGGCCTCATCTCGGTATTTTATTTTTACTATTTTTTTCGTTTATATTTATAACTTAATTTAATTATTTTTTTGTTACTTTTTTTATAAACAAATCATAATTGTATTTTGATACATGTTTTAGATTATATTGTTATAGTGTTTGTTTGTATTTTTATAGATGTTTTAGATTATATTTTTATAAATGTTTTAGATTATATTGTTATAGATGTTTGTTTTTATTCTTATAGATGTTTTAGATTATATTTTTATAAATGTTTGTTTGTATTTTTATAGATGTTTTAGATTATATTGTTATAGATGTTTGTTTGTATTTTTATAGATGTTTTAGATTATATTTTTATAGATGTTTTAGATTATATTGTTATATATGTTTGTTTTTATTCTTATAGATGTTTGTTTGTATTTTTATAAATGTTTTAGATTATATTTTTATAAATATTTTGGATTATATTGTTATAGATGTTTGTTTTTATTCTTATAGATGTTTTAGATTATATTTTTATAGTTGTTTGTTTGTATTTTTATAGATGTTTTAGATTATATTTTTATAGATGTTTTAGATTATATTGTTATAGATGTTTGTTTTTATTCTTATAGATGTTTTAGATTATATTTTTATAGATGTTTGAATCTCTGATAAATTTAGTAGTTTTAACTTTTAATCCAGTTTTACTAAAAAACAATTCTTTATCCAAAAGAGAATGCTAAACTAAGTAGTTTAGATTTGATGAGTTTCTTCTTAATGGCTTACTTATAAGTGTTAATTTTTTATACTTTAATAGTTAAAAATGTCTAGTTGTCAATCAACCGGTGGTATGACTTCAACTCCAACACTTGCTCCTGTAAGATCAAAAGATCCAGCATGGGCCCATGCACGTGCTGTGCCAGGGGCAAGAAATAATACTGAATGTTTATATTGTAATAAAGTAATTAGAGGTGGCGGGATCACTCGGTTGAAGCATCATCTAGCTGGAATTCCAGGCGATATAGAAGTATGTAAAAAGGCGTCTGAAGATGTAAAATGGCAAATGAAGGAGTTGCTTAATGAAATGAAAAAAAAAAAGCAAAGAGAAGAGAAGGATAATAAGTTCAGAGATTGGAGGCGATATAGATTTAACATCTGATGATATTGATGATCGTAATAATATGGAGGGACAGTCTTAGCTTTCAAAAGGTAAAGGGAAGTCGAAAGAATCTGGAACGGGAGAGTCAATGGGGGGATTGAGTAGATTTTTTGCTCCAAGAACAACTCCTAGGACTCAACCTTCAATTAAGAGTTCTATGTATTCAAATGAGATGATTGTAAAAGCAAAGATGGTTGTAGCACGCTGGTAGTATGATGCTAATATGCCTTTCAATGCTGCTCAATCTAAATTTTATCAACTAGCTATCGATGTCATGACTGCCATCGGGCCAGGATTCAAGGGCCCATCTTTATATGAGTTGAGAGGAAATTTGTTAAAGATGGCTGTGGATGAGGTTCAAGATTATTTGCAACAAATTAAGAAGATTTGGAATGAGAATGGTTGTTCACTAATGGCAGATGATTGGACAAACCAGAAGCAATAATCAATAATCAACTTTCTTGTTTATTGTCCGAAATGTACAATATTTTTGAAGTCTATTGATACATCTGGCCTTAGAAAAGATGTTGAAACATTGTTTAATATCTTTGATGAAGTTGTTTAAGAAATTGGAGCTGAGAATCTTGTGCAGTTCATAACGGACAATGATGCAAGTTATAAAGCTACAAGAAAAAAGTTACAACAAAAGTATGGATCTTTCTACTGGTCCCCATGTGCAGCTCATTGCATAGACTTAATATTGAAGAATTTTTCTGATCCAAGATATTTTCCCCTTATTGATGATACCATAAAAAAGGCAAAAAAGATAACAAACTTCATCTATAACCATGGTTGGGTTTTGGCATTGATGAGAAAAGACTTTACCAAAGGTCATGATTTGTGTCGTCCTGCAGTTACAAGGTTTGCGACAAATTTTTTAAGTATCCAATGTTTGCTCTTGTTTAAGAAAGAACTCAGACAAATGTTTACTTGTGATAAATGGATTGCATCAAGTCATTCTAAGAGCAGTATAGGGAAGGAGATAGCTGAGATCGTTTTAGAAGATAACGAGTTTTAGGCTCAATGCCAATTTATTGTTAAAGTTAGTGAACCTTTGGTTCGTGTTCTACGACTTGTTGACGGGGATAAGAAGCCTACAATGGGATACTTGTATGATGCAATGGAAATAGCCAAAGAGAACATAAAAGCAAGATGCAATAACAAAGTCAGTTTATTCAGTCCATTCACCAGGATCATTGATTCTAGATGGGATAGGCAGCTTTACAGTCTATTACATGCGATGGGTTGTTTTCTTAACCCTAGAATTTACTATAGCCCCAATTTTAAAAATAAAAATGATGTTATAAGAAGCTTCAACAGCTGTGTTATGAAAATAGAACTTGATCCTGATAATCAAGACAAGATCATTGCAGAACTTGACTTGTATAAGAATGCAGTAGGTGAGTTTGGACATTCTTTAACAATCTGACAGCGTGATAAGATTAATCCAGGTATTATCATTTATCAATATCATTTGTTAAATAGTGTGACATTGTACTTTAAATTTTATCTTATTTTATTTTTACTTGTATTTGATTAATAATTTATAATTGCATTATTGTTTTAGTTGCATGGTGGACCCAATTTGGTTGCGAGGTTCCAACGCTTCAAAGGTTTGCTGTTCGAGTACTAAGTCAATGTTGTAGTGCAACTGGATGTGAGAGAAACTGAAGCACATTTGATTTTATTCATTCGAAGAAGAGAAATAGATTAATGCATAAACGTTTGAATGACTTAGTATTTGTTTGTTATAACTTGAAGCTGAGAGAGAGGTAAATTTTTTTAATACTAATGTTTTCACTGTTGAAAAATATATAACATTTTCACCTATGTTTGATTTTATTTTGACAGGAGCATAAAAAAGGGAAGAGATGCTTTAGATCCAATCAATTTTGAAAACATTGATTTGATGGAAGAATGGGTAGGTGAAGAATCTGAGCTTCTTGATGGAGAAGATTTGGATTGGGCAAGTATTGAGGAGCCATTGGCCTCACTAAATGAGGAAGACAATGATAATGTTGATGTTGATGTTGATGACGTTGATGAAAATATTTTGATTAACATGTCGAATCCTGATCCTTATTGTCTTTTTGATGAGGATGAGTATCTTTGATGACGTAGTGAAGTTAATGACTTTATCATGATAATATTGGTGTTTATAACTTTATGTTAGTTGTAACTTAAAACTTAAGACTTGTATTGAGAATATTGAGTTTGACTTATTTTGTTGTTATTTTGGAATACAGTTAATGCTTGTATATATATAATTTATCTAGGTTTAAATTATTCCAAAACGGTATACAAAATGGTACCGGTACGGTACGGTACCGGTACCGAAACGGTATCGTGACCGAAATATTATTTGGGAACGGTACACGAAACGGTAACGGTACCGAAATATTTCGTTCCAGTGCCTTGATCGGTACGGCTTCCGGTACGGTATTCAAAACTTTGGTATCAGCTCCAGAGGTTCTTCGGTCTCTCCTTGTTTCAGGTTTTGCTCGTCTCGGACCTCTATCTCCTAGTCTACGAGCAGGGGGTGGAGGGAGAGCCGACGGGGTAGGGTACGTTGGCTCCATCCAGCCCACCTCTCCGCACTAAGGCTTCTCCGCTTCTGGGAGAGGCTCTGTCGTCTGTTCCTTCATTAAAGGCTAGGGCCTGTTGTCTGTTGAGGTTGACAGCACTCCGACCATACGCTCACGGGTCGCGGTGGGCGTTACAAAAGGCATGTTGATGTTGTTATGTTAAGATAACTCAGATCCCACAGAAGGCATCAATTGTTGAGGCGTGTTTTGTGATCGTCCACCGATGCAGCTAACCAGTACCTGCAAGGGGAAAAGAAGAATGGTGGTTACGGCTAGGAAGCCTCCTATGCCAAATTCAGTTGATGCGGGGACTCTCAAACCTTCAGAGAGAGAAAGTGAAGTTATCTTACTCGCATAAATACTGTCCATCTTTCCCTCCGTTGTGACCCATCTTTCCAGATTTTCGTACGCTCGCGCTTCTTGAAATGCTGGTCTGCTGACTACCTTTCTTTTCCCGAGCCCCCCTCGCACGCATCCCAAACTACCTCATTAAATGCGGGGGATACCCCTTTCCCATCAGCGGCCCCTCGTAGAGAGGGGGAGGGTGGGCCATCAACCTCGGAGTTCTGGGCCATTTGGGGATCCTTGGGCTTGTCGTCTGGGCCCCCTATTTCTCCCTTCCAGATACATTGGCACTAAATGTAACCATGCAAAATGTCAAATTGCTTTGATCTCTTTCTACATCATTTATTGTATATATATATAGTGTAGAACATGTAATTGAGATCCTCTTCACATTAATTTCTCGTGTGGGGCTTATATTATCTGAAAGTCTTATGAGCATTAAATGATATAAGACTCAAATGATGTGTCTATCTAGACAAGGATTCTCAAGTGATATGGATAGTATCCACTTAATCTAAAACACAAAGTCTTG
Organism: Juglans cinerea; assembly: GCA_961763995.1. Taxonomy (NCBI): domain Eukaryota; kingdom Viridiplantae; phylum Streptophyta; class Magnoliopsida; order Fagales; family Juglandaceae; genus Juglans; species Juglans cinerea. Next base: position 5,456,429 of record CAUIVZ010000015.1, read on the forward strand.
TCAATTTCACTTAAAATGGTATCATATTTTTTGTCTATCTTTCTTCAAAATAGAATCATCCATTTCGATTAGGTAATAGAAGGGATCTATTTTGATGCAACATGGGGTGTTTTGATCATTTCCCATTAGCCATTACAATATATTCTAGACTTCCATTCTCTTTTGTTGAACTTGCCAATGAGTTATGAATTATAATAGAGCTCACCCCATTTGAGTTTAACAAATATATTTGACAACCATCACATAAGTTATTTTCTTCTTTTTTGGAAATTTTAAAATTTTTTCAAAAAGAAAATTCAGTTTTATTTAAGAAAATTTAGAATATTGGAGAAAATAAAAAATATATATATAAAAATATAATAGACAGTTGTTAAATGAGATGCAAAGCACAACTTCTCGGACTTATCAATTACAATGTACAAAATACATCTGGCTCAATCGCCCAATCTTAGGCTGCATGATTAACCAGCCATGTGAGTTGGATGTGTAAGATCGTTGTTTCCTAGACAAGATCTGCCACAGGCTCATATCAGCCAGCTGTGTAATGGCCTATTCTCCAACTTTACCACATACTCAAAATTAGCAATTCTCGGTATAAACATGCAAACAAGTGATATAAATATAAAGAAATTATACAAAGTAAATTTATAAATTGAGAAAAGATATTTGTAACTATGAATTGTGCAACTGCCGCGTAATCACTTTGAAAAAAGTGAATAAAAAATGAGACTTACATGAAAAAAATTATTTTTTTAATAGTAGACCCCACTCATTTTCAAAACGATTACGTGGCGATTGCACACTTCAAGGTTGTATGTAGAATTACTCTTATAAATTAATATGATTTCACAGAATTCGTTAGATCTATTTTATAATAAAAATAATTTTATAATTTAATGTACCATATCAAACCACATCAATTTGTAAATTTACTTTTATATAATTTCTTTATAATTAAAGTATTTTTCAAATATATTTATATATATATATATATATATATAGACACACATACATATACAATAATTTATAGCCAGCAAAGATGGGTTGCATCTTTTGAGGAGGATGGGGGGCGTGTGCTTTTTTTTGGGTTGAAAAACTACCAAGCCCCCACAGAACTCAGTTTTTAGTAAATTTCTGTTGAAATGGAAGAAATAAAGAATTTGCTAGAAATATTTACTGAGTATGATTTTTTTTTTTTTTTTTTTTTAAACCGGAGCAACCACAAATCATAATATTGCAATAGGAGGCCAACAAAAATGCCCATTCCCCCGACCCTTCATAGGTCCATAGGATGCCCGCGGAAGTTAAAAACTTTATTAGCAATCGACATTACAAGGTTGGTGTTTTGGGCTGTCAAGATCCTTGCAGCGCTACACTGATACCTTAGAAAATTAAGCCACCTTCCATTTACGAGTCGAAAGGAGAAGGAAACGAGAAATCGGAGACCATCTTTAATCTTTTGGAGTCCCTCCAATAGAGAACACAATCTGTGTCAGGTATGCAGCTCACTTCCAATCATTCTTGCTTCTTTCTGGGATATTGCTTTGATCATTCGAGTTGAAAGATGTCAGCCAAATCTAACCATTTTTATTCCTTCAGGGATGGTTTCCAAAGCAGCCGTCGTCTTGCTGATGGGTCTTCTTGGAATGGTTTATCAGGCAACACAACTACCCCCTCCACAAAGTAATGGGTCGGCAGAGCATTCGCCTGTGACCTCATCAAGAATCAGGCTCAAAGATGGAAGGTATCTGGCTTACAAAGAAAGAGGTGTCCCCAAGGAAAAGGCAAGCTACAAAATCATTATTGTGCACGGCCTTGGAAGCTCTAAAGAGATGAATTTTCTGGCACCCCAAGTACGCACATCAATCTCTCTCCTCAACCTATTTTATGAGAACCTGAAGCTTTAGTCATTCTCTGTTGGTTTGCATCTCGATTAAAACACTAGGAGAATTTTGGCTCATCCTGGTGAAATGTCTGCATTGAATGACTACTATTAGAAAACCGTTGCAACGGATAGAAACTGCTGAAGAAGCATATGCAAAACGCAAATGATACCACACTCTTATGAATGAATGTAAAGGAAAAGATTTGTAGAAGGGCCTGGGAAGAAATTTTTATCACACGTGCACATATCAAGGGGTGTTTGTTATATAAAATATATGCTACAATGATCCTCTATTTGTTTTGGGTTGTTTAGAGATCATCAAAATTCATATATAACAGGTATAAATTTGAATCCTGATATATCTACCAGTCAAGGAAGCAATAATGTGTCGGAAAATCTGTTAAGCGAAATTAAAGACAAATGAATTCAAGCTGTTTGTAAAAAAGTCTCACAAACCGTGAGTCCATGCATGAGAGCCTTAAAATATATATATCGTATGTACAATGAAGTGAAAGAAAAAATAAGGAAACTAACTAGCCGTTTACAAAATATTTGTGTTGAATTTTTCCATATAAAGCATGTGTAGCCGTTGTGTTATTGACATGAATCTGGTTGGCTTGAGTCTCGGTTTTCATAGAGGGATTTGCACAGTTATGTTATGGATGTGGGTCTCAATTTCCATAGGGGGAGCTGGAGCCGTTAGGGTGAAATGGGTCTTAGTTTCCACAGAGGAAATTGTAGCCGTTGGGGTGATTTGAGTCTGAGTTTCCATAGAGGGACTTGTAGCCGTTGGATCTTTCTGATCTGTGGGATTATCTTCAATAGAAATAACCTTAAAATTTTTGAAGGAGGTGAATTTCAAACTGCTTTAGTTTCCAGGAACTAATAGATGACTTGGGCATATACTTTCTGCTATTTGATCGAGCGGGATATGGAGAAAGTGATCCTGACCCAAAGCACACAGTAAAGAGTGAAGCATTTGACATTCAAGAACTTGCAGACCAACTGCAGCTAGGATCCAAGTTCTATGTGATTGGAGTCTCAATGGGATCATACTCCACATGGAGTTGCCTCAAATACGTACCAGACAGGCAAAACACTGTCTTCAGAAGTTTCAAGTTTTTTTTTCCTACTCGGCCATGTCAAGAACATATTGTTAAATTTTACCTGAAAACAATTTTTCCAGGCTAGCAGGTGTGGCCTTCATAGTCCCTGTAGTGAATTATCGGTGGCCTTCTCTCCCTGATAGTCTGATAAGGGAGGACTACAGGAGGAAACTTGTGCAGTGGTCAATCTGGTTTGCAAATCATGCTCCTGGATTACTATACTGGTGGGCAACTCAGAAATGGCTGCCTTCAACTTCTGTCCTGGAAAGAAACCCATTATTCTTTAACGAACGAGACATAGATACTTTGAAGACTATATCAGGGTTCCCAATGCTCACCCAGGTAACTACATGTTCCATTTGTACAAAAGCAGGAAGTTAAAATGGTTCTTGATGATATACTTGGCTCAAGTGATTCAAACTTTATGCTAAACAATGTGTAACCATAGAAAACTTCTGATAATTGTTAATAAAGGTTTTGTTTCATCCTACAGGATAAGTTACGAGAACGAAGCGTTTTTGACACTCTCCGTCGTGACTTTATGCTGGCTTTTGGCAAATGGGAATTTGATCCAATGGGTATAACCAATCCATACCCAAAGAATGAAAGCTCTGTGCACATATGGCAAGGCTATGAAGATAAGGTTGTGCCTGTTCAGCTTCAAAGATTTGTTTCAGGGAAGCTTCCCTGGATTCGATATCATGAAGTTCCAGATGGTGGACATTTAATTGTGCACTACAATGGTGTCTGCGAGGCAATTTTAAGGGCTCTTTTGCTTAGAGAAGAAGCAGTTTTATATAGACCTAGAAAAGCCAGAGTACTACCTTAAAGATGTCACAACTTCTCATCGTTCAAATTGTTGATTGTGTAGGTGATTGATTTTTTTGTTTTCTCAGAGATTGAAACATATGTACATTACATTTGTTACTGGAAAACTTGAATGGTAACGATTCTTGTTTCTATAGCCGTTATAACTCCGATTAATATGTGCGCGCACACACACACACATATATATAATTCACCATTAATAGAAGGAGCATTAGCTCTCGAAGTTCTATCAAGATTTGGATATGCAATTTGAAACTTTGATGCCATCAATACTCCCTATTTTCAACTGAAACAACTAGAATATTAGGTCTGAATATTTTGTTCTAAGATTCTTCATAGAGAATATCTCAAGATTTTCATTTTGATGGTATAGTTTATGACGTTTTCATCGACACCAATGTTCTGTATTCTAGCGATAAGTGATAGAAGTTGCATGACTTGAGGCCATTTCCAATATCCCCTCTTAAATTTCTCACACTTGCATTGCATATATTGGCATTATAAAGAATAGTGTTCAAATTAGAATCTCAGATTATACAATCTTTTTGAGAGCATTGCAATGGAAACAATTTAATTGAGATAACTACGAGCAACGATTGCAGTTTTTCGGATATGGTTCAGACACCAACCAGAGGTAACACCAGCAGCAATGCAAAGAAAAATATTGCTGGTTGGAGGTGAAGCTAGGAGAAATCACAAGTTTTGAATGACAGTTACACTGCAGATGGTAACTTACTACAACTATAACTAAAGACTTTTATACTGGCCAATGTTTCGAAATTGTTCAAGATAAATGCTTCACAGATTCGTTAAAATGCAGAACTAGGTGAAATTTCTGAACATTTGGGTATTGACTCTGCATTCAACATATTTGATATTCACCAACATATAGCAACCATCAAAGTTAAAGTCAATCTGATGGAGCACATTTTGTTGAGCAAAATCTCGCATTGCCTGTAGACAAGGGTCTTGGGCATGTTTATAAGGTATGAGCAATTCTCTCTTGTAGAACCGGTTTTATGAGATAAGTTAGGTCCATAAATTTTTTCATAGTATCAAAGCCTACCACAAGATGAATGAGGAGGGTTCACACTACTTACCCAGTTACAAGGACCAGGAAAAATATCGGCCTGTACGTGAGAGAGGGTGTTGAGGAATAATCATACATTGTCTGTGGACAAGGTCTTGGGCATGTTTATTCCTCTCTTGTAGAACCGGTTTTATGAGATGAGTTAGACCCATGAATTTCTTCACATTCAAACTTTGAGGATATATTCTAAACTATCCATTGATCATAAATTTGCAGAGCGTTCTGACATTTTTACCAATCAAGTTCACAAAGACAGAATTTTGATCAAATACATTGTTCTCTTTTTGTTAAACCTGATCAAAACCAAGCTCATCATGTTTACAAAGACATGCAGGATGGGCGGCCAAATAGTTTCATGGATAATGTACATACTATATGGCCAAGAATCCAAAATATGGACAAGGCTCCCAGGCTGGGTTCCACATGAGCCCTTTTCTGTCAATGTCATAGTACTGTTGGCTTTGCATTGCAGCAATTACTTGTACCCCGAATACAATTCTTTGACAAAGAAAACATTAAAGCAACATAGCACAAAATAAGTCTCATGTCTTATGTTTGTGTGCGTATTGAAAGATTGCAAGTCTAGAATGCCTCTAAAAGAATCTATGAAGGAAACATAACTGAAGGATTAAAGTTAGGAGAACAATAACACACTATATGATAAGAGTTCCTTGACTTACAAGCCAGCATCGAAGACAACTTCACAATACTAATGTGACAAGATTTGATTTGTAAAAATTTTTTAGAATTAAGTTCTTTTACAAATCAAATCTTGCCACATCTATAGTTTAAAGGGTTTATCCTTCACACCGGCTCGTAAATATAAATTTTTATATGACAAATCTTACCAACAAAGGCAAATCAACAATCAGTATTTCTACATATAACATGGCATTACAAACAAGTTTACAAATAAACATGGTTTAGTGTGACTCGTCAAATATACTTTAGAATAAAGATCGTTTTTCAACCTGATAGATCATATTAAACTATATACATCACTTTATAAAATTTATTTATAAACTTTAATAGACTAGTGTAGTCATGGTACAAGAAGAAATCTTGTATGCACTAAAATCTCAGATATCGGAATTGTCCTTCATCCGTGTGTTGGTTATTTAGATATTCATAGCTACTAATGACATAAGATAGTTTAAAAGTATCTTATAAGATGACTGGTAAATATCTTATATAAGACAATTTATAGAAGTTTGGATATTTACCAGTCGAATATTTTAGAAGATATTTTAGAAGATATTTATAGAAGATATTTACCAGTCAAAACATCTCCTCATAAGACAAGTTAGAGAAGTAAGATGAGAGAGACCTTTTCGTTTATTCAATTCTCTCTTCCTTTTCTTCCTTTTTTTTTTATTTTAATGTTTATTTCTTATGGATCAATAAAATTATGGTTGTTCAGTGATCAGAACCAAAGCCCTATAAAATACAGTGCTGAAAGTGCAATAGATAGTTTGGATTAGGATGTAACGGGTCTAGTTCGGTATAGTTTTGAACATATTTTAAAATCGATATTGTACCAATTACACCCCTAAACCGATACTTCCAATTTTACTAGTTCCGATCTAATTTTTGTGGTATATATATTATAGTATATAATAATATAGTGATAATATATTGTAGTATATTATAATATATATTATAATTGTATTATAGACTATAATAATATATTATAGTATATTATAATATATAGTGATATAGTATTAGTATAACTACTAATACAATAGACTAACTATAGTGATAAATATAGTTATTTATATAGGATTTTAAAATTTAAAATTATATTAATTAGTAATTTATCATATAATACAAAATTATTCTATATATAATTATATATAAAAATTATATATAATATAACAAATCATATAAAAAATATTTTATACAATATAAAAAATTTAAATATATATATTGAACCGATCCGGTTTAGTCTGGTATTAAAAAAAGAAAAATTGAAACAAGATCAATTTTGACCAATTTTTAAAAAAATAAAACCCATGCCAAATCAGGCCAAATTCAGTACCAAACCAAACCCACTGGTTCGATCCGGTGTAATTCAATTTACCGATTCATCCGTTTTTGTTTTTACCCCTAGTTTGGATTTGGTTTAATCCAAAGATACCCAAAGCCCATCCGCCCTCAATTATATTATTGGGTCTTAGTAAAAGGCTATCAAACCGAAGGAAATCATTTTACGGGCAAAAAAGTTTGGAAAAAAAATAAAGAAAAGAAAGTGTTTTTACACATAATAATTAGGATAAATAATGCTAGAGCTCCCGGCCTTCTGCGGGAGGTCTGTTTTTTTAAGTTATTTTTTATATAGATTTTTTTAATAATTTTAAAAAATAAAAAAATTTAAAATATTATTAAAAAATATTTTCTTAATCACAAAATAAAATAAAAAATTAAAAAAAAAATATTTTTTACTTCGTGATTAATGAAGTATTTTTTAATGATTTTTTTTATTTTCTAATTAAGGAAGCATTTTTAATGATGTTCAAAATTTATTTTATTTTTTAAAAATATTAAAATAATCTATATAAAAAATTATTTAAAAAAATACATAAAAACACATGAAAACATATGCTATAGCTCCAACGGGAGCTCCCAGCGACAGCTCCAAGCGGGAGCTGTAGCATTATCCTTTAGTCTACCGAGTAAGTCTACCGATTTAATGATGTGAATTTTTTAAAAATATTAAAAAATATATAAAAAAAAATCTGAAAAAAAAAGAGAAGATGATTTGGCCTCTTCTCCCGTGCTACACCCTCGATGGGTGTAGGCTTGTGGGCAGGTCCACCCTTTCTGCTTTCACATGAGCAGCAAATTATAGTATTTTTTGCTCTTTTTTCTTATATTTTTAAATTCTTAAAAAGTTAGATCTACCATCACTTCTAAGATCTTGCCCAGCTCTCCTTCCATTTGAAGGTGTTTACTTTTTCTGTCTCGATTTCAGAATTTAAAGGATGTGAAATTAGAGATCTTCAAACATCATTGCCTTCACACAATCAAACATAATGCACAACTTTTCTTCGAGGATTCTATTTGTAATAGATGTTTTAAAGAAATCCGACTAATGAATTGTTCCAATAATCGCTTCAATAGTGTTTAATTATAAGACTAGACCAATTATTTGAACCAAGTTTCGATTTATGTTTATTTTTTCTGCTAGATTTATTGTTTTGGAAGGAATGTTAAGACTATCTTACCAAAGTTTTGAATACCGTACCAGACGTTGAACCGGTCAAGGCACTGGAACGAAATATTTCAGTGCCGATATCGTTTTCATGTATCGTTTCGAAATAGTCGATATATGAATAAATTACATATAAAAATTATATTTCAAAATAATAGTCTATATATGAATAAATTATATATAAATATATATATATAAATTATAAATAGCCTAGTCTCTGAATTGGGGGTAAAAAAATGAGCTTGTAATTTTAAAAAATGAAAAAAAAAATTAAAGGCCGAAATATCGGTCGGTACGGGCCAAAATACAGGTCGGTACAGACCGAAATATAGGCCGGTATGGCTGGTATTTGGGCCAGTACGAAATATATGCAATACCTATACCGGACCAGTGGTCGGTACGACATTTATGGGCCGGTACGTCATATTTCGACCGGTACGGTATTTAAAACAGTGTCTCTAACCTCTTAATTAGCATTTTTATAGTAATATAATTATATTGACGAGGAAAAAAGATAAATCATGTCATTGTTTCAAATGTACTAATTGTCTATATATAAAGAGAAATACTTTAGTTACAAAAATATTATATAAAAATAAACCCACAAACTGATGTGACTTAATGTGGTACGTCAGATTTAAAGTTACTTTTATTGTACGTAAAGTAGATCTAACAGATCTCATAAAATCACGTCAGTTTGTGGGCTTATTTTTGTATAATCTGTTTATCTCTATAGCAGTTCTCATATCTAAAACATTTCAAAAATTCGCATAAATAAATGTTTTCAATCATATCTCCATTTGTTTAGAACTTTTGAAGTACATTTTCTTCCCTTTGGCATGGTATAAGAAATTAATGTCATTTTAGTTACCATGAAATCAGCTGTTTTTCTCCTTAGAAAAGGCTAATAAAACCTGCATGACAGTAGATGAATTCATAAGCTGTTCATAAATAGTTCGAACTCAAGTTGAACTTAAGTCATTTAATGAATAAATTTTATTACGACAAGTAGTAAGGCAAAGCCAAAATACACTGGAAGTATACAAAAACTGAACCTAGTTACAAGTCAGGAACTAGAAAAAGAAACAAGGAATGTGTGTGAGAGAGAGAGAGAGCTCTCTTTATTAATCCCATTACAACACAAGCGAGAGCGGAGCCAAGTTAGAATTTTGAAAACCAGCAACCATGATCAAGACCCTGAATCCCTACTCCAACACAGCGAAAACTGCTGAGATTATGTCTAGGTACAGGCCCATAGCTCCAAAGCCTGAGACTCCCAAGGATGCTAGAAGCGAGAGCCCGTCCATATCTCAAAAGATCAGGCAATCTCCGTACCTGAGGAACCTCTGGCCACATTTGCAGGCAAGGCCCACTAGAACCAGAAAGCGGGGTAGGGTTGCAATATCACCACCCTTCCTCAAAAGACCCAGGACCCATGTCCTTGGGTTTTCTTCTCCTTGTCATTTGACCTCCCCCACCAAGAATCTAACCTTGCAGGGTTTCGCTCCTGGGCTCCCTCAATTTTCTGTTTCGAACCTAGCAGCCTGGAACAGCCAGCGAAAACTCCTAGTTTAGTGACGCTTCCTCTTCTTGCTTGCCCTACATAAAAAAGAAACAATCTAACAAAATAGGAAAATGGTCATGACATAGGCGAGGTAGTCTTTTTTGAAATACCTTTGAAAAATGTATTTCTCATTCTAGGGAGACTAAGAATTTTTCCAATCTAGATCATGTCTGATTATTGGACCATGTAAATGCACCACTCATAAGAGGAATGTCCACCAATCCCAGCTCTAGAATACAATCTGAAAGACTTGACATTGCTGGTCGCAACCTCCTATCTCTCGATTTATCACTTTTGAATCTGACAACATAAAAGTCCCCTCCTATACACCAATGAATGCCCCACCAGCTATGCAACACGGCTAGCTCTTCTCATATAAAGTGTCTATTGCTGTCCAAGGTTGGCCCATTAATTCCAGCAAAAGCCCATCTAAACCGATCATCCACATCTAAAAATAACAAGCCACTATGTATCGCCTAATATACTCCTCCGTTTTTCCACTACTTTCTATCCCACATAGCTAGTACTCCATCAGACGCCCCAATTGAAGCAAGAAAGACGTAGTTAACATACGGACAGCTCCACAAACTTCTAATAATGGCCATTGGAATATTTTCCAATATTGGTTTCCTGCAAGCACACAATATCCGCCTTCCACTCTCGGAGGAAATTTTTTATCTGCAAGCGCTTATTAATCTCATTAAGCTCTCGGACGTTCCAAGAAATAATCTTAGGCTTCATATAGACAATGTCGACCCCTTCCCTTTGGATCTTTCTCAACTTGAGCTGCCCTCATAATTAATAGACCAAATTACTCTCTTGAGCTCCCGCTATTTTTTTTAACTAGATTTCTTGCTATGAATATTTCCATCTTCAATGGCAATTAACAAAACCATAAATTGTTCTTCAAAACCATCACACTCAATTCCCACACAGCGCTAGATTTTCTTCACTTTATTCATAACCCAGTTCGAAACAGTATGCTGACACGGAGGTAGAGCCTGCACTAGTATAGGCTCCCCGTCCATCTCAACCCCTTCCCTTGATGCCCACTGTGATGTCAACAACAACCATGTTGCTCCTCAGCAAAAGAAGACCAACATTCCCACTAAGGAGATTCAGGCACAATGTCTGGCATCTGTAAAACTCTCCCGATGCCCCCGCCCAGTGCAACCTCCAGTTCCCTTTCATCTATGCTACCCCTTGGCCCTTTTTGTCCACACACTACACCAGCACTACTAGCCAACATGATGAGAGGTGAATTTCTTGTGTTCAGTACTGACGGCTCCACCACAAACATGCCTGCAGGAAGAGATGCCACTGGAAGCGCCACCTCCTTCATCAGTGCTTCCTGTCGGCCCTTTCTGTGGACTCTGTGCCTAGGGATTGATGGCCAAATGTGAGGGGGCTCTGAAACACCGTGTTTGGTAACAAGATGACCATTTCTGTCAATTCCACCACCATAGTATCCTCCCTCTCCTCCGCCGATGATTCCTCTGCCTGCGGCAAGACGACCTGAGTCTTCTCCAGTGACGTTGGCTGGTACCCACTTGACGATGGGCTTGGATCACACGATTTCTGTCTTCTCCATATGGGGCCTTCCCGTCTTTTGGTGTTTATCTGTCCCACCGACTGAGGCCCAAAACTTGGGCCCGAGCCTTGCTTTGCCTTCCCTTTGTTTAAATTCTCAGGTTGAAGCCACTGGATTGGCCCATTGAATCTTTGCTACTGAACCATCTGTGACCTGGCCACCCATTACACTTCCTTTAATTAGCCCATGGCCCAAGCCCAAGCTCGCCCTCTTGTTCTCCTCAACGCACCGTATAAGCCATTCCATAGTTTCCTGCGATTCGTTTATCTGTTTTTTTCATATCCTTTAAAGTACGATACACCACTTCCTTTGCCAGGCCGACAACACACCTGCTACCACCATCGTGTCTCTGTGCACCTACTTAACTAGCGACGCTACCTGACCTTAATGGACCAGCAACTCCTCTCAAGCTGGTTGATGTGTCAAACCTTGCTCCTTGTCTAACGTGTTCACGGGGCTGCACTAGTGCCCGTAGTTGTTGGAGGGCCTCCCTGTATGATCGCATGTAAGGTGGGTTTAAAACAAATTTTTGAATACTGTTTCGGTTAAGGTACTGGAACAAAATATCTTGGTACCGGTACCATTTCAAGATAATCTATATATAGATAAATTAATTATATATGTATAAATTATATTTTAAGATAACATCAATGCAAGTCTTAAAAGTTAAAACACATATTTATAAGACTCAATAATAGTTCTAAATTCTCAATCCAACTATTACAAAAAAATAATCACTCATCTTCATCACAAAAAGAGGAGTAGGGATTTGATTTTAGTCCTCAAGCAAAGAGGATTAAAAAAAGTTAAGAAAATAGTATTCAGATGTGAGAATTTGAGTGAAAATTACGAAAATATATTGAAAATACAAAAATACAAAATTTCGGCCAGTGCACTGAAAATAAAAAACTGACCGGTATTGACTGAAACGCACTGAAATGGCCGGTATTTGACCCAATACAAAAAACCTATCTCCCACGTGCCGGTTACTGTTCCGGCACGGTAAATACCAGTCATATCGGTCGGTATGACACGGAATTCAAAACCTTGGTTCAAAGCCATAGTTGTTACAGGCAATGGCATACGAATAGGTCCACCCTCTCTTCCAACCTCCCTCATTACCTCCACAAACTTCCTCCATCTCTTGTCGTCCCTCTCCTTGAATGAAAATAGAGTTTCGCTAACCACCACCTCCATATTCCACTAGTGCCATGTAATAGCCGCAGGTGTTAGAACACAGTTGCGCAATGAAACCCCTATCTCCCTCCCGATGAGTAGTATAAAACGCTCTTCTTTCAACCTCCAAACAATCCTCCAATACTTTGGTGAACTAGAGTGTTGTGGCTAACCCCAAGCTCATACCTTTCACAACTCTCCAGCTCCTCTCAGTAATGTGTAGATATCTACCATCCCTTATCACCTTAAATACATTTGATTTGATTACTACCAATTTTGATTTGATTATCCAACTTTTAACTCAACTTATGTCATCTCATCTTATCTGCGAAAACAAACAAGGCCTAAATCAAATGAGCTATGATAAACAAAATGATCATGAAGTTCACCTCATAGTAACTTATTCTACAACACCCAAAGTCTAAAATCGAAAATGCAAAACATCATAATCACTCCAAAAGTATGATGAGTTTTGAAATTCTTAAAATCCTCATCGTCAAACGTGAGTAAATGAAAAACCAAACAATGAAGTAAAGAAAAGTTTTATTCATCATATTCACACCACACACCATACATAATTTTTTATTTTTTTATTTTTTTCTCTTATCAAATGTGTTGTATATAGATGATAAGTAGAAAAATTCAATTAGTTTAAGAAGAATAAAACAAAAAAATTAAAAAAAAATTAAAAAGAAAATAAAAATAAATGTGGTGAGTGGTGTATAGAATGATGATTAGCAAAACTCTGAAGTAAATGATTGCAATGAATTAAATAGGGGTGTACCCAATCCGGTTTGTTTCGGTTTTGGACTTATTTTAGAACCGAACTGGTATATACCGATTTTGAGATTTGAAGAACCGATACCGTACCGATTATACTTCTAAACCGGTACTTCCGGTTTTACCGGTTTCGGTCCAGTTCGATCCCCTTTTTCCGATATATATTATATATATATATATATAACATATATAATATGCTACATATATTATAGTATATAATAATATAGTGATAATATATTATAATATATTATAATATATAGTGATATTGTATTAGTATAACTATTAATACTATAGGCTATAATGATAATATATAATTATTTATATAGGGTTTTAAATTTTAATATTATTTCAATTAGTAATTTAACATATAATACAAGATTATTTTATATATAATTATATATATTAGATATCAAAATTATATATAATATAAAAAATCATATAAAAATATTTTATATAATATAAAAAATTAAAAATATATATATATATATATTTATATGAATCAGTCTCATCCAATGTTAGAAAAATAAAAATCGAAACTAGACCGATCGATCAATTTTGAAAAACATAGAATCAATAGTAGATCGAACAGATTTAGAACAAGATCAAACTGTGCGGTCCGATTTATCGGTTTACCGGTTTACAAGTTTTTTTTTTTAAGTAATTCTACATAGAACCGTAAAGTGCTTAAACGCCGCGTAACCGCTTTGAAAAATAGTGGGGTCCACTATTAAAAAATTAATTTTTTTAATGTGAGTCCTATATTTTATTCACTTTTTTCAAAGCGATTACGCGGCGATTGTACAATTCACGATTGCAAATATATCTTCTCTTTTTTTTAACACTAAAATTATTTTCTTCTACCCTATTCTGTACCGTCCAGCAGCAGCCTTCCAGAATCCAGATTCATCACTTCCAGTACGAGGCTTCAAGCTCCCACCACAGGTCATCGTCTGCTCCTTCGCAACACCTCGGTATCTCGGTCCGGTCCGTCGCAGGCTCGCAGCACCTCTAGGCTCTTGCCATCAGCCATGGTTTATCCCTCTCTCTCTCTCTCTCTCTCTCTCTCTCTCTCTCTCTATGATGGCTTCATTAAACCACGATTCATTAGATGATATTTTTGATTGAATTTGGACTTCGGAATCAGACCCTACCCATCTGTAAAATGTTGTCCATTATTCGACTGGCCCTCAGAAAAAAAAGGCGGATGAAGTTTTGAACTCCTAAGCTATTATGAAGAGAAATCATTGAATGGAATGGCTTCAATGATTGAATTTATTTTTAATTAAATTACATGATTATGTTGGTTGATTGAATTTATTTTCTTCTACATTATGCAAGAACGTCATGTTATGGAATTTTTAATCTTGATTCAAATAGCAAAAGGACAAAAAATAGCTGGCTTCAATCATTGGTAGTAGAACAGTAGTAAAACAGGTGCAAGGGTAACATTACCCATTATTTTTCTATCCCAGAACCTTGATTAGGAAACGTGTCAATATGTAACCTTTTCTACGCTTCCTTAAGAGATGGAAGCAATTTCTCTTCCAGTTGTATTCGATCATTTGTTATATTACACTGCAAGGTGGCCAGGTTCTTGTGGGTTGATATCTTTGGCATGGATTATGCCTAGAAGGGGGATGGATATTTTTTAGTGTTGGAGAGGTCTTAGGGGTATTATTTAAATCCCTACTGTGGGGAAAATGCTTATCTTTGTATTATGTGGTGTTTGTTTACCTATAACAAAAAATGTGGTGTTTGTGGAATGTGGATGGAGAGAAATGGTCGGTGTTTTGAAATTTGTTTTTCATAATTTACTTGTATCCATTTCTAGTTCCTAGTTGTTGTTAGGTGTATTCTTCATATACTTCCTGGGCTACGCCTTCTTTTAATATTAATAAAATTTTATTTTACCTTTAAAAAAAGAAGAATTCCATGGTGAAATTGAAGAGTGGGGATATAAGTGTATGATCAGACAGAGTATTTGGTAAGCAGCACAGCTTGAGAATAATTTCTATTGGTTATAGGCTGACTGTTGGAGATGCCATTTTCTTGTCCAAGTGTGTGGTTTATATGGTTGAAACCTTTTCAAGCAATTTCATCCATTATTGTCCATGTTTTTTTCACATAGATTCTTTACCAAGACTGTCGCTCTGTGGTTATCAGTGCACTTCAAGTATTTTTTCCACTGTTAAATAACATGCGTACCATGCTGTGTAATTGAGAAGGTAGTTTGTATGAAACAAGGTGATTAGTGAAATGCTTATAAAAGGTTCAATGTTTCAATTGCATGCCATGGTAATTTTTCTTTTGTGGGTTGGGTTTTTTCTCTTTTCTTTTATGGGGTGTGGGGGGTAGGGAGTGCTGCTGAATACGGTAACGTCATTCACTATGGTTTGTCACAAATCAGTTGGCGTGATTAGACAGGACTATTGATGATCTCTTTTTTCTGAGTTTTTATCATAGAATCTCATATAAATATGCGGGGACTCCTTGGACATGAATAGTTTTTCTTTCTTTTGAAAATTATCATTTTTATTCCAAGATACTTAGAATTGTTATTAAAACTTATAATTGATACCTTTATTTTAGTTTCAATCTTTTACTTATTGTTGGTTGATTGCAGGCAACGCTGGCTGATTCTTTTCTTGCAGACCTTGATGAACTATCTGACAATGAAGCTGTTGTTATTGTGAGTATTGTTGTTCTGTGAATTACATATCGTTGACTTCTGTGAAGGTTTTTTTATTAATGTTTTTCAGCCTAGGAATCATGTGTCAATATGCTCTATCTTCTTGCAGGAGGAAGAAGATGTCGATGCTGGAAATATGGAAGAAGATGTTGATGGGGAAATGGCAGACATAGAAAATCTTAACTATGATGATCTGGATAGTGTTTCGAAATTGCAGAAAACCCAGAGATATGTTGATATTATGCAGGTTAATCCATATCTTGCATGTGCTTCTATTTTGACCATGACATGTGCCATGCGCTTTTATGTTTATGTTGCAGAGTTTGTTCTAATGTTCTTTTTCCTTCCTTTTACTTAATCAATTTATTATGATCAGTTCTACAGTGGAACATGATTGTTTTAGATCTCTCTTCTTTGGGAGATCCAGTGTGGTCTTTTTCTTCTTCCTCTTCTGTTTTTTTTTTTTTCCTTTTCTTTTTGGTCTTATTTTTCTGTTTGCTTTTGCTAAGTTTTCTTTCAGGGTTAGGTTTATAATTTTACCGTTCTCTATGCTTCGATCATTGCAGTGGATATGCATATTGAGTTTGATGTAATGGTTAATAGTGTGTTTGATTTGCAGAAAGTGGAAGACGCACTCCAAAAAGGCTCTGATATCTCAAATCTTGGAATGGTTTTGGAAGATGATCCTGAATATCAGCTGATTGTGGACTGTAATGCTTTGTCAGTTGATATTGAGAATGAAATCATTATCATCCACAATTTTATTCGTGACAAGTACAGGTTGAAATTTCCGGAGCTTGAATCACTTGTGCATCACCCAATTGATTATGCGCGTGTTGTTAAGAAAATTGGGAATGAAATGGATTTGACCCTGGTTGATCTGGAAGGGCTATTACCGTCAGCTATCATTATGGTGGTGTCGGTTACAGCATCGACCACAAGTGGCAAGCCTCTTCCTGAAGAAATTCTTGATAAGACCATTGATGCATGTGATCGAGCTCTTACTCTAGATGCAGCAAAGAAAAAAGTCCTTGACTTTGTAGAAAGTCGAATGGGATATATTGCACCAAATCTTTCTACTATTGTTGGTAGTGCTGTTGCAGCTAAACTTATGGGGACTGCTGGTGGTCTTGCTGCATTAGCTAAGATGCCTGCATGTAATGTTCAGCTTCTTGGTGCTAAGAAAAAGAACCTTGCTGGGTTTTCCACTGCAACATCACAATTTCGTGTAGGGTATATTGAGCAAACGGAAATATTTCAATCTACACCCCCTTCTCTGAGGATGCGTGCTTGCCGGCTCTTGGCTTCCAAGTCAACACTTGCAGCAAGAGTAGATTCCACAAGAGGAGATCCATCAGGAAACAATGGAAGAGCCTTACGGGAAGAGATCCGTAAGAAAATTGAGAAGTGGCAAGAGCCTCCTCCTGCAAAGCAACCCAAACCACTTCCAGTGCCTGATTCTGAGCCTAAAAAGAAGAGAGGTGGTCGTCGACTGAGGAAGATGAAGGAAAGGTAGTGCCTCTTTAATTTCTTTCTTCAGCTTAATTTATTTTTCAGATTTTAAAACGAATCAAACTTTATGTAATTCTTTTTCTCATATTTCATGCTCTAGATATGCAATAACAGACATGAGGAAACTCGCAAATAGGATGCAATTTGGTGTACCTGAAGAGAGTTCTTTAGGTATGTTGTTGTCTACAGCATATTTGAATGTTAAGTAATTGCTGATTTGAAATTAGATTATTTTCTAACATGCAAATTGTTATAATTTTTTTTTTTTTTTTATAAGTAGGAAGAATTTATTGATCCACGTAATTAGGCCTTGCCTAGGTACACAAGAAGTGTGCAGGAGATGAACCTAATTACATGCTGAGCACTGTGGAAAACAGCATAAAAGTCATTAAAACTAATCTCATTAAATACAATAGCTGAAGCCCAAAGTAACAATGTATGAATTTAAATGTTGGACAAGGATGCTTGGACCAACCTCCCACATCAATTGTCCCTCTTACTTCATTTGAGCACCAACCTCCCCAAATACTCCCATATTTGACATCAATAACATTCCTCCAAAGAGCATCCCCTTCTCGATGGTACCGCCATAACCACTTCCATAGTAGTGCAATATTGAAGTTTCTCAACTTTCTAACCCCCAAACCACCACAGGACAAAGGGGTGCATATCTTATCCCACTTGATTTTTTTCTCAACCTCTAAGCCTCCCCACAAGAAATCATGAAAAAGCTTCTCCAGTCTATTTGCTACCCCTGCAAGCAAGGGAAATAAAGATAGAAAGTATGTTGGGAGGTTAGATAATGTGCTCTTAATTAAGGTGGTTCTACCACCTTTGGACAAATAAATTGTCGTCCAACTGGCCAATCTACCTTTGATCTTTTCAACAATCCTATCCCACATTGCCTTGGATTTATGAGGAGCCCCCAAGGGAAGACTAAGATACTTCATAGGCAAGGATGACACCTTGCAGCCCAAGGTACAACCAATTCACCTAAGTTATGAACCAAGCCAACAAGAACCGTTTCAGATTTCGATAGATTCACCTTAAGTTCGGAGACAGCCGCAAAACAAAGCAAAAGAGCCCTCAAGGAGAGAATTTGATTGGGGTCTAGCTACCCTTTTTGTGACGTCGGCGAGGTGGCTATAGCAACCACCAGCGGGCTTGAGGTTGTCGAGCCCTAGATAGAAGGCTCACAGGCCTGAGAGAGGCTTTTAGCCCACCACTCAGGATGTGGATGGGCTTTTTAGTTGACCCCACAGGCCCAACAATGTTCGGGCCATGCCCTTTCAACGCAAGCCCAGACCCATCTACAGGCACAAGCGTTGTTTGGCTTACATCTGCTGAAGCTGTGTTAGGCTTAGGCTTCATCGTAGGGCCAGGTGGCCTACGACACAAGCCCAGGCCTAGGACCATATCAACTTTGTTCATCAATTCCCTAACCTCCTCTATGATCCACGAATCGCAACAACTGAGCTCTGATAGCCCGCATGACACCTTCCACTTCCCCCACCCTTGAGCACCTGCCAGAGAGCCTCCCACCTCCCATGCCAGACTGCACTAGGTGACAATAGGCCTTAGATGGATCACGTTTGTGCCGTCACCCCCTAACACTTTACCCGTGTCAACCCCCACGATAGAGCTGCACCTTGCCGGAGGACATGCCAGAGACCTCAAGACCGAAGCAAACTAGACACCTTTAGAATGGAGGGGCTTCCCCGCATTTAACCCACTACCAGACTCCCCCCCACGTCTAACGCTTACAATCTGGTGATACTCAGTATGCACTCTGTTTGCATTCTAAAAAACAGGGGCTTTGGAGCCAGCAACTAGTCTGTGGAGATACACAAAACCTTCCCATCCATTACCCTTTAAACCTTCAGGGATAGCCAGTAAACCCCTCCTCCTGCCATTCTTGAACTCGTCCAGTTGCAAAAAACAACCCTTGGAGTTGACATGGCGTTGAATGGTGAGAACACCGTTACCCATCCTCAGTTTTCTTAAAAAACCTTCATGCCGAGAAGAGGCTAGGCATTCCTCTTACCATTTTTGCCACCCATAAAGCCGATGTCCCAGTTAAGTAGATGAACATAACTAGCCTTTTGCTACTTTCAGTAATGCGAATCTGTAACCACCCTCATTCGAGAAAACAAATGTTTTTGATTCCACCATTATATACCTATTGCCCTCCATCAGAGCAACTCTAAAAAGAAGAAGGGCTGGAGACAAGAAAGAAAAGTGAGGAAAGGGAGAAGAGGGATTAACTCCGGCGAGAAGCGCTGGAGGAGTTGCATGCGGTCATGGGAACTGAGTGTACGAAGAGAATCTCATATTAATAATAAATAAATTTAATATGTATAACCAAAATTTATATTAAACCAAAATGTTATAAATTTTGGTTTAATATTATGTGCAATTGCTCTAATTAAACCCAAAAATATAATTATGGCATGCAAGCCCTACAAATGCCTGATGTCTCAATATGGAGTGTTCATTTTCAAGATATGTTCCTGAATTCTGTACCTCTTGTTTATGTATCTCTACTTGTTATCATATTTCCTGGTGTATCTACTGTTATATCATTTTCATTTGGTATCTGTAAATACTGTCTGCATTTGTTACACCAGAGGTTATTTTGCCGTTTATCAATATCCTTTTTTATATTCCTTTCTTACCGTATTATGCTCCTCGATGGTAGGGGATGGTCTGGGAGAGGGTTATGGAATGCTTGGTCAGGCTGGGAGTGGCAAGCTACGTGTATCAGTTGGTCAGAGCAAACTTGCCGCAAAAGTTGCCAAGAAGTAAGTTTTCAACTGTAACACACCCTTCCTGTTGGCTAGAGATGTCACATACTTGCATAATTAAAGCCAGGCAAGAGATTTATAATTTAATTAAACAATTATTCCATCTGTCAATAAACCATGCCCAGGCTACCATTATCTCAATATGGTTCTATTGGATGGTGGAAATCAAACACGTGTTATGAGCTATTGAAATAGTGTAAAAGGTGGGCTTTATTGTTACATCAACTCTCTGGCCATGCTGCTAGCCTGATGAGCTTAATAGTAATTTCTTCTTTTTGTAGATGTAGTAGTATGTCTTGGATTATCGTTTCTATTTCAGTTGAACATTCTATCATCTAATCTCAACATCAATTTTGCTTCTTAATCTCTATGGGCTACCTAATGCTTTCAGGTTTAAGGAAAAGAATTACGGAAGCAGTGGTGCTTCCTCTGGATTGACATCAAGTTTAGCATTTACCCCTGTGCAGGTTGGTATTACTTCTTACCTCTCCATGAACCCTGTCTGTGAAGTGTACAAGTTTCTTGACCATGAAGCAAATTTTAGAAGCACAAATTGATCATACCTCATGATAGTGTTCCTTGACATGCTTACTTTCTTTGTCTCCCATTGAAGTTCTATTTTCGAAGATGGTATATAACGGTTTGTGATTGAATTGGATTTGGATACCCAGAGTTGCTAACCGAACTCTGGGCTTAGAGTGGAAAAGAGATAGAAACATGAAGTTTCTTGACATGCTTACTTTCTTTGTCTCCCCATTAAAATTCAATTTTTGAAGATGGTATAACGGTTTCTGATTGAATTAGATTTGGATCTCTAGAGTTCGGTTACGAACTCTGGGCTTAGAGTGGAAAAGAGATAGAAACATGAAGTTTCTTGACATGCTTACTTTCTTTGTCTCCCCATTAAAATTCTATTTTTGAAGATGGTATAACGGTTTGTGATTGAATTAGATTTGGATCTCTAGAGTTCGGTTAAGAGTTCGTAACCGAACTCGGGGCTTAGATTGGAAGAGAGATAGAATGAAGTGGATCTCCATAGCATTTATAGCTGCCCGATAAAATTTCTCTGGAGATCTCTATGGGGTTGAATTAGAGGGATTCTCTCCATAGCATTTATTTTTTGAGCAAGCAATTTTGATGTATATATGGTCCAGTTCTCCTCTACTAAATCTGTCGCTTGATCTTTTGTTAATGTGGAATCATTTTTCTACCTAAAAGCTTTATACAAAAAAGGTAGACTGATTTTTATTTTTTGTTATGTAGTTGCTAATCTGTTTGACTCGGAAACATGTCAATGATATCAATCCCCATTCTCTCTCTACAGGGGATAGAACTATCAAATCCACAGGCTCATGCACACCAACTTGGCAGTGGAACTCAAAGCACATACTTTTCCGAGACAGGAACATTTTCAAAGATCAAGCGGACCTGAATCTTCATGTGTTCATCTCTTCTTGCCAGGTGCACTTGACATGGCATTTCTACAAATTAGATTAGGAAAGAATAGGGAATATTTTGATATAAAATTTACTAAGAGCTCTTCAATCATGAACTCAACTCAAGAGATCAAGATTCTTTAGAGTTTGTCTAACTTATTCTAAATTAGACAACGGTCATGTTATTAAGGTTGCTTATATAAGCACTAATTTTTTCTACATTACAATCAATGGGAGCCCCACAACTTGAACATTGATAAATTAAACCTGGAAAGTAGTAAAAAATATGTTTGTCTCATATGCACGTCCAAAAGAAAAAAACAAGGACAATGCACTATTTGACTTGGTGAGTGTGTGCTTTAATTGCTTCTACTGTTATCTATTGTCAAATCTGACATATCTCCAAATGGGAGATGCATCAGGACTCGGCTTGCGGACCAATTTCAACTAGAATTAGATTCAAACAGTACTCGATTAACATATCCATTTGTAAGTAATTTAAATGAGGTATAAATTATAACGAACTGTATATAGGATGGTGCATTTTTTAATAGAGTTATTCTATTCTCAAGATGGTTTTGCATGTTTTGTTATGAAATGAGAACTTGGGAAAAACAACCTCGGTTGTTTATTTGCATTACTCATGAAATCTATATGAAAGAGGGAAAATGTTTTCTGACATGCATTGTGTAGACATGAGCTTTATTTTGTTATGCTGTCTCTGAAATGTGAAAAAGAGCGATGTTAAAAATCCGAAAATTTGTGCATTGATTAGAAAGATGCTCTGACTTTTGTTTTCAGCATGTGAGAATGATTTGAATATGTTTCGATTTGTAAGTAATTTAAATGAGGTATAAATTATAACGAACTGTATATAGGATGGTGCATTTTTTAATCGAGTTATTGTATTCTCAAGATGATGTGTAGCGCACATCATCCACATCACTTAAATGGTAAGATTTGATTTGTAATATTCAAATTTTAAAATTTATCTTCTAAATTAAATTATGTCAGGTAAATACTTTATTAAGTGTGCTCTACACACCGGCTTGGAAATAAAATATTTTTTAGATAAATAAATTTATTATACATCCAATTCATTAAATGAGATATACACTAAAAATTTATGTCTAGTTCTAGTTGAAATTGGTTGGAGTATTAACACGACATTTATCTTCATATTTCTTTACAGGCTTATTCTGCAAACCTTTGTTTTCATCTCGCTTTGTTTGTAGTTCCACTTCTGGTGGTGTGTAGCATTTCTCTTTGAGAAACTTTTCTTTGATTCTAATAGTTTTTTCTACCACGTCCACGACCACGATTTCCTTTATATGGAATGAGATTCCATTTGCTTCAAGAAATGGAGTGGAACTGGTTAGACGAGACTGATGATTTTTCATTAACAACTCATTTTGTTCAGCCACTAGTGAATAAGATATTAGTCCAGAATAGTTAGTAAACTTTCGTTTTCGATATTGCTGCTGCAGGAGCACATTCGAGGCATGAAATGTTTGGGCACAATGGTTTCAATGGTGGAGGTCTTGGTGGTGCTTGGTGCTTCCTAAGATTGGTTCCTCTGTTTGCTGCTTGTGTGGTTGATGATGGAAATATGTGGCTTGATATGGTGGTTTGATGCGTGAGGAATCGATTTCAGGTGGGGGGAGGGTTGACTGTGAGATTGTATCTTGCTTATGGGAATACGATAGAAGAGGGAATTTTAAAACGTTGATTAGAGATAGTGGGTATCTTATGGAAAGTTAGGTCTCTCAATAATGGGCGTGAATAATGGGAGACAAACTAAGATGGAAAGGAATAAAGGGTCGTGGGAGTAGGTTTGCCGGAAGTTTGCAATCAATCAGCAACCGCATAGAATGCATGGCAGGCTCCACATCCAATTTGCGTAAATATGTGTTTTTATATACAATGATAAAAATGACAAATCACATGTTGGTGGTGTGTGGTGTGGAGATGATAAGTAGAATTTTTCTTAAAAAATACTTTGAGATATAAAGGACAATAGTGACATTAAGCTTTCAAGTTAAGTGTTTTTATGCCATTCGGCAAAAGGTTATTCGACAATGTGTTAAATGGCAATTTAGTAAAATAATAATAATCAGATGGGCCGACTTTAAATTCTAAAATATACCTAATTTGTCAAATAAATAGCTTTAATTCTATTGAGTCCAATAAAATTTATATAATCCACCATAATATATGGCCTATTCAAAATTGTCCAACACACCTCAATTGGGTTTTTAATTTTTATAATATTGGCCCATTAAAAAAATCTAAAAAAATCTTTAATAATATTGGATCGGATTTTTATAATATCCTTTTTCTTATAATAATTCTATCTTCGGAATTTGCTAGACTTCAAACAACTTACATATTCATCTGCCATGCTTTTGTTGCACTACCCTGATATTTAGGGGAGGAACTGGTGTGCTACTCATTTTAACTTATAATTTTTCTTAATGAAATGCAAGGTAGAAAAAAATTCCAAAACTAAATAAAATTAATTTTTAAAATACTAAATTTCTAAAAGATTATGTGAAATCATTCATTAAAATCAATAGTCTTGCGTGCTTATGAAGGATATCCATGTGCCAAGTCTCATCCTGCAATCCCATTTTCATAAAGATCATTATCTGTGATGGTAAAAATCATAAAAACATACAAAAATTAGTTGACTATTCAATAAGAACATATCATATAGTAAACATAATAAAACATAGGGTTCTTGAAAATCATGCATACTCATAGTTATACATAAATAACATGAACATGATCTTATACATGAAATGCATTAACTTGTCTTTCACTTGTCATAGGCTGGTACTGACTGTTGACCTCTATGAAATAGGGTTAAAGAATCTAAGTAGATTATGATTCTACTCGTGATCAAGGGTTGTGAAATCCATACATAAGGAAGACACATCAGGTTCACTACCAGCATGTATGACCTGACAATGCAATATATCCATAACATATGGTATTGTTATTATATTATTATATAGGCCTTTACGTATCTTAACATTCATTGTTCATCATAATCATACTTTCTTGTCATATCTTGTCTTATCATATCATATATTTCAAATGAAATTATAATATTTCATAAAATGCCGTGATACATGTTTTCTCACATATGATCATAATTTCTCACAAATCCTTTGATGCAAAAAATCATAATTTTTCATAAATATTTTGATGCATAATTCTTTTCATAAAATATTTATAATTATTTTAATGCATAAATCTTAACTTTTCATAATTTAACTTGATGCATGTGTCATGAAAGTTATGTATAAATTCATGGTATTTATAAATCTATCATGACAATAAAAAATCATTTCCTTCATAATTCTGGTACATAAAAGGGGCTTCCAATAGAGGACGTACATACATAATACTTTCTTTTTTTACAAAAGACATATAATTTACCGTATATACATGTAAGGGTATGATCATGCTATTTATCTTGTTGTGCTGCTTCCTGAATCTTACTTCGTAGCTCGTTACTCAGTACTCTCACTTGATTTCTCACCAAGTTTGTGTTGATCTTTGTGTAATATGACTTGGGGCCTGTTTGAGGTTGCGATAAGAGTCTTAAAAAGTGCTTAAATAGCCTTAAAAACACTTTAATAGAAAAATTATGTTGTTTAGGTATTACATATTAAAACACTTTTTAATATCAAATAAGCTAAAAAGTACGTTTAAGGAAAATCATCATTTTTATGCTTTTCCTCAAACATGATTTTTCGGATAATGTGAAACGTAATTCAAATTTTAAAAATATTAATAATGAGCAAAAATACCCATACAACTTTCAAATAATTACAACTTTCAAACTTTCAACGATATAGTCATAACTTTCAAAAAATCAAATAGTCATCATTTTTACCTTAAAAATCACTTTTTAAATTTATTTCCAAACAAATGTAACATGTTTGAAAAACATATGGTTACCAAACATTAAATAACTTTTTAATAGTAGAATTTATTATTTAAGTTATAAGTTATAGGATAGTTCTAAAGCTATAAGTTATATTTTACACCGCAATCTCAAACACGCACTTAGGTTTTATGTATGTTGTGAGGGGGGGGCCCTCCGAGAGAGGGGCCCAGGCCCAAAGAGGTCAGTTGTGAAGACCCTAGTTCTCTCAGGTGAAAAACCAAAGCAGGCTAGAGGCCCAGACCAGGAAATCGCGTAACGAGCCCACGATCGCGGGCCCATCCAGAAAGGTTTGGCACCGAGCTCGAGCACCCAAAATCCCACCACAGGGCAGTGATCACCTCAGGGCTCTGTAACCTACCGAGCCCTGCCATAAGGTACAGTATGGACTACCGTGGATGGACGCAGGTGGCTGGGCGGTCCGATCTTGGGCATGCCGGGCCCGAGACACGTCGCATTCAATGCGTGTCAAGGAACCTGGCATGCAATGATGAGCTACCAGAGGTGCCATAGAACGGCACGACCATGGCCTGACACCCTGCCATAGCAGAATGGTGGCAGCAAGTCTGATCCAAGCACGACCTGACACGCCACGATCTCCTTTGGCAATCTAAGCCGTGACCTGATACGCCAACACGGCAGAGAGTGGTAGCAGACCTAACTCGGGTACGACCTGACACACCACGATCACCCTCAGTAGTTAGGTCCCCAAACCAGATATAAATAACAGCCATCCCTCCCACGGGAAGGCTCTCTAAACCCTTTTACCATTTTTCTCTAGTTCTCTAAGCTTTCTCATCACACGAGAATTCTTCATTGACTTTGGCATCAGAGTGACCTCAAAAGTCACCAGATCCCCTTCTTCCTCTTAGTTGCAGGTGGTGTGAGCTTGGCTGCCGTGACACTGCTCGGGCTGCGAAACACAACATCAATAGTGGCGTCGTCTGTGGGATTCTTTTCATAAAAGCGTGTACTTCGCATGCCAGCAGGGACGCGGTCCCAAGCTACGCGAAGGGAGGAAAACCAGAGCGAAGAAATGGAAGTAAGACTCGCCGGAATGAATGAGACGATAAGGAAGCTGACAGAGGAAACTGGGACGCTCCACCAGGAGAACACGACGCTCAGGCAAACCAACGAAGAGCTGGTTAGAGGAGGAGAACCTAGCGGCAACGAACATAGGGACTCGCGAAGAGTCCCTACGAAGACCGCAACAAAAGAGGAAAGGCGCAAGATGCACCTCGAACTATGAGAGCTCGGGGACAAATATGCAGAAATGGCTAAGCGAATGGGCATGCCATCCACCGTAGACCAGCTACTTGTCAGCACCGACCCCCCATACAGCGAGGGAGTTATGGCGGTACCACTCCCGTCCAAGTTTAAGGTACCTCAGATGGAAGTGTATGATGGGTCCAAGGATCCACTGGAGCACCTGGAGACGTTCAAGGCCCACATGACCTTGCACGGCTTCTCGGGAGAGATCACCTGCCAAGCCTTCCCACTAACACTGAAAGGAGCCACCCAGGCCTGGTTCGGGTCTCTATCGACTGGGAGCGTAGAAAGCTTCGACGAGTTGGCTCGCCTCTTCATGATGCAGTTCATGGCAAGCCTAAGAAAATGTGCCCGACTGTTTACCTCCTTATAGTTAAACAGCCAGACAATGAAAGTTTGAAGTCGTATCTCTCACGGTTCAATGGGGAATGCATGACCACTGACGACCAAGACGAGAAGATCACGCAGCCCTTCTAGGGGGAATTTGACCTAGGAATCCATTTATGGTTGAGATAGCGCGGAAGACCCCTACCACGTTGGGGGAGTTTATGGACCAGGTAGATGGATTCATCAACGCAGAAGGAACCCTCGAGGCCCTAACGGCTCCGCGACGGTTTGAGATGGAGCAAGCAACTTGAAAGGTGGCGGGAAAACTGGGTGGTCACGGTCGCGAAGGGGAAAAAGAAGGGCATCGGATACGAAGAGAAGGGGGGAAGCACCGACCCGGCCGCTTGGGATGCCACACACTCACGCAAGTTTGGCAGTAGAGGGAGATCGGCAACCGAGCCCACGAAAAGAGCTGCCCCGAGACAAAGAAGGTCACTAGTACTGTGAGTATCACATGACCAACAGACACAGCACCAGGGACTGCTATGCCTTGAAAAGAATAGGAGAGGAAGACCAACGGAACCGGAGGCGCCAGTTGGAGGACCGGGAAGACCGATGTGGATTAGGCCGCTGAGGTCCTCGATAGGGTTCTAGCCTGGGAAGGCAGGGAGCAAGGAATGAAGCTCGGAGGATCCCCCCGGAGAAAGACAAACCAATCGGAGAAATCCGCAAGATCACTCGAGGATATGCAGGAGGGGGTCACTTCGTTTGCCCAGAGGGCACACTATGAAGAGGTGTTCACCATCGGGAGAATCACCGTCAGGACACCACGACACCCTGGGAGCGCCACAATAACCCTTGGTGAAAAGGATGAAGAGGGCATCCTCCACTCGCATGATGACGCATTGGTAGTAACGATGCAAGTTGCAAACTTTACAACTCGAAGGATCCTAATCAACAACAGTAGTTCAGCAGACATCATGTTCTAGAAATCCTTCGGCAGGATGGGAATCAGTCCAGACCGACTGCGCCTGGCCCTTATGCCGCTCAAGGGCTTCACAGGTGACATTGTTCAACCAATTCAAAATGAAGTTCCCTACCAACCTGGGGGTGGGCGAAGTTCACGGCGAGCAGGTCCTGGCTCGAGAGTGTTACACTCGAGAGTTGAGGCACGAGGTCAAAGTAGTCACGGCCGTGGAAAGAGCCAAAGAGACGTACGGGCTGGGTTCACCACCGGCCCTAATCGAATGGAATGAAGAAGTCTGCGACGAGCAAGCCCTTGGGCAGGCTGAACCAATGAGCCCTTAGAGCTGGTTTCAATCGACCAACAGAGACCAGAGCACACGGTCCGGGTCGGGACTAAGCTGGATCCAGAGTTGAGAAAGGTGTTAAAATGTCTTCTTATCGAACACTAAGACGTATTTGCTTGGAGCCACAAGGAGATGCCCGGGATAGACAACTCCATCATTGAGCACCGGCTCTACGTTGACCAAAGGGGCATTCTTCTTTGGAAGATACAAGGGGCATTCTTGAATCTCATTGGCATGACTAGCCATTCATAACTTCCTTCACAACATGAGAATGTTGTGTATTTGATGTTATCTTCTTCCATCTTTATCTGATAGAAGCCTGATTTGTAATCCATCTTGCTGAAGTGTTTACAATTCTTAAGTCTTGCAAATAGTTCATCCTTGATAGGAATGCGGTAAGCATCATCTTTTGTGGCGTCATTCAACTTTATGTAGTTTATCACCATGCGGGCTTTTCCCATTTTTTCTTCTCCATGGTTTCGAACCATGAAAGCTGGGAAACTATATCTTGATTTGCTAGAACGGATGAGTCCAAGCGTCTAAATTTCCTTGATCTGAGTTTTAAATTCAATCATATCTTCAGGTGTGGCCTTTGTAGGTGTAAGCCTAATAGGCACTTTGATCTTGAGTCAGTCTAACTCATTTTGATCTTTTTGTTCTATCCTACAGTGAGGATGATCTTCTTTCCATAAGGCTAAGGGATTATCTGAAAAACATTTTTTCAGCATAACCTTAATCTCTAGGAGTGCTTGTTCTACTCTTGGTTTTTTGATAACCAGAATGGAGTAGAATTCCAGATTGAGTAATGTATCAATTTGTTGGTCTTTTTTTACAGAGAATTTCTCTATATCACCACACTCGCATGTGCGGTTATAAGGGAGTTCTTTATCTGAACTTTGGAGCTGTGGTTTGTCATACAATTGTACAACATTTTTATCTCAAAATGTGACAGTATTACCAACAATGGCAAGTGGTTGGAGAGAGAGGAGTGAATCATGCTAATCGATGGGACTGCCTTGCCTAGACTACAACATATATATTTCTAGCAACTTTAAAGGAAAATCGTGGCGAGACACAATGCTGAACAAAGCTGACTTTATTTTTTTATGTAATTGGTTTGTTATTGAGACAAAATACAATTTGTATAATTTTGACAACATTAATCAGTGAGTTTGGCTGTTATTGTTAAACACTTGGATGTATGTATGTTATACTTTGTACCTTTGGTGGTATTTATTCTAGAAGCTTAAAGATGTTGACAATGATTTTGTGCACGAAGAAAATCTATTGATACTGCTTAAACTATTGCAGATAATGAACATATTACAGCAATAATTTGCATGTTCTTGAAGAAAACATGTTTAAGGGAATGGAAATTAAAGAAGCAGGAATATATAGCCACTACTAATCAGAAAATAAAATATAATGGATTGCTTCTAGTCTATTTTTTAGAATAAAATTGCCATTAATGTTCAATTAGATTTGCTCAGAGCTGTTAATGTGCCAAGCTGTCTGTAATTTCATGATGACGCTGAATGAAGTCCATAAGCTTAGTTGTAGGATTGCATGTCAGTTCCGGAATATCATCATCAACTTAATCATACTCGATGTTTGGACCCTAATTATCATCACGCTCGTCTTCGATGATCATGTTATGTAGAATAACATATGCTTTCATTATACTTGTTAGCTCCTTTATCTTGAACATTTGTGAAGGTCCACGAACAATTGCAAATCGTTGTTGAAGGACCCCAAATGCACGCTTTACATCTTTTCTTGCTGATTCTTATGTTGTTGCAAGATTTTTCTTCTTATTCCCTTGTGGAGATGGAATTGTCTTCACAAATGTTGACTACTTTGTATAAATATCATTGACAAGGTAGTACTCCATAGTGTAGTCATTGCCATTGATTGAGTAATTTACTGGAGGAGCACGCCCTTGGACAAGTTCCGTGAAAATAAAAGATTTTTCTAACACATTGATATCGTTATGCAAACTGGGCATATCAAAAAATGCATGCCATGTCCAAATATCATATGAAGCAACTGCTTCTAAAATAATAGTTGGTTCACGATTATGACTGGAGTACATACATTTCTAGTTAGTTGGACAATTTTTCCACTTCCAATATATGCAATCAATGCATCTCAACATCCCTGGAAATCCACGTCGTTCACCAACCATGAGCAATCAAGCAATATCATTGGCATTTGGAGACCGCACATATTCATTAGAAAAAATATTTACAATTGTCTTCACAAATTTTTTTTAGGCTCTCTATTGCGGTGCTTTTTCCAATCTGTATGTACTATCCATAAAATCACCAGTTACTTCATACGCAAACATTCTAAGTGCAACGGTTATGTTTTACATAGAAGATAAACCGAATCTTCCAGCATTATCTCTTCTTTGGATGAAGTAGGGCTCATAAGCCTCTACCTCATGTTGAATACGAAGAAATAGCAGATAACTCATATGAAATCTCCTTCAAAATATATT
This sequence comes from Juglans cinerea, assembly GCA_961763995.1. Lineage (NCBI taxonomy): Eukaryota > Viridiplantae > Streptophyta > Magnoliopsida > Fagales > Juglandaceae > Juglans > Juglans cinerea. The sequence continues at coordinate 5,487,462 of CAUIVZ010000015.1, forward strand.
CGAGGGATATACTGGTGCTTCTGCAAAATAGTCACAAATAGTTGTTCGTGCCCTTGAATATGATCATGCCGAATATACTTACAACGTTGGCGATTGCCACCATGCCTCGATGTTGATCTGTCATCGTCATTAAGAACAACATCCAACTCATCTTCAGAGGATAAAACAGCAATTTGCAAAAGAACGAACGAGTCATTTAATGAAGGGAGTGGAAGATAATGCCGGAATGACAAATTTCTCTTTAAGATGAAATCAGATTTAGGTTCCTAAGAATGTGAATAGAACTAAAAGCCCTATTTATACAGAAAAAAAAGTTATTGTTACATTCCATATGGCCATTAGGAAAATTTCAAAAATATTACCATTACATATAGGACAAATAATGTTACCGTTGGAGGGTAGACAAAAAATGTTAACGTTGGAGAAATGACAAAAAATGTTATCGTCGTCACGTAGAGAAGATGTGTTACCATTTGAGAAAGTAAAAAAAATATTACCGTTATATAAAAGGATAAAAAATTTTACCGTTAGACAAATGCAAATCAAATATTACCGTTATATATGTGGACAAAACCATATTAAAAAATACCATCGTATTGGAAAATGTACATATTCAAAAAAAATTATTATTTGTAATACCGTAATAGTTTGAAAACTATTGTTGTACCCAGGAAAACAAATCGTATAAGTGTTTACAAAATTAGTATAATTGGATATTTAAAAGCAAGACGAAAAAGACAAAAGAGTTAGTAGTTAAGAACGGAAATGGAAGTGAGATAAAAAAACTAATAAAGAAAGAATAAAAAAAATATTATTTTAATATAATAAAGAAATGATAGGGAATGAGATGTAGGAGGTTTTTGAAAGATTAGTAAAATTTATGATAAAATTATAAGAACCGAATGAGAATGCTCTGAGAGACTCTGTAAGGTATGATAATTCGATTCGAAGCACACATGGGAATTAATCTTAACTTCAAAACTACGTCATTTTCTTTGTAAAAAAATGAAGTTGTTTTTGAAACAATAAACATTTTTAAAAAGAGAAATTCGGGTACGGATACCATTGTCCATAATTAGTATCCATAATCGGGTCACTCGGATTCCCCAGGATTTTTGGGTTTCGGACCAGATAAAAAATAAGTCGAGCCCGGATGCACAATGCTAAATACCAAAAATAGGTGCACTGAAAAATCTTTTAAATGAATGTGCCAGTCAAGAATGGCTCTCAACACTCTTGCAGCTTCAGATTTTAATGTCTTTACTTGCCAGACATACTAGCAAGTTTTGGGAAGTGTATTTATCTTTGAGTTAATCTAAACTAATTCAAGATTATAATGCTTAACTTCAAATATAGGAAGAATTATTTTTTGCATTACAAAAACACAACTTATGCTAGTACCCAAAAAATTCTCATAGGCAAAAAGTGGTCTCGCTCTGTATGTTAGGTAATCCCTTTAACTTCTATGAAAATTGTAGTGCATCTTCACACGCGCACTTACAATTTCACTCAATTCCTTTTAGAGGTTTTTACAATAATAATGTTCTAAGGCTATCTGACACTCATAAGAATATTCATTTGTTTCCAACTATTGCTCATGGAGGAGATTAATGTGCCAATTAAGTCAAATACACAATTTCTAGGTTTTGTTTTTGGTTATCTCAAAGTAAGTAACCTATGCGCATTTAATTGTACATAGATATAATAAATTTCTGCATCAATCTAAGTTAGAACAAAAATAATTAACAAACGTCACAAGATCGAAAATTTGCTATGCTTCCTAACCATCGCTTGCACCACAATGCCTAATTATTAATTTAAAACTTAATTTTTGTGCAAATTTATAACATATGAGAGATTAATTCCAAATTAATATTAACCAAACTCCCATTTGGATAAGCAATCTACCAAGTTAGTCACATGCAAAAACAATTTCTTCTTGGATCAAAGAAATCCATTTGAGTCAATCATAAACATGGACTATTCAAACTCAGACTACTTAATCCTCTATTTTATCACATTCTAAAAGTTTGAAAACTAATTAACTCCTAAAATTAGCCTAACAAATACTAATGATAAAATAAGCTCATATTTAAATGTAACCGCAATACATGTACAAAAAAGCGTCACATTTCATCCAAACATGTATTATTCACAAAATATAATAATTTAGGTAATTTATAACATAAAATAAAATATCTAACAAATGTGACAAAAAAATGATTTGATAATATCATAGCATGCATGTATTTAGTAACCACAATCACATGTAAAAAATATTTCAAAAAAAATATTCATGTTGCCTAAGTATTTGCATACAAAACTCAGCAAACAATTAGCAATCTCTAGATCAATGGTTGTGAGCTCATTACCCTTTTGTGTGAGGTCTTGGTTCAAAACACCACCTAACATTTTTGCCTCTAATGAGCCAAAATAGATTGAATTTGGAATAATTCGAGGGGTTGCACACCAGCGCACTATGTTGCAACCCTTTGGCCCAAACATGCACATGGGGAGGTCATGGGCTACTAGCAGATCATGGTCCTTATTGTTGGGCCACAGAAAAATGGTCTAACCTTTTCAAAAAAATATTTGGGCTTGTGATCTTTTTTTTTCTTGTTTCAGCAGATTGGGCCAAACCAGAAAGCCTGCGCTGGCCCACCTGTTTTTTTTCAATGAGAAACCTAGTTTGCTAGCCCACCTGTTATTTTTAATGAGAAAAACAAGGTTGGGTTGAGTTTAAAAGCCAAGCCCGAAATCTTTTATAAAAACAGACTCAACCCAATTTGTTTTTAAAAAAAGGGTTTTAAGAGATTCTACTTATCATTCTCACACCACATACCATGTGTGTTTACACATATTTATCACATATTTACACATCAATATGTGTGTTTAAATAAAATGATAAAAATGACAAATCACATGTTGGTTAGGGGTGGCAATATGTGATACGACCCGTGAACCCAACACGAATACGAAACGAAATTAGCGAGTTTGGGTTCGATCTTAACGAATTTGAGTCAAAACGAGTTAACTCTTAAGACACGATTTATAAACAGGTCAATAACGGGTCAACATGCTTAACACGAAATCAACCCATTTTGACCCGTTTAGAATTTATTTCAAAATTAAAATTTTATTATTATCAAGTTGTAATATTGATATTTTTCAGTATACTTATGTTTTTATTGTTGTGATTGTAATTTTAAACCTATGCTCATATTTGTTATTGTATAGTTTGTAATATTGGTTTTATTATATGTTAAAATTTGAAAAATATTAATATATATTTTTTAAGATATTGTGGTTATTAATAAATATAGAGTTTAACTTTTATGTGAAATTATGTTAATCAAGTCAAATGACTTATGTATTTTAGTTCAACATATTTATATAAAACAAATAGGTTTAAATGAGTTGTGTCATGTTAACATATTTATTATTAATTATTAAATGGGTCAAAATGGGTGACACAACACGACCCGTTATCTAAATGGGTTGGATTATGGTTTTGAAACTTGACAAGTTTAGGTTAACGGGTTGGGTTCAGATTGACCTATATAGTCGAATGTTCATGATTTGATACGACACGAACACGACTTGAAAATACCATTTCCCACCCCTAATGTTAGTGGGTGGTGTTGAGGATGATAACAGAAGAAAAAAAAATAAAGCGGCAACTTGTAATCACCATCGATTGCAATGTGGCTGGCATTAATGGCGATGTCACAACTCCTATCAAAGGCACCGCGTCGTAGCAGCACTTCCCCACGCGGCATAACATGTGGCACTGCACCTCCATAGTTTGTGTTGCGGACTGCACCCAACTGGTGCCCGTAGCATATGCATGGACTACCATACCACTGTTTGTGTGTAGCAAAGCCAGCCGCAGCAACCTCGTGTGTAGCTCCTCCTGATAACAAAGCTTGCCGCACTGTCTAGGTGCGCAGCTCTGCACGTAGCGGCGACCACACCACATTAAGGTGCTTGCACCTCCAGGCAAGTGACATTGCGGGCCGTGAGGCTTTGTGTTCGCAGCCATCAGCCATTCTTGCCCAAGGCACCGCCTGTAGTGGTGTCACCACTTGCAACAAAGCACATGCTCTGCATGCTGTCTTGCATGCGAACTGCCCGCAGCAGAGCCTGCGACACCACCATGGTGCATGGCTTTGCGCAACAGAGGCGACCCCATGCCGCATCTAGGTGCTCTTTGTTCCTCTAGGTGCGCATAGCACTGAGGTGGCGAGCGCATCATCACTTACAACATACAAGTTGCAGTGTTCACGGTCACTTGCGTAGCACCGCACACGTCAGTGCTTGTTGTTGTGCCATGTTGCACCACTCTCGTCCGAGAGACATGGCCCCAATATGAGAGCAACACCACTGGTATGAGCTTCTGCCTCATGCAGCGCTAGCGGAACCAAGGAGCACAGCCTGGACACATAACACCTTCAGTTGCACGGGTCTACGCCACTATACGAGTGGGGTCGTAGCCACTGCTTGTGCAGCGGCACTGCTACACGTGTGTTGTCGTATTGAAGTAATGACTAGGGGTGGGCAGCGGGGGCCCACCTCCCGCTACCCCGCCCAGCATGAAGGACCCATAGCTTGGGCAGGTGGCGGGGGGCGTGCTGACCTTAGCGGGGCCCTGCCCCGCACCCCTTTTCGCACCATCTCAAATTTGTAATAAAAAATTTATTTTTTATATTTATATAAATATATATTGTATATAAATATATACAACTTGTTAAAAACTTGAATTCAAGTTAATAGATTGCCTTGGCCTCCTAGACCAACATTTATATAGGAGGTCAAGGCAATACAATAGTCATTGTTAAGCAATGTGAAACTTACTGTTAAGTCCCACATTGCTTAAGAATGACTATTGTATTGCCTTGGCCTCCTATATAAAGGTTGGTCAAGGAGGACAAGGCAATCTAAAATATAACTCTAATGAGTTTATATTTTTTTAATAAAATTTATAATTATATTATATTATAATTTGAAAAAAATTATAGATCCAGTGAATCACTGGATTGAGCGGGGGGCAGGGTGCGGGGTTGCGGGGTTGAAACCACACCCCCCACATGGTGCGGGGCGAGGGGCGGGGAGGGGGTGCCCCCTCCCCGCACCATGCGGGTAGCACCCCTAGTAATGACAAACTCTGCAGCCACAACGCATGGTAATGCACATGGCAAGGCTCACACCCAAACTACTATACCAAACAACACAAACCACAGCCAGCCTACAACAGACTCATGCACAACGGTTAAAACAGAGCATCTCCCAAAAGCATCTTCAAGAGAACCAATGGAAGAGCTACAAGTGTCCTAGGTCTAGAATATCATTTTCAATCCTTATGTAAATCTAAACCGTTGATGTAATCTAATTCTTTGGATAGTTCTCTGATATAAATAGCACATAGATGTAATGAACAGTAAGAAGGAATATACAAAATACAAAGGAATATTTTTCTCTCTGGTTGTGTCATTTCCTCAAGCACCTTCAGTGCATTATAGTTTATTTTTTACGTGTTTCTTTGTGGTATCCAAAGCCCTCTAGGACTCGCATGCCCTTTCCATGGCCAACCCATATTCTTCTTCTCCTCCTCCTCCTCCTCCTCCTCATTCTCATTCTCATTCTCCTTCTCCTTCTCCTTCTCCTTCTCCTTCTTCTTCTGCTTCTTCTTCTCCTCCTCCTCCTCCTCCTCCTCCTCCTGCTTCTTCTTCTTCTTCTTCTTCTTCTCCTCCTGCTTCTTCTTTTTCTTCTTCTTCTTCTCCTGCTTCTTCTCCTCCTCCTCTTCTCCTGCTTCTTCCCTTCTCCTGCTTCCTCCTCCTCCTTCCCCACCATCTTCCCTCAACCCCATTACCATTAATTCCTCTACCTATTTCATCACCATCAAGTTAACATTAGAGAACTACTTACTGTGGAAAGCACAGATTGAACCATTCTTGAAGGGACATCGTCTCTTCGGCTATGTGGACGGCTCCATCCCTGCGCCTCCCTCCACCATTGACGGTTCTCCCAACCCCTTACACACCAACTGGGTCTTACAAGATCAGTTGATCATCTCGGCCATAAATGCCTCTCTGTCTGAAAATATCCTTGCCCAGCTTTTATCGTGCACCACTTCCTTTGGTGTTTGGTCTTCTCTTCAGAAAATGTTTTTGGCTCAATCCTCTGCCCATATAATGCAAACCCAATACCAGCTTGCTACCTTGAAAAAGGGATCTAACTCCATCCCCACTTATTTCCACAAAGCAACCTCCCTATCCTCTACTCTTGCCGCTGCTGGCCAAACACTCTCCAACTCTAAATTTATTATTTACCTCTTAGCAGGCCTTGGAACTGATTTTGACTCCATCGTTACCTCCCTAACCACACGGCTGGAACCTCTTACTCCTCCTCAGGTCTTCAGTTATCTCTTAAACCATGAAAGCCAACTTGCTCATCAAACTGATGCTCTGCTTTCAAGTACCTCTCTTGCAGCAAACTCTATCGCTTGACAGGCTCCTCCCAATACCTTTTCAAACCAAGGCAGGGGAAACCAATTCAGGGGTTGACGTGGACGCGGTGGGCAACGTGGGGTCTTCAACCAGCCCTCCAATCGTCCGTTTGATCGAATGATATGTCAAATATGCAACAAAGCTGGTCACTCGGCAGTATCGTGTTATCAACGTCTGAACCTGGCGCATCAAGCCCCTGCACCTGCCTCATTTGCTGCTCATTATACCTCTCTGCCTCAGCAAGCTCTGAACTCCAATATGTGGTTCCCAAATACAGTGGCGACAAACCATTTTACCAATGATTTCACCAACCACAATCTTGACACTGCATCGTACCAAGGCCATGACCAAGTCAGCATCGGGGATGGTTCTACTCTTCCCATACACCATATTGGTTCAGCTCACTTCCACTCTTCTTCTGGAAAATTGATTCTTAAACATCTCCTTCATGTGCCATCTATTATGTGTAATATAATTTTTGTACGTCAATTTTGCCTTAATAACTCTGTGTTTTTTTAATTTCACTATATTCCTTTTTTGTGAAGGATTTGTGTACCCGGGCAACACTCCTTCAGGACAATGTTAGGAATGGGTTGTATGAGCTCCCTACTGGTGTTTCAGTGAGACAATCTTCCCTCTCTCCTCAAGCAATGATTAGTGAACGAACCTCCACTCAAACATGGCATTCCCGTCTTGGTCATCCTAACCCACGGACCACTACCTTCACCATAAAAAAAATCAACTTTCCCCTCACCTCTCACAACCGGATGTCCCCCCTGTCACTCATGCCCTCAAGCCCAAACACATACCTTACCTCATCCGCCTACTCCATCCCATTCTACTAAGCTTTTTAGTCTTTTATTTTTATATGTTTGGGGACCGGCGCCTATGCCGTCGTCTCATGGTTGTCGTTTTTATCTATCTATCGTTGATGATTATTCGAAATACATTTGGCTTTTTCCACTCTTAGCAAAATCGGATGTATCATCCATATTTCTTGCGTTTTACAAATATGTCACCAATTTCTTTTCCTCTAATATTGCTTCGGTGCAAACCGATGGAAGTAGCGAATTTTGGCCCTTACACAAATTTTTTTAAAATTATGGCATTCAACACCGTGTGACATGTCCTTACTCTCATGTCCAAAATGGCACGAATGAGAGGCGACACCGTCACATTGTTGAAATGGGGCTTGATGTTTTGGCCTATTCTTTTACTCTGCAAAAATATTGGGCTGAAGCCTTCCTAACCGCAGTCTTTCTTATAAATCGAATACCTACACCAACACTTCAAAACAAATCTCCCTTTCAATTAATTTTTAATCAACCATCCGACTATACATTTTTACGCACTTTTGGATGCCTTTGTTGACCCAACTTAAGGCCATTTAACCGTCACAAAATGGACTTGAGATCCAAACCGTGTGTCTTTTTAGATAATAGTCCCGATCACAAAGGGTATTTTTGTCTTCACATACCCACGGGTAGGCTCTATATCTCTTGGGATGTCCAATTCTATGAAGACACCTTCCTAATTGCCCCTCAAAACTCACGGCCCACACACCAGCCCTCTTCTCACGATAATTCTCTCCCAGCTCCCTTACTAGGCCTTACTCTAAGCCCAGGCCCACAAACCTCACCTCTGACCCCTCTACAAGACACACTAATTCACACACCCCTCCAGGGCTTGGCCCACTCTAGGTCTTGGCCCACTCTAAACCCAGGCCCACAAATTCACACTCTTCCTCACAGATCAATCCAACTCGCCGCAACACCTTCCTCTCCAGATAGGGCATTGTCTTCCTCTTCACCGCAGCCATCTCCATCGCACAGACCAACCCAACTTGCAACACCTCCTTCTCCTTCTATTCGGCAGCCATCTCCTTCGTTTGCCACCTCCCTTCTCGCAACACCTCCTATCCACCCCATGGTTACGAGGTCCTGCAACAATGTCCATAGACCCCTCTGTCGCCTCGATGGCATTATCCCTTGGCCTACGCAAAACCCCTCCCTGCACCTCACTACTTCTGCTTACTCCGTGGTTCCGGAGTAACCTTCCACCTTCACTGAGGTTGCTAAATTTTTCGAGTGGCGCACTGGCCGCCGATTTTGATGCCCTGCTCCTCATCCGCACCTGGGATCTCATCTCGTATGACTCCAACCTCAACATCCTCGGCTGCAAGTGAGTCCTAAAGACCAAACGTCTTGCTGATGGAACTCTTGAATGGCGAAAAGTTCGCTTGGTTGCTAAAGGGTTCCATCAGCAAGCGGGGTCAGCTTCACAGAGACCTACAGTCCTGTGGTCAAACCAGTGACCATTAGAACCATCCTATCCATTTATGTCACCTTGTCTTGGCCCCTACACCAGTTGGATATTCAGAATGCGTTCCTGCACGGTGACTTGGAGGAAGCTGTCTACATGCAACAGCCGCCGGGGTTCGCAAATCCTAATCATCCCACACACATTTGCAAGCTACGCAAGTCCCTCTATGGTCTCAAACAAGTCCCTCGGGGTTGGTTTTCAAAATTAAGCAACAAACTTTTGTCTCTTGGTTTTTTTGCCTCTAACTCAGATTCCTCGTTGTTTATATATTGTCAAGGCTTTGATTTAATTTATGTTCTGGTTTATGTCGATGACATTATTGTCACTGGCTCTAGCAAACAGTTGATATATGAATTTATCTCTACCATGCACAATTCATTTCCAGTAAAAGATCTAGGTTGCTTGCACTATTTCCTAGGAATTGAGGTTATCAAAAACTCTGGTGGTCTGTTCCTATCTCAGCGTAAATCTATCTCAGATCTCCTAATAAAAACCAACATGCATAATTCAAAGGTTGTCTCGACTCCTATGTCTACATCTGAAAACTCACTGCCCTTGATGGGTCTTCATTTGAAAATGAAGACCCACAACTCTATCATAGCACAGTAGGAAGTCTTCAATATATATCTTTTACCCGCCCTGACATATCATTTGTCATTAACAAAGTTTGCTAGTTCATGCATTGTCCTAAGCTTCCTCACTGACAAGCTGTTAAGCGCATACTTCGTTACTTACGTCACACTTCTCACCATGGCCTTCATCTTTCACCTTCATCTTCCTTTAATTTATCAGCATTTTCTGATGCTGACTGGGCCGATTGCCTAGATGATCGTCGATCCATTGGTGGATTTTGTGTGTATCTTGGTTCGCACCTTGTATCCTGGGGGTCCAGAAAGCAACCCATTGTTGCTCGATCCTCGACTGAAGCTGAGTATAAGGCAATAGCAAATACGACGTGTGAAGTATTATGGTTACAATCTCTTCTTGGTGAACTTGGAATTTTCTTGTCCACCCCTCTCATTTTATGGTGTGATAATCTAGGTGCCACTTACCTTTCTGTAAATCCTATTTTGCACTCTCGCACCAAACATGTGACCTTAGATTATTACTTTGTGTATGAACGTGTGGCTGCCAAAACCCTTAAATTTTCATTTGTTTCCACTAAAGATCAAATTACAGATATTTTTACTAAGACTCTCTCAAGTGCTCGGTTTCAGATACTTCGATCAAGCCTCACCATCTCTTCGGTGCCGCTTGACTCGCGGGGGGCTATTGAAGCAACGACAAACTCTGCAGCCACAACGCATGGTAATACACATAGCAAGGCTCACACCCAAACTGCTGTACCAAATAGCACAGACCACAGCTAGCCTGCAACAGACTCGTGCACAATGGTTACAAAAGAGTATCTCCCAAAAGCATCTTCTAGAGAACCAATGTAAGAGCTACAAGTGTCCTAGGTCTAGATATCATTTTCAATCCTTATGTAAATCTGAACCGTTGCTATAATCTGATTCTCTTGATAGTTCTATGATATAAATAGCACATAGATGTAATGAACAGTAAGAAGGAATATACAAAATACGAAGGAAGATTTTCCTCTCTGGTTGTGTCATCTCCTCAAGCACCTTGAGTGCATTATAGTTTATTCTTTATGTATTTCTTTATGCCGTAACGACCAATTTTGGGTGGCTATGGTTATGGAAAAAGAATATTTTTAATAGAAAAATATTAGGGTGAACAAAAAAAATATTGACAAAAATACATAGATTATTGACAAAAGTATAGTGCGAAAGTGATGTTACACTAGTGGTAAATCCTCGATCGAATTTGGTTGTTTTACATATTTTTCTATATTATTGTTCGTCCGTATTCATCATTTTCAATAGTGCAGTGTGCTACGTAATAAAAAACTAGAACAATGCACACATGCTCCACAGCTTTATTCATTATTTTATTATTACTTTTCACATACTTTTCACTACTATTCAATATTCTATAATTAATTTTTTATTATTTTTTCACTACTATTTACAAAATATTTTAGAATACTTCATTACCCAAACGCAACCTAAGTGTTCCGTCAAGAGAGATTTCAAATATTTCATTTTGGCAACTACACCGTACCAAAGGAAGAAAGGACTATTTGTTTAGTCCCTCTATTCCATTACACATGGCTGGGTTACCCAGCCATTAAAGTGAGGCGTAACGTCTGGCTCTAAGCCAGGCGATACTTGCCTTGCAGCCAATTGGCCACTTTATTACAGGATCGGTGCTACTCTGCCGCCTGAGTAGCACCGCTCCTAATGACCGCTGGTTACTTTTTATTTTTTTCATTTTTTTTCACATTTTTTTAATATAATTAAATATTTTTAAAAAATAAAAAATACACCAATACACTTAAAATTACTTCCATAATCACTAAATAATAAAAAAAAATTGTCAGGCAGTACATTTGAGTGGTACAACTTGGGAGGCAAAATAGGTTTTTCCTTATTACAAATATGTTATAAGTATTATATTTTATTTTAATATACTAATAAATTAATTATGTTCTATTAATATACTATACATATTATAGTTTTATTTTTCATATAGAAGATTAGTAAAAACCTAATCTTTTATTAGTTAAAATTATTATGTACTTTCTATATTATTTAAAAGTAATCTAGCATTTTAGAAAAATAATTTGAACTCAATTTCGAGGTATGTCCGAACTTAATTCAGTACAAATATTAGGAATTTTTCATGTAGCAGTTACTGTTCACCACTATAAATATTTTTTTTATTATTTTTCTCTCATTTCATCTCTCTTTTTAGGGGTGGGAAGCGGGGCCTCGCACCCCACTGCCCTGCCCCCGTTTGGCCCGCCCCTCGGGGTGAGATATTGGCAGGAGCGGGGGGCGGCATGGCCACAGCGGGGCCCCGCCCTGTCCCCTGCCTTGCACCCAAATTTTTTTTATATAAATATATATTATTTTTACTATATATTAATATGTATTAAGTAGAACTTTTATTTAATACATTATGTAAGTTGTAGTGTAGTAGGGTGACCCTTTTATAGATTGTCTTGAGAATACAAGTCTCACACTCAAGCAATGTGAAACTCTTGTATTACACTATAACTTACAAAATATGCACTAGGAAATTTAAAAACTACATAGTTTTTAAATTATAATCATGTTTACATATTTAAATTTACAATTTGAGTCCAAAAATATGTTTTTGATCACTTTTGGATCCAAAAATAATTTTTGGACCTAGTTGACTGTAATCCATTATTGAAGTGGGCAGGGGCAGGGCAGATTGTGACTCCACCCCGGTCCCCCGCCCTCGGGAAGCGGGGGCGGGGGTGAAAACCCCACCCCCCGGCCCATGCAGGGCGGGGGTTGGGGAGGGGGCTACCCTGCACTGTATCTTATTTTCATTTCCGCCCTTATCACTTTTTCACCGACTCTACTTTCTTCTCTCTCATTTACTCTCTAGCACTCCGTTTATGATCCTCTTTGACTTTTATGCATGCAGAAGCGTTGATGTTAATAATAAGGCTACCATTTCAATTAAGTGTGGAGCATTTGAATCAAATAGATGCATTGAACCGATACTAGAAATTAAATTAATTTTCTCTGAACAAAATCAAGTCAGAGAAGTGGTAGAGAGTAAATATTGACAAATTAGAACTAGTTCCGAGGTACAGTTATATCAGATGATGCTAAAAGATAAGGCATGCGATATTGCAACTATAAAAAGATAAGAGAATATTGTAAATCTATTGATAGTTACAATAAATATTTAAAATGAATAAAAAAATATTAAAAAAAGAATATTTTTAGAATTATTATTAAAATACTAGCATTAAAAGTTTTAACCAAAAATTAATAGTTATAATTGTTTTTAGAGAAGTGCTACAGATACAAAAAAATTATAAAAAAGTAAACTTACAAACTGATATAGTTTCATGTAATCTATTAGATCTACTTTATAATAAAAATAATTTTATAATTTAAATTACTACATTAAGACAAATCAGTTTGTTGCTAAAGTATTTCTTTTGTTTTTAACATTATCTCCGATTTCTTTCTCTACTCGTCTCTTGCGGTGGTGGCTCAATAGATGGACAGAATAATCACCATCAATTCAGCTATCACAAAAGGTTTGTCGAAATCAGGTAGCTGGTGATCGAATCTCGAAAGCTAGTTATCGGTGGTGGGTGGACAACCATCCTTATATTTTTTTAAATTGAAGTATTTAATTTTTAATACATGTAATTTAACGTGCGTGTGATTTGAGTTCTGATGCATTTATATCTATATCACATAATTTGATTTATAAAATTTAAAATTTAAAATTTATATTTCAAATCAAATTATGTCATTGTAGATAGTGCGTGATCTAAAAGTTTTAGAATAAAATTATTTATTTATTTATTGAAAAGCTGAGGTGTGGCATTTTTATTTTATTTTTTGAAATTGTGTGACATTTTTGTAAATTTTCTTATATATATATATATGTCGATGGGTTAAAATTTAATACACCACCTGTAGTAAGATTCATTATAACTTTTAAAAAAATCAAAATACTAATAAGTTTTTAGCATAACTAATATGGAAAGATTCCATGTAAAAAATAAAACTTATAAATATATTTTATCAAATTTTATTTGAATATATAAAAAGTGAGTTTGAAGTTAAATTCAAAGTAGAAATTGAACAAGGAAAATCTAAATTACCTCAATTTCTTATATGGGTCTAGATTAATCTATTTTTTTTAAATAGAGTAAGCAGAATTTGTAAAATATTTTATTTTTTTGGATTGTAGAAGATGTAAAATATAAATTACGTTTGGATAATTAGGTGATATCAAATATTTTATGAATAATAATAAAAAAATAATAAAAAAATAATGATAGAATATTGAATAGTAATAAAAAATAGATAAAAATATTAATAAAATAATAAATATTAGTGGATTAACTATCCAAACTAGCCTTAAAACTACAAAAAAAAAAAAATCATTTCTCGGAAGGAAAATCTCAATTACCTCGAGTTATTGTTCAAGTGACGTATGCGTGCATACGTGTACAGTATTTTTCTTAATGTATTATATAGGAGTAGGACTCGTCCCCATCCAAAAAGAAACTTTTTTTTTTCTTTAATATATTATTTATTTAGTTTTGTATCTGGAAATTGAGTGTTTGATCTGCGCTTGACCTCGTTGAATCAAAGGTACTTCGCTACTCTTCACTCTCAGATTCATTCTTTTTATCTAATTTCGATTGATTTTTCATTCCAACTGATCCCGATTTCAATTTTACTTTCCTCCACCGAGGGTTACGAACCTCCTTGAATTTGTCCAATTCTTTACATACATATATACGTATGTATTTATATATGTACTTGTATTGTTGACAGCTATCTATTTATTCATTTTCTATCTGTTTGGTTTCTGGGAAAGCTGAGGAGAGAAGTCCAGATTGTATGCTGTTTAATGTCTAAACATTGTCTCGTTTCTTTCATTTTTTTGACGATAGAGATATATGATGAGGGTGCTGGTGGTGACTTTGCTTGTTGCTGCTTTTTAGAGCTGGTTATGGTTGTAATAGGTGGATTTAATTTAATCTCATAGAATGCATTGATATTGCGGTCTGATGGAACAAAGTTCATGCTTGAGAAAAACGAACAAGATGCGCAATGAGGTGGAGTTGGCTTTAAAAAATTTTCTATTATTTTTGTTCCAGAATGTGAAAACTTCTTTGATAGGTGTTCCAGAATGTGAAAACTAATTCAACCAAGAAAATGGTTTTATGATGCGTGATCAAGTTGGATTTCTTTATTTTTCATGCTCCAAGCGTTGCCCATCTTTTATGATGTGCATTTATGGTAACACTTTGGAGGCTAGTCAATGGCTTCTTTATTACCCATATGCGTCTATGTATGGTAAAGGAAGTAAGAAATCTGAGTTGATTTTGGACTAGGGTCTGGGATCTATCTGTAAAGGTTTGGACGTCGTACCAGGGGCATTAAATGCATAATGTTTAATTCTGGGATTAACCTAATCCGGGGGAGTGCAACGCCATCACCAGATATGCCACCCTTGCTTCAATGTTTACCATTGGACCCAATTATATTAGGCAGTCAGAAATTTACACGCTCAGGAGAGCTTAGAAGGCTTCTTGGTGTTCCTCTTGGGAGTACATCGGAGGACCATTCCTTTGGAGTTGCACACCCTAAACCTCCACCTCCAGTGGCTACAGAGGAGCTAAAGCACTTCAAAGAGAGTGTCCAAGATACTTCTAAGAAGGCCAGGTATTTTTTTTTTTTTTTGCAAGTCCTTTTCTCGTGTTATGCTTTTAACTACATGGCCTGCCTTTTATTAGAAAAAAAAAAAACTGAATTTATGCCTCTTGACTGAAGCAAAATGACGTTTTCTCATCGTTGAGGCATCAGTTGAAACTCTGAAATTAATGGGATAATGACGGTTATTGGTTATGTAATAGAGAAGTTTCACGAGTCATGATGCATGGAGTTTCCCATATGCCACGGCATAAATGAAACATTTCTGCCATTTCCCATATGTTCTTTGATTATATATATATAGATGCATTAATCGATACAAATGCACACAAACAAAATTTCAGGGCTATCACATTCTTTGGCCAGATATTTCAACCTTTTTCACAAGTACAGTTTACCATGCCCTTTACTATTATGATCAAAAGTAAAGGCCCTTACTGATTATATATAATAAGATTTTCAAAAACTTGGCATTAAAATATCTGCAAATGCACATAATCGTAACAAGTAGTAAAGTGTTATAAAGAAAACAGATGTCGAACCCACAAAGATTAATTATGCTATTGAGTATTGAAATTTACTAAATTAATTACTGTTTAGAAATTTAAAAAATAGATTATCTAAATTAAACTAAAGAAAAGAGCATTAAAATTAAGATTTCAAAGACGATAAGAATAGATCTAGAGCGTTTGATTTCACCTAGCGAATCCTACACAATTTATTCTTCTTTGTTATAGAATTCTAATTATCTCAAGTTGATGATAAAAATCTCTTAACTATTCAATATTTTCTCTTGAACAATACTAAAAATATCTCCAATTAATAACTCCATATCTCTATGTGAATTGAATTAATTGGAAATTCATTAAGTTCTTTGGATTTTTCTTAAAAATCACACTAATCACCGTAAAGTATCTCTACTTTCGCTCAACTAGTGGTGCTTAATTCTAGAGCTCTAATTACAAATCACCTATCGGTCTCATTGCGATTCAATAGATCGAACAATAATTAGCTAAAAAATTGCAAGTATTAAGAAAAAAGAATAAACACTCAATCATGAAAATATTAAAAATAAAATAAATCAGAATATAAATTGTGTGTTCAATGCTAGACTATATCAAAACTCTAGAAAATAAAATTAGCTTATAATGAAATTGAAAAGAAAAAGAATAAAATTAGTGTTCTTCGTTGGAGTCGGTTGATGAAGCATGCGGCTCTCGCCTCTGCCCTCCAGATCCGCCTCCTTGAAAGAAACTTAAAAAATAATCTCTGGACTATTGGATTCTAAAACTCAAACTCCCCCCTATTCATCCTACAAGTCGGGATTAAATAGATGTCAAAATTCAAATCCGGAAACAAGATAAATGCGGCTACAATCTAGCCTAAAGATCTGGAAAATAGTTTCTAAAGATAAATATTAACATAAAAGAAAATTATCCTAATAATAACGGAATTATCTAAAATGGAAGATTCAGTAATAAACGGCTTGATTTGCGGAGTTCGGAAGGATTTGGTGGTCAGTAGATTGATTGTGGAACTCGGAAGGGTCCCACCAGGTGGATGCCGTGTGCACTGAATATAACTGGTCTCCTCGCCCAATGGCCAAGATGTAAAGTTTTTGACCGAGATGAAAAACTCCTCTCACCAACCTACCGAGTGGTAAAGCTGCTTGTCTTTGCTAGTTGTTTCCCACGATGTCGTTTAGGTTGTCTTTTAAATTGGTTGTTTAGACTGATCGCCCAATCTAACCTTCCGGAGCCTTGTCGCCAAGTCTTCTCGCCCAGGAGGTAAGACATCTCTCTCATCGCCTAACTCTTGTTGCCAATTCTGGTCGCCATTGGGTCTCCTCTCCTAAATCTCCTCGGCTCTCTTCAGATCTCGTCGCCTCTCGTCGGTCTGGATCAATAGTCTCTGCTTTTGTACCAAAAGGCTCTCCCTTCGTACTAAATCTTCTCATTCTTTCAAATTTAAGAAAATAAAGAAAAATGTATAGAAATAAAATAAAATCAATAGAATTGAAGGAAAACTGACACTTTTCATAAATAAAAGAGTAATACAAATCACATAAAATTACACTTATCAAAGCACCCGCAATTCCTCTATGTTTTGCATGGTTAATAAAGTGTGGGACAAGACACATACATACATACATAGTTCATGCATCAAAGTTGTTGAAAACTTGGAATAAGGACAGAACATGTGAGGTGCAAATATGCATCAGTATGTGGTAGATCTGAGTAAAAAATTTAGAACCTAAAGACTCCAACATATGAAAAATTGTAAGGGAAAATCCTAATGGCTTGAATAAAGATATAACGGGTTTTAAGAAAACTATATGTTTATGTCTTGTACACTGTTAATGTTTAATTGCCAATAATGAAAACCATACATGATAGATTCATTTTTATGTGTATGTTGCTTTTAGATATAAAAGAGAAAATCATTTCCTGCAACTTTTGATTTTTGTGTGCTAAATGGTAGTTAATGAGTATTATGTATCATAGCTGTGGTTTGTTTACAAGACTGATGGTGTCTACCAGGGATAGAGCAAAATTATTACGTGAATCCATTCTCAAACTGGACAAATATAGGGATGCCTTAAGCTCCAAGAAGCGACAGCGCAGTGATCTTTCATCAAGTGAGAGGTCCAGTGGAGTCAACTTAGCAAAGATGGGAAGCCAAGTTCACCGAAACTCTAATGACTCTGTGAGTCAAAGATTGGAGGATAAAACCAAGAGTATTGGGATAAATAAGCGTGTTCGTACATCGGTGGCAGATGATCAGCGGGTTTGTATTTGACTATTTTTGCTCACCTGTCAACTATTTCTCTTATATTGAACCTTCAAATTTGTTTAGAAATTACTTTGATAGGAATGCATTAAATTCGTAGGGTTTTTAAGTCTGTTTTCATAGTATACTCTCCATTAATTGAGTAATGAAGATTAAATTCTTTCTTCCTTCTTCTTTCATTTTCAAGGGAGTTTTTATTTTCAAGGATATTTTGCATTGGGTGCCCAAAAACACAACGATAGATTTTGCATGTTGAAATTTAAGTTTTTTTTTTTTTTTTTTCTTAAAAATTATTGGAGCTTTTGTTTTTTCAACCTCTACTGTAAGTAATATGGGAGTTACGAATATTTCATATATTTAGACTATGCTTTCTGAAGGGATTAATGCAAGGTTTTTTTCCCTTTTTTTAAGATTCTGTTCTGTTTTGTCAATACACCCAGGCAGATGGTAGGCCTGCTGCAACCTCAAGGCAGCAGATGGTCATAGAAAAGGATGGAGATCTGCTCCAGGCAGTTAGTGGGGTTTCTGTTCGGATTGAAGAAAAGACTCGCCGACTGCTTGCCGGTGGTGAAGGATTGGATAAAAAAGTAAAGAAGAAACGTTCTGTTGGAGCTGTAGGTAATAGAGTAGTGACTGGTGAGCGGGACACAAAACGAGCTGTACATCCAAAACTGAATCCTGATTCTAAATTGCGATCTTGTGACACTCATGGTTTCAGGTATTTTATTGAAGATTTATAAGAAAGAATTGGTTATTGATTATCTCTTCTTTCAGATATAGCTCGGAAGTGACTAAAGTGTTTTCATTTTTGTTATTATTCTTTGGTTGTTTTAGTTCATTTCCTTGGATATAGTTCGTTTCCTTGGATATATTTTGGTAGATTGTGCAAGAAAATGCTTAAGTTGTTTGATGCTCAGAGAACCTTTGGTACAAGGGGTTTTTCTTGTTATAGAACCGTACATATTGTTCTATGTTCTCAAAATGTTTCTGCAGAACTGTAAAATCAGTGACAGATTCAAGTAATGCTAATGTGACGTGAATCTCACATGGCATGAATTGGCCAACTAGCTTGAGTTCATTGTTCTCATCACTGTTACTTGATTTGGTCTTCTTTACGATGGTTAATTTTTCTTGAAGCTTGGCCAATCAGCTGTAAAGTCTTGTTTTCAAAATCCATTTGATGTGCATGTTGGTTACTAGTCCAAAAGGGGAGCTGGCGCAGAAAACTTGGTCGGGCCTTGTCTTATAATATTGCTAGAATATATAGCCACAGTAATTGTCCATGTCCTTTGTGTTATCTTTGAAAGATGAAATTCAATCCTGCACTTGAAACAACCTTACTGATATTTAGGTGACTTAGCTGGGAAGTTTTGGATCACTCAGGTATGAATCTTACTATTGTTGCTTACCCCTATGTCCTATATATCCCAAACTAATGTTGTTGCTTTTGATCCCTCTTTTCTTTTGTTGATAGTCACAGTTAAATGCCAAGAATATTGCCACTGCAATTTACTTAGTAGTCAACTTTCTGTGGTTTGCTGGTTCAGGCATTGTTTTGCAGTTAGTCAAAATTGTTCCATGTATTATCTACAAATGAAAAAGAAACAGAAATTGGAAGAAAAAAATGAACAAGTCTGTTCTGTTCTTAGGCTTTTCATCTATTGCAGATTGAAATCTTCCCCAGGAGTTAGTGGAATCAACAAGGTGGATGGTTCTTTTGAGGCTTCTAGTTCAGATGCTTGTGCAGTAGTCAGGAATGAGCTGGAACATGCCCTACTTCCAAGGGACCGTACAGTTGTATTGGAACAGAGACTTTTAGCAAAAGGAAACAATAAGTAAGTATTTTCTTCTTAATACAATCATTCTAACAGTCTCAAGTGGAGTCTCAGAATCACTTAATATGATTGAAAGCCATCATGTTCTGCATCCGATTGCCTTGACATTTTTAACATTTCATGCTTGTCATTTTGTGGTGGTTATGATGTTTTTTTATGTTTTTGGCTTTATATATTAGGTCAAATATTCAGGAGGATATTCCAGCAGGCCATCCTAATACAATGGTAAAAGGGAAGGTTTCTCGGGCACCGCGAACTGGTTCAGTGATGGGGCTAGACTCATCTCCTAATGTTTACCAGTCAACCGGAGCTATTCAAGGCTGGGAACAGAGTACAGGTTTACAGAAAGTTCCACTTGTGCGCGTGACAAATAACCAAAGGCGTTCAATATCCAGTGGTTCATCAATACATCCTATGGCCCAGTGGGTTGGTCAGAGACCACATAAAAACTCACGCACGAGGAGAGCAAACTTAGTTTCTCCCGTCTCAAACCATGCTGAAGCTCAGATTTCATCTCAAAGCTTTACAAGTACTGATTTTAGTGCAAAAACTTCGTCTCTTGGGATCAATGCTTCACTCTTGGCCGGCAGTGTAGATAAAAATACCCCAAAAGTTAAGAGGGAACCTGAGAATGTTTCATCTCCATTTGGGCTTTCTGAAAGTGAAGAATCAGGTGTTGGCGAAACCAAATTGAGAGAGAAAGGGATAGATAATGGCAATGCCCCTTTGGTTGCAAGTCATAAAGCTGGCACATTTGTGTTGCCCAGAAAAAAAAATAAAATGCCAGGTAATGAAACTGGAGAAGGTGTTCAGAGACAAGGAAGGAGTGGAAGGGGTTCATCCTTAATAAAGCCAGGAATTCCTCCATCTGGGGAGAAGTTGGATAATCTATCAATGACAAAGCCACCGCAAACCATGAGGCCTAGTTCTGAAAAGAATAGAAGGTTTACACTACTTTTTCCCGCTTCTGTGCAATAAAGATTAGGGATGTGAACTGTCTATTTAGTTACTTATAGAAAATGAATATTCTATTTAGTTTGTGAGAAATCTCATTGTTGATTCAACAAATGTTTTCTTGGATTTCAGTAAATCAGGTCGTCCACCCTCAAAGAAGTTGAAAGACCGGAAGGCTTCAATTCGTGTTGGGCCAATAATAAACAATGGTTCTTCGAATGTAACAGGTAACATTGAATTAGATCATGAATCTTCATTCATTCATCTGCAAAAGTTAGTATTTCAGATTTTTATAGGATCAAAAACTATTGAAGACATTTTCTGATATTTGGAAGTGTTTTCTTGAGACATCACAAATATTGAAGTTTGGAGGCAAGATCATAACTAAATGTATCCTTTTGCCCATCTTTGATGTACTTCACATCGTCATGTGACTGTCGTCATTGCATTTCAATGTAATTCGATTGGGAGAAGCTTTCTTGCTGGCATTTTTGTTGCATATTTCAATGTCTTCTAAGAGAAACCTCTTATATTTTTCTCTTTTTTCCTTCCTTCTTGTTACTAGTCATGGCTTTTGGGCTTATGTTTTGACTACATTGTTCTCTCCTTTTTTTCCCAAATCCATTTGAAATTGATTTCGTAAACGGATTACTAATTCAATGTTTAATTATTTCTTTCTTTCCTTTTGTACAAGAAAGGGACCTCGCCTATGAAGTAAATCATCACAGCTAAAACCACTAAGGGTGGTGGCTCAATAGTCCTTGAATTACTCCCAAGTGGTTTTGCATGTAGTAGGTCTGGGTTCGAATCCAAATATGAATTCACCTTAGACTATTAGTATTAGCTACAATGATGAAAAACAGTATTAGCAGCCTGAGGATTCATTGGATTTCTTAGTGAGGCTGGTTGCCCCCTCCTACCCTATTTATTCAGCAAAAAAAAAAAAATATATCACAGCTAAAACTTCATCCTTGATTCTACAAGAATTTTATGAAAGCCTTTCATTTAATTATCTTTGATGGATGATCAAATAGGTAGAATACTACTTTTGCAAAAAACCATATTTTGATAAGTAAAATTATACATATTGCTATTTTTTGGTATTATAATTTTGCAGGTGAATCTGATGACGATCGTGAAGAACTATTTGCTGCTGCAAATGCTGCTTGTAATGCTAGCAGTATGGCTCGAATTTATGTATTTAATTATATTTCCTAATTCTAGGTACTTTCCAGAAAGCTTTACTTCTATATTATTTGTGCTTCTCACAAATACTATCCTTTTTCTATAGGTCTTGCATGTTCCGGGCCATTTTGGAATGAAATAGAATCTATATTTTCTTCTGTCAGCTCAGAGGATTTGTCCTACTTGAAGCAACAGGTAGTTACTGTGACCCTTGGATGAACTTTAGAGTTTGTAAATAGCTGAAGGACTGAGACTTACACTTTCTTTCGTCTGTTGATATTGTATCAGCTAAGTTTTGCAGAGGCGCTTGATGAGAATTTGTCTCAGATGTTTGGTGTTGTATATGATAATGTCTTGGTACGAAATTAGCATTAATTTCTTGAACATTAATTTTATATTTTTACATGTCGAAAAAACTCTCATCGTTTTCATTTTGCCTAAAATAGAAAGGCTTTATAGCTATTGAACATCTCGGTAATATTAAATTTAGGTTGTTTTCGAGTTTCACTTGTAAATAAAAGGTGTTGATTTGAAGTTTCAATCGACCTAAAACAAAGTAATGGAGACAAATTTTTTGGAGAAATTTGATGGATTTCCATTTTCTCCCATTCTCACAGGGTGTTGGTGTTTTTAAAGAAGCCAGTGATTGTTCTGGTATAATAAGACAAAGAAGCCACTCCCATCAAGAATCAGCTGAGACTGATACTATACACGGAAGATTTGACTCAAGAAAGTGGGAAAGGGTTACTCCATTGTACCAAAGAGTTCTTTCGGCTTTGATAGAAGAAGATGAAAGTGAAGAATTTTACCACCAAAATGAGGGGAAAACTTTGTCTCTGCAGTATGCTAGTGATGATTCTCATTGTGGTTCATGTAACCAGGTTGATATTGAACCCAAAGATTGTGATAGAATGGAATCTGAGGCTGAGTCAAAAGTGGATTCTCAGACTCAGAGGAATTACTTGTTAGACCGACTCCCTTGTGATAAGAGTGTCACATCTAATTCATTCAGGAATCCAAGCATGTCCAGTTCCTTCCATAGTATTGAACAGTGGCGGGGCAATGATGACTTTTCACATTCTGATCTGGGACATACCAGTGAAATATGTTCAAATGATTTTGGTCAGCTCCAACCGGGGGAGTTAAGTGCTGGCAGCCTGTCTTCTAACTGCCAATATCAGCGGTTGTCTCTGGATGACAAGCTACTGTTGGAACTGCAGAGCATTGGCTTATATCCGGAGACATTGGTAGGTTTTTTATATCTTGAATTAATTCATTTTGGATGCGTCATGGAAGAAATCTGTGTCACTACATTTTAAAAATTTTCTCAATTAATTTCATGGCAGAAATTGATTTCTGATGTCATATATGATTTATTCCTTATGTTTATTTCTTTCTATGTGGGTGGTTCTTTTGCCTTGATTGTAGCCTAATCTGGCAGAGGGAGAAGTGATTAATCAGGACATTATGGAACTTAAGGAAGGACTGTACCAACAGGTTCCCCCTGCTTGAACTTTTTTGCTTCTTCAAGATATTGCATTATAAGTATTTAACCACAAATTAGATTGTATATTTTAGAATAATGTTGTGAAGTTTCTGTATTATCTATATTTTTCTGTTTCTATCTTGATTTAATTGATTTTTATCCAATTTCTAAATCCTTCTGGCCTCCTCTATCTAATATTTTTAATGCTCTTGACTGAATGGTAGATTGGGAGAAAGATGAAAAACTTGGTGCAAATTGATGAAGCTATTCAGAAGGGGGGAGATGTCAAAAGACGGTAAGATTCAGAGTGTTTTGGATGTTCAATGGATATTAAACTTATTTTTTGGTCTCTATGGTGAGATACCCAAGAGCCCTCCCTGATCAATTGCCATTGCTCCTGCGTTTCTCTCAGAGCTGGTGACTTAAGTAATATCTTTTATTCACAGGAAAATGGAGGAAGTTGCAATGGACCAACTCATTGAGATGGCATACCGAAAACGATTGGTAATGAGTTCTGTCCCTTTAGACATTATCATCATTTTTTTTACTGATAAAATTTTAAGCTCCTCAGCTATGAATTATCTTGAGTCCTGACATATAGACATTTAGGCCTTGTTTGGTTAACTGGTGAAATTTTTTTAACTTCAATCCAAACATTTTTCAATAAAAAAAAAATCGATTTTAACTTTTCATCTAATCATCTCTCCAGATTTCAGTGAAAAGTAAAAACACAAAAACCAAAACAACTTTTACAAAAACCACCTCAAAGAAATTTCTTTATACAAACATGAAATAAATTTTAAACTACCTATCGACTTTCACAAACCGAATCAAAACATATTTCAAAAGAAACTTTTATTCAAATTTCCTTATCTATTTTCACAAAATTCCAATAAACAATACACCCAAAAAAATCACGTTTTTTTAATTTCTCTTCACCAAACATACCGTTAATATTGCTCCCTGACCCAGAGGTTGATTTGGCATTTGATGTTTTCTTTTGTGGTGGAACAAATGGTTGTTGTCATTCACTGTGAGAATTGTAATCTTTTTCTTTACTGCTTCATTGGATGGGCATGGTGGTCCATTGAGCCATAAATCTTTTTGTTTTTTGTAGTTTTTATTTGTTAGTTTTAAACAGTTGTTATTGCTTTCACTCCAAACCCAAATTGTGTGTCAAGAAAATAGCAATGTGGCAGATGTGTTCAATTTGTAGGTTCATGTGAATTCAACTCGGGTTTAAGAGCTAGAAATAGAGTAATATGAATATTGTCACTTCTGCAATTTTGATTACTAGGTACTAATAATTATTTAGCCCTCTCAAACTGCCTCTCATATTAAATCCATTTATTAATAAATTGGTTGGCAATGTGATCTATCATGCTAAGTCCTAATTGATTGAAGTATCTTGGATGGACTTGGAGATATTTGTTTCGGTGTTAAACATTAAAGATTAACATACTTCGTATTGACATCTCAGATTGTAATCTTTGTTCATATATGCGTGATGTACACCTGTGTGATGCAAAAGAATAAGTATATTTATTAATTGAAAATTATTACATGTAACTTAAGTTAAATAACTTGAATTATTATACCATAAATAAAAGGGTTAGATATTAAAATAGTCCTTGTGATTTGCCTTTTGAACAAGTTAGTTCCTATACTCTAGATTTAAAGGATATTATTCTTGGATTGGATGGAGAACTGGAGAGTCTTTTTTTATTGGACAGAGAACTGAAACATCCGTTTTTTTTGGATTTAATAGAGAACATGTGGGTTTTTTGGGTAAATAGAGTAAAATTAAAACTATTACACTTTCGAAAAAAACTTATAAAAAAATTAAAACTAATACACATGAAACTTTTTTTAAGTTCAAATTATAAAATTGTGAGAGAATATGCTTAGGTGCCCAATATCAGTAAAGCTTCATGCACCTATCAGAAAAGAAATATGGGTAAAGCTCATGTTTCAAAAATTATGTTATAGATAGATAGTAGATGATTATTCTGGTCAGATAAGTTATGTGATCAGGGGCAATTAATGAATCATGAACCATTAGTTCTGTGAAATTGATCTTTTCCAGGCTTGCCGTGGGAGTTGTGCTACAAAAAGTGCAGTCCATAAGGTTTCAAAACAAGTTGCATTAGCTTTAATCAAGCGCACCCTTGTTAGATGTCGAAAATTTGAACACACCGGAACCAGTTGCTTTAGTGAGCGTGCACTGCAGGATGTAATATATTCTGTACCTCCAGGCAATAATGATGCAAAATCAATTGACTGTGTTGGCTCAGGAACAGCCAGTAATACATGCAATGAAGCTTCCCACCAAGCCGAAACCAGGGGATTGGGTATGTCAATATGTCAAGTTAATTCTTTGCACGTGCCTTTGATGATTCCTTGTCATCTTTTATTGTAGGTGTATATTTATAATCTCGGGCTTGGGGAGTGTTGCTTGCTTCGACTTTTCTCTTTCATTTTGAGCTACTTTTTGCCTCTTAAGAAAACCCTCTCTCAACTGTAGTTTCAGCAATTTTGTGGTTTATTTATGTCTTAACTGAAACTTGGGTTTCTGTCTGCTGCCACAGGTGCTGTTTCTAGTGCTTCTGAGAGATATGATTCCCTTAGTGATAATATTGACAGAGGTTCTTCAGATGCTCTCCATAGTCTCATTCAATCTTCCAAGCAAGCTTCCTCCAAGCGTAGCTCTGTGTTCATTAAGGGAAAGAAGAGGGAAATGCTGATTGATGATGTTGTTGGAAGCGCTTCCTCGAGGGTGACATCAGCTCTTGACAGCACTGTTCATGGAGGATTAAAGGGAAAGAAAAGTGAAAGAGAGGGGGATCAGAAAGGAGATACTTTAAGAAGCAACTCCGTCTCTGGAGTCGGTCATTCATCATTGGGCAGCTTCGGTAGTGAACGTAAAACAAAAGCAAAGCCCAAGCAAAAGAATAATCATTTATTAGTAGAAGTTGCTTGTCCACCAGTTCGTGGATCTAGTCAACCAGTGGCTTTAGTTGGTAACAAAGTGAGCAGAGAAGCAGGGTCATTCTTGCCAACTAATGCTACTCGGGAATCATCTAAAGAGGCAGATAAACCCGGCCCCATAAACTTGCAACCTAATGAATTAGACTCGATGGAAGTACTAGGTGTAGATGGACATCAAGATTTCAGTTCCTGGTTGGACTTTGATGAAGATGGCTTGCAAGACCATGATTCCATAGGTCTTGAAATACCGATGGATGATCTCTCCGACTTGAAGATGCTTCTCTGACAAGAATTGGCTTATCCCTTTCCATGCCATCCCCATTAGAGTATGATTCTAGACCCAAATTTCAGATGAAGACCAAGACTAGTCAGGGTGAAAGGAAGTAGATAGAAATTGTAATTTAGTTTGTTCTTCTGTATGAATCTCAAATCATTAAAAAAAAAATCGTTGTTCCATTCCAGTACCAAAGTTTTTTCATTTCATCGTCATCCAGAGCAGGGTATATGGCTCTACTTCCCCTGGATTCTTGCTCATAGAAATAACATTTTCTTGTTCTCAGCTTTTGTCCAGAAAGGTCCAAGTATCCTACTTATCAAAGAAACAAGCGTTGGTATTTAGCAGAAACGTCACAGCAGGTAAATCGAGTCTCAAAATAGTGTACATTGCATCAAATTGAAATGCTGCTGTTATTTCTTTTTGAACTTGTTTTTATTGTGTGCGCGCGCGCACGTGTGCGGGGAAGCAACCTTCTTAAGTGTTCATTAGGCTGTTTAACTTATTTGGGATCTAATCTCCAAATACTAATTTTGATTGCTTTGGGGACTCTCATGCACAAGTCAAAATTATTTGGTCCCCATGTAATCTCAACTAACATTGGGGCCACAGGTCAGAATCAAAACTTACCAAACACATGGAATCTCAAATGCATTAGTTTTTCTTCCAACAGAAAGACAAGTTTTGAAGAGTTTGGACATATTCAGCCAAAAAAAAAAAGTTTGGCCTTATTCAGCTCCAAAATGTAAAGAGTTATAACATATTCTATCTTGGAAATATATATTATATTACTAATTAATATATGCCTTGCTAAGGTGAGAGGAAAGTTTGTCCAGGGCAAGATATCTCTGTTTTGTGTAGTAATTTATCGCTGACTGATAAAGAAAAAAACTAGTGTTGAAATTGTTGAGGGTGATGTTGTAGAAACTATCATGCGTGGTGCATGCTGTCTGGTTGGGAAAGTTCTTGCTAATAAATTCATAAATCTGGATGCTTTTCGCAATACAATGAGTATTTGTATCTCGGAAGTGGAAACCAACATGTTTGTCCTTGAATTTCAATTTCAGACTGATTTACTAAAGGTGAAGAAGGGCTGTTCATGGATGTTTGATAGGCATCTAGTTATCCTTAAGGAATTTGATGGTTATACACCTATTAAGGAGATGCAGCTTGATCATGAATCATTTTGCGTTCAACTACACAACCTCCCTTGGGGGGCATGAATTGGATTGTGGGGGAGAAAGTGGGTTCTGTCCTTGGGTCTTTGGAACTGGTGGATGTGGATAGTCAAGGTATTGGTTTGAGTAAGTTTTTACATGTTCCTGTATTAATTGATCTAACCAAACCTTTGGTTAGAGGGTTGACTATTAAAATTGGTGCAAAGCCTACATGGGTTACTTGTAAATATGAGAGGCTGCCTAAGTTTTGCTTCTCTTGTGGTGTCATTTTACATGGCAATTATGGTTGTGAAATTAAATCCATTGATCATCACAATCCATCAGAACAACGAAAGCAGTATGGGGTTTGGCTTAGAGCATCACAATTGTCAGTGCGAAAGTTTGTTGGATATACTCCTGGCTCTGTGTCTGGGTTATTAGAGGAAATGACAGAGGGAAGTGGCAGATGATCAGTGACCCCATTGCTGGGAGTAGCATGAAACTCAGTGACAGTTATGCTGCTACTAAGGATAAGGAACAATTATTTTGTGACATTCAAAATGTGAATCATGGTCATCAGACAATAACTGTCATAACGGCTACCGATGTGGACAAACAGTTCTCAACACTGCCAAGTTCGTGTGATTCTCCTTCTAGCTTGAAGAAGAAAAGTGTGATAATGGATAAGATTCTGGAGAAAATTGGTATTGATTCTATGCCTCTTAAATCAATATTATAATATGGTGGTGTCAGTGTTGCTAAAACTACTATGGATAGTAGCCTCAATATTCCATTGAAGGTATCTCAAGTTTCTAAGCAGACAAGTGAGGTATCTACTGATACTGTACTGGCACTCGATGTTTGTTTGTTTGTTTGTTTTTTTTTCCTAATAAATAGACTAGGTCTTGGAAGAGAAGAGCTAGACTACTGAATAATAATCAACGATTTGAGACATCTTAATCTAAATGTACGAAAAGAAAAGTTGGGGAAGTAAACACTCACTTGTCTAAGAAAATGGATGTTAAAGTATAGGTTGACAAAATGGATCTCAAATATCTTCCTGATCAAACGGTGAAGGCTGCTAGCCAGCCCTACTGAGCATTATGAATATCATAAGTTGGAACTGTTGAGGGCTTAGGAACCCTCGCATAGTTCGTGCCCTTCACCAGTTGGTGAAAGATTATAATCCTGACATTCTATTTCTTATAGAAACAAAATCTTCGAGAAATAGGATGGCTAGGTTGTTGTTACATTTTGGTTTGACTAATGTTTTTACAATTTATATTGTGGGTAGTCGTGGAGGTTTAGCATTGTATTGGAAGTTTGAGATTGGTTTGGAAATACAAAATTATTCTCACATCATATAAATGCTACAGTTACTGATGTTGGCACTGATATGGTGTGGAGGCCTACTGGTTTTTTATGGTTGTCCTGATGTTTCAAAGTGTGATGAGAGATGGCAGCTGTTAAAGGGTCTAAAGGATATACCTCCTCTTCCATGGTTATGTATTGGTGACTTTAACGAGATCCTTTGTCAATTTGAAAAGTTTGGGACAGTGTGGAAATCTCTCTATCAAATAAAAAAATTTCAACAAGTCTTGGATGATTGTGAACTGAGTAGTCTTGATTATACCGGCCCGAGGTTTACACGATGCAATAATAGAAGGGATTATACTTGTACTAAGGAGAGTATGGATGGAATGGTTGCCAACAAGGAGTGGGTTAACAATCATTATCATATGGCCGCTTCCCCCCCGCTCCCGCATGGGCGGGCGGGCTACCCCGCTCCTCCCATGTGGGAACCTCGCCTCGCATGGGCGGGGGGCGGGATGACCCCAGCGAGGCCCCGCTCCCCGCTCCGCTCCACATATAATTTTTATTTATTTATATATATATAAATAAATATATTGTATATAGATATATACAATTTATTAAAGATTTAAAATTGTATTCAAGTCATTGGATTGCCTTGGCCTCCTGGCCTAGGAGGCCAATGCAATACAATAGTTATCCTTAAGCAATGTAGGACTTACTAGCAATCTGGAACTACTAAGTCTCACATTGCTTAATGATGACTATTGTATTACTTTGGCCTCCTATATAAAAGTTAGCTTAGGAGGCCAAGACAATCCAAAATCTAACTCTAATGAGTTTAAGTTCTTTTTATATTTATAAATTTTAATTTATTATTTAAATTATATTATAATTTGGGTCTAAAAAAATATTTTTTGACCAAATTTTATTTTTAAACACAATGTATTGGCTTAGGCGGGGAGGCGGGACGGATGAGATTTTTTCTCCCGCCCCCCTCCAGGGGGCGGGGGAAAAACCCCAACCCCCCGCATGGTGCGGGGTGGGGGGTCGCATGGTGCGGGGGAGGGTACCCCCCACCCCGCACCATAATGATTGTGGTCAAATTGTTGAGAATATCTGGTATGCTGATCAAACAAATACATAACAGCTTCATGTTGTACAACAGAAATTAAGAAGTTGTCGAGCGCATTTTAGAAGTGGAAGATTGATACTAGAAACACAGTGAAGAAGGCAATCAAAGAAAAATGTGTACTTCTCTCTTAATATCAAGATTAGGGTGATGTTCTAAATGTGAAGGCTGTTAGACAACTTTGAAAAGATATTGTTGAGTTATTAGAAAATGAAGAAATAGCATGGAAACAAAGGGCCAAGCAACAATGGCTAAAGCATGAGGATCAAAATTCTAAATTTTTTCATCATTGTGCAAATCAAAAAAGAAATGTGAACCATATAAACAATGTGGAAGATGAAAGTGGAAGATGTTTT
The DNA here is from genome assembly GCA_961763995.1 of Juglans cinerea. Classification (NCBI taxonomy): domain Eukaryota; kingdom Viridiplantae; phylum Streptophyta; class Magnoliopsida; order Fagales; family Juglandaceae; genus Juglans; species Juglans cinerea. Next base: position 5,518,051 of record CAUIVZ010000015.1, read on the forward strand.
CATAACCAGAATGATCTCAGTAAGGCTTTTACTAATTATTTCAAATTTGTTTATGGTACTTCACATCCGACAGGAATTACAGACATACCTAATAGATTCACCACACAAGTACCTAGGGAATTCATTGTTTTATTAATGTTGAACCCAAGGTTTCAAACCTCATATAATGACATATCTACATATGGATTTTGATGATAACAAATGAATTCAAGCATAAAGGAATCTCAAACTCAAGTTGCATACACAATGAAGCCAATCATATTAACAAATCAAGCATGAGCAAGAAAGGGAACAAGCTTATAAATAAAGCTGTTAGACTAATTTTATAAATGTCATGGTAAAATTCGAAATTGGATTAAGGCTCAAAATTAATATTTTCTCATAAAACATCAAATTGCATTTTTCACATGTGCATGTTTTGTTTCACATGTGTATGTTTTGTTTGAAACTTTTCAAAAGTGAATAATGTTGTGTTTGACAATTTCAAGAAGGAAAAACTTTAATTTGAATATTTTGAAAAGTGAATGATGTTGTCTTTGACAATTGCGAAAAGTAAAATTTTGATTTGAATATTTTGAAAAGTGAATGATGTTATTTTTGAAAATTTCAAGAAAGAGAAACTTTGATTTGAATATTTTGAAAAGTAAATAATATTGTCTTTAACAATTGCGAAAAGTAAAACTTTGATTTGAAAATTTTGAAAAATGAATGATGTTGTCTTTGACAATTGCGAAAAGTAAAATTTTGATTTGAAAATTTTGAAAAGTGAATGATGTTGTTTTTAACATGTAAATCTTTTTAAATTTGAAAATGAAGTCTCATATGCCTATAAATAGCTCATTTGAGATCTTCAAATTTAGAACATATTGTTGCAAGTTTTACAACATTCATTCAAAAATTTCAATCTCTCTTCTCTAAGCATTGAGCCTTAACCCTTGTTTATTTTGAGAGAGATATAGTTTTGAGCTGTATTGTTCTTATTTTACTCATTGATGAGTGTTTTCTGATAACCTACCCACTATCAACTCTTGTATCAGTAAAAGGGTGTGTATAACCCTTGTGTGTGTAGAAGATGTTCTACATAGGGAACAAACGTTGAATCACCATGTGTAAGGTGATTGAGAAAGTGTTCTACACAGATTCTTTGTAACGGTATTGCTCAAATGTGTAATAGGTTTCTATCTCTACCTGAAGGAGATTGGATAGTGAATTTGAATATTTTCAAGGGGTAGCTTGAGGCGAAAACGTAGGCAGTGAGGTTGAACCTCATTAAAATACTGAGTTTGCTTCTCTCTTACCCTTACTCCTTATATTTACTGTTACTTTGTATTTTGTTCAAATTTTATTTTATGCATTTGGTTTATAATTGTTAATTTTTAAATATAATTCAATTCACCTCACTCTTGTGTTAGTCATCTGGGCAACAAGTGGTATCAGAGCGAGGGCTCTTTTTATTAGATTAACTATCTTTTGAGTTAAGATCTTATGGCTAACAATGCAGCTACATTTAGTGAAGGCCAATCTAGCAGTCGGCCTCTACTATTTTGCAGAGACAATTATACATTCTGGAAAGGTAGAATGATAATTTTTCTTCAATCTTAAGGTCGAGAAATTTGGAGATGCGTTATAAATAGACCTTATATTCTAACAAAAGTTGTTGATGGAGTAAAGGTCAAAAATGAAGAAAAAGAATTCGATCGTGAAGACGATAGAATTACAACATTGAACTCAACGACTATAAATCTCCTATGTAGTACTCTTGACGGGAATGAGTTCAATAGAATAATGACTTGCAAGACAGCAAAGAAAATTTGGGATAACTTGGAAGTTACTCATGAAGGAACTTTGCAAGTCAAGGAATCAAAAATTTATATTCTTACTCATGAATATGAAATGTTTAAAATGAATGATGATAAATCTATTTCTATTATGTACACTCGTTTTACCAACATTATAAACAGCTTGACAGCTCTAGGCAAGGCTTATTCTAGCTTGGAGATAGTAAGAAAAATTCTCAAGTATCTGCCAAAACGCTGGGAATCAAAAGTGATGGCGATTCTTGAAGCTAGAGGCCTCAAGAAACTTGAAATAAATGAACTCATCGGGTCACTTACTACCTATGAGTACACATTGAAAAGATGAGAAGAATGAAAGCCAAAGAAGAGTTTGGTACTTAAACTTGTTCCTTATGAAAGCAAAAGTGATGAATATGAGGAAACTGACGACAAAGATGAAGAACCTACGATCATAATAAGGAGAATTAAGAGATTCTTAAAGAGAAATAAAGTTCATTCAAGAAAATCCTCCAAAACGTTTTCCAAGAAAGATACAGGTAAATATGACTCTTTAATTTGGTACAAATGCAATAAGCCATGACATATCAAGGGAGATTGTCCTCTGCTAAAAAAAGATCGAAACAAGGGCAATAAAGCAATGAAAGCTACATGAGATGATGATTCAAGCAGCTCAGACAGCGAAGCAAGTAATGGAGTATTTGCAAATCTTTGTCTTATGGCTAAAGACGACATTGAGGTAATAAATCTTGACAATATTGAAAATCCTTCATATGAAAAGTTGCAAAATATATTGGAAGAAGTATATGAAGAACTTGAGAAATTGGGTATCAAATATACTATTTTGAAAAAAAAAAGATTCTTTAACAAACGAAATTGATGTTTTAAGAAAAGAAAACATTGTTATGAAAGATGAAAATCATGAGTTGAAAAAGAAGAAGAAATATTCTATCCAACCTCTGGTTCCCTAACCGCACGCCACAATCCTGACGTGGCCGAACCCGGTTCTACTCCACCTCATGGTTTATCAAATATCCTTCCCGAGCTGCTTCAATCTCTCTCTATCTCACTCGATGCATACCCTTCTCAGTTCTCCTCAGACTCACTCGACGCATCTCCCTCAACCTCTCACCCTCTCACCCTCATTCTCTCTCAGACCTCTCAACTCTCCCTCTTCTCCCTCTCGAACCTCAGAGTGAACTCTCACACTCATTCTTTCTCACCCCAATCAGTCCCAAACCCTAGAAAAATTCAGCAACCCGAAGCCATTCTCTCTCTCACCCCTTTAGCCCCGAGCCGCTGGACTGATTCACCACTACTTTTGAAGACTCATCTCCCTCACCCTCTTCAGTAGAAGGAATCTTCGACAAAGTTATTTTTTTTTTCCAATTCATTTTAAAAGTTAAGCACTTGTAGTCAATCCAAGCTTCTGCGAATCCGATTTTGAATTCTATGCATTATTTAAGTGATTGTGTGAAGGCGTTTTCTGGTCTATTCTTGAATTGCTTTCTTTGTTTGGTTTCCTAGAAAGGTGAAAGAAATGGAGGAAAAATTATCTATAATGTTTAATTTTAACTTGAGTCCGCTTGATTAGAAGTTGGGAAAACCTGGAAGTTGAATTTTACTTTTTAGTCCAAAGTATACGTCTTTTCGAAAAAGATTTCCTCTCAACATTCGGTGATTTTGGAGCGGAATGAATCATGTATTTGGGTGAATCTTACATTTTCTTCATTTCTTGTCTTATTTTTTTGCTCTCTTGGAAAAATATTACGTTTGTTCTATCACGGCTAACAACTAAAGTGATGATGATGAAAACTAAAGGAAATTAGCGAGGCTGAAGTATAAAAAGTAGATCTGAAAGATATAAAATGCTTACTGATGTCTGCATTGATTCCCTCTTTTGTCACTTGCTTCTAATGTTAAAAGCTCTTAAATCTGTAGCTATAACTAAAGATTTATCATATAATATTCACTTTACACTTACTTAAGAAGAAAGAAAGAGGATTTGTTTAAGAGATAAGGCCTTAAACCATCGGTTTGGAGCTTACAAGGTGTAGGTATGAAAGCTGAAAAATTTCTGCTATTGTTGCTGGCATAAGTTTATGATGATGAAAACTACTATTAAGGCTTCTGTTTGACTGCAATGTCTCTCTCTCTTGGAGTTTCTGCATTTTTTTTGGAGACAATTGATTCACAACCGTTGACCCATCTTCCCACCCCCTTCAGTAGAAGAAATCTTCATCAAATGTATGTTTTTTTTTTCCAAGAATGTTTAAAATGTCTACCTTTATGTCAATGTTGCGTCTCTCTCTCTCTCACAGTGTTTCTGCATTTTTTGTGGAGACACACTTTAATGGGACTCACTTCTTAGTCGCCCATGTCTACCCATTAAATTCAGGAAAGTCCCTCAACATGTTTACTGGTAACTGCAAGTCTGTATCAGTGTCCCTTTCCGGACTTCAAATTTTGGGAAGCTCTGAATTCAATTGTTACGGGCCATTGAACATTTCTTTGGTACAATGCACAAAAACAAAAGCCGATTGAAAACCCTAGTATTTTTTTTAACAATAAATAAAAAACCCTAAAGATTGTTTATTACACAAAGTCTTTGTTCTAGCTAATTGGGCACGTTGTTTATTACACAAAATCTTATGTTTAGTAGACAAGAAATTTGGAACTCTCTAAGCTCTAAGCCATGGAGTTCCTCTCATGACTCCATCAGCGATGTTCGAATATGGATCTGTTTGGGTGACTGCGAAGACATATTCTGGTGGCAGATTAAGAATATCTTCTACCTCTAAATGTGGATATATCCTATGTAGCGAGAAGTAGGGCAATTTTCTTTTTCATTTTATGTGGTTTTTCCTTTGAACACTACTTATTAATATCTCTAATATTGTCATCATTTATAAAATTAAACGAGACCTTAATCAAATTTTTAGATTGTCTTGGACTAATATGTCACTTTTTAGTTTTCACTAACTATTCAAAAGTTAAATCCCATGTTAAATTAATTATCTTACTCTTTGTAATAATAAATACTATTTATTTAAACTTTATTTTATCATAATTATAAAATTGTTAATGGATTGTAACACGAAGCAAAATCACAACCTTTGTAATTTTTGCATTCAAATTGTGCTCAATAGCAACCAAAGTCATGTTACACATTCTCTCCAACAACCTAAAATGCAATTTTTGACAATGCACTTTAAAGTAAATTGAAGTTATTAAAGTGCAATAAGGTTATCTAAAATATAATTTTTATAATGCACTATCAAGTCATTTAAAGTATAATAATGTTATTTTGAAGGAATGTCTTAGCAATAGTGTCACACATATATACATTGCAATGGCATTTGGCTAAGGCCCCCAAATGAGAAGTCCCCCTTTTATACAATTGAACAAAGTTTAAATAAATCTATAACTTAATTTTAAAAAAATTATTAAAAAGAGGAACAATTTATTTTATACTTCGCTCCAAAAACCAAGCCCTCGAAATGGACTTTATTTTTGTTATTCCTTTGTAAAAAAATTGTGGTGAAAATTGAGTACCAACAAAATTTGGTAAAGTATTAAGTTATTTCTTATTAATTATGTGAGCAAAAAAAAAAAAAAATTGATTGAGTTCACATCCACCAATTTCTCATTTAGATTGTTTGCACTCTTCCTTTCTTGCTGTGCATTGCTATTTGCTATGGCTACATGAGATCCTCTTGTCACTCTTCTCCCTCAGTCCTCCCACCCTCGTTCTCCATATGTTATTTTCTGTTAAAATGGATACTCTCTATTTCTTAGTGATGAGAAACCCTGTAATAAAGTTAATGAATAGAGAGAAAAAAAGAAATAGAAGCTTTTTTATGGTGTGCCAAAACAACTCTATCTATCAACAGTAACAACTTCCAAGTAACTACAATTGTATAACCTTCCTTTTATTTTAATTTAATAACCCTTATGAACCTTTTGGTTAGAAAACTATATAAAAAAAAAACTCGAAGTTTAAAAAATGAAACGGCATGCATTAGGAAATTAGAAGCCTAATAACTTTTGGAGAATTTGACGGTTATCAAATATTATGAAGAAAAAGATGATGTGTATAAACAGAAGCAAAACTTTGTGCTTCCATACACTTTATATTTAATAGATATCACAACTAAGCTTCGGTTCCCAACAAATAGTTGGAAGATGCTACAGCGTATATGGTTGTTTATTTTATCTTTAGTTTCTCATGTTATTATTTTGTTTAGAAAGAATTCATCAAAATTCATTTCCACATCTAATGTAATGTAATACTTGAATATTCTAGAAGAAAATCATTTCGAGATTTTCTCATGTTTTAGAAGAACAAATCCATGTTCCCCGAAATTAAAGTAGTCTGAAAAACATGGACATCGTTGAAAATGTTGCTTTGCTATAGGATTATATATTGCTTAATATAGTCAGGATCCGCTATTGTAAATACTGGACTAGGCCTATTCTTTGAGTAATATATCTTAATATCTTTTTATTTAACTGCTTTTGCTTGTTAGCATTTTAGCATTCATTTTTCTGGTTTTATTTTTTTACTTGGTTTGAAAAACAAATAATAATGTCAAATTGATGTGAACAATAGATGCACCCAGATTTTATATAATGTTTGATATTCTGCTCGTACTGTCTAATAATTCTGATAATGAAGCATGTGGGTAATAATTCAGGGTTGCACTTAAAGTATTTTTACGTCAATCATCACCACGTAGATCAACTATGGCATCGAGTCAATCATCATCATGTGTACTTAATGATCTTGAAATGGAATCACCGAGTTGTTGGTGTGGTTTGAAAGCGCCATTAAGGATCTCCCACACCCCCAAAAATCCTGGAAGGAAATTTTATGCCTGTCCGAAATATGGAACGGTAAATAGTTTGCCAACTTTTGTATTGCTTTAACGCATGTACAAAATTATATATACATGAAGATTGAAATTCTTGAATTGTACATAGGAAGAAACAAGATGTCAATTCTTCATTTGGGCAGATATACGTCAATCAGTAGTATTTGAGAAAACCTGATGAGAGAGAATGAAATTCGGAAGAGGGAGGATGCTTTATTGTTGCGTGAGTATGAAGCTCAAAAAGAAAAGGACAAACTAATAGAGAGAGAGAAAATGCTGAAGAAGCAAGAGGACGAACTTCGAAGAAAGCTAGTAGAGAATAGGGTTGTACGTATATTGTTGTGTCTATATTGGATTGTATCTCTTGTAATAGTTTTTGGTTGGTTCTGAATGTAGATGTATCATGTTAGTTTGAAATGTAAATAGAATGATCAGATCCTAACATGTATGATATATTATCTATGTAGTCTAATTATGACAGCTTAGGCTGGTTGCACTGTTATATGATTGTGGATGGGTAATTATATTTATGGTTGTTATGTGATTGTGGATGGCTAATTGAATATCTGGTTGTGAATGGCCTACTACATGTGTGAATTTGGAGGTGGCGCAGGTGAAAAAAAGGAACTTCAAGCGTATAGAGAAATCCATTTCCTCTGCTTATTGAGCGCTTAAAGAAGACAAGGTATGGGTTCTTGAGGTTTAACATTGTCAAATACGAATGTATATTAGTTTACCAATCTATCTGCCACATTGTATTGTTGTTTGCAGCCATACATTGGTTCTGATGATTTTGTGTGTTTCTTGTTACTAATTTACTACAACATTTGCTTTATAGTCTATAGGAGATTTTCAAATCGAGCATGTGTTAGGCATGCATCTACGATTAAGAGGATTGAAATGGTAAACCCAACTTAGAGGCTATCATGAAATTTGTAAATGAAATTCTCATTTTGCAAAGATGCCAAAATCTTTTACTTTTATATCTTCATATGAGTTGGGTTTGAAACATGGTTGACTGGTTTGGTTCTTTCCCATGATTAATTTTAGTTTTCAGTGGAAAGCATCAATCATTTTTTATTGGTGCAGGAAAAGTTGGCACAGTAAGTTGTGCCATATATTTGCTGCTGTGTATTGTGTTTTGTTTGGTCTTGTTGGTGGGAGTTTTGGTCATAGCTTCTCTTCTCCTATTCTCTGCACAAGACTTTGACATAATCAGAGTTTATTAAGAATGGGTGGGGCTGTCATTTTCTGCAAGTCTTTGCTGCTGAAATGCCTTATCTTTGTGGCTAGTGGTATTTATTTTTTCTCAATTATTTCTATCCTGCTGATGTTAGCTTTGCTGAATATATTTTAGGGATAATAACTCTGCTGAATATCCAAAACAGATTCTGGTAGTTGTGAAAGATGGATTATCCTTGTGACTGTAATGCAATGGTAGTTTCATGCATTTCAGTTTGCTGTCCTGGTTCAAAATAGTTGTAGCAGTTCTCCTTTTGGACTAAAGAATACTCTTCACAACATTTTTGAATTGTTAGTCTCTTGGATTTATGTATTGTGACTATCCCAGGAAACTACTAGCTGAGCTTCACTCATGTCTTAGTTTTCCTCCTGGAATTTTAAACTTATATATATACATTTTTTCCCTCTTGTAGGTTGCTTGCACATCGGTGAAACCTAATGACCCGTACTTATTTTTGACATCGCACTTGATCCATAGTTTAAGTAAGTTTTTCTCTTTCATCGTATTTAAGTTGTTCTCTTGTTATCTATCTCTTCTATATGTCGTGTATAGTTGAGTTTTGCCTAGATTTGCATGATTATTAATAATTACTTGTATAAAAAAAGAAAATACCTTGACTATGTTTTTCATTTTGAACCTTCTCCATTGTAGATTTCTTCTATGCTATTTAGTTATAGCATGTAATTATCGACTACAAAATTTTTTCTATAGAAGGTAATAGACACCCCACACTCAAAACTCCATACATACATGGCCCTCAAATACAGCGTATGTCACTTATTGAAAATGACTTGAAACATTGTTGCGTAGAGTCTTAGTAGTCTGGTTCTTTCTAATGTCAGTGTTCATGGGTCTGACATTCCTAAAGGTCTATCTGATCTAGCTTTTACTTCAATGGATGATTCAAGTCAGGTAAAATAGAGCAGTTTTGTTCGCAGACTTTAGATGAGAACTAAAAAATAATAAATAAAGGATATTTTAT